>CM030366.1:10450308-11050308 GCA_017893485.1 Hemerocallis citrina | reverse complement strand
TCTAAAGTTGTTAAAACATATTCACCACCTCTATCAAATCTGAACCCTTG
The DNA here is from genome assembly GCA_017893485.1 of Hemerocallis citrina. NCBI lineage: Eukaryota > Viridiplantae > Streptophyta > Magnoliopsida > Asparagales > Asphodelaceae > Hemerocallis > Hemerocallis citrina. The sequence continues at coordinate 11,050,258 of CM030366.1, read as the reverse complement.
ATTTTTAGCATTTAACTATAATTTTTAATTCATTAAGAATAACAAGTGCTTCATTCTTCATATATATGACAGACTTATATTAATCATCTACAAAAGCGATTAAATACTTCTGACCAACAATCGTCCCATCTAGTCACAAAGCTACTGAGATCACAAATATCAGAATATATTGACTCAAGAAGTTGTGTGCTTCTAGAGACCATACTAAATGATTTTCTAATGATCATAATCTGAGCACAACTTTTATATTTGTCATATTTAATGGAGTGTCATTTAGCAATTATGAGTTTTAACAAGAACAAACAATTTAATATATAGTTCATAGTGATTCTAAATTTCAAAGTAACTTGGATGTTAAAGCTTTTTACTCAATAGCTTTTAACTCCATTTTCCCTACAGTTTTGATAATTAGATCACATTTCTTCACAAACAATTGAATATATAGTTCTCAAAATCTAGCCAATTATGCTATGTTTAAGTACACAATTAGAGCTATTATCATTATCTCATTTGTTAAACTCAACTTATACATGCGATTGACAATATATGCACTTTATAAGAGTTAATACAAAATTACTCTATCACATTTTATAAAATTATTTGCTTTCTCTAATGGTTCTAACAATATCCACTTGCTCAAACACATTGAGTGAAGAGTTCTTTCCTTTATTCGTTCTTCATCATCTTCATAACGCTAAATGAGATAATGACTAACATATTATAATTCAACTTTGCACACACAATACAATGAACGAGAAAGAACAAAACGTAACTAATAGAGTCATATTCTACATTAAAAGATGTTCTCTCATAAGTTACAGACATTTGTTATACATATTATACAATTTTTTTTTAATTATTAGAGAAGCAAATATGTAACCTTACACAAACTGCAAACAATGAATTTTTCAAAATATCTATACACATAGTATGATAAAACACTTAACAACCCTAAACAGGCTAGTTTTCTAGAGCGAGAATAACTATGATCTAAAACTCTCAATCATATGATCAAACGCACAAAACGTTAACACATTCATCACATGAAAAATACTAAGAATATTAGAGTAGATCAAACCGACACTTCAAGTTAGAAGTATTTTTCCAAATTCGATGGAGAAGCCTGCGTAGTGCAGACTTATCATACCATGATGCAAATCCATCGTCTCCAACATACACAATTTGTAGGTAACATTAAAGTTCCTACATTCATCAAATTGTTAAAGATTAGCCAATTAAACAAATTATTAACACTATCTAATTCTCGCAACAATTTAATTGGAGATCCGAATTTTATAGTCAACATACAGTTTAACTTATCAAAAATATATATTTGGTTTTAGCACATAGCCAAAACAACTGTTCAACTTGTATTTAATTAAACAATGCTTAATACGGTTTTGAACTTTAGCACTCAGGAACAAAATTCAAACAAATAATTAAGTAACAGTTTAAATTGGGTGAGGAACTTATCTTTAATTTAGATCTGAATTGGAAGTACATTGCAGTAGCTCCAGTCTTCTCCCTAAACACGGAATACAAAATAATACACAATTGATTGTCTCCATTGGTTAGATTCAGATCTGATTTCTTTTGACTGGATCTGGATCTGATCCAACAGTCCAAACACCAAACAACAAATCTCCAACCAATAAAGTAGTTGTACTGGATCTGAAACTAGATCTACTCCAACAGTCCAAACACCAAACAGCAATCTCCAATTAATTGAGCAGCTGTTGGACTGGATCTGAATTCTGATCTGCTCCAACCACCCGAACACAGAACACCATAATCCACCAATTGAAAAAATCAAATTTTGGATTTGAGTTGTCTCCTTCTTCTCCTTCTATCTCACACAAAGACCAACAGATCGATGGAGAGAGAGATCGCTCGTGGTGGCATCCGGCGACTCCGGTACTGAGGCGGCGAAGATGGCCAGCGACGTCGGCGCCAGAGTTGGAGTCCAGCGGCGACGGCGCTAGATGCGACAGCGGAGACAAAAGTCGGTGGCCCGCTGCAGTGGCGGCTCCTGTGCTAGCGATGACAATGACGACGGAAATCGGTGGACCGCGGTAGTGCCTGCGGTGGCTCCTGTGCCAGCGAAGACGACGGCGGCGAGGATCCCGATGTACGGTGATCTCGACGATGACAACACCATCGACGAAACAATCCAAAACCGAGGGTTTCGACAAGATTCGACGGCTTCGACAAGGTCCGGTGAGATCCAACAAAACTCCGATTTCCCTCTTAATTAATCTCACAAATTGATTAATAATATCTCAAGATTGTTCGGTTTTGTGAGAAATTAACAATTGGGAATTAGGGTAAATATCTTAGATCTAAGTTGCTTGAGATATTCACCCTAGGTATCAAGATTTGAATACCTAGACTGCTATCACAAGCCAGTATTTATTTCTAAATACTGGTTTGGATACTGGGTTCTCAACCCACTCAACCCGCGTTCCGATATCCATACAATTAGTACATTCAATACACGTGTTACTCATATGCACATGCACTATTTATATAGAGAGAATATACCAATATATCCAACAGTTTCTACATTTTTTGCTTTTTGCTTTTAAAAAAAAATTGATATATAATTTTTTTATTTGGAGAGTTTAAGATAAGTTGTTGTTTATATCTATTAACCACATAATGTTTTGATTTTGATGCATTTCACATGATAAAAATCTCACCTTTCTTTGATTTCTGTAGTGTATTGTAGTGCGATGAAAAAAATGAAGCATTCTTGGAAATAATTGCTTGGAATTAGGATTTTAGTGTTATTTTTTAACATTTTTGTGATTTTTTTTTTGTTGGTTTGTGTATGTGGGTAGGTTTACATTATTGTGATTTTAAGGATGAGGTTACCTCCAAGAGCAAAGACTACCCTAGATGCAAGGAAGGTATTTGGGTTTGACCATAAGAGAGATAAGGACAAGTGTATATCAACAACCATGAGCTTATCGAAGAGAATGGGTATCAAAAGATACTCGAAAATGTATGTTGGGAAAGTTTGAATTTTTTCTATGAAATAATGTTTCTTTTTTAGATAGGATTTTTGATTAAAACTTTTAGATGACATGGTATTTTTTATTTGAGAAAGTTTGAATTTTTAGTTGTTTATGTTTATGTTTGTTTCGGGCTATTAGATTAATTTTTTGGTTTAAGTGTGTTGTCTGTTTTAGGGGAATGTGGTGATGGAAAAATTGATGTTTATTTGTTTTCATGTGTGTCAGGTTTTTAAATTGAGTAGAAGGGAATCGTTGTGCTTGGGGGAGAAGTCGGAAGCGAGGAATCAGAAGAAGTATGTTGGGAAGTTTAGATTTTATAGAGGAAATAGTGATTATGTTTTTTATAAGATTGTTGAATAAGAAAGTTTGAATATTAAGATGCAATAGTTATTTTTAGTTGATTTTTTAGTTGTTAATTGTTAGAGCGTACATCGCAGGCATGCAGATAACTAGTAAGTAAAGTTAAAGTTATTTTATATCCTTAGTGGGTGTCTCACCATTGTTAAGTTGCTTTTTTTTGGAATAAACCATGGTTAAGTTTGAAATTTTGACAGAGAGATAAATATCTCTACTATAATGGGAGAAGGGCTTAGTGTAATTTGTCCATCTACCAACCCGTGCAATACACATACAACCAAAACCACCAATATAAACTCATAAAATACGTAAACTACCCATACATTAAAATCAATCTCTCTCTCTCTCTTAAAAAAAAACACCGACATCATGTTCTCCCCCCCTCTCTCAATACCTAGCAAATTCACCCCGTATGTTCCTCTCCCTGCGCCATCGATTCGCCCCCACCACCGTCGATACTCCACACCGTCGATCCGCCAATCGCCGCTTCACCGCACCGTCGATTCACCCCCCGCCACTTCATCGCAGTATGGTTTAGTTTAAGCCTGTTACGCTAAGGATTACGATGACCCAAATTTGAGATGCCCAATGGCTACACTGAATTCACCTGCTTGGGGTTATTGTTTAAGGTACAGAAGTGGCCTATTCGAACAAAACATTTCTAACGAGGGATAGGGAGGATCTACCTAAAGATTGGCTTGCAGTGCCTGTTTCTATTGTAATATCTTTAAAAGAACAATGTGACATTGACATCATGTTTCTGTTTTGATTGATCATGATTGTCTATGTTGAATTTAACAGAATTTTAGTCCCTACCATGTTGTCAGGCATGATATTGCTTTATCTGTAAGATCTTTGGCCATGTCTACATCGTAAGTGTTACCCTTTTGTTTCATATTCCTTTTTTTTCCTTGGTGCAACAAGTGATCACATTTCATTTCTTAAAGTTATTTGATGAAGCAGGTGAAAGAACACAAGTTATCTGCACAGTACTCTAATACATATACAGGTAATTTTCAATGACAACGAGAGCACGATGAATAATGTGGTTATTGTAAATGCATGCTAATTTTGTGGATTTCTAACTCCAATTACTACTAGAGAGTAATTTCTGTAAATGGGGAAAACATATGAATTATTTGTATGTTATTAATCATTATAAGATCATGGACCTAAACAGTCTCAAAATAAAGCCCTAAAAGAAAGCTTTTTTTGTGAAGGATAGAATGGGTGTACTTTGCTAAACACTAGACAACGGAGCATGTCATTGAGGTGAGGTGAGGTGAGGTGTTTTCTTTTATTTCCTCACTAACACTAAAACAGAGAGAGGGGAGGAGAGTGATTTACTAATCTGCTGGTTTGTTCATTTTTTCTTTCTGTTGCCCGTTTACACATGCATTTTCTTGGATAACTAGGATCAGGATATGCTCAGTGTTTTATTGGTTAGAAAATAGATTAGGAATCTTGGAGTAGGCAATTTCCAGATGTCCATTCTGGAGTTACTCTACTACCACATAAGAGAAACAATCACCTACCTCTGCTTTGAAGTCCTTCAAGAACTGGTCCTTGGCATTCCATATGTAACACCCTAGTTTTTATTTATGAGATTTTGTAATTTTACGTGTTGTGCACGTATGATTTCATTTGTATATTTTTTTTTATAAAATATTTTTATACAGTATTTGTTCTCTTTATTTTTCCAAAAAAACTATTCACTTTAAAAGCCTAATTAAAATCTAGGCCTAATTGTCTTTAAGCCTACTATATTTTATTAATTAAATTAATTATTTTAAAGCCCATGGTTAGTTTGGCCCATTAGTGAGCCCATTTACATTAATTCTTTTTTGAAATGGTCTAACTTGTAGTGTAGACTCATTTCATGGACAATTAATTTTTGGTCACATGAACAAATTTGTAAATGAGGGACACTAGGTGGCATGTGCATGCAATGGAGTGTGCAATGCACACCCTTTCACCATGGCCGGATAGGATAGGGAGAGTGGGAGAGATGGGAGTGGTGGAGAGTTGGTTACTCTCATCATGGGTAGTTTCTATAACTCCCTAGTACATTTTGGTCCTTAATCTCTAACCATTTGATCTAATCTTGGCCCTCCATTCACCCTAGAAAATTGTATAAATACCCCCTCCCACACTCTTCATTCTCACACTTGAAAAAAATTGAAAAATAAAGAATAGAAAGAGCGAAAAGAATACAAGTAGTAAGGCAAAAGATTGAGGAGTTGTGAGTTGAAAAGAGTGAGGGTTTTGTGTGAGTGCTTCAACCAAGTAGAAGGAGGCCGGACTGCATAGGGGAAGCTCGGGTTCAAGATTGCAACAAGGGGAAGGCGATTTTCGTGGCTTGATCAAGGAGGAAGGCTTCACTCGTTCGTCGTAGGAGATCTCTAGGAGTCTATTTGATTGTTTTTCTTCATTTAAGGTGGGTGTTTCTCTTAAACTTCTAGTTAGACATCATGTTAGGATGTGGTTGACAAATTAAGGAGAAACTCTAACAAATATAGCCATGCATTATGAAAATGAGACAAATTGCTATTAGTTTGATTATATGTTAAAAGAGTGTTAAATTGATTGCCAAATTATGATTTGTTAAATGTTTATCACGTTACCATGCTTAATTTTGTTGTGATGTGCTTGATAAACAAATACATGCTTGCATGTTGAACAATTGAATAAAGAACTATGGATCTAGGTGATTTTGATTAATGTGTTGTTAAATGACATGAAAAAATAAATTTTATTACTGAGATAATTGTACAATGTTAATAAAAATATTATAAGTGATATAGGAAAATTTTAAGTGTAATTTATAAGGAGATTATGCTTATTTTTCCCTAAACTCGAAATTGAAGAATAAAAATGAAGTAGAGAGCAAATTATGTTGTTTTGTATCAAAAATCAAATTTTATTCTACTGAAATGTTGTAATAAGAGGAAAAATGAAATTTGGAATTTTTGAATGAATTTGGAGAAGAAAAGAACTCAAAAATATTCATTTTTGGCAAAAATTCGAAATAACTGAGTCTCGAACTTAAACCCCTAAAAACTCTCTATATCAAATTGGTCTCTTAGACCATTTGGTTATTGGTTGCTTTGGGCGCTTACTGTAGTGTGCGGGTATGTCTGTGGTCTTGGGTTCGAAACTGGGCACTGCCCTTTTGTTTTCGGTTTTGAATAAAACCCCTAACCCAAAACCGAAACCCCTTATTAATTGAAGCCCACACCATATCGTGGTTGCGCCTTAGCCCAGTTGGCTTTCGGTGGTGGGCGGCTAGCTTCAGGTCGTGGGTTCGATTCTTGGTTTCAGCAGAATATAACACTTTTGATTTTTTTGGATTAAAAATTGATTTCTTGGCTTCTAAAAATCCGAAAAAAAATACTATAATTATTCTAAAAATATGAAATATGTGGATTCAATGAAAAATATTTGTGCATTATTTGACTAAAATAAAAGTGACTTAGAAGTAAAAAATAAATAAAAAAATTAAGTAGACTTGGATGAAAATTTACACTTGTTTAAATATGAAAAGTGATTATTTTTCATGAGAAAGTTTTATTAAGTTATAAAAGAGATATTTTGAAGGGAGTAAAATCTAAGTGTGTTGATTATGGATTTTTGTTCATCTATTTTGGGTTTTGTGTGCACTCTAAAGATAGATGAAAAATACAACTTTGTTGAATGAACTAAATAAAAGAAAGAAATACTAGTTTGGGAATCTAATGGATTTATTGAATTAAATTTGAGTATGAAATACATGAATTGAAATTGAACTTTATGTATGAGATTTGATTCATAGAAAGGAATGGAAATCATGTTAATTATGAAAAAGAATTTATGATTATAAAGACTCAATTTTTGTGATTATGAATTGAAATTGAGAACTAGAGTATAGTTAAGCCTCATACCGGCATTGAAAAAAAAGTGTTGAAATGAAATTGGAGATGAAAAGACCAAGATTTGGGTCATGTTGAATATACGGTTAAGACCAGTATAGTGGAAGGGCTAACTCTAGAGAATTGATTTTGTTCATAATTCGAATAACTAACGACTAGATACATAGTGAATACGTGATGAAAATAAGAGAAAAACACGAGTATGAGGGCCTCGGAGCTACGGTGTGAGAATATTCACAGGCTGTCTTCACGATGCGTCGTGACATGACGTGGATATGTCTTCAGGAGTCTGTACCGCAGGCGACGCTCGTAGGGTGTTTGGTGACTGCGAGTGGTGTCATGTCCCATGACGGAGGCTGAATTGTCCATAGGTTTTTCACGATGCGTCGTGACATGACGTGGGATTCTCCTCCAGGCTGTCTGGACATGAGCTCGTACCTCATAGAACATCTAGGATACTTATCGTAGTTACAGTAGTAGTTTAAGTCATGATGAGGGATTGAACCTTATAAGATGAAGAATGGTTAAGGGCTTGCCCTCAGACCTATGTAGTATGGGATGCATAGAATCTGAACAAGTGCGCATTAGTGTCATCTAATATAAACAACTGCATTAAGGACTAAGTGCACTGCACAACACGACATCTATAGGATAGTCCCTTGTAGTTTCTGTTTGTGATCAAGTTTGTGTTTGTTTAAGTATTTGAGAATCGTTATACTGTTCGGCATAGAGAGGATAGCCATGTATAATATTTCATCGGTTGTAAGCAACTGACGCTCCCATAATTTTTATGCAGGGTAAAGTGATTAACAAGACTAAAGAATGCATGCTGATTAAAGATTGATTCAAGAGTTGTACATTTCAATTCATGTAAATTGTTGTAAATTGCTTCTGCTGTAAAAATGTAATGTAAGTGTAAACTCTGATGTAACAAAAGTTTTTAATTCCTAGTAAAATTGTACGAAGAGAAGTATAAAGATCCCGTGGAACTTTGAATTCAGTTGTATTTTGGAATTCGGGGTGTTACAGAGTGGTATCAGAGCCACACTTCCAAGTAGTACAAATTTATAAGGAACGACACCCCAGAAGTGGACATTAGGGCGTATGTTGAGTCTAGAGATTTAAATATAAGTCACTTATATTTGTGTTGCTCTATGATTTATGCTTCTTCTCCTCTTTCTCTAAGATGGCGGACCACTTCGACCCAGCTGGAGATGATAACTGGCACATCGTTGAGGAAGATTACTACCCCGGGCAAGCTGATTCAGACGAGGAAGATCCTGAAGAAGTAGAAGAGGAATGGCCTGAGTCCCGTGAGATCACTCCACCTTCGGATTCATCTGATTATTCTTCTGACGAGGAAGAACTAGTTCTGAGTAATCTCATTGTATCTCTTCAGAGACTGATAGAGACTCAATGGGAAAGAATCGGGCTATTGGAGACTCAGTTGGCGAAGCGCAAGGATGATATTGCAATTCTCAGTCATCGTGTTTGGGAACTCGAGAAGAGAAAAAACATGACCGATGTACTGAAGGAGGAAGTGGAGAAACTACGAGAAGAGCTTCGAGGAGCCAAGAGGAACCGTAGGAACTAGACCGTTGTATCTTCTTATTGTTTTCATTTTGATGTCAGAAATATTTATTATTTGAATGTATAAAGTTGAAATTCAATGAAATGGAAAAGTTGATTTAAAATTCATGTTTATACTTTGAATTTAATGGATCTTTTGCATCAGAATATGGCTAGAAGAGAACTCGAAATGGTGAAGGTTTGGACTTGGAAACGGAACTAGCGAGGGTCTATCAGACACTCAATGCAGTTGCCATGAACCAAAATCAGGGAAGGGTGCCTGCGAATCCAGTACCCGAAGCAATCAAACTCGTGGAATCATTCAAGTGGATGAAACCACCCGTATTTAAGGGAAAGCCAGACCCTGACGCGACTGACAGTTGGATCTGACAGGTAGAGACTATCTTCGAAGTCTTGGAGACTCCGGAGGGCAGCAAGGTGAAGTTGGCAGCGCTGCAGTTTGAGAAGGATGCGGCTGTATGGTGGCAGTCGATGAACCAAATGATGAGAGGTATTGTTCTGGGTTGGGATGAATTCTTGGAGGAATTCCGCAGTCATTATTTTTCCTCAGACGTCCAGGAGAAGCAGGCCATGGAGTTTCTGGCGCTGCAGCAGGGCGGCATGTCAGTTAGGAGTATGAGACAAGATTCACTCAGCTCTCGAGGTATGTGCCCGAACTGGTGATGGACGAGGCGAAGAAGGCTCGAAAGTTTGAGCATGGGTTGAGGCCAAGTCTGAGATCCAAGATGATACCCCTCGGTATCAGGAGGTTTGACAAATTGGTCAAACGAGCTGCAGCCACTGAGACAGATATGGAGCAGTTCAATGCTGTTCAGAATCGGAGGACCAGCTGGAATGTTGGGAAGAAGCCCGCAGTTTTTGGCAACTTCAAGGGACAGTCGCCCACCCAGAGGTTCAAACCAACGGGAGCGAATGCTGTCAACATAGCTGGGAGACCCAGAAACAATTGGGTGAGACCTCCTGTGGTGACTTGCTTCAACTGTGGTGAGACGGGACATTACAAGTCTCCATGCCCCGAGCCGCAGAATGTCACCCGTAGTGGACCAACACAGCAAGTTGGGAAGAAGCCGTACCAGCAGGGGCGGATATTTGCCTTGACTGAAGCTGACGCTGATGAGGTGGATCACGTCATCACTGGTACGAGGAAGGATGTTTAGAGTGTTTTCTATTATTTCTCTTTTTCCGCCTTATATAGTGAACTGTTATGTAACGAGTGTGTGTTATTTAACAGTTGAACTTATTTTGAATGGAAAGAAAGTTGTTGTTTTGTTCGATACTAGGTCCTCTCACACTTTTGTATCACTTAAGTTTGCTAAAGTTTCGGGAGTCGAACCGAAAGTCTTTCCAGGCAAGGTCTTGGCAGTAGCTACTCCATCAGGGGAGACTCTAACCACTGATCGGTACTATGCGGACTGCGAGATCGTGATTGGAGATAGAATTTTCAGGATTGATCTGATCGAGCTGAATGTCTTGGGAGTCGATGTTATCATTGACATTGATTGGATGTCGGTGTACAGTGCGAGCATCGAGTGCAAAACCAAGGAAGTAACAGTGAAGGCTCTAGGTGGACCTAAAGTCACTTTCCAAGGAAAGAAGAGATGTTCTGGTTTGGTGGCAGCTATCTGCAAAAGGAATGTTCCTGCCGAGGTGCAGCAAATTCCTATGGTTCGGGATTACCCGACGGTATTCTTGGAAGCTTTGCCTGGGTTACCCCCGCATCGTGATGTGGAGTTCAGCATCATTATCCAGCCAAGGAGTGCACCCATTTCCAAGGCACCATATAGGATGGCACCTATGGAGCATGATGAGATCAAACGACAGATTGAGGAACTATTGGAGAAAGGCTTTATTCAACCGAGTGCGTCACCCTGGGGAGCGCCGGTGCTTTGGTAAAGAAGAAGGACAGTTCGATAAGGATGTGCATCGATTATCGAGAGCTGAATATGGTCACTGTTCAGAATAAGTACCTGATTCCACGAATTGACGACTTGTTGATCGCCTATAATGAGCAGCTGTTTTCTCCAAAATAGATATTCGATCAGGTTACCATCATGTTCGAGTGAAAACTGAAGATGTGTATAAGACTGCGTTCAAAACTCGACACGGGCATTATGAATTCTTAGTTATGCCGTTTGTAGTGACGAATGCACCTGCAATTTTCATGGATATGATGAACAGAGTTCTGAGGCCGTTCATTGATTCTTTCGTCGTGGTGTTTATCAACGATATTCTTGTGTACTCCAAGTCAGAGGAGGAGCACACAGAGCATCTGGCAGCAGTTTTGAAGAAGTTTCAGGAGCATGAGTTGTATGCCAAATTGTTTAAGTGCGATTTCTGAAAATCTGAAGTGGCATTCCTGGGTCACATCCTTTCTAAGGAGGGAGTGGCAACTGATTCGCAGAATATAGAGGCGGTGAAGGATTGGGCAAGGCCTACTACAATGAAGGAAATCAGGAGTTTTCTTGGGCTAACTGGATATTATAGGAGATTTATCCAGGGCTATGCTCAGATAGCCGTGCCGCTCACTAGTCTGACCAAGAAGAATGTGAACTTCAAGTGGACTGAGCAGTGCGAGGTAAATTTTCAGGAGTTGAAAGAGAGGCTGACTACTGCTCCCATTTTTGGCTTTGCCTAGAGCAGGTGTAGAGTACGATGTCTACAGCGATGCTTCACATTATGGGCTTGGTTGTGTCTTAATACAGGAAGGAAAAGTGATTGCTTATGGGTCTAGGCAACTACGACCGCATGAGAAGAAATATCCGACTCATGATCTGGAGTTGGCTGCGATTGTTTTTGCCTTGAAGCAATGGAGACATTACGTGTATGGTGAGAAGCTGAACATGTACACGGACCACAAAAGCTTGAAATACATCTATCAGCAGAAAGATCTAAATCTGAGGCAAAGGAGATGGCTGGAGGTGCTTGAGGGCATTCGTCCTGGGAAGGCTAATGTTGTTACTGGTGTACTTAGCCGCAAGAGTAGTCTAGCTAATTTGATCACAACTCAGAGGAAGCTGGCAGAAGAGTTGGATCGGGCTGGTATTGAAGTTGTTCTGCAAGGCTTGGGATCATCTTTAGCTTAGTTGAGGCTTCAACCAATGCTGAATGAATGGATTATCGCAAGTCAGAAGGAAGATGCAGAGATTCTGAAGGTGAAGGAGCAGGTCGGTGCTGGCAGGTTGTCCAAGTTTCAGATTAGGGATGGAGTGCTGTGGTTTAGAGAGAGGCTATGTGTTCCGAATCAGTCGGAATTGAAAGAAAGTATTCTTCAGGTGGCACATGCTACTCTTTTGTCAACACATCCTGGGAGTACTAAGATGTATAGGGACAATAAGCAGAATCTCTGGTGGTCAGGTTTGAAGCGGGATGTGGCTGAGTTCGTGGCGAGGTGTGAGATATGTCAGCAGGTCAAAGCCGAGAATCAGAAACCCGGAGGTCTATTGCAACCATTACCTATTCCGAAATGGAAGTGGGAAAACATCAGTATGGATTTCATCACGGGTTTGCCCAAGAGTTCCAAGGGCAATGATGCGATTTGGGTCATAGTCGATTGATTAACCAAATCGGCTCACTACTTGGAGATGAAACTTACTTCGTCGATGGACAGATTGGTTGAGCTATATGTTGGTGAGATCTTCAGGCTTCATGGTGTTCCGTTAACCATTGTGTCTGATCGGGATGCGCGGTTTACTTTGCATTTCTGGAGGAGTCTTCAGACAGCTTTGGGTACCAAGACGGATTTCAGCACTGCTTTTCATCCGCAGACCAATGGGCAGACCGAGAGAGTCAACCGTATTCTTGAGGATATGCTTCGGTGTTGTGTACTAGACTTTGGAGGCAGTTGGGAAAGGCACTTGGCTCTGGTAGAGTTTTCCTACAACAACAGTTTCCAGACTAGTATTGGGATGGCGCCGTATGAAGCTCTGTATGGCAGGAAGTGCAGAATGCCTGTTTGTTGGTTCGAAGTTGGGGAGCGTCAGATGTTTGGGCCTGAGATTGTGCAGCAGACCTCTGAAAAGATTGATCTGATCAGGAAGAGCTTGGTGGATGCTCAGAGTAGGCAGAAGAGCTATGCAGATAACCGGAGGAGGGACCTTGAGTTTGAGGTTGGTGACTTTGCCTTTCTGAAGGTTTCACCTAGCAAGGGTGTGATTCGCTTCGGGAGAGGTGGGAAGTTAGCCCCGAGGTTCATAGGCTCGTACAAGATATTGAAGCGGATTGGGAAAACTACTTATGGGTTAGAGTTGCCGGAGGAGTTGTCTCAGATGCACAATGTCTTCCATGTGTCTATGCTGAGAGGGTACATTCCGGATCTGAGTCACCATTTTCCCGAAGTACCGGAGGGTTTGCAGTTGGATCTGAGTTACATTGAGCTTCCGTTTGAGATTGTCGATCGTCGGGAGAAAGTCATGAGGAACAAGACGTATCGATGGTCAAAGTAGTCTGGAGAAATCAGTTGGTTGAAGAGGCTACTTGGGAATCTGAGGAGAGGATGATGAAAGGTCATCCTGAGTTCTTTGAGTGATTTGTATCTTCTTTTCTATTCTTATCTCTTTGTTGTATTCCTGTTTTCTCACTCTTTAAGTGTAGTTCCGGGGACGAAACTATTCTAAGGAGGTAGTGTTGTAACACCCTAGTTTCATTTATGAGATTTTGTGATTTTACGTGTTGTGCACGTATGATTTCATTAGTATAATTTTTTTTCATAAAATATTTTTATATAGTATTTGTTCTCTTTATTTTTCCAAAAAAACTATTCTCTTTAAAAGCCTAATTAAAATCTAGGCCTAATTGTCTTTAAGCGCATTCTATTTTATTAATTAAATTAATTATTTTAAAGCCCATGGTTAGTTTGGCCCATTAGTGAGCCCATTTACTGTAATTCTCTTTTGAAATGGTCTAACTTGTAATGTAGACTCATTTCATGGACAATTAATTTTTGGTCACATGAACAAATTTGTAAATGGGGGACACTAGGTGGCATGTGCATGCAATGGAGTGTGCAATGCACACCCTTTCACCATGGCCGGATAGGATAGGGAGAGTGGGAGAGATGGGAGTGGTGGAGAGTTGGTTACTCTCATCATGGGTAGTTTCTATAACTCCCTAGTACATCTTGGCCCTTAATCTCTAACCATTTGACCTAATCTTGGCCCTCCATTCACCCTAGAAAATTGTATAAATACCCCCTCCCACACTCTTCATTCTCACACTTGGAAAAAAATTGAAAAAGAATAGAATGAGAGAAAAGAATACAAATAGTAAGGCAAAAGATTGAGGAGTTGTGAGTTGAAAAGAGTGAGTGTTTTGTGTGAGTGCTTCAACCAAGGAGAAGGAGGCCGGACTGCATAGGGGAGGCTCGCGTTCAAGATTGCAACAAGGAGAAGGCGATTTTCGTGGCTTGATCTAGGTGGAGAAGGCTTCACTCGTTCGTCGTAGGAGATCTTTAGGAGTCCATTTGATTGTTTCTCTCCATTTAAGGTGGGTGTTTCTCTTAAACTTCTAATTAGACATCATGTTAGGATGTGGTTGACAAATTAAGGAGAAACTCTAACAAATATAGCCATGCATTATAAAAATGAGACAAATTGCTATTAGTTTGATTATATGTTAAAAGAGTGTTAAATTGATTGCCAAATTATGATTTGTTAAATGATTATCACGTTACCATGCTCAATTTTGTTGTGATGTGCTAGATAAACAAATACACGTTTGTATGTTGAACAATTGAATAAAGAACTAGGGATATAGGTGATTTTGATTAATGTGTTGTTAAATGACATGAAAAAAAGAATTTTATTACTGAGATAATTGTACAATGTTAATAAAAATATTATAAGTGATATAGGAAAATTTTAAGTGTAATTTATAAGGAGATTATGCTTATTTTTCCCTAAACTCGAAATTGAAGAATAAAAATGAAGTAGAGAGCAAATTATGTTGTTTTGTATCAAAAATCAAATTTTATTTTACTGAAATGTTGTAATAAGATGAAAAATAAAATTTGGAAAAGAAAAGAACTCAAAATTATTCATTTTTGGCAAAAATTAGAATTAACTGAGTCTCAGACTTAAACCCCTAAAAACCTCACTCTATATCAGATTGGTCTCTTACACCATTTGGTTATTGGTTGCTTTAGGTGCTTACTGTAGCGTGCGGGTGTGTCTGTGGTCTTGGGTTCGAAACTGGGCTCTGCCCTTTTATTTTCGTTTTTGAATAAACCCCCCAACCCGAAATCGAAACCCTTTATTAATTAAAGCCCATGCCATATCGTGGTTGCGCCTTAGCCCAGTTGGCTTTCGGTGGTGGGCGGCTAGCTTCAAGTCGTGGGTTCGATTCTTGGTTTCGGCAGAATATAACACTTTTGATTTTTTTGGATTTAAAATTGATTTCTTGGCTTCTAAAATTCCGAAAAACAATTACTATAATTATTCTAAAAATTTGAAATATGTGGATTCAATGAAAAATATTTGTGCATTATTTGACTAAATTAAAAGTGACTTAGAAGTAAAAAAAATAAAATTGAGTAGACTGGTATGATAATTGACACTTGTATAAATATGAAAAGTGATTATTTTTCATGAGAAAGTTTTATTAAGTTATAAAAGAGATACTTTGAAGGGTGGAAAATCTAAGTGTGTTGATTATGGATTTTTGTTCATCTATTTTGGGTTTTGTGTGCATTCTAAAGATAGATGAAAAATACAACTTTGTTGAATGAACTAAATAAAAGAAAGAAATACTAGTTTGGGAATCTAATGGATTTATTGAATTAAATTTGAGTATGAAATACATGAATTGAAATTGAACTTTATGTATGAGATTTGATTCATAGAAAGGAATGGAAATCATGTTAATTATGAAAAAGAATTTATGAGTAGCATACTCAATTTTTGTGATTATGAATTGAAATTGAGAACTAGAGTGTAGTTAAGCCTCATACCGGCATTGAAAAAAAAGTGTTGAAATGAAATTGGAGATGAAAAGACCAAGATTTAGGTCATGTTGAATATATGGTTAAGACCAGTATAGTGGAAGGGCTAACTCTAGAGAATTGATTTTGTTCATGATTCGAATAACTAACGATTAGATACATAGTGAATACGTGATGAAAATAAGAGAAAAACATGAGTATGAGGGCCTCGGAGCTACGGTGTGAGAATATTCACAGGCTGTCTTCACGATGCGTTGTGACATGACGTGGATATGTCTCCAGGAGTCCGTACCGCAGGCGACACTCGTGGGGTGTTTGGTGACTGCGGGTGGTGTCATGTCCCATGACGGAGACTGAATTATCCATAGGTTCTTCACGATGCGTCGTGACATGACGTGGGATTTCCCTCCAGGCTGTCTCGACATGAGCTTGTAACTCATAGAACATCTAGGATACTTATCGTAGTTACAGTAGTAGTTTAAGTCATGACGAGGGATTGAACCCTACAAGATGAAGAACAGTTAAGGGCTTGCCCTCAAACCTATGTAGTATGGGATGCATAGAATCTGAACAAGTGCGCATTAGTGTCATCTAATATAAACAACTGCATTAAGGACTAAGTGCACTGCACAACACGACATCTATTGGATAGTCCCTTGTAGTTTCTGTTTGTGATCAAGTTTGTGATTGTTTAAGTATTTGAGAATCGTTATACTGTTCGGCATAGAGAGGATAGCCATGTATAATATTTCGTCGGTTGTAAGCAACTATGCTCCCACAATTTTTATGCAGGGTAAAGTGATTAGGAATGCATGCTGATTAAAGATTGATTCAAGAGTTGTACATTTCAATTCATGTAAATTGTTGTAAATTGCTTCCGCTATAAAAATGTAATGTAAGTGTAAACTCTGATGTAATAAAAGTTTTTATTTTCTTGTAAAATTGTACGAAGAGAAGTTTAAAGATCCTGTGGAACTTCGAATTCAGTTGTATTTTGGAATTCGGGGTGTTACACCATACAACATCAATTTCATCACGATTCATCACCAACATGTTAGATTGAACAAATGCAGTATTGAACATGACCATGAACATAACAATATTATAAAAGAAATTATAGTTTTAAGATGGGACAGAATTGGATGTTCATCACTTTGAAAACCTATACATTGTCAGTCTCATCTTGTAACTTGTTCTTCTCCAGTATTCTGCCGACTTGACGAATATTATTTTGCCTCTTGCTCCATTTTTGTTCTTTGTTCTTCCACCTAAATACGTAGATGTTATCAATAATTAAAAAGCAAATAAATGTTATCAAATGTTCATTTCATAACGAAAAGTATTAACGTTACTGATATGGCTAAAAATGGGGTTAAATCGGAACCGTCCAGATTGGGCACGAATCTTGAAGCTCATGGGTAGAACGGTAATTTCACATACAAACGGGTCCGAAACGGGTACTGGATCTCCTTCTCACAGATCCAATAACCCGCGAACGGATTCACTCCAACGGGATACGGGTCCCGACCCGAGACAGACCCAAACCAGCAAGAGGAAATCAGGATCACTGATTTGACCAAATCAACGGGCCTGATTTGCTCTCACCGGGGATCAGGGGTCAGTTTCCTAAACAGATTGTGAGAATTTTACTCCTGACAGTTACATAGGAAATCAGGTCCCTAATCGCTCCCATTGCGACTATAAATACCTCCCCCTACCACCGTGACCAGGTAATCACTCTTTTCCCACCTTAAGCACTTTCTTAATCACCATTGGTTACTGACAAGAGCGTCGGAGGGTGCGTCGCCGGAATCAACCCCGGTGTATCGCACTTTCTTGCAGGTAGCGGCCGGAATCGGAAGGCTTGGATCCGCTGTTCAGGTTTTTCTCGCGAACTCACAAATCTCATCTGTTTACCCCCACACCAGAATCAGCGGTAACAGTTACCAGTAAAGATATTTTCCAAAATGTTTCGATAATTCATACCTATAATGCTCTGGAAACTCCCTATATAAATATTGTCTTGTTTCAGGGTCTTCATTATTTTTTGTAAAGAACTTTGTCAATATCGTTTTTTGCATTCGATCATCAGCAAGTACATTCTCTATTGACTGATGAGCATAATATAAAACTTGTTGCCGATTTGGCAAGTGAATTTACAATGGGAGAACTGATGGATATATTCGAGTCATAGGAAAATCAAAGATTTTCCAGACGGCTTCTTGCGGGCATATCCAATGGGCATCGACATATTATGATATTTCATTTGTAACATCACCTGGTCGGATCTGAAAAGACACACGATCGAGTCCTTTGTAAACATACTTATAGATATACTTAACAGAAATTATATTCAAACAAATTTCAACATTAATATGGCAATTATATTTTTTCAACAGAAAAGGATTGTAAGGAACCACCCATCTATTATCGATCAACTGATTCGAGATTTCCCTTCGAGAGATAAATCGACCAGTATCTCTTCGGCAATATACAGGATATGAGTTCTCTCATTGCAAAGTTGTCGGAGCAAACTGTTTGGGATAATCTTTTTTGCATTTTTCATCTTTCATGCAAGTTGATTTAGGATTCAAATGCCCGCAAGGTCCATGAATCATATGCCTCAATACAGTTTCGTATAGTTCAGGTTCTGCTTCCCAATCTGGAATTTCTGCTCTTACTATCCCATTGTAATCATCTGCAGAAATAATTTTATCTCTATCATCCAAAATGATTAAAATGTGAGCATGAGGCAATCCGCGCTTCTGAAATTCAATGACATGTACATGTGCAATGACTCTCCCAAGTACTCCTCTGTCAAATATATCTTTCTTAAACTCTTCAAGTTTAAAATGAAAGATTCTTGTTGTTAAATCTGGTCTGCCCTGTGGAAGCTGTCCAGGTAGTAATTCATTGGAAATTTCAATCCATGTCGAATTGCAAGTCATAGAAATAAATAAGTCAGGTTTGCCATATTTTTACACCAAAGCCATTGCATTTTGATATCTCTGGTACATATGTCGGGGACTTCCGACATAAGATGCAGGTAGCACAGTTCTACGACCAATATTTCCTAGAAAACAACAAATAGTGGAAAATTTAAGGCGTTTACTTAGAAATTATTTTTCATAGCAGACGAATTATATACAAAGGATGTATAATTTACCTGCAATTGTTTCACCTGCATCTTGTGCATCCTGTAACCTCGGTACATTTCAGCACGTATTTCATGTTGATGATCGCGAACCCAACGCAATTTCTGTGTGGCAATTTTAACGTAGTTGTTTACTAAAAACTGTTGTAGTAATCGCTCACCACGAAGAAAAACAGACATGTCATTTTCACGAATCTGGCGACAAATATATTAGAGCATTATTGATAGATAGATAGGTTGATTAATGATTAGGAACAAATATAAAGTAAAATAATCAGATATAGTCAATACCTGAAGTCGAAATGCATAATACTCTCTGCATGACACTTTTCGTCCATTGTTATGAATGTAGATATCCCAACAATGACTTCCGTAAGGTAATAAAAGAGGATATTGAAGATGATCATAATGCCCAATAGTATCTGGAACATTGTAATACCTCAACCCGATGCAAGTTGCAAGTTTACAAGTTGCAAGTTTGCAAATTATATGTTTATATGTTTCACGATACAAGTTTACACTCTATATGTTTCACGTTACAAGTTTGCACGTATCTCGAACAAGATACATTTGATATGTTTTTTCCGAGTACGTAACCTATAGAATCCACTACTAGGCCTAAACGTAACTGATTGTATATAGCAACCATGTAGTAAAAGTATGGATGCATGAAGTGCTACATTAGATAGAATTAATAAAAGATAGCAGATTAATACGTGCACTTACATGATCCAATTACATGTTACATGTTCATGTTGACTTGTTTACTTGATTACTTTTTACATGCCACTTATTTCATGATGTCTCGTTCATGATCCTGTTTACATATTGTATTTCTCCTATTACATGATTTTTGATTCCATGCTCTTTTTCTACTTCTTGTTTTGTTTTTGTACTTGTCCTCGTAGCATGTACCACTTGCGGCCCGTGACTTGCAATAACGGGTATCTTCTTGTTTCTTTTTCTTGTATTAATGTACTTGCAGGCCCGGATGGAGAGTTACCAGAAGGTGTTGCTGATCAAGTATTTTAGTCTTGTTTATTTTCAGGTTACTTTAGTTCATGTTTTATTCATGCTACTCTTTATTATAATCCGGGCATGTTTGACCCGTAACTATGTTTTTATTCCCAGCTGTTGGTTATGTTATGGACTATGTCATGTACTTTCGTTATCCTACTGTGATTTTACATGCCTGTGTGGTTTTGTTGTTATCTTGTTGTTGAGTTTCCTGTACAACTTATGAATGGTGTATTCGCATCATTTTTTGGGCCTCAGTCACGTGCTCGTATTCCCGTATTTTGGGAAGTGGGGCGTGACAAAAAAACATCACTTAACTAATCAGATATTTAAATAAATCCCCCCCGAACTAATCCTAACCCTAACCCTAACCCTAACTAACCTAGTGGAGTTTTTTGAAACTTTGTGTCCTTTTTTTAAACAAAAAAAATCTTAGTGTCCTTTTTTTAAACTGGCCCAAAACTTTGTATTCTTTTTTTTATATTTAGCCTTTCTCAAATATAAGTGTCCTTGGCTTTCTAAATATGTTTATTCGATTGAAATTTCTATTAAAAATATAATATTATAGTTTGTGGTGGTGGTGGTGCCCATCTGATTCGACACATGATTTTTGATTTTGTAATATTATGTGACCAGTGACCTTATGCTAAGGAAATGCACTTTGAAAGATAGATGATGATTAACGCGACTCTCACTTAAAAATGTGCGGTAGAAATTAGATTAATCAAGTTTGTTTGTCTACAATTTATCTACAAGTGGGACAACATCAACTCTCGAATGATAGTATTAGAAATATTGTATTGGTGTTTATTTTTTTGATATATCGGATAGAGCCAAAAGGCTCTAGCCATCAAAAAATATATTAATCAACTCAGTTAATGTACAAATAATAAATCGAAGGCTTTACAAGATGTAAAACAATTAAGAAGCGAACAATGACTAAAACAAACGACAGCCGCAAAGCCTACAAAATCGAGAGTTACAACTAAATGAGATAGATCAGACGAGAATGGCTTCAAGCGTTCCTGTCGGAGAACAGGCAGCCGATGAGCCTCCTCCGGCGACCTCAAAAGGACACGGAGAAGAGACCATGCTAGATCACCTCGCGCCCTAAGTCCCAACGACCCAGGAAAAAGCTAAGGCCCATCGAAACAAGCCAGACGAAACCCAAGAGCATTCATCCATAAACAACAACAGCATTTGAGAAAGTGATACAAATCCAGCCAAGAGAACATCATCCTCAGGATCAGTTCCCAGAGGTGCCGCACTTGGGCGAAACCAAACTAAACAGCCAACCAAACATAACTAACAAAGCACATCCAGATTATAAAGGAAGAGAGTTATCAGTATTAAAAGGTGATAGAAGGGAAGCCATGAAGAGCCTAACTATACAGTAGGAGCCATATGAGCTTAATACGCTCCGAAGAGAGCTCGAAAATGGAAGCAGGATGGGAGGGCGGCCTGAGACTGCGCCCCCTCCTAGCAAAAAGAAAGTTAAACATCTAATCCACCAGACAAATTAACCACAGAGAGAAAAAAGGATGAAACAAAGCAGCTAGAATCTATCAAACTAGCCCCTATGGAGCCGCAACGAGGGCCAAACCAAACCAAACAGTGCTACAACATAATAAACCATTAAACATCCAGATACAAAGGGAAGTAGAGAACTATAAGTTAATTACAGATAGGATCGAAGCCCTGGAGCTCCCAAAATAACAAGAGAACCCATATCAACATAATAAGCTTCGCGTAGATCATCAAAAGGAAGAAGATGCAAAGAGGACACCAGCATCAGAATGGGAGGGAGAAAGGAACACTCCCTCCAAACAAGCTGATAGAAAACCACCCACTCCAAAAGAAACCAGCCAAAATAACCAAAAGAACACAGCAATGCCCTTTCACCCCTGCAAATCAAACACATGAAGGGGAGTCATGTTTACCAGAGCATGCTAAGAACATAGAACATATGAAGATGAACAAAGAATCATAAGCACTGAAACACGCGAATTATGCCAAAACAGTAAAAATCGCAACAGCAAAACATAAACAGACAAAGCTTGTTAGATGGCATTTAGGCTACGAAGACATTGAACAGCATTTTCCAATCTGTAAAAAAGAATGGCTTCTTTGTTTTTACGGGTTAGAGAGGAGGACCAAAATTCAAAAAGAAATAAGAATTCGTCTTGAATAGAGCGGGAGGAAGAAGCCGTTTGATGGAAAATTCTCTTGTTTCTTTCCGTCCACGTTATCCAAACAATAATCTGAAAAGACAAATTCCAAGATCTGTGATACTTGCCTTTTGCTGGAATCCTAGTCCAACAATCGGATAGACTGGATGGAATGACCGTCAATTCCTAAGCGAGCGATGAGATTTTCCACAGCGCAGTAGTAAAATCACAACTCACAAATAAATGGTTCGCGTTTTCTGCTTCTGAAGAGCACAGGGGACATAATTGACCTCACACTAAGTTTCTCTTGTTCAGATTTTCTACGGTCAGAAGCTTATTGTTGAGAGCTAACCATGCAAGGATTTTCACCTTAAAAGGGGCGCAGGATTTCCATACTATGTCGAACAATGGAGATAAAATGCCTCTAAAATTCAGAAACCAATAGAATGATTAAACCGAGAAGGTTCCTGAAGTATTCCAACGCTAGTACAAATCTTCTTTTTCTCTCCAAATAAAGTTGTTGAGAGAGGTAAGAAGATCGTTGAAATCATTAACTAAATGGGCAGGAAGATTGGACGATAGTGGAATCAGCCATTGCCTTTGCAGGTTGGTGGTGATGTACGACTCGACAACCAGAGCCAGCGGGTTGGCTGCGAGGTGGAAAATAGCAGGGAAAGCGGTGGCAAGAGAAGAGTTACCGATCCAGAGATCGGTCCAGAATCTGGCCTTGGAGCCATCGGAACAGGCATGGGCTAAGCCACAATGGAAAGCCGCCGCCGCTTTCCACATCCCCTTCCAGAATTGAGAGGCATTACGGTGGGCATTAAATGGGAAACTCCACCAATTATCAATCGAGAAGTATCTGTCTTTGATACTGATGATCCACGATAAATCTTCCACTTTGAGGAGCCTCCAGAGGCATTTGCCCCATCTGAGTGGAATACCCAGGTACGTAATTGGAAACGAAGCTATAGGGCAGTTGAAGAAATTTGAAATTTCGTCCTGCCTGTTAGGCGATCCCCCCAACCAAAGGACGGACGACTTTTGAAAATTGATCGATAGCCCTGAGGCTAATTCGAAATAGTAGAGCAAGAGTTTCAGATTTCTAAGAGAATGAACATTTGGTTTGGCAAAAATGATCGTGTCGTCGGCATACTGCAGATTAAGTACTCCATGGAAATTACGGGAGTTGCCCAGACCTTCAATGACCTGGGCTTCCCAGGCATTGCGAAGGAGTTTACTGAACACATCCGCTACCAAAGAGAAAAGGAGAGAAGAAAGCGGGTCGCCTTGCCTAAGACCACATTTAATTTTAAATTTGTTGCCTTCCGCACCATTAATGAGGATCGAAGAGGTCCCGGCGAAGAGGCTAGATTTGATCCAAGCCCTCCATTTGGGGCCAAAACCCCTATGATATAGAATATCAAAGAGAAAATCCCAACTGACGTTGTCGTACGCTTTTTGAAAGTCTAATTTAAGAAGAATACCTTCCGAATTAGTCGTGTGACAAAAAGAAATGACCTCTTGGGCGACGCTATCAAGGATGAAGCGATCTTTAATGAAACCCGATTGGGCCGGATCAATGAGAGGAGAGATAACGTCGCTAAGTCTAGTCGAGAGAACCTTCATAATAATCTTGAAGGTGGTGTTGATCAGACTAATCGGCCTAAAATTAGCCACCGAGTTCGCTCCCAATATCTTAGGGATGAGAACAATGTGAGCATAGTTGATACGATCGAAAGAGATAAGCCTAGGTGAAGCTCTAAGAACATACGGAAAAGGTCAACTTTCAGCCAATTCCAGAATTTTTGGAAAAAGAAGGCGGGGAAACCGTCTGGCCCCGGCGCCGCGTCACTTTTTAAGGAAAATACTGCCGATTTGATTTCGTCCATGGAAAATGGAGCCTCAAGGGACGTAAGGTCGAAAACTTGCAGCCCGTACAGATGATTCCAATCGAGTGTAATGGCTCTACGTTTAGGGGAGCCGATGAGATTTTTATAGAACGAGAGGAACGTGTGGTGAATTTCGTTGTTTGTAGAAAATTTGATACCGTTGTCTACGATGGACGAGATACGGTTACTCCTTTGCCTGTAAGAAGCAAAGTTGTGGAAGAATGCGGTATTGCAGTCTCCCTCTTTGAGCCATCGAAATTTGGCCCTTTGGGCCCATTTCAGATGGTCTTGGAGAAGGCAATCAGAAAATTCCCGTTTGCAAGAACGTCGTTCTTCAAACAGAGCATCAGAAATAGAGCCCTGCTCCTCCATCTTATCAATAGTTTCTATAGAGGTCAGGTAATAGTTTTAAGGAAGTCAGAATTGAACTGTCTTTCTTTGCGCCAAATTTTACAGCCGAATTTAATGGCATGAAGTTTGAGGAGAATGGAACCCAGTCCGGAGGATCCGAAAACTGCTGACAAGCAATCAATGATCAGCTTAACAAAAGTTTGATCCTGCAGCCAGAATTTTTCGAACCTGAATTTGTGATGATGAGGGAAGGGGAAATTAGAGTGAAGAGCAATGGGAACGTGGTCAGAAGATGGATTGGGTAAAGCCTTGGCAAATGTGTTGTGAAATTGGTTTATCCATTTGTGGGAAACCAAGAAACGATCAAGTTTGGCCATAGTCGGATGGTGACGGAGGTTCGACCAAGTGAAAGATCTGCCCGAGAGGGGAATGTCTGTGAGCTGCAACGAGCGGATACAGTCGTTAAATTTTGCGGAAAGGCCATCAAGATGAGAAGCATTCGATCTTTCCGAAGCGAATCTGGTAACGTTAAAGTCGCCACAGATAAAACAGAGTTCGGTAGAATAAGGTTGAAGAGCTTGGAATTCGTTCCAATATAATTGACGGCCCTCAGATGAGGACGGCCCGTACACAGATATCACCGTTAAATAGGAATCAAGGGGAATCCAATAAAGTTGAACAATAAGGAAGAACTTGAGGCGCTTAATCGCTATAAGCGAGAAAGTAGCTTCTTTGAATCCTAGTAGAATACCTCCCGTAGATCCTATGGCGTCCAACGAGATCCAATTAGAAATTAAGGATCCTCCAATAGATCTAAGAATGGAAGGAGGGGGGGGGGGTAACCAGTTTAGTTTCTTGAATGGAGATGAGATCACAGTGAGAAGCGAAAATAATCTGATAGATCGCACTCTGTTTGACAGGACAATTAAGTCCCCGGATGTTCCAAGAAAGACTAATCATAAAAACGATTGTGCTCCAATACTCTGAACCTTTCTTATTTCTGATGGCGCGAGCCAGAGACAATTGAGAGGAATGGGTCATGAAACCTAATTCCACCGACGAGCTAATCAGGTCGTGATCAGACAAGGAAGCAAATTGAAGTTGAAAGATCGAGCCTAAAGGCACTAATTCTGATCGGGGAGCAGTCCGATCAAACGGATCTTGGGCCTCCGCAATCTGCGAATCAGCTCCCCTAAGCTCGAGAGAGATAGTAGCACGCGCCGAGGCTTTGGCCATTAAACGCGCGCTAGATCTAATAAGACGGGGAGAGGGTCTCTGGTCCGGGGAGGCGAACTCCCCCTGATGCACGAGAATCCAATCCAATGAACTGGGGGAAGAATTGACCGCTCCAGTGTTGGGACCTTTATTACTGATAATTTGTTCAGAAGATAGGGTTGGAGGAGGCGAAGGTTCAAGGACCGAAGTGTCCGCAGCAAACTGACCCTTTTCTATAGTAGGGAGCTTGGGCAAAGAAAGACCCATGAACTCCTTCATAGAAGGGTGGAGGTCGGGAGATACAAAGATATTCTCTCCCGACAGCAGATAGAAAGAGATAGAAACCCGAATAGAAGGATGGAAACAACAATACAAACCACTATAAAAAAATACCCGTCGAGCAGCTAAATTAAAAAAAGAACAATTTGGAATAGAATTAAACAATTGAGGATTTACCTTAAGGTTCGAAAGATCCCGCTTCCGATCCGCCTCCTCCTCATCTAACAGATCATATCGATCCAGTTACCAGCTTTCGATGGAGGAGATCTTAAGACTTTAATGGGAGATAACTTAGGATCATTGGCAGTGATCGATGATAGGTGAGCTTGTTTTTGGAATTTTTGCCAGTCAGATTCATAGTGCGGATTGATCTCCCACCGAGGCCACTGAGAAGATGAGGTCGGCTGGATTGAAGTCGCGGGATCAGCAGATGGAATGCTGCAGGTGACTTATAAATTAGAAAATTGCACGTGACTTATTTGAAATTAAAAAAATTGTAAGTGACCTCAAGAAAAAAAACCCAAGAATGTTATAACCGACATAAGAAAGATAAAGGAAAAGAAAAATGAGTAATGCTATCCAATAGGAATATACACCTAAGATAGTAAACAAAATGGTAGTGAAATTGGTAGTGGATGAATCATTACTCAAGAAAAATTTCCCTGACTACTCAGGTTCCCTTCTTCAAAATTTTTTTTTGCACAGTTTTTCTTCTTTCCTTCTTCTGTTTTATCCCAAAACAAACAAAACAAAACAACGTAAGAAGACGATGGGAGTGCATTCAGACGCCTCAACCCAGCAATCCATCTCCACCGAGGCCACTTCCTACCGTGTCCAAGAGCTACTCGAGGTTGTCTCTCTCATACAAGTACCATAAATTTCTGTTAAAGTAATTATTAGTCGGTCTGCTTCTTAATCCTTCGTTCTTTTCACGATTACTGTGAATTTCTCTCAGTGGCATTTTATCGAACAGCTGGTCTGCTTCTTGACACGTATCTCAAATATAAGTGTCCATGGGTTTCTAAATATGTTTATTCGATTGAAGTTTCTATTAAAAATATAATATTATAGTTTGTGGTGGTGGTGGTGCCTATCTGATTCGAGACATGATTTTTGATTTTGTAATATTATGTGACCAGTGACCTTATGATAAGGAAATGCACTTTGAAAGATAGATGAACATCTGATATATTTCGAATGTGGATCAAGTGATTATAATTAACAATAATAAGGTGGATGTGTTAAATTGCCAATATTAGTTAGTTATAGTGGGAGACAACTTGATCTCGAGAAGGGTAATTGTGCGAGAAGGGTATATGGTGACTTTAGAAAAGAAGCAAGTGTTGATAGTTTTGTATTGATGTAAGGATGGACCCGGGAATCAGTTAGTGTGAGAATAATTGGGCAGAGTCATTCCCTAAGTTATTTTGTGATGCATTGGTTGTGTATTAACTTACTAGTGATATTCAGGAGGAGATCATGTTATACATGTTGTACTGGAGAAGTTTTGATGATATTTTATTCGTTCATGAGATTAGACTACAGTGGGATAGTTCTTGTTATAAGTTGTCTTTATTTAGTCCCACATCTGAAGTATATTTATATTATTTTCTGTAATCTCCTATATATAGGAGGCACTGTATTTAGTTATAATCATCCAATAAAGTATTGTTTTCAGTCTCTATACTTTAACATGGTATTTGAGCCTGAAAAGTTTACACAAAATTTCTCAACAAAAAATTAGGGTTTATTTTTTTTTCTCTAAAAAAAAACTGTTCGTCTTCTTCCTCTTCCCTAACCCTAATCTTCTGTACTCCGTGCAGCCATCTCTCCCCACTGCGCCGCCGCCCTACTCGAACCCTCCACTCCCGTCGCCGTCCCGCCGCCTTCTTCCCTACCATCCTCGATGCCTCCACGCCGCCTTTGCTGGCCTCCTAGCCACCACTGCCCCTCCACGCGGCCCCATCCCGCTCTCGAACCAATCCTCCAGATCTCCACTGCAGCCCCGTCACCATCTCTCCGCAGCAGCCACCCTCCCGTGCACTACTTTGTGGCCGACCAATTTCCCGCTGCTGTCGCCCTCTGCGCTACCCAACACCGCACTCTTCATCTCCCCTCCCAACGTCCACCTTCTCTCCCACCACCGATGATGCTACCGCTGCCATCGTCGACTATCTGTAAGACTCCAGATCTAAAAAAAAGAAGGTGCTACTTCATATTGTGCGCTGCTGCATAATGTGTGCCATTTTTTTATTTTCCCTTCAATCACCATCTCTCTTTTATACTCATCTTCTCCTCCACATATAATCTAGATATGCTCCAGGGCCGGCCCCCACCTCGAGGCAAATGAGGCGGCCGCCTCAGGTCCCAATTTTTTTGCAATTTTAGGAGTCCCAAATTTGTATTTCCCATGTAAATATAGACACGTGTTTTGAGCGTAAAAAAAAATATTGTAATTAGGGGCCCCAAAAATAATTATTTGAGCTTTTTGCCTTGCGCTCTCGGGAACTCAGGGCCGGCCCTGATATGCTCCTATAGCGATATCCACTACTACAACGGTGACCTCCCATCCTCCTCTAATGGCGACCTCATCTCCTCCAATGGGGGACCATTATTCTTCCACTGCTGCTCCTATGGATGAGTCAACCTCCTCCAAATCTATCATTATTGCTAAAGAGTATCCGGCCTTTTGGAACATGCTGTCACCTCCTTCTTGTAATTGTTCACTCGGGTAATGCTTGTCATATTTCCTCACATCAATGGATAATTAATTTAGGTGCTTCTGAACATGACTCGTTTATCACTTTCTTCCTATTCTTTGCGTGCAAATTATCATCTGTGTATTGCTACTGGCTCATCTGTCTCTGTTGAAGGGGTAGGAGATATCTCTTTCTCTGGACATTCATCGTAAATCGGTTTTGCGTATTCATATCTTTCCTAATAGCTTATTATCAGTTCCTATACTTTGCAAAGATTTAAACTTTTCAGTCACATTCTACTCATTGTGTGTTTCAGGATATTACGATGAGGAAGGTGATTAGTACCGGTCTTGAACAATATGGGTTATATATCTTTGATTCTCTAGTCTCGGCTTTTAATTCTTCTACTAATATTTAATTGTGGCATTGACGATTGGGACATATCCTTCCTCTATGGTTTTGAGCCCTCCGTTCAGGTATCTTGTGAGTCATGTGAGTTAGGTAAACATCATAGAGTTTCATACCCAGGACGCTTCAATAAACATAGTGAACATTTGTTTGATGTAGTGCATTATGATGTTTGGGGCCCTATTGGTATTCCCACGTTTAACATCTTTCGTTATTTTGTTATATTTATTGATGATTTCTCTCGAATGAAATGGTTGTTTCTTTTGAAAGATCGTTCTGAAGTATTTAAATTTTTGAAGATTTTTTTTCGAGATAAAAATACAATTTGACACAACTCTTAAATATTTTCGTTCTGATAATGCTCAAGAATATATGAGTTCTCATTTGTCCGGATAGAGGGGGCTACCACCTTATCAGATGGGAAAAGGCATGCATGAAAAAAATACACGGAGGACTAGGTATTATTGATCTTTGAGATATGAATTTTGCTCTACTGGGTAAATGATGGTGGAAAGTCTTTCAACCTAATGGAGAAGGGTGACAAGAGTTCATTCAAGGGTACCTGCATGGGAATGGAACGAGAAATTTGTGCTTCAGGGTAGGTCCACATGTATCCTGGTTCTGGAAAGGTATCGCTAAGGCCTACGAACCCTTCATTAGCTGTGTGACGTCGAGTATCGGTAATGGCAGACTGACCAGGTTTTGGTAGGATAAGAGGTGTGGTGACCACACACTTAGAGCACTATTCCCCGATCTGTATGATCAAGCGTCACAACCGCACTGCACGGTCACCGCAACCCGGAGAAGAAGCACATGGAAACAGGCTTTTAAACTCCCGCTGAACTTGGGCTCTTAACTAAGACTCATGGAACTCCAAACCTATATCATCAACGCTGGAATTACTTGTTCTCAGTGCCCCGATAGGAAAGCTTGGGGACTGGAAAAGAATGGCAAGTTCCCTGTTCACTCCCTTTATAACCGCATTCACTTTAGAGGATGAAGCCCAAATTGGTCGAGCGTTATTTGGAGGACCAAAGCCCCACTGAAAATTAAAGTTTTTTTATGGTTTGTGATGAACGATGCAATTTTGACTAGGGAGAACCTTACTAAACGGCAACCGAATGTGGACTTTCATTGTGGGTTCTGCAACGCTGCCCTCGAGACTAGAGACCATCTGTTGCTAGAGTGTCTTAGGAGCAAAGCGGTTTTCGTTGAGGTACTCAGTGCCCTGCGAACGAATCAGTTCCCTAGTGTGTACGAGGATCTGTGGGTAGGGTCAAAGTTCGCTACTGAGAGACAAACTATGAGAAAAGCTTGGTATATTTTCTATCGCCGCTACGACCTAGGTTTTTTGGCTAGAAATGAACAATTGCTATTTCTGTGGGACTAGTAATAGTATTTCTGCTAATTTGACTCACATTATGCACCTTATTTCCTTTGGGCTAATGTTGCCACAACAGGTCCTAGAGGGAGGATTGCGAGTGTCTTCCAGGTGGAGGAGTATGATGTTGATGTAGTCGAGATAGGACCGACGATCGACTGACTGCCAGCTCGTCCTTTTACCGTTGATAGGTCCCCACCATCCTAAGGTTTGTTGGGGGGATATGATATATTGTTTAGATGCTTGTATGTTTTGCCCTTTCTCATCTTTTATCTCACCCCCTATGCTCGGGGTGGAGTTATGTACTTTAATTATGTTGTAGGACCTTGTACTTGGCTCAGTACTCTAAGTTTGTTTTATTAACCTCTTATTAATGAAACAGGGTGGCCAAACTCCATCTTTCCTTAAAAAAATATTTTTTTTCTCAATATGGAATCATACACCAAATTTCTTGCGCCTACACTCCTTAACAAAATGGAGTGGCAAAACGCAAAAATCAACATTTAGCACTGCTCGCTCTCTGATGTTTGAATTAAAAGTCTCTAAGTTTTATTGGAGCTTTGCGGTTCTCACTGCATGTTTTCTTATTAACCATATACCTAGTCCTATTCTTCACAACCAATTCCCATTCCAGCTGGTCTTTCCATCCAAAAATCTTTTACAATATCGCCTCGTGTTTTTGGTTGCATTTGTTTTGTTCAGAATCTTCAACCAGGCACTGATAAACTTGATCTGCATGCTACTAAATGTGTTTTTCGAATAGTTATCTTTGTTATTGCCTTTCCCGAAAAAAAATGTTTACCACAGCAGATGTTTCATTTTTTGAACACAAACCCTTTTTGGACATATTTCCTCACCATATCTTGATTTTCCAAGGGCTGTTGTAGAGAGTCTTGATTTTCCACCACCACCGCCTACAATAGCGCCATCCCCATCACCGCCACTACCACCACCTCTGCCACTTCAGGTTTATGTTAGAAGACGTAAGACTCGTTCAGACTCGACCATCCAAGGTGTACCCTTTGTTGCTCTACCAGTGCCAACCACTTCTATCGGTAATATTCTTAACACAGATGATTTGCCTATTGCTCACCGTAAGGCTAAACGTTCTTGTGCTCACTAACCTATTGCCCAGGTTATTTCTTTTTCTAAACTGAACAGATCTTTTCGAGCATTTATCTCTTCCTTGGATTCCAACTCTATCCCTAATAATGTTCAAGAAGCACTCAAGCCCCCTGGTTGGACATCAGCCATGAATGAGGAAATGCATGCTCTTCAGTAGAATAGTACTTCGCAGTTGGTTTGCCTTCCTATGGCTGGTAAGATAGTTGGATGTAAATGAGTATTCACTATCAAACGTAATCCTGATGGCACAATTGATCGACTCAAAGCTCGCCTTGTTGCTAAGGGTTATTCACAGGAATTTGGGGTCAACTATGCATAGACTTTTTTCCTGTTGTGAAACTCACTTAGTGTCCGTATCTCTGTTGCATCAAATTGTTCTTGACTCCTTCATAAGCTTAATGTCAAGAATGCATTTCTCAATGGAGACTTGAAGGAGGTGGTGTATATGTAGCAGCCTCCTAGTTTTAAGCGATAGGGGGAGAATCTGATATGTTTGCTCAAAAGTCTTTTTATGGTCTCAAACAGTCTCCACGAGCTTGGTTTGAGAAGTTCGAAAAAACTGTGTGCTCTTATGAGTTTTCAAGAAGTAAGGCAGACAACTCTCTCATCACAAAGAACGGAAGCAAAGACATTTTTATTCTATTAGTCTATGTTGATAATATCATTATTACAGACAATGATTCACAAGGTATTGCAGACATCAAGCAGCGGTTAGCTCAAACATTTCAAACAGAGGATCTTGGTCAGTTTCGATATTTTCTTGGCATTGAGGTTTCACACACACAGTGTAGTTGAAGGCTCGCCTCAGGCTCAAGACTCAGGCTTAACAGCAGTTTGAGCCTCAAACCTCAGTTAAGGCTCCCCCTTTGTTCGAAACTTCAGTCAGGTTTGCGCATGGACGCGCCTTAGCAAAGGCTCGAGGCTTGCGCCTCAAGTAAAAGGCGCGCCTGAACATAACAGACCCGACCCGACCCGTCTTCACTACCCGACCCATCTTCAACCCTTCTCATATCCCGTAACTCCCTCAATTCTCTCTCACCTTCTCATCCCATATTCCAACCTCTAACCCCAATCTCCACTACCTTAACTCCTCAATTTGCACTCCTCTTCATCAATTTCCTCCCCCTCTCAACAACATCGGTGGTGACAGCGAAGCAGCTCGCCGGCAACACAACAACATATAGCAGATTGGCTGTGCCAGCGGCCTTCTTACTCCTTAGTCTCTAGACTCTCCACTCCTATTCTAGTTTCTTTTCTTTCTGATTTTACACTTTTATGGTTTCTTTCTTGGGTTTTCGTCTATCTCTGATTATGATGTTTTTGCAAGTTACTTTGAAACAAAATTATGAAGCTAGTTCATTTTATAATTTACTATAATCATGAAACCATACCTTACTCAAACAATTACAAAATAACTCAGTATAGAGCATGACCAAATTTTATGGTCGGCTAATTTATGTTATTGCTGTAATATTTTAAAATAACTTACCATTTACTGAGACTGTAATACTGTAATATTGTATGCCCATTAGTGCAATATTTAATTTGATACTATTGTAATTTTACTGTATGCTCATTACTATAATGTTGTAATATTGTATGTTGTGTGGTAAGTATCTTTATTACGGTAATACTGTAATATTGTATGCTTATTACTATATGAAACTATGAATTGAAGGTTAACATAATATTATTATAGTTTTACAGAGGAACACATCGTATAACTTTTTCTTTGGGGGCAAGAAACACATTGTAATTGTACATTACAGAGGAACACATTGTAGTTATACAAAATGATAACTTAAGCAGTTATCTTGGTCATTGTATGAATTTTTTTTTGCTATGATGTTATCTTGTTTATATTCTTATTTATAAATTTTAAAAATCCTATAAAGTAATAATGAGCCTTGGTTAAGTGAGGCTTACGCCTTAAATTGCGCCTTGTGCCTCGGGCTTTTTATGGAGTAGTGAAATTGCGTTGCGCCTTCGACTACACTGCACACACAAAGGATGATATCTTTCTTTCTCAAAGAAAGTATGTCCTTCATATTCTTAGCGAAACAGGAATGTTAGGATGTCGCCCTAGTGACATACCTATAGATCCCAATATTAAGTTGGCATCCTTCTCCAATTATCTAGGCAGTTAAAATCGGTTTTCGAAACTAATCGGTCTAGAAGCGATTAGTGATTAATCAGGTTATCAGGACAAAATCGGGGATAAAATCGGAAAAATCGTGTGTGTATATATATATATATATATATGAAAAAAATGATATAAAGATCTTAAAGTTAAATTGTCGTGTATTTAGTATCTATTTGTTATAAAAATATATATTTTGTCTTAAATACAGATAATTGAGAACATATGGAATGAGAAGATTTGCAGTGGTCACAAGACGTAATCTTACATAATCTTGCGCAAGTTCATTTTCTTGACCCAAAGAAAAAGTGATGTAATGTGATTTTTGTAAAAGTGCAATGTAATTTTTAAGTTATCATTTTTGCAAAACTATAATGTGTTACTTTGTATTAATGTATAACATAATAATGGCTAAATTTGAAAAAAAAAACCCCTTGAACTATGGCCTTTATGCAGAAAACCTCTATGACCTTTTTTTAATGCAGAACCCCCCCCTGAACTATTGTTGCATAAAACCACCCCGCCAGAGTGAGACTTTCTGCTAAAGTTGAGGGATTTTTTTGACAATAATGAGAAATATATGTGATGTTTTTTGAACCAACTTGCAAAGATGAATGAGATTATCTGATACAAGTACAAAAGTTAGATGTGGTTTTTTGAAAGGCTAAAATTGAAAAAACCTCCCTAAACTATCTTATTAATGCAGAAAACCTCCCTCACCTTTTTCTTTTTATGCAGAAAACCGCAATCAACTATGGGTGCGAAAAACCCCACCACGACTCTGTTAGGGTTCGGTTAGTTTTTGGTCACGTGCAATGCACGTGACTTACAAAATGTTGAAAATCTCCCCCAACTGTGCCTTCTTCCCGTCTTCTTTTCTTCCTCCTTTATATAGAACCCATTCTTTCTCCCCCAAAAACAAACCCTAATCCCAAATCAGCCCTACTATCTACACCCTCCAACTCCCAAATCAACCCAATCATAATCAAAAGCAAATCCCGACCGGACGACGCCATCCACTGGACGTCGCCATTGACCGGACGACGCCATCGATTGGACGTCGCCATCGACCGGACATGGTCTTCGAGGCGATGAAATCGAGTTCCTGATGCCATCAAGTGGCGGTCACTCATGCCATTCAGTCGAACGATCCAATGTCAGGTGATATGTTCACACTAATGAATTATATTTGACCTCAATCCGATCTCGTTCTCTCTTTTATTTGTCGATTTGATTATTTCGATGTCTGCATTTATGTACACGCAGATTTGACAACCTCCAAAACTTCAAGGAGGAACTTGCGTAATAGTTGCGATGAAGGTGGAACCGTAGTGTGTTTTCACAAAGATCCTGCAGTTGTGAAGCTAGCAAGCACTGCTGCAAATGCTGGAAGATACTTTGCGGGTTGTCCATATTGGCAAACAGACAAATGTAGATTTTTTCGTTGGATTGAATTAGTGGGTGGAACCGAGAAGCAGGAAAAATCTTACTCAGAACTGAAGATGGAAAATGCAAAGTTGAAGCTGGTGGTTGATGAAGCTAGTGAGATGGAGAATAAACTAAGTGCCACTGTCGTAGATCTAAAGAATCAGAAGCTTGAGTTGGAAGCCAAATGTAATTTGCTGAGAAAGAAGGTGGTCGAGTTGAAAGTTAGAGAGGGAACCATGAAGAAATTTACAGGGTGTTTGCTTTTGCTTTTCTTGGTTATTCTGTTGTTACTTATTATGAACTAGCCATGGAAAGGAGAAAATTGTTGTTGTGTTAGCCCTTAAGAATGGATATGGTCGTATGTCGTTGAAGTTGGGAATGGATATGTTCGTATGTGACACTGGAGATCTTCACATGTTTTGTATTGTATCTTATTATATCATTCATTCCCTACCTATTAATTTGCATCGCATGTTCAATTTTTGATTATCTGAGGTTACAATGTGAGCATATGATTCAGAGTCCCTTGTTTAATGAAGAACAATAGCAAATGGGCAAAGCCCTGAGAATTAAATGCCTATAATTCATCCTAAATCTGAATCCTATAATTCATCCTAAATCTGAATCTTAGTCATGTGTTCTCTTTCTTGATCTCTTCTCCTTTTGATTTGTAGAAGTGGCAAAGATAGAATACTGTATGTGGAATTGGTGAAGGTTTAAAATTCAGTTGCGAGTGTTTTCCATTTTTTAACTTCATCTTTTGACTGTAATTGAGCTTGATAATTATGAATCTGTGACTTACTTCACCTTCTACATTTTGATGGCTTATTGCTGACTGTAATTTTAGTTCTTTCAATACATAAAGACACAATTTCAATACAGGGCATAACACATCACTGAATCCATATCCATCAATACTGACTTAGAGTTGTATACAGAGCAGACTTCCTCATTTTGATGAAAGTATAATTCAAAAGGAAAAAGCAACATAACACATGACTGAATCTCTTCTTTGGTGGTAAAAGCAACATAACAAAAGGAGAAGAGATAACAACATCACTGATAACATCACTGATAACATAACAAAAGGAGAAGACATACTCATTTTGATGAAAGTATAACACATCACTGAATCTTTTCTCATTCTGATGAAAGTATAACACAAGAAAAAGCAACATAACACAGGAAAATTGACTTTGACATATATAAATCAACTGGAAATTTAGATAGCAACCACAATAAATTACTATTACAGGATGAAATTTCTGTTTGGTCTTATGAACCAAGTTGTTACACGGGGAAGGATGGTAATTAACATACAATCAAAAATTGAGCTCAAAATGATATTGAGGACAGAATCAAAATCCAAAATCGAGGTGCTCATCTTGTTGCCTATGTGAGACTCAACAACATACAACTCCTTTTCCCTTCCTGTTGTTCGATTCAAACTGAAAAGTAACCACAGCAAAACACATAAGTATATTGCCTATTTAAAAAGTATTAAAAAAATAGAAATTTTGAGCATTAGCAATATCATTAGTTCAGCATTAGCAATATCATTAGTTCTCTATTAAAATTGTGAGCATGAGCAATTTTGAGCACAGCAAAACAGAAATTAGTGCAGTTCTCTATGAAAAAAGTATTCAAAATTAACCACAGCAAAACACATCAGTTCTCTATTAAAAAAGTATTCAAAAAATACAAAATAGAAATTTTGAGCATGAGCAATATCATCTAACAGATTGAACTGAGATTGAAATTAGAAC
Organism: Hemerocallis citrina; assembly: GCA_017893485.1. Lineage (NCBI taxonomy): Eukaryota > Viridiplantae > Streptophyta > Magnoliopsida > Asparagales > Asphodelaceae > Hemerocallis > Hemerocallis citrina. Next base: position 11,013,429 of record CM030366.1, on the reverse strand, counting down.
TGATCTGATCTGATTGAACTGAGAACTGATTGAGCATGAGCAATATCATCTAGCTGATCTGATTGAACTGAGAACATCAGTTTCAGCCCTACCAACCTCAGTATCATCTAACAGATTGAAATAAGCAGAAACATGTAATGGTGAATCTTTCTTAAATTAGAACATTTGACATTTAAAAGGAAAATTCAGTTATACAGTGTATCAGTTAGTGCAGTTAGTGCATTACCATCAATAGTCTGCTTGCTGACTTCCACCTCCACCTCCACCAGGACTGTCATTAGAGATGTTCACCTATATGAAGGCAAAAAAGATGATTATCCTTACAATTTGCTGTAAAATGAAATTAATTTTTTTTACAATTTACCTTGGATTTCTTGGAATTAACCCCTTCCATATACGGTCCTTTCTCCTTCCTCCGACATTTTGTAGTGTCTCTCTCAATTCCAAGCGTCTCGTCGGTATTGGAGTGAGGTCCTACTCTTCGGCTGCCCCGATCTCTACCACCATGAGTATCACTTTGAATCTCACCTAAAGTTTGCCTCACGCTTCTCACAACTTCATCGGTTCTTTGACCCTTTGGCCTCCCTCCTTTGTTGGCTGATCTTTGCTTTGGTGGAGCTGGTTCGTTCGTGCAGTTTCTAATATTATGACCTGCTTGATGACACCTCCTGCACTTCATCGTGATCCCCACTTTGCTTGCTTTTTGCAACCCAGTTGGATTCTTAGACTTACTCTCAGTTGGATCCTTCTTCCGAGCCTTAGGTGATCTTCTAGGAGCTCTTCTCAATCATGGCGGAAGGATGTTCACATAGTCTAACTTATGCCACAGTTGTAAGAAGAAAAATTAATATATGGTGCAAATTGTAACGAAATTTTACAAAGTTGGAGATAAAACAAGTTACCTTCGTAGACTTTCATATATGTAGCCTTATTGTAGGAGGTGTCATAGTAGTCCTCTACTCTTTTCCTTCTATTCGTTAGAGAGACTAGTGCATGTCTACATACTACTCCACTAACCTGCCACTCTCTACAATCACAAGTTCTCTCCTTCAAGTCCACACAGTAATTCGTTAGAGAGACTAGTGCATGTCTCATACTTGTTTTCATCGGATTTGAAAATGAAACAATGCCTAGACTTCTCGTATGTCTTCTTTAACTTCAACTAGATTTTGGGAGTGACAACCCCACTCGACCTACAAATCATCTCCCTCTTTTTCTGCAACCTCACCATCACCATTTTCCTAATCATCCTTAACATTGTTATGATTGGCCGATCCCTCGCTTGCAATAAATACTTGTTCCAAGCCTCACATATATTATTGCAAAGCAAATCGCACTTGGTTGATTCATCAAAGTGTGACCTGGACCACTTCTCAGGGCCGACATCCATCCACCATTGTGCGGCTTCCTCGGATATATCCTTAATTCTTTTCATTGAAAACTCCTACCTTTGATGAGTATATGTAGTAGCTGCCCCCCATACTTCTCCCTGCAAGTCTAAACCCTTGAACTTCTTCACAAAGTTTGTGTACAAGTGTCTCACACAGAATCGGACATGAGCTTCAGGTACGAGCTCTTTAAATGTCTCCAGCAATCCCTACAACCAAGTAGAAAATGAATGGTTAACCTAAAGAAGTAGTGGAAAAAACCTAAAATTAATTAATATCAATATTTAATTAATCAATGTCTGAATTGATACCTTCTGTTGGTTTGAAATAAATGTCCACCCTGCTAAATTTGGTACACCTATCGCCTCCATCAAGAGTGTTAAAAACCAATTTCATGTTTCTTTGTTTTCAACACCAACGACTACCCATGCAATTGGCCACATCTGGTTGTTCGGGTCCCTTGAACATGCAGAAAGCAATACACCCCCAGCAGATGTCTTCAAATGGCACCCATCCATGCCAATAATTTTCCTGCAACCATTCAACATACCCTTGACTAATGCACCAAAGCATACGAACACACCTTTGAATCTCTTCTCATCGCAACCATGTATATTCTCAGTCTTGATAATGGCCATAGTATCAGGCATTTTCTTCACCATGGCATTTGCATAATTCCACAATTGACTGTATTGCTCGACATGCTTCCCATCACCCTCATTTTGAGCCATTTTCCTAGCTCTAGCAGCCACATTTTTGCTGACTACAACCCCGTAATCTCTGTTAACTGCAGAAATGAAAGCTGGCAAACTCCAGTTAGGCTCATCTCTGAAATGTTCTAGGTACTTGGTTGCCAACCAACTAGCCGTAACTTGACTGTTTTCGACGACCCTCTCGCAAGTGTGTTCTATTTGGAGTGATACAATTCGGAAGACTCTTTCGGATTCTTTCCAAGAAGCCCCTACATAGAAAGGACAGTCACCTTTCGACATACACTCAACTGTGCATCTTTTCGCATCGTTCCGCCTCCAAAATAGATCATAGCCATTCCGAATAGCCCATTCTCTCAAGCAAGTCCTGAATTCACCAGCATTTGAAAACTCTATCCCTATCACAATAACTGGCTCCACACTATGTTGTCTTTGTTGTACTGTACATTCATCTCACATTCCTCCCCATCGGATACTGAAAGTGGCCCCAATAAATCACTGTCTTCATAATCTGTATCAACTACTTCTACATCACAGTCATCGCCACACAATTTTTCGGGTTCCCTCCTCTGCGATTTTGGCCTGCCTCCCAAATTTTTAGAAATTCCTTCATTGCTTATGGGCTTCTCTTGTGTGACTACCTCCCTTGATTGAGAAGGTCCTTCATCCACAAAATACTGAGTAGTAGGAACTGCCTCATCTATCTCCTCCTCCACTTTTACACCACCCACAGCGGCCTCTACTTTTGTTGGAATGTATTCTGACTGCAAACCTCCCACTTCTGACTGCAACACTTGTGACTGGGTGCCTAGCTGATCAAGAGCTTGAGATATTAGCTCATCTGGGATCTCATCTGCATCCGAAATAAAATAAAGAAATGTATTATAGTCACACAATGTAATATCGTACCAAAAAGTAACAACATATTTTATCATTACAAAGTAATAAACTAACGAAAACATACCATCAATTGAGCTAATCTCTCTTGGAGGGAGAACGGGATTATCAATGGGAACACCATTGTCCACAATCTTCACATACCCTGGAGGACAACCCCAATGCCCATCTCCACGAAGCCCTTTGGTTCCATAAAGATACAAATTTACATACCCTATCTCAGACTCTATGTTATGAGCTTCCCACATCTGCTTCGTTGATATTTGGTCATTCACCAAATGAAAATTCTCTGGCAATTCCCCCTCCCCTAATCTGTAGTGAATACCAACTTCTTCAGTGTAGACACCACATCTCGTTAAAATGATTTTCAACGATTCCCAGCCATGCAACTCCGGAAGTACAAACCGATATAATCTTTTTTTCCACCAATGTATACCCACTTCTCGGAATTTTTCTCAAAGTATCCTCCCAATTAACCCACAATGCTAACACCATCCTACTATTGAAGAATATTAAACAAGTGAACTTCAGTAATACTTACACCCTTGAATTAAGCTAAAGTAATTCTTACAAAGAAGTGATATCATGGTATAGAGTCAAGCTCAGTGCAACGGAAATAAAGCATGCATGAAAAAACTCAAAACATATGAAGATTAACATACAAGTCCCATGATCAAAAAGAGAAAATAAAACTAAATTCTTCAGCTAAAATAAGAATATTCACTTCAGAAATTGATTCAAAATTCAATGACAACACAAAATTGCAAACTTTGCTTCAGTATTTCACCAATTGTATGGCTCTTCTTAATTAGGTTTTCATATCTAATTGTATGGCTCTTCTCAATTCACCAATTGTATTAACTTTTAGACCATATCTAGACAAATTTTTAAGTGTCCCCATCACACCCAACATTGACGGTCCCCCCTTCACATTTGTTTTAAGATTCCGAATACCAAAAGCAAAATATTCCTTTTCTTTTCCCGACAGCACAAACTAAGCAGCGACTATTTTATACTACCGAAACCAACTAAACACATCACCATAGGTAGCCACAAAAGAAGAAAGAAAACTCACTTACTCCAAATAGAGTTCACTGAATGGAGACCGACTTCGACTTGGACTGTATGGGGAGCGACTACGATGATCTTCGACTTCGACTGGGTGAGAGCGACGACTTGACAGGATGCTCTCAGTGACTTCGACGAGATGGCATCGTTGACTAGATGGCAGCGTCGATGATGAAGAAGGATTTCAGATTGATTGGGTTGATTTTGGAGTTGGTGGATTTTGGATTTGGGATTAGGGTTTGTTTTTGGGAGAGAAATAATGGTCTTGAATAAAGGAGGAAGAAAAGAGAAGATAATAAGAAAAGAAGAAGATAATAAGATTGGGTTCTGAATAGTCGGGGGTATTTTCGACATTTTGTGAGTCACGTGCATTGCACGTGACCAAAAACTAACAGAACCCTAACAGAGTCATAGTGGGATTTTTCGCACCCATAGTTGAGTGCAGTTTTATGCATATAAAAAAGGTGAGTGAAGTTTTCTGCAGATATGAGATAGTTTAAGGGGTTTTTTTTTTTTTTTCAATTTTAGCCTTTTTGAAATACTTTAGGGTTTTTTTTGCAACAATCATATTTCAGGGGGATTTTCTGCATAAAAGCCATAGTTCAAGTTTTTTTTGTTTTTTTGTTTTTTTTTCAAATTTAGCCTATAATAATTACGAAATATGATATTTGAGTCAGAAATTAGCAAAATGTACCTTACCAGGTGGAGATGGTACTACTACTGTATTAGTATATTTGAAATGACTTGTGAAACACCTGACCACCTGCATAATGAATAGAATAATTACTTAAAAGCCCTCTAGCTACATATTAGCTATATTTACAATGATGCTGGTTTAACTCTAGCAGTTGAAACTGTTAGAGCATCCACAGTCGTGTTTCTCATTTGTTAAAAAATGGCAGCTACAGTAATAGCAAATGGCGATGTTTGCTGCAGGGGTCGTTTGCTATATCTTTCTCATTTTTTTAGAAATAAGCGAGCGACGGTATATGATATACCATCTCATCGTTTAAAATAAATTAAAAAAAGTTAATTACTTATTAACTATTAAACTATATTAATTAACTAAATTAAATAATAAAATAATAACTAAACCTACCTAATTAACTAACTAAACCTATTACTTTTCCTAAACCTACCCAATCAGCACCTAATCTCCACTGTGCCTATTCCTTCACGGACGGGGTATGATACCCCGGCCGGGGTATCATTCCCCGTCTGAGGGATTATTAAAAAAAAAAATTTTTTTTTAATTGGGAGAGACGGGGTATCATACCCCGTCCGGGGTATGTATCCCCGTCCGACCATTTTTTTTAAAAAAAAAAATAAAATTATTAAGACAGTATATGTTGTTCCGTCTGAATCGATTAAAAAATCATTAAATCGGAGGGACGGGATATGATATCCCGTCCTTTATAATTTGAGAAACTACATTTTGTTTCTCATATTTGAGAAATGAGAATAGAACGTTTGCTAAAAATTGGCAAAATGAGAAACGATTGCAGCGCATCGTTTGCTATAATATGGCAAAATGGCAGATATAGAAAACGGCTGTGGATGCTCTTAATAGCTTACTAAGAAAATAAAATAGTAACACTTGCGGCAGCTAGCAGAGAAAAACCAAGATAAACCAGACCAAAAATATATGACAGCCAATGTGAAACTGCAAATGAAGAAAATTAATTCATCAAATCCACACCAAAAAAGAAAAAAAATGCATGAGACCATAGCAGATATTCATTTACCAGATATAACAAGAAGCACCATCCAAACTTCAAAGCACTTTCAGTCCTGCACAATGTGTTGAAAATCATGTTAATACTTAAGTAACTTAAAAGGAATGAACTCTACTGCAAATTGATGATAAATGCGGCAAGGAGGCATAAATTGTTCTAAATGAGATAATATGTATGCCTACTAAAAACTAACACAGATAAAAAGATAAAAAGATGACGGGGTACCTACTTATGAATCAATCAAGCAATACAGTGTACCTAATTATGAAGCAATACAAATTCAATTCAAGTGATAAGGAGAACACATAAAAAGACATGTACTTGATAATCAAAAGATACTGACATTTACTTCTGTTCACTAGCTCAATTTGAAAGAAACAAATCAAAAGATACCCACTGACAGAATGTTTGAACTAAACAAATTCAGTTCAAGTGATCTCAAAGACATAGTAATAAAGATACAAATGGAAAAGGAAATGAAGTGAACGGTAAATAAACAAAGCTAAGAATCGATATCAATGTCAGTATCATCATCAAGCTCGTCCATTTCATCGTTATCATTTTCTTAATTGCCCCCAAATGCCATATTTTCCCATGGTTCCTCCAATTTTTACTCATCCTCAATTCGGACTCTATTCCTTGTTGATGGCCCTTAATGATGTGGTCCCATAGCATTTCCAACTTGTGTCCATGTGGGATCATTGCCGACTCGAACAAAGTCTTAAGCTCTTGTGACGTGGGAGTTACCCAATCATCATTCTCATCCACTTCTCTCAAAATGATTGGATTAACATTAGCACCATCATTCACCTGAGCATTGAAGCGTCTTGCCAACTTTTTGTTGTATTGAATGTAGACGATTTGATTCAACTTGTTTTGCAACAAACAATTTCTTTTCTTTGAGTTTATCTAGAATTAAAAAACAAAAAAGTTAAAATATAAACTTAGATGAATCAAATATAGAAAATGTAATTTAATACTTTACGTTGTCGAAGGCACTCCAATTGCGCTCACAAGGAGACACACTACAAGTTTGACTTGAGACTCGTATGGCAAAGCTTTTGGAGATTCTTCACTGAACTCCCAAAAGTAATCCACCACTCGGCTATGCAATATTACATACAATTATGAGATTACAAGGACTAAATGACAAGAAAAAAGTAACCGCATAAATAAATATAGAACTAGATTAATAAAAATACCGGGTGCTAAAGTCTCCCGTATCCTGATTGCTTGAGGTTCTTCAAAACTTTGCAAGGCTTCTTGATGTAAAACGTAATCCTAAGTAGAGAATTTTCAAGAATCTTATAGGATTAATTTTACCAACATGTCGTGCAGATCAAAATTAGAATTTTAAATAATTAATCGGTTTGATGGATTTTCAAGAATTGAATTAAGTTTAACAAGCCCAATTAATAATTCAGTTCTAACAATCAGTAATTAAATCCCTATGCGATCTTAGCAAATAAAAGATGCAATATTGATTTGTATTCTAATTAGGCAAGTAGAACACTCAATCTCGATATTTGTGATCGACAGTTAAATTAAATAATATAATAGAGATGATAAAGCAGTATAACACAAATATTGGAAAAGTGGAAAGAGTATACCGGGGTTCGAAGCAACTAGTGTTAGATCTCAACTTGGCAGCGAGGGGCGAGGGGGCAGCATCGGGCGATCGCGAGGCGGCTGGCGCTGGTTGTGTCGCATTGCGGAGGTGCGACAGGAGGGGCGTCGGAACTGACGGAGTAGCAGCAGGTGGGGGCGTCGAGATCTGACTGAGGAGGAAGGGGATGAGGCAGGGTGAACGGGATGCAGGGGTGCTGGCATTGGGAAGAGGGGATGACAATCGCGAGGGCGTGGGTGTGGGCGGTTGGTTTGGTGGCAGTGGTGGTCGGCGAAGGGGCTGAGGGTTAGAGTTAGGATTTGGGTTGGATTTGTGGATTGAGATTTTGGGTGAAATCAATTTGGGGATTTGTTGAATTGGTTTTGGTGGTGAAGGTGAGGGAAAAGTTGAAAGAGGTGGGGGAACAATGGTGGGTTCACCGGCGACGGCAAAGACAGAAAGGGCGACGAGGAAGGTGCTCGGGGTCGATGGGTTAGGGATCAACGAAGGGAAAGGAGAAGGAGAGAGAATGGGTTAGGGTTATTAAGTTGGATTTTGGAGATTAGGGTTTGGGTTTAATTGATTTGGAAATTTGGGGTAGTTTTAGAGTTTATCACAAACCCTAAAATTTTATTAGGATTTATCACAAACCCTAATAATTAGATCTCAATTGTATCACACAAAGAAGAGATGAAGAGCAAAACACAACACAATAATTTTTAATCAAGAATAGCACGACCTCATTAATCTCAAGGCCTATAAATAGGCTCAAAACAAATCTTGATACAAATATCAAAATATTCTAAAAATCTCAAAAATATCATAATGCATGAAAGAAAGATTACATATGGCTATAATTGACAAAAACAAATATGGTGCTGAAATAAAATACTAAACAAAACAGAATAGATGTCCTCATCACTTCTCTATATAAAACTAGCTCACCAATGAGCTTATCATTCTCATCCAAGTCGGGTAGAAGCATATTAAAAACTTTAAACAACCCTCTTTTGACTTCCGCATTCTCCTTAATAGACAAAGAATCATCACTACTTTGAGAATATTTATAGTAGATTCTCGGGTTTAGATATAATCCCGCTTCATACAAAAAATTATATACTTAAGTATAAATTTGAGAAAGTTATAAAATTAATCACTCAAATAAACCAAAAGAAAATTGAAAATAAGAAAATGTTTGATCGCAAGTTTGGCAGTCGACCGTGCATGATTGCTGTTTGTGGTCGGGTGTGGGTTTAGGGGATTCATTTGAAGTCCGACTTCTTCTCCAAGTTAGATCATACGACTCTTATCGTATGTTTATCACTTCAGAAAATATTGGATGACCATTATCAAGATATCAAACTAGGATTTCTTTAGATCTCTATATATTGTTGTAATTTGCCTCCATTGAGAGCCAAGAAGGAGAGAGTACTTCATTGAAGAGAGTTTGAGAGGTTCTCCAATTGTAAACAACTAGTATTTTCTGATGAGGCTAGAGAAGGTCATGGTAAGAAATGTAATATTCTTGTAACTTCTTTAGTTGACTAATATCTTGGTTTCTTCTCCCTCGAATTAAGGCGAAAGCCCCAACCGAGATAAATTTGTGTGCTTTGGTGTGTTTTGTGTGATCTTCTGTTTGCTTGGTGGTTTGTATTGATTGCATCGCTTAACTCAACAAGATCCTAGTAGAAGAGGAAATCAAAATTTCTAACAATTGGTATCAGAGCACCAATTGTTCCTTACAAATGGTATCAGAGCTTCAGTTTCGTGGGTTTGTTCGAGTTTCTTGGAGAAGATGGTAGATCAGATCCACAAAGACCAAGCGGTTCGAAATTAAGATCAACTTTGATCTCTTGAAGGTGGACATGCATGAAGCATCAGTTCAACACTAGAAGGAGGTAAAAAAAGACTAATCGGCACAAAGAAGGAGAATTGTAAGAAGATTTATTCAGAAGCCTTGAGTTTAATTTGGATGTTATTAACGAGCGAAGTCAGGTATAGGAGAAGCGCGGCGAATCTTTGGACAAGACTCAGAATTGACTACTTGGAATTGCTGTTACATGGTCAGATGTACTAGAAAAGACTCAATGAAGAAAAGCACCGCTCTTTTGGATCATACAATGGAGTTCAATACGGAGTTATCTGAACTAAGGGCGATTAACGCAGATGATTTGAAAGCTTTCAACTTGATATATTCACCACAAAATTCATTTAACTTGATAACCATGCTAGGCAGAAAATCTATCAAGGAGAAGTTTTCGGCATCAGGTATGATTGAGGGCTTGGAGGATGATGCACTTAGGAATGATAGTCAGAAATCGGCGTCTGCTTCTGTGAGTTGCTTGGAGGTGGATGGTACTTCGAATGGAAGGGAAAGTGTACTCAAAGGTAAGGTCTGTTGCCACCACTGCAGAGGAATTGTGCATACAGTAGAGGCTGTTGCAAGCGGTTGAGTTAGAGGGATGCCAAATCAGTGCTGCTGAATCAGTTGATAGCTTAAACAATACTTTTGTTTTAAGTTCTTTAGAAGTGAATTCCGGTTGTTCTTTTGATTTGGGTAGTTCTTCTCAAATTTGTTCCGAGAGGGAGATGGTTTCTACTTACAAGTTTGCATCAGGTCATTGTGTGAGAACGAAAATTGGTAAGATTTGTGAAGTAGTGGGTGAGCGAACAGATGAGTCGAAGATGACAGATAGAAAGGGACACTCTAGAGGAGGTAATGTATATTCGTTTGTTGAAGCGGAGCCTAATATCTCGAAGAAATCTTGAAGCACATGACTGTAAGTACGCAGATCTAGGCAGAGTTCTACCAGTTTGGGGAAGTCGTCGTAAGATGATGAAGGGTGACAACGGTATTGGGCAGAGTTAACACAACCTCTACCAGCTTTGGGGGAACAAAAAATCTTGGCCAAGTGGTTTGAAGCTCATTGTTCCTGAAGCACTATCTAGTTTGCCATCGCTAGAATCATCCGAGCGATTTTCGATGATAGATGAAATTCGATTGCATCGCTGACGGTGCGAAGCGAAGTTGTGGAAGAACGGGGTATTGCCGTCACCTTCCTTCAACCAACGAAACTTAGCCCTCTAGGCCCATTTGATCTGGTCGTTATTGAGAAGGACTGCATATTTTTTTTTACACGATGCCCTTTCAGAGCGAAGGGAAACCGAAATAGGGTTACGCTCCTCAAGAAGATCAATGGACTCAATGGTCGATAATAAGACATTTTTAAGGAAGTTAGAGTTAGCTGCTCTCTCTTTATGCCAGATCTTACACCCAAATTTGATCGCATGGAGTTTAATGAGGATGCGACCTAGACCGGACGAACCAGTGATCGATGAAAGGCATTCAGTTATGAGATTGACAAAATTTTGGTCTTGCAGCCAAAACTTTTCAAAACGGAATTTGAAAGACTTCGAGAAGTTATAGTTAGAACATAAGGAGATAGGAACATGGTCCGATGAAGGATTGGGCAAAGTGGAAACGAACGAGTTGTGGAAAAAATTTGGCCATCAGCATTTGTTATTAGATGGAAAGATGAGTTTATCCACTAATTTATATAGCACATTTAGTATGATTCAACTTGTAAAAGCCGTCCAAAGTGTAGTTTCATTTCGTTTTCAGAGTGATGGTGTGGTGTTCAAAAAAATGTCCTAAATCGTGGTTGATACGATTGCCAACTATAGATCAGTGGTTTCAACAGTTGGGTGTGCTTCTCAAAGTGGTATCCTTGAAGTTTGAGGAGATGACGCAGAGACACACCTTTCACGGTGTAATTGGTGTGTTGAAGACCACCGTATTCTGGTTTATATTAAAATTACGAGGTTTGTCCATGGGCATGTGCCTACGACACGTATTCAGAACGATGCAGTATAAAAAGTTCTGTAAACAGTAAAATATATGTAATGCTGTAACTCCCGTTCCCGTAAATACATATTTTTTGAATAATTTTCTGTATTTCAATTATTTATAAATTTAGTTGTGTTAAATTCATTTTGAATTTTATATTAAAAATTTTTCTAATCGGAAATTATGTTTATTTCGAATAAGAGTGTATTTTAACTTTACTTTTCATTTTATAATTGATCGATTATTTGTATTTTAGCCAAATAAAAAATATTTTGATTTACCTTAATGAATTTGTGAAACTCAATTCCTATTTCGTTACATAACTCCATTATTATTATTTTCATTATTATTATTATTATTATTATTATTATTATTATTATTATTATTATTATCATTATTATTGTCGTTGTTATTATTGTTATTATTATTTTTATTAGTAATTTGGGTTGTTACTAATATTTATTATTATTGTTATTACTTAGTTGCAGTTATTATCATTATTATTGTTTTATTATTATTATTAGTACGGTTATTGATATTGATATTTTTGTTACTATTATTATTGTAATTATTAGTATCATTATTCTTATTGTCATTTTTATTATTAATATTAGTATTATTATTTTTGTTAATTGCATTATTGTTATCTTTATTGTTGATACTATTATTATTACTAATATTATTATTATATTTAATGAACCCTATAATGCTAATTGTTTTCCCCCTATTGAATTTATACCCACTAATTGATTTTTAACCCAAAACCCAAGCCCATATTTCTTATTGGATCCATACCCATTACCCAAACCCATCTAATATCCTATATATACTATTCTACCCTAAAAAAAAACCTACCCTACCTAACCCTAGCAGCCAGAACCCCCCACCCCGTGCTACCCCCTAAACTTCCCCTGTTCATACCCTGCCTCTCTCTCTCTCTCTACTTCTTTCCTTAGCAGCCAGAACCCCCTACCCCGTGCTACCCCCTAAACCTCCCCTGTTCATACCCTGCCTCTCTCTCTACTTCTTTCCTTTGCTTCTTCCGCACCCCGAACCCAACTTGACCCCCCCTCGTCCTCTTCTTCGACCACCACTTCGACCGCCGTCACTCCTGGCCTCGACCCCATCAAGCCTCCCACCATCTGCATCATCCCTGCCTCCAATACCCAGCACCGTCCACCATTGCCACCCAACTTCTTCCCCCCTCCTCGTGCTCCGCATTGCGAGCTGCCTCGGTCCCCGCAGTCGACCCCCCCCCCCCCCCCCAATTGCAACTCCACCATTTACCCCCTCGTCGATTACCTCGCCATTACCGACTGTCGACCATGACGACCAACCGAAGCACCCCCATTACCACCGAAGCCCACCTTTGTCGTTGCTCCTCTCAACCTCGTTGACGCCTCAACTCCTCCCCGCTCGTCATCATCGCCATCGCCTCTGATCGCCGCCACCGAGGAACTCCGTCGCCCTCTCTCTCTCTCTCATCTGCTCTTCATTTGACTGTGTAGAAGAAGAGAAGGGATTGGGTGCTGTGTGTGTTTGTTGTTATGGAGTAGGAGATGGGGATCTGTGTTTGGTGTTTGTTGAGAAGGGGGATCCGCTGTTCTATTTTTAGGTTGATGCTGTTTTGTGTGGAAGAGAAGAGTTGGAGTTTTGGTGTGCTGTTTGGTGTTTTGTGAGAAGGGGATTAGTCGTGTATTGGAGTTTGCTATTTGGGAGATCCTTGTTGCTGTTGTTGCTGTTGTTAGGGAGATCCGCAGCAGCAAGAGCGCACAAAGAGACAGCAACACAGGAAACCACACAACAGCAACAACAGCAACAACAGCAACAAGGATCTCCCAAACAGCAAATGGAGTGCACGTGTGTTGCACGTATTACGGTGCACATGGAGTGCACGTGCTGCCGCCGGAATTCCGATCCCGTTATTCTCTCGTTCATATCTAGAATCGTCTCCTAACAGGCCATCGTCTCTTGAACTTATTTTTATTATTTCTAGTTCAAGAAAACACTCATTGAAATCCAGCAAGTAGTAATCAATTTGATTATCACATTTAATTGAACTTCTCTGTTTCCTTATTGTATGATGCTATTGATTCATAGTTGTCTTATCGTGCTTTTTCTATTGAAATAAAACTTGTACTGTAAATTTATTTCATTATGGAACTTTCAAATATACTGCCTTGTCAATTGCCGAGTTCGTGCTGAGATTTCGACCCGGTTCCGAACACAATAACTTAAAATCTTGCACACAGAAATCGTAGTACACTTAGTGTATATATTGTTATGTTTTGCATACAAACTGTGTTTTCCACATTTAATAAATTGTATCACGTATATTCATGTGTTGTATAGTCTTGATATCATCTTAAAATTGTACTAGTGCTATTGGTCTCATCGATTGTACCCGTTGCATGAGTATTGATATCATCGCCCACATTGATCACATGCATGTTCATAAATGTCTGTTAATAAAATGTTAATCGAGCCAGGGGTTAAGGGTTGACTAGGGTAGTTGATGACATAGTGACTGTACTCGGAGAAGGGGCCCATGTTTTCCTATTTATCGGTCTATCGGTCTATTGGTCTATTGGTCATATCGGTCATCGATTAATTGTAGATTACTGACTACAGTATCTCGATTGATTCGGTCATCGGTCATTATTGAATATCGTTTCCGAGTATATGATCTATAGAATCTACCACCTTAGTCTAAACGAAATTGATTGTATGCATCGAACCTGTAGTATGGGATGCAGTTGTACGTGCATTAGTTAGGATTAAAATGAATAATAGACTTATAGACATAAATGGACATTGAACATTGACACTAATACTGAATACTAGTTATTAAACATTGATTCCTGATTCTAAATTATTGATTATCAACTTTTGATTTTGTTACCGTTTATCATTTATTGACTCCAGTATCGTTCCAATTTCTGTTCTTATTATATAGTCCTTTATTTCCTATTTTACTGCTTTCTACTACTTGTCGCCCAAAGTTTGCTCTAACGGGTTCTCTTCCTCTTTCTTTTGAGTTATGCCATACAGTTACAGTGATGGGTAACCGAAAGGAACTCGTCAAACTGTTACCGCATTGCATATTCTCGAGGTATTTGGTAAGTTCTTGTATTCCAGCTTTGGTTATTAAATTTTATTCTCGTTTATGTGATTATGTTTTCTGCGTGGTTATGTTAATTTCTTTTCATGTTGTTGAGTTAAGACTGGTACAGCTTATGGATGATGTTAAAATCATTCGCTTGGCCATGTCACGTGCTCGTATTCCCGTATTTTGGGAAGCGGGGTGTGACGGGTTTTTAGTGGTATCAGAGCCAGGTTAGACTCTAACTAGTTTGGGATTTGACCCTGATTAGTTTGGATTTAACCAGTCTAACTCAATAATATGCGCACCACGTTACACATGAACATGTAATAACCAACATATAATCTGGATACTCATCTCATTTGATTTCTCTTTTGATCCCTTCATATTCAGTTCCTTCATTTCTTAGTTGTTTCGTCCCTTCCATTCATTCACATTCATTGATTCCTTTCTGGGTATAATTTTATTCTTTTGTGCCCATATTCTTTTGATTCTGGAGTTGTCCATTCTTTTCTTCCTACTTGGTCGTCGATCGGCATCGCTGGATCTTCAACGACATGTTAGAGACTTGTTTAATTCCTGCGGTACTGTATATTTTTATGATATATTTATTGTGTAAATTTGCTACACTGCATATTTATTTTCTCATTCACATTTGCATTGCGCTTATGCATGTATTTCATTCTGTTTTTCTTCCTACTTTTATAAATCATTTTCACTTCTACTATTTTGTACTATTGTGTTTGATATTTATAATCTATACATCTATTTTGATATTCCATTGTGTGACTTTGAACTCCATTTCTTACTTTTCTACTATTTTCATATCACGAATTTCAAAACATAACATCATACTTAAATTAAATGTCCCATATCCCTGTGCGTATGAAAGGTTACATCTTCCATTTTACCATCTCGGTGCAACCTAATGTCGAGATGGCAAAGATGCAACTTGATGGCAATGGAGGCAAATTGCAACTGGATGTCGGAGAGGCAAAACGTGCAGCCGAATATCCAGACGGCAATCTGCAATCTGATGTCGTGAAGGCAAACATGCAACTTGGTGTTAAGGAGACAAGATGTTCTACCTAGCTAATTGATATTTTAAGACTTTTTACTTATATAATGAAACTAATGGTAAAGAAATATTTTCTTTATGACATTTTGTTTATGCAAATTGCACTTTATGTTTTCATACAATTTGAACTAGTATAGTTGATTTTACTCTATTTTGTGTTTACAAATTTTTTTTCATTTATGTTAAGATTGAGTACATCAACCATGGTATAAGTTTTCATTCCTGTGTGAATTACTATTTATTGCCAACGTTTTCCAATTCTTTAACATTTTGGATTTCTCACTTACTTTTGTTTCTACGTCTTAATTAATGATTTGACGCTTACCTTTGTAATATTTAATGAACTCCTTTTAAGTCTTCTTGCATATATATATTTTGGTCTATTTTACTCATTACCCTTTAATGTGTTTTTCTAGTATTCACTAATTATTATGTCTTTTACATTCATTGTTATTAATATTTCTTTACTTAGCTAAATTTGTTCATATTTCTATGTATCTTGACTGGTTATTTTTCCAAAACTATTTTTTTATATCACCTTTAAAGTTTTTGTTCCTTTATTGTTTGTATGGTTATCAACCTTTTTGTAGTTGAATTTTATCTCTTCATTTTTGACTTCTTATTCTATGTGAATAGTCTTCCTATTTTCTGACGATTGAGGATTAATGGTGTATTTTGACTTCACTTTCCATTTATAATTGATAGACGATATATATTCCTGTTTGATTTATTTATAGAGTCGATAAGCCAAATTTTTATTTTGTTTTATAATGCTATTTTTATTATTGCAATTGTTTTAGTTATTATTATTGGTATAATTACTATTATTGTCATTTCTATTGCTGTTATTATTATTGTTTTCATTATCTTTATTGTTGTTATTATTTTTATTATTATTGTTACTGTTATTTTATTATTATTGATATTATTATTATTATTGCTATTATCATTATTATTATTATTGTTATTATTTTAATGCTATTATTATTATTATTGTTATTGCATTATTTTCATGAATGTGTTGAATTCCATTCTGTCATGTATGTATTATCATGATTATCAGTATTGTTAATATTATATTATATTATATTATTATTACCAGTATGATTATGATGATTTTGATTGTTGTTATTATTTTTGTAATTATTATTTTATTATTATGGTTATCATTACTTGTATCATTATTGTTGTTATTATCTTTAATATTATTGTTATTATTATTAATATTAATATTTTTATTGTTGTTATCATTTTATTATCATTGTTATTGTTATTATTATTTTTTATTATTGTTATTATTATTCTATTATTATTGATATTATTATTTTTATTATTAAAAATTGTTGTTATTATTATTTTTGTTAAAGCCATTAGTTTTGATCTATATTCTATCTTTTAATTATTTAAATTGAAGCTCAATTTTATATTCTTTTGCATTATTTGCCTATATCTATCTTGAGCCCATACTTCCTTGATCCTGGTGTTTCATTCTTGTCTTCCTGCTCGGTTCGTCGATTGGTGTCATGTGGCCTACAGCGACATGTATGTTGCTTGGGACATCACCATCTGAGTTGCGCAGCGAAGCGTGGTGAGTCCATAACCCACAGGTTCCAGGATTCTCTTATCTCTTATCTTTCCTTGCACCTCTTGCTTTTATTCGTACATTTGCATTGTTTTCATTCGCTGAATCTTTATTCACACCATTCTAGATCACCCCATTTCTATCCATGTTCCTTCTTATTCCACTGTTTCCATCACTTCAGTTCTCTCCATTCAATTCTTCTGCTTTGTTTTGCCTTTGCTTTATCCTATGTACCGCCTACGCAAATTTCGAGGACGAAATTTTGTTGTAAGGTGGGTAGGATTGTAACCCCCGTTCCCGTAAATACATATTTTCTGAATAATTTTTGGTATTTCAATTATTTATAAATTTAATTGTGTTAAATTCATTTTGAATCTTATATTACAGTCTTTTCTAATCGGAAATTATGTTTATTTCGAATAAGGGTGTATTTTAACTTTACTTTCCATTTTATAATTGATCGATTATTTGTATTTTAGCCAAATCAAAAATATTTTGATTTACCTTAATAAATTTGTGAAACTCAATTCCAATTTCGTTACATAACTCCATTATTATTATTTTCATTATTATTATTATTATTATCATTATTATTGTCGTTGTTATTATTGTTATTATTATTTTTATTAGTAATTTGTGTTGTTACTAATATTTATTATTATT
Source organism: Hemerocallis citrina (assembly GCA_017893485.1). NCBI lineage: Eukaryota > Viridiplantae > Streptophyta > Magnoliopsida > Asparagales > Asphodelaceae > Hemerocallis > Hemerocallis citrina. The sequence goes on along the minus strand of CM030366.1, from coordinate 10,995,751 downwards.
GTTATTACTTTAGTTGCAGTTATTATCGTTATTATTGTTTTATTATTATTATTAGTACGGTTATTGATATTGATATTTTTGTTACTATTATTATTGTAATTATTACTATCATTATTCTTATTGTCATTTTTATTATTAATATTAGTATTATTATTTTTGTTAATTGCATTATTGTTATCTTTATTGTTGATACTATTATTATTATTATTATTATATTTAATGAACCCTATAATGCTAATTGTTTTCACCCTATTGAATTTATACCCACTAACTGATTTTTAAACCAAAACCCAAGCCCATATTTCTTATTGTATCCATACCCATTACCCATACCCATCCAATATCTTATATATACTATTCCACCCTAAAAAAAAAAACCAACTCTACCTAACCCTAGCCGCCAGAACCCCCTACCCCATTACTGTGCTACCCCCTAAACCTCCCCTGTTCATACCCTACCTCTCTCTCTCTACTTCTTACCTTTGCTTCTTTCGCACCCCGAACCCAACTCGACCCCCCATCGTCCTCTTCTCCGACCACCACTTCGACCACCGTCACCCCTGGCCTCGACCCCATCAAGCCTCCCGCCATCTGCATCGTCCCCGCCTCCAATACCCACCACCATCCACCATTGCTGCTCACCCTCTTCCCCGCTCCTCGAGCTTCGCCTCGCGAGCCGCCTTGGCCCCCGCAGTCAACCCCCCCAATGCAACCCACCGTCCACCCCCTCGTCGATTACCCCGCCATTGCCGACTGTCGACCATGACGACCAACCGAAGCACCCCCGTTACCACCGAAGCCCACCTTCGTCGCTGCTCCTCTCAGCTTCGTCGATGCCTCGACTCCCCGCCGCTCGTCAACATCGCCATCGCCTCCGATCGCCGCCACCGAGGAACTCCGTCGCCCTCTTTCTCTCTCTCATCCGCTGTTCATTGACTGTGGAGAAGAAGAGAGGGGATTGGGTGCTGTGTGTGTTTGTTGTTATGGAGTACGAGATGGGGATCTGTGTTTGGTTTTTGTTGAGAAGGGGATCTGCTGTTCTATTTTTGGGTTGATGCTGTTATGTGTGGAAGAGAAGAGTTGGAGTTTTGATGTGCTGTTTGGTGTTTTGTGAGAAGGGGATTAGTCGTGTATTGGAGTTTGCTGTTTGGGAGATCCTAGTTGCTGTTGTTGCTGTTGTGTGGTTTTCTGTGTTGCTGTCTCTTTGTGCGCTCTTGCTGCTGTGGATTTGTTGCGTGTGTTGCACGTATTACGGTGCACATGGAGTGTACTTGCTGCCACCGGGATTTTGATCCCGTTATTCTCTCGTTCATATCCAGAATCGTCTCCCAACAGGCAAGCGTCTCTTGAACTTATTTTTATTGTTTCTAGCTCAAGAAAACACTCCTTGAAATCCGGCAAGTAGTAATCAATTTGAATATCACATTTAATGGAACTCCGCTGTTTCCTTATTGTATGATGCTATTGATTCATAGTTGTCTTATCGTGCTTTTTCTATTGAAATAAAACTTGTACTGTAAATTTATTTTATTATGGAACTTTCAAATATACTGCCTTGTCAATTGCCGAGTTCGTGCTGTGATTTCGACCCGGTTCCGAACACAATAACTTAAAATCTTGCACACAGAAATCGTAGTACACTTAGTGCATATATTGTTATGTTTTGCATACAAACTGTGTTTTCCACATTTAATAAATTGTATCACGTATATTCATGTGTTGGATAGTCTTGATATCATCTTGAAATTGTACTAGTGCTATTGGTCTCATCGATTGTACCCGTTGCATGAGTATTGATATCATCGCCCACATTGATCACATGCGTGTTCATAAATGACTGTTAATAAAATGTTAATCGAGCCGGAGTTAAGGGTTGACTAGGGTAGTTGATGACATAGTGACTGTACTCGGAGGAGGGGCCCGTGTTTTCCTATTTATCGGTCTATCGGTCTATTGGTCTATTGGTCATATCAGTCATCGATTAATTGTAGATTACTGACTACAGTATCTCGATTGATTCGGTCATCGGTCATTATTGAATATCGTTTCCGAGTACATGATCTATAGAATCTACCACCTTAGTCTAAACGAAATTGATTGTATGCATCGAACCTGTAGTATGTGATGCAGTTGTACGTGCATTAGTTAGGATTAAAATGAATAATAGACTTATAGACATAAATGGACATTGAACATTGACACTAATACTGAATACTAGTTATTAAACATTGATTCCTGATTCTGAATTATTGATTATCAACTTTTGATTTTGTTACCGTTTATCATTTATTGACTCCAATATCGTTCCAATTTCTGTTCTTGTTATATAGTCCTTTATTTCCTATTTTACTGCTTTCTACTACTTGTCGTCCGAAGCTTGCTCTAACGGGTTCTCTTCCTCTTTCTTTTGAGTTACGTCACACAGGTTCAGTGATGGGTAACCGAAAGGAACTCGTCGAACTGTTACCGCATTGCATATTCTCGAGCTATTTGGTAAGTTCTTGTATTCCAGATTTGGTTATTAAATTTTATTCTCGTTTATGTGATTATGTTTTCTGCGTGGTTATATTAATTTCTTTTCATGTTGTTGAGTTAAGACTGGTATAGCTTATGGATGATGTTAAAATCATTCGCTGGGCCATGTCACGTGCTCGTATTCCCGTATTTTGGGAAGCGGGGCGTGACAAATGCATTGTAGGAAGCAGTGAGAAACCAGACCGATGTTGTTTAGTTCTGATAAAGAACTTGCTCTGTATATCAAGAGGGGAAAATATTTGACCATTAACTTTGATGTTTTCAGTGTATTCTACTATCATATGTTAATATATTATATGTACATTATAATAATGTTCATGTATAATACAAAATATATTTACTCTCTAGCATTTCGGATGCTTGAATCAGAAACTTTCATCATAGAGTTTATGTAGCTCAAGTTTGAATAGTAACAAAACAATTAGTTGTAAAAAAAAGTCCATGTTTCCTTCTGCATATGTTGAAAAAAAAATTATAAATGGGGGGGGGGTGTAAAATCTAACTTCTTAGAACTTTGAGGATGCAAAATGATGAAATTTAACTTATGAGATATTTGCCTCTTTGAGTACAATTTTAGCGGTTGAAATTTACCCAAGTGAATATCTATTTAAATCTTCTAATGCATTTGAAATCAATCAGGGAACTCGGTGAATTTTTCTACATGAGCAATCAAAAGAAGCATAAAAAGTATGAAAAATTCGAAAATTTACAAACATGAAATCTTCAAATCTAAATTTTGGGAGAGAGAGAGAGAGAGAGAGAGAGAGAGAGAGAGAGAGAGAGATAGATAGATAGATATCTGAAAGTGATGTGAGGAGAGACATAGTAATAAAGTTAGAAGTTTTTTTATTTTAGGGGAAAAAATAGTTTTTTGGTGTGAAAATTTTTGGAGAAAAAATGTCTTTTGGGAGGGTGAATGTGAGCTATTGATTTTGTTTCAATTAAAAGAGTCATTTGATAGTTTTTTTCAAATTGCCTTGTAATTTATTATATAAATATGAACCATGTTTTATTTATTTATTTATTTTTCTTTTTTGTGGTGCTGGTGAGGAAGGGTTATCAACCAAATTAGTGGGTGTTGCTGCTAATTTCTGTGTGGGAACAAACAGATGATATGAGTTCTTTTAAAAATAATAAAAAATGAAATTTTTTATTTTCTTTGGTATTGACTGCTTTCAATTGATGCTGACTTCTCGATCTGACTCGTTTGCGCTGTTGGATGTGATTCGTGTGGTAACGATCACCTTCGCTGACCAACAAAATTTTGAAACACCAAGGTTGACCCCGGCAACAGACCCTCCGACGCTCAGAACTCATTAAAAATATGAGAGAACTTTTGTGCAGAAAAACTCATTACCTTATTCTAGTGGAGGTAGGGGGTATTTCTATTCGCATTGGGGGTCAGTTTCGGGATAATCATTTATCTCTACTTCTTGGTGTTTTTAGATTGAATCAATTATATCTTCTTCATGAATAGATAAGAGGAGTTGAAGGGATTGATTTCAAACTCTCCCCTAGATAAGAGAGAAGGTTTTTGAACAGTCTCTTATAGATAATCAGGAGTTTCAATTATTTTTAAATGATTTGGACTAATTTACAAGGGGCTGTTATGATAACCCAGTAAGACAGATCAGTTTTTGGATTATTGGGCTTGAAAGAGGCCCAACTTTTATTTATATACCCGTATATAGGTGTAATTACCGTTTTACCCCTGAGAGATTTAAGATTTGTGCCCGATTTGAACGGTCCCGATTTGGTTCTATTTTTACCCATATTACAAGCCCCCCACTCCCAAAGATTGAGTTTCACAACCTTTGAGAAGTAGTTCGCCCATTTTTAATGGTTTACAGGACTTATCGGAGTTCTCGGGGAAGTTTGGATCTTGCTCGAGGTGTAACAGTGTTATTCTGAGCTTGTAAAATTCCCAATTTTTTTAATAGAATTTTATGGGTTTTTTTTTGAACTTTCCAGATTTTTCTGAATTTAAAAAAAAAATTAATCATTTTTTGAATATTTAATTCAATTTTGAGATTTAATAATTAATTTTAGAAAATTTTAATTAATTATTCTAGATTATTAATTACTTTTTGGAAAAATATTTTAAAGTATTTTTCTGAATTAATAATAACTTTAAGAATTTTTAATTATTTTTTCGGTTTTTTAAATAATTAATTTGATTAAATAAAGGAATTAAATAAAGGAAATTACCATGATTGAATCATAACCATTGAACATGATCGAGCGCAGAATGAGAGGAAAATTTTTTGAGCCATTTCAGTTCGGTGGCAGGGTTGTTCAGTGCGCATGGCGACGCTTCGGCTGATCGCCATGTGGCATTGACCGGTCAACGCTGATCACACTGACCATCGAACCGGCCAACTTTTTTTTGATCGTATCGCAGCTGTTGATCAAGATCAGGCGCGGATCGGGAGATTTTTTTTTTGCGCCATTTTAGTTTGGGGGCAAGTTTGTTCGGCGCACGTGGCGACGCTTCGGCTGATCGACATGTGGCGTTGACCATTGACCCCGTCTTTTTTTTTATAATTATTATCTCAGCTGCTGATCAAGATTGGGCACGGATCGGGAGGAGAAAGTTTTTGCGCTCGCAACACTTGAGGACATGTTTGCTCAGATCACGTCTCCGTACCCAAGAGAGGCTACGACTGCTTGACACATAGCGTTGACTGTTAACCGGTCAATGTTGACCATTGACCCAATCATTTATTATTATTATTATTATTATTATTATTATTATTTTATTTTATTTTATTTTTGTATCTCAGTTGGGCGCGGATGAGGAGATTTTTTTGCGCGTGAAATGCTTGGGGACATGTTTGCTCGGATCATGTCCTCGAACCCAGGAGAGGCTTCAGCTGCTTGACATGTGGCGTTGAATGTTGACGGGTCAACATTGACCGTTGACCCCATCAATTTTTTTTCTTTCTTTTCTTCTTCTTGGTGCTCGGGGGCTCGTTGCTCGGGGCGTGCCACCGAGTTATTTTGGCATTTTCTGGAGATGACATGTAGCATGTTCATAATTGACTGTTCAATGGAGTTTTGCTCCGTTTTCGATTGGGGCCACGTTTGCTCGGCACGTGACTCCGAACTCCCACAATGCTTCAGCGTGCTGACACGTGGTCGTTAACCGTTGAATGTCAACGAATTTTTGCTCAGTTTTTGATCGGGGGCACGTTTGCTCGGCGTGCAACTCCGAACTTACTCAATGCTTCGACGTGCCGACACATGGCGCTTTCACCACTGACCGTTGACTCGGTCAACTCTTTGTTGGCTCGACGTAGGTGTGCTGTAACCAGCTTTTCCTGTGCTACAGAGGTCCGATTGGAGTGTGTGACTCGTCGTTTCGATGGTGAATCGAAGATCTACACTTTCTCTTCAGGAGTCAGTTGATGAATCATCCATCTTTAGGGTCAAAATGGGCCCGCAAAATCCTTGACTATGTGAAGTTGATAAGAGCTATAGTGTCCGGAATCTTCAAAGAGGAGCTTAACTCCTATGGACTAAGAAGAGGAGCTTCACCATGGAGGAGCTATTCCAGAGGCGAGTTTGAGGAGAAACTCTAGGGGTGAGCCGAGCTCCGAACTTGTTTGGAAGAAGTTTGCTCGAGAGGCGAGCGGGATGAAAAGCATCACCAGGCTCTAGGAGATAGCCATTCGGGAGGCGAGTTTGAGGAGCAACTCTATGGGTGAGTTGGCCTCTGAACTCATTGTGGTAGAAGAAGGCCGCTCGTTAGGCGAGCGGGATGAAGAACATCACCAGGCTCTAGGAGAAAATCGTTCGGGAGCCGAGTTTGATGAGCAACTCTAAGGAAGAGTTGAGCTCCGAACTCATTTGGAAGAAGGGCGCTCGATGGCGAGTGGGATGAAGAGCATCTCCGAGCTCTAGGAGAGAGCTGTCCGGGGTTGTTATGAGAGCACTCGAGTGGCGAGCTGTGCTCCACACACTTGCTCATGGGCATAAGGTTAGAGCAGCCCTTTGAGCCACAAGTGGACTCTGAACACGGTGACGACGAGTTTTGGGAGCACTTGATTGGCGAGTCGAACCCTACACATTTGCTCGGGTGCATGTAACTAGAGCGGCTCGATGAATCATGAATGGACTCCACATTGTCCGGAGTTGTTTCAGGAGCACTCGAACGGCGAGCCGAACCCCGTATACTTGCTCGGGTGCAAGTAGCTAAAGTGGACTTATGAACTGTGAATGGACTACGAACAAAGTGCCGATGAGTTTTAGGAGCACTTGAATGGCGAGCCAAACCTTGCACTCTTTCTCGGGAGCATGTTGCTAGAGCGGCTCTGTGAACCATGAATGAACTCTGCACTTGTCCAGAGTTATTTCAGGAGAACTCAAATGGCGAGCCGAACCCCCCATACCTGCTCAGGAATAAGTAGCTAAAGTGGTGCTATGAATCGTGAATGGACTCCAATCAAGGTGACAACGAGTTTTGGGAGCACTCAAATGGCGAGTCGAACCCCACACACTTGCTCGGGAACTTGTTGCTAGATCGTCTCTATGAACCATGAATGGACTTCGCACTTGTCTAGGGTTAGGCACGCGTATGGCGAGATATACCCTACATCTTGCTCGGGGTCAAGTGTGCCCGTGCGACTCTATAGATTTTGAATGGATCCCGCACTTTTCCGTTGGATTGCTTAGTGAAGGGATGGTGAGGCTCGGGGGTGAAGCATATGTCTAACTCATTGTTTGAATCCGATGGACTTGTACAAGAATTTTGCGCAGGAAAAGACTGAAAATTTATTGAAGAATAAAACTAAGCGGCTGCTTTGATGCTAGCCTTTGTTACATGTTGTGACCGTTATAATTGTCGGCCTTTATCATATGTTTGAAGCTAACTACTTGGGGTGGGCGTTAAGCACCCTCGTTGTACTTCATCGGGTGCTCGGTGTTCCGAGCGAAGAGATTCTAGTTCTCCCTAATGCAAGTGAAGAGTTGCTCCTTAACTTGATGTGGGAGTGCCTTGTTCACCCGAAGACACTTGGCTTGATCCTCTTAGGAGAAGGGAATTTCTGCTAGTTCTTCTATGGGTTCAAAGCTGGCTTGTCCCTGCTCTTAGGGGAGCTCCATAGCGTCGAGGGGGGAGGATCGAGCACCCTGTTGTTGTGGTGTAACATGTTTGAGCAGCTTCTTGGCTTCTTTTGGCTTCCCCTACCCCTGCTGCTGTAGGGAACTTCATCTTTATGTGGTAGGCTGAGAAACCCGCGTGCAGGGATGTTAGCGCCGAACGACCAAATACGGCATTGTAGAAGGACTTCATATCGACAACCATGAAATCGAGTGCTTCTGTGCGGGTAGTTGGAGCTTTCCCCACAGTTACGTCAAGGGTGACTATTCCCTCGATTAGAACTGGGGCTCCGAGCATCCATGGAGAATGTTCCCGGTGGGCTTGAGGCGGTATCGCTTGAGCTTGATGCCCACGAATACATTCAGAAAGGTGACGTTTACTAAGCTACCGTTATCTACCAGGATGCGGCGCACCTCATGATTTACCATACATATACTAATTACTAGTGCGTCGCAGTGAGGTGTTCGAATACCTTCAAGGTCTTGGTTTGAAAATGTAATTCGGACCCCCGAGTTCTTGGGATGAGGGATATTATGCACCGAGTTCACTTCTCGGAGAAACGCTTTCCTGGAGGAGTTTGATGATCCCCCCGTAGGTCCCCCATGGATTGAGTAGAATATCTCCATGCGCCCCTTGCCTTGGGACTCGGCTGATTTTTCTATTCGCTTATTCGCTCCTTTGGGCAAAACCCCCATCGGAGCAGGGCCTCTAGCTCGTCTTTGAAGGCTCGATAGTCATCAGTGAGATGCCCGTGATCTTTGTGAAACTCGCACCACTTGTTCGTATCTCTTCTTCCACTTGAGGAGTTCTCTTCGGGGGAGGTCGAAGGAGTCCCTCCTTATCCACTTCCATGAGGATTGTAGAGATGCTAGCATTAAGCGGAGTATACTTCTCAAATCGAGACATTGGAGGTGGATGACGTTAGCCTGTGGCATCCTTCTGGGACTTACTGGGTTTGTCTTCATTGGTGCTCTTCTGTTTATTCCAGGATGATGTCACCTTCTTTTCTTGAGGTCGAATAGCATCCTCCACTCGGATGTACTTCTCGACACTTTGAAGGAGGCCGGAGAAGTCCCGAGGAGATCTTTTGAAAAGAGAGGCTTTGAGGTAATCATGATTTACATTGTGCCTGAAGGCAGCCATGGCTATGGCTGAGTTGAGTGAGGGGATGGACCGAGACTCGGCTGTGAAGCGTCGAACATAAATCTTGAAGGACTCCCCGTCTTTTTGCTTCAAGTCAAGTAGGGAGGCACTTGTCTTCTCTGTCTTGCGGCTAGTGATGAAGTGCGTGAGGAAGAGCTTCTCAAGTTGATCGAATGAAAAGATGGACCCTAGAGAGAGTCGAGAGAACCACTCCCATACGGATCCCTTCAGGGTTGCTGGAAAAGTCTTGCAGAGAAGGGAGTATGATGCTTGGTGGATCATCATAAGGGTTTTATAACTCTCATTGTGATTTACCGGATTGGTTTCCCCGTTGTATGATTCGAAGGTTGGGATCTTGAAGTTAACAGGGACAAGATCCTCAATGATATTCTTGGAGAAGAGGGGGGGGGGGGGGTCTGACGGGACGATATCTTTTTTCATGTTTTTCTTCTTCCTGCTTCAACAGTACTAGACGATCTTCCATCTTTCAGAGGCATCAGAGGATGGAGTCCTCTTGCTGATCGGATTTGGTGGACCCATGGGACTTTTCGCGTTGCGGAGGGGTAGAGAGGTGAGGACTGGTTCATCGAGTCTAGGAGAAATTATGTCAAGGGCCTCAAGAATTTCATCTTTGCACTCTCAGAGTTCTGCTATGGTGACAGGTACTTCTTCCTCCATCCTTATTCTAGGTGTTGTTCTGCTGGTTGGAGTTGGATGCCTCCTTTCCCGTGGAGTTCTTCTGTGGTTCCTTGGGGAGCGGTAGCTTCTTCGCCTCCTAGGAGAGGGGCTTCTTCTTCTTCGCCTTCTTCTTCCGCAGCCCCTTGGAGAGGGAGTTCTTATGGATCATGGCCTTCGAGGAGAGGGACTCCTCGCGCTTACCTGATGTGAGGGATGAATCCTGCTTGAACGGCCCCTGCGTTCAGGCACCTACTATCTGGAGTTTATGAGATGGCGGAGGTCTTGTTGAGGTTGAGGTTCCTCGGAAGGCACGGTGGAGGGTGTAGAGGTGTAGACCGAACCTCTTCTGTTCTCTCCAATGTGTTGCGCAGGGGATTGATTTCTTCGGGAGCCCATCAATGGAAGCTTCTTGGAGGGGGGTTGAGTAGGTTACTGAGTCTGTTCTGACTGAAGGAGTTGATCCGGCTGAAGGGTAGGAGGGACATCCTCAAGGGCTGGAAGCGAAGGAAGAGGGTTGGTTCATCGGCTTGAGGCTGCAGCCTTCCCTTTCCTCTTTGGAGGCATGGCTGAAAACTGTTTTTACCGATGAAGTTTAGTCTGATTGCTTTTCGAAATTCCCACAGAAGGCGTCAATCTGTTGTTGCTAATTTTTGTGTGGGAGCAAGCAGATGATATGAGTTCTTTTAAAAACAATAAAAAACTGACCTTTTTGACTTTCGTCGGTATTAACTGCTTTCAACTGATGTTGACTTCTCGATCTGACTCATTTGTGCCGTTGGATCTGATTTGTGTGGTGATGATTGCCTCCGCTGACATGCAAAAAGTGTGAAACACCGAGGTTGACCCCAGCGACATACCCTACGACGCTCAAGTCAGAACTCAAGAAGAATATGAGAGAGTTTTTGTGGAGAAAATACTTATTACCTTGTTCTAGTGGAGATAGGGGTATTTATAGTTGCCTTGGGGGTCAGTTTCGAGGTAATCATTTATCTCTACTTCCCGGTATTTTTTGGATTGAATCAATTATCTCTTCTTCATCAATAGATGAGAGTAGTTAAGAGGATTGAGTTTAAACTCTCCCTTAGATAAGAGATAGGTTTTTGAACAGTCTCTTATAGATATCATGAGTTTCAATTATTTTTAAATGATCTGGACTCATTTGGATGGGGTTGTTATGACAACCCAGTAAAACATATCTGTTTTTGGATTATTGGGCTTGAAAGATGCCCAATTTTTATTCATGGATCCGTTTATAGGTGAAATTACTGTTTTACCCCTGAGAGCTTTAAGATTCGTGCCTCATTTGAACGGTTCCGATTTAATTCTATTTTTACCCTTATGAGTGGGGACTGATAAGTGACCTTAATCTGTTAATTTGACAATCAGGAATCAGGTTTGGCCCAGTAATTCATCCTCTTTATATCCTAATTGTTGTTAGTTTGGGAGTTCCAGATTCATCTTTTTTAACCAAAGCCTGCGATGTAAATACTACATTATTGTGAGTACGGGGCTGTGTTAGGTTAGATCCTAGATTCCTGTAGGTTTACAGACTACTTAAAATAATACTAGTACTAGTAGAGAAAAGGACTATTGTGTACAGTATCGGAGGCATGCCTAGCCAGCAAGACTAAACCTTCTCAATATTAAAAAAATAAGATAGAAAAAGAATGAATGTAGAATTTTAGACACATCTATAATAACCGTATTACGATGGTCTTGCTAGGATGATGTTAATTTGCTTTGCACGAGTGCATTTCTTGGCATCTTCATGAACTAGGGAGTTCGTGCGGAGAGAATTCGTGCTACTTGTACGAGTGTGCTACTGGTACGAGAGAATTAGCAGTTTTTGTATTGGAGAGTTAGTACATGTTCTTCTTGCCTTTCATCACCTATTTGAAGATTTGTGCTGGTTTTATTAAACTGCTAATTGATGATTGGATAATGTACTCGATCATGTACTGCAAATTGTTCTTTCCCTTCATCAGCTATTTGAATATTTGTGTTGAATTTATTAAACTGCTAATTGATGGTTGGATTATGTGCTGGTTCAAATAATATTGGAGCAAATTCATATTCAAATTGTTATCCTCTTTATAATAGTAGATTGCTTCAATCTATCATGCACCTTGCTGAATGATCTATGCCCTTAAACTCATTGAAAATGGATGTCATAAATATTATTTATTACTCCTAGTCTAGTATTCTTGTTCTTCTTTTTTCAATTCCTTTCTCTTCGCAATTGCCATGGTCTAGTCTAGTGAGCAGGAAGTTGGGGGTTCAATATCCGATTGTATCATCACTTTATTTTGGGATTATCATGAATGTATGTGCACGAAATGCGTTTGTGGCTAAAGCCTCTGTTCCCAACAAAATAAAAAAATCCCTCTCTTCTCATCCTATTGCTCTAAAGCCTAAATGAAATCATGTCTATTTACGAACTACCGGCCTGGGTAATTGAAAAGATAGACAGATGTAGGAGGCGTTTTCTTTGGAAAGTAACTCGTGAGGGGGTAAGGGGATTCACCTCGTCAACTGGGGTAGGGTATGCAAAAGGAAAGAATTTGGTGGATTAGGGATCATCAATCTCAGGGATATGAACATGGCTCTACTAAGTAAATGATGGTGGAAGTTGGCTATTCGACGGAACAATTGGTGGTGCAAGTCCCTTACCAAGTACCGAACTAGACGAAGATTCAGATTTGGGGGGAAGAAAGCTCTGAGCAGGAAGTCCTTCTTTTGGAAAGGGGTCTCCCAGACGGGGGATATCTTTCATTGCAACACTACTTGTTCGGTTAAGAACGGCAAGAGTACAAGGTTCTGGAAAGACAGGTGGTGCGGAAACAACTCACTTGAGGGGATGTTCCCCCTCACGGCAAAGGCGGTACTTAGTAAGGACACTATGGTGAGCGATGTCTGGAAGAACAACTATTTGAGTTTTGACGTAAAGGGTATTCTTGAACAGGATTCCTTCCTACAACTCCAACAACTCAACAACTTCATTCGCACAGAAGGGATTTCAACGAATCACTTGGCGGACGAGAGACGGTGGAATTTGGAGGCGAGCCAACAGTTCTGGTAGCCTCCCTGTATAGATGGCTGAACGATGGAGGAGTACGAAGCCGGGCTGCGGATATCATTTGTGGTTTCTGCGTTCCTTCCAAAGTTAAAGTTTTTCTATGGTTGGCGGATAACGATGCGATCCTTCAAGGGTTAATTTGATGAGGCGGGGCATTGTGGATAACGCTACGTGCGCTAGATGTACAGATACGGAAGAAGATACAAACCACATTATTTTTAAGTGTTATAGAGCTAGATGGGTTTGGGAGAATGTGGGTATTTCGTTCGGAGATGCTCAGTGTCCTGAGTCCTTCTCCGATATCTGGGGTGACTTTAGAACGAATATGATTACAAAGGAAGATAGATTAGAGGGGGATATTATCGTTGCTTCAATTATGTGGAACCTATGGCTAGATCGGAACGATTTCTGTTTCAATAACATGTCTCCTAGATTATCTTCTCTGTTACACAAAATTCATTTATGTCGTTCTGAATGGGCAGGAACTCTCAAGGCAAGGAAGAAGGCGCGTCTGGGAGAGGAGGAGGAGTAGCTTTCGATCATGGGGGAAGGTTCTACTGTCAGATGATTAGAACAACAACTCTTTTGTTTCTTCGCTGTTCGATCTAGATGTATTTCTGTTATGATGTTTAGTTATTTTGATGTATTTTGTTCCCTGCTGGATCAGATGTATCCCGGTCTAGGTGAGTAGGATGTTTGTCGCCTGCGGGCTGTATGTGTACGTTTATTCATGTTTCGTTAAGCCTTTTTAATGAAGCGATGACTATGTCATCTTTTAAATAAAAAAAAGCCTAAATGAAAATTGTATATCTTCAAACATCATTTCAACTGTTCTAAAAACAACCTGGATTGGATACCCCTATACAATACAAAAACTAGCATAGGTTCTAGAAAACCATAAATAACAATGCATGATGCACCTTCCCTCCTTTTGACAAAAAATCACTACATTGTGTATTGAGTTGGAGGTAGTAATACCTATACCATAGTAAGAGTGCTCAAATGTTTTTTTTTTTTTTGAAGGTAAAAGGTGGAATAAGGCCACCCTGTTTCATTAATAAGAAGTTAATAAAACAACCTTGGCGTACCGGGAAGAGTGCTCAAATGTGGAGAAGCATTTTTCCCAAGTGTGATTTTTTATGGAGTTTGTTGCAACTCAAAGGGGAAGCAAGCACGGAACAAACCAGTTGTTGTTGGGCCATGGTGTCAGCTCTCTTTGTTTTCTATCCGAACAACACAAGGGGTACTATTTGGATCGTGATGTCTCCTCACCTATAATCCCAATCCCTTTTTGCCAGCCAAACATTTTCAAACTCTAATTCACCGTCTTGGGACCCAGACTCTATGATTATTAGTCTATATAAATTGATTAACATTTTAGTGTGTTGTTGCTTTGCTAGCCTTCTGAGGTTTATGTTAGTTTAACATTACTGTTACTGCTTTTTTTGGTGTGAGAAAAATTAGATGCTAAATTCTTTATTTGAGGAGAAAAACTATAATTTGGGCCGTCGATCGTGATCTTAGTCTGGTTGGTTGATGATCGCCTGAATTTCGATCTGGATGGTTGGAATCATTTGGATTTGGATCTGGATGGTTAAACACGCCCGGGAACTTGCAAAAAGTCTTAACACCATAGGTGGCTCGGCGAAAGACCCTTCGATGCTCAAGTCAGAAACTCATAATATAAAGATTAGGGGTTTTAGTAGAGAAAGATTGATTACCTTTGGCTGAATGAGGGGGAAGAGTATTTATAGGCTGGGAATCAGTTATAGAAAATATATAAGAAAATGTATCTCTTACGTTTTGGTTGGAGATTTCCATAGTGAAGAGATTTAATTCCTGATTTGGGGAATTCGATCGACAACTGTAATTAGCTGGAAATCCATCTTTTTTAGACTGTAAATAAGCTGTAATTGTGAATCTGGTTGAGCTGATGGTTCTGAAGATGGCCCATGTTCTTTTAGCGGGCATGATGTTGTTGAAAAAATACTGTATTGCCCTTAGAAGCTTCGAAATACGTGCTTAGATCGCGTGGCTCTGATTTTACCCGTATCATAAGCCTTCCAATCCTGAAGGTTGGGTATCGCAGCTTTCGAGGAATCGTTCGTTCTGCTTCGGATGATTAGGAGAGCATATATGACATTTGAGGACGCATGGAGTCTTGTTCGGAGCTTCTCTAGGTAGTAAATATATTGCAGGACTTCCAATTCATTTTCTAGATTTTTAGAATTTTTAATTAACTTTTTCCAAAATTTTATTTATTTTTCGCAATGTTTTACTTAATTTTCTAAATTTATAAATATTTTTTAGAAATTTTAATTATTTTTCTCAAATTTATAATTTTTATTGAAATTTTAATATAATAATCAAAGGACGGAGCGAATATTGAGGACAATGAGGAGATCTAAGGGCCTCAATGGCGCCTTACTCTAGGGGGGCTCGAATGAAAAGATATAAACTGAGCTAGGTACTCGGATCATCCGAGGGTTGGCCTCGGAACATACCAGGAGAGCGGGTTCTGCTTGGATTGGCTCGAACCGTGTTAGATTGGACAAGGCTAGCTCAGATCATGTGGCTCCGATTTTACCCAGATCATAAGCCTCCCACTCATGAAGGTTGGGTATCGCAGCCTTCGATGAGTAGTTCATTTTACATCGGGCAATCTTTCACGACTTCCAATTCATTTTTCCATTTAAAAGAAAAGTTTATTTAATTTTCAAAAAAGTTAATTATTTTTCACAAACATTACTTAAAATTTCTATATTTATAATTATTTTTGAAATTTTTATTTAATATTTTGAATTTATAATTATTTTTGAAATTTTTATCAAAGGAGGGCACATATATTGAGGAGATCCGAAGGCCCTATGGCACCTCACTCTAGGGGGGCTCGAATGCCAAGATCCAAACTGAGCTAGGTTGGGCTCGGATCGACCGAAGGTTTGGACTCGGATCAGACCGGGCGAGCGGGCTCTGCTTGGGTCTGACCGAGTTGGATCAGACAAGGCTAGCTCAGATTGAGTCAGCGTGCTTTTTGGGAAGACCGAACGGTTATGACATCTTAGCAAAAATAAAACCACCTTGTGTGTGAGCTTGGGTTCGAATCAAAGACCTCGATTTTGGCATCCGAACAATCTAACCAATGGACCATGGTGCAGACTTGTTGTAACCATGCAACACGAACTATTTAGATCATTTTGGCCGAGGTGGGACTTCTTCGGTAAAAATCAAATGTCTTGTGTGCGAGCTCGAATGACAGGCAGAGTGCCAAACCAGGGGGTTCGGACAGGTCGAGCACCGAACCTAATTGACTTTTTGTGCATTTCTAGCGAGCGACTCAAAATGACAGGTTGAGCGCTGAACTAGAGGGGTTCGGCTCGGCGAAGCGGAGGGGGTTCAAACAGGCCGACCACCAAGCCTAAGTGATTTTTTGCGTATTTCTTACGAGGGGCTCGAACAACAGGCCGAGCGCCGAGCCTAGGTGATTTTTGTGCATTTCTTACGAGGGACTCAAACGGCAGCCCAAGCACCAAACATTCGTGATTTTTTTGTGTTTCTTGCGTGGGGCTCGAACGACATGCCGAGCACCGAACCAGGAAGGTTCTGCTCGACAAGGTGGATGGGGTTTTTTGTGCATTTCTTGCAAGGCGCTCAAACTACAGGCTGAGCGCCGAACCAAGGGGGGATTGGCTCAGCGAGGTGGAAGGGGTTCGAATAGCCCTTGAACGACAGGTCGAGAGCCGAGCATAAGCAATTTTTGTGCATCTCTTGTAAGGGGCTCGAACGACAGTTTGAGCACCGAGCCCACCACCTTTGGCAATGGTGACTGTTAGGGGTTCATATGGTAGGGATTCGAATGAACGGATTTCAGAACCAAAGAAATCTTCATTGGTGTTTTGACTCATTGTTTAGAGTCAACGAGTTGTAGGACCATCTCTAAAGACAAGCTAGACTCCGAACTTGATGTTTTTGGGCTAGCGAGTTATGGGAGTAGCTCTAGGGACGAGCTGGACTCCTAAATTGCTGTTGGAGGGTTAATGAGTTGTGGGAGCAGCTCGAGTGACACGCCCAATTCCAAACTTTATGTTAGCAAGTTGTAGGAGTATTTCGAGTGAGTTAGACTCTAAATTTACTGTCTGAGGGTTATGGTGTCATGGGAGTAGCTCTAGAAAAGAGTTAGACTCCGAACTTGATGTTTGAGAGTTAGCGAGTTGTGGGAGCAGCTCGTATGACGAGCCGAGCTCCAAACTTGCTCGTAGCAAGTTGTGGGAGTAGCTCGAGTCACAAGTTCGAGTGAGGAGCCGAGCTTCAAAGTGGGAGCAGCTCGAGTCACGTGTTGGACTCCTAACTTGTTGTTTGAGAGTTACTGAGTTGTGGGAGTAACTCGATCAATGAGCGGAGAGTTGAACTCATTGTAAGGAGTTAATAAGTTATTGGAGTAGCTCGAGCGACACGCAGTGCAGTGAACTAATTGTAGGGAGCTAATGAGTTGTTGAAGTAGCTCGAGCGGCGAGCGGAGTAGAGAACTCATTATAAGGAGCTAATGAGTTGTTGGAGTTACTCGAGCGGTGAGCGGAGCACCGAACCCATTGCATGGAGTTAATGAGTTGTTGAAGTAGCTTGAGCGGTGCACAGAGCACTGAACTCATTATAGGGAGTTAGTGAGTTGTTGGAGTAGCTCGAGCGGTGAGCGTAGCATCGAACTCAGTGTAGGGAGCTAATGAGTTGTAGGGAGTTAATGAGTTGTTAGAGTAGCTCGAGCGGCGAGCGGAGCATCGAACTCATTGTAGGGAGCTATGAGTTTTTGGATTAACTCGAGCAGCAAGCGGAGCACTGAACTCAATACATGGAGTTAATGAGTTGTTGGCGTACCTTGGGCAACAAGCTGAGCACTGAACTTATTGCTTCACATCCAGATAGTGGTACAAGAATTTTCAATGGAAACACTAAACTTATTGAAAAATCAATTTAAATAGTTGTCTTGCCGGCTAGCTTTTATTGCATGATTGACCATTATAAGGATCGGTCTTATTAAAAATCTAGTGGAAGGCGTTATGCACCCTTGTTGAACTCTATCCAATGCTCCGCGTCCCGGCTCCTTGATATTTCCTTTCCCCTAGGTCTTCGAGTCAGTAAGATTCGTTGTGTACGACTCTGGCGACCTTGTAATAAGTTGGTCTCGAACTTGGTGGGAGAGGGTTTTGGCTAACTCGAGAATATTTGGATTGGTTTTCCTGGAAGAAGAGGATTTCTTATAGTCCATCAACGGGTTCAAACACCACCCGAATCCTCTCTTGAGAGAGTTGTAAGGCTTCGAGAGTGAGTGCTAAGTCGTCCATTGCATTCTCATGAGAGTGTGCCAAGGTTTCGTGTGGGAGGACAAAGCCCCCATTTGTAGTTGTGTAACACGCCTAAGCTACTTTGGACTTCCCTTGACTTCTCCTATACCAGTTGGATTGGGAAACTCCATCTTCATGTGGAACATCGATGCTACGACATGGAGAGCTGCTGGGCACGGGAGACCGAGGATGGCATTATAGGCGACCTTCACGTCAACGACCATGAAGTCTATGGCCTCGGTCCGGGTAGTTGGGGCTTTACCTACAGCCACGTCGAGGGTAACTATTCCTTTTGTTTGAACCGGAACCCTAGAGAACCCATGGAGGGTGTACCCGACGGGTTTTGACGGTCCCTATAGAGCTTGAGTCATTCAAAAAGTATGTTCACCGAGCTACCACTATACACCAAGATGCATCACTTCGTGGTGCATCGCAGTGAGGGGTTCGTATGCCTTCAAGATCTCTGTCCGAGAAAGTTACTGGAGCTCCCCTGTTCTTTAGGGGGGGGGGGTGTCCCGAGTGACTTCTCAGACGAATGCCTTTCAGGAAGAGTTTGACTCCCCACCCGAGGACCTCTATAGATGGAGTGGAGAATGGTCAGGGGTTCAGAGTCTTGGGTACCAGGATCTTTCTCCTCTTGCTTATTGGTTCCTCGATTCGATGTGGGATCAACTTTGTCCTTTTGGGCGTACTCTGTAAGGTGGTCTTGACGAATAAGTGCATCAATTTCATCTTTGAAAGATTGGCACTCCTCCGTGTTACCATGGTCCATATGGAAACAGCACCATCAGCTTTTATCCCTCCTTATATTGGTTGGGTTCATTCTAGGAGGGGGTGGAGTAGCCTGTCTCCTTCGATCTCCATGAAAACTATGGATATGTTGGTCTTCAGTGGGATGAACTTATCGAAGCAAGGGACCGATGGAGGGCAACACTGCCCAGATCCTTCCCTCTGGGATTTCATAGGCTCTTCCTTATTTACACTTTTTTGCTTGTTTTCGGATGAGGGTGGTTGTTGCTAATTTTGGTGTGGGAGCAAACAGATGAATTTAAGGATTCTTTTTGGAAACAATAAAAGCAAACCTGTTGACTTTCACCGGCGTTTGACTGGTTTCTTATCGCTGCCGTTAACCTGCAAAAAAGTTCGATACACCGGGATGGATCCCGGCGACGAACCCCCTGACGCTCTTCTCAGTAATTAGGAGGATTATGAAAGAGCTTTATGTGGAAAAAAAATGATTACCTCATTATGGTGGGAGGAGGAGTATTTACAGGCGCTTTAGGGACCCATTTCGAGATAAGGATTTATTTATACTTCCCGGTGTTTTTGGATAAGATCTAGAGTTTAAATCATTTCATAGAGATAACTATGAATTTGAATTGATCTTTAAATATCCTAGGCTGGTTTGTACCGGGCTGCTACCCATACCCAATACGACAATCCGTTCATAGGTTATTGGGCTTTGAAGAAAGACCTAGTTCCCATTTTTGACCTATTTGTAGGTGAAATTACCGTTTTACCCCTGAGAGCTTTAAGATTCATGACCGATTTGAACGGTCCCGATTTGGTTCTATTTTTAGCCATATCATAAGCCTCCCATTCATGGAGACTGAGTTTTATAGTCTTTGATGAGTAGTTTTGTCCGTTTTCAATGGCTAATAGAATTTATCGGAGTTCTTGGAGGAGTTTGGATCTTGTTCGAGGTGTAACGGTGTTATTCTGAGCTTTTAAAATACCCAAAATTATCCTCAGAATTTTCTAGATTTTTGTGATTTTCCAATTTTTTTTGAATTTTTTATTCAATTTCCGCATTTAAATAATTAATTATCGAAAATTTTAATTAATTATTCTAATTTAATAATTATTATTTTCAGAATTTTAAAATTATTTTCCAAATTAATAATTATTTTCAGAATTTTTTAATAATTTTTTCGATTTTAAATTAATTTTTTGATTTTTTTAATAACTAATTCAAATAAATAAATAAATAAATAAATTAATTAAATAATACCTATACACGTGGTGCAATCTTGTGCATTGAGGGCGCGCATCTCAAAGCGGGGTGTTTTTCTCTCATTACAGGGTCAGTAGCTCAGTAGTTCGGATCTGGCCGCCGACCCACCAGGTGACGCCACGTGGCCGGTCAACACTGACCGTTGACCGCCACGTGGTATTTTTTTTTCTTCTTCTTTTTTGTCCCTCCTTCTTCGTCGTCTTCTTCCCCATGTGCTTTTTCCTCCTTCTCCTCGACTTCATCTTCGCTCGCCTTCCTCCTCCGACCCCTTCTTCGAAGGCCACTTGAGCTTAGGTTCAGAAGGGGGATCAACGAGGGGACCTTGACGAGGGTGGCACTCGCCGATGTGGGGATGGTCGGCGAAGTCTTCGACTTTGGAGAGGATGCTCGGCGAGCACGGCGAGGCGGGAGCTCAGGCATTGGAGGAGTATGAAGATAGTCAGTTTCGATGATGGAGGATCGGTGTACGGCGGCGAGGAAGAGAGCTTTCGATGACGGATCGAGCTCGCGATGGAGGGAGCTTCGACGAGGTGTTGGAGACGGAGGAGCTTTGACAGAGGTGGAGCTCGGAGATAATGGAGCTCGAGCTCGGCATGGGGAGTTCGATTGCCACCCGAGTTCGGCGTAGGTGAGGGCGACGTCGAGCTCGGCGTTGGCATGGTGGTGTCGAGCTCGGAGGTTGACAATGGCATGGTGGTGTCGAGCTCGGAGGTTGACAATGGCATGGTGGTGTCGAGCTCGAAGGTCGACGAAGGAGGAGGAGCTTGACGATGGATTCGATGACAGGGCTTCGGCCATGGCGGAGCTCTTGGGGAAGAAGATCGCGATGGCATGGTGGCGTCGAGGTCGGGAGCTCAACGACGGAGAAGGGAAGCTCGATGTTTGGAGTTGGAGATAGAGCTTGACGTCGATGGGTTTTTGAAGAGGGCCTATGTTATCACGGTGGAGCTTGTGGAGGAGGGGAGCTCGACGGCGAAGGACTTGAGCTCGGTGACGAGCTTGGCGAGGATGTTGGCGCTGGAGGCGCTCGGTGAGGAAGAGAGATTAGAGCTGTAGTGTTGGGGTTTTTGTTTTTGGTGCCAAAACCCGAAGGAGAAGAAGATAGAGGAGGATGAAGGAGGGTTTGTGGGTTTGGCTAGCGGGTTTGAGACCTGAACCCGTTAAGCGAAGTAGCCCCCTTTTGCTTTTGGGTTTTTGGTTCCATAACCGGTTTGAACCCAATCCGTTAGCTCCTTCCTATTTTTTGAGAATTTATTTGGCGAATCTGATCCGTTGATCGTGATCGAACATGAATTTTGAGGCGATAGTTTTTGCCATTTTGCAGCTCGGTAGCTCGGTAGCTCGGATCGTAAATTCTGAGCTACGTGGCATGATCTGGGCCTCTTGATGAAGATCTGGCAAGAATCGTGAGGCGGTAGTTTTTGCCAATTCGTAGCTCGGTAGCTCAGTAGCTCGGATCGTAATTCCGAGCTACGTGGCACGATCTGGGCATCTTGATGAAGATCTGCCACGAATCGTGATGCGATAGTTTTCGCAAATTTGCAGCTCGGTAGCTCGGATCGTAATTTCGAGCTACGTGGTACGATCTGGACCTCTTGATGAAGATCTGGCACGAATCGCGAGGCGATAGTTTTTGCCAATTCGCAGCTCGGTGCAACTGTGTTGTGACCCACTTTCTCTGTGCTACGGAGGTCCGATCGGGGCATGTGACCCCTTATTTCAAAAGCTGAATCAAGGTCTACAACTTCTCTTAAGAAGTCAGTCGAAGAATCACCCGTATTTAGGGTCAAAATAGGCCCACAATATCTTCGCTTCTGTCAAGTTGAGAAGAGCTTCGGTCTCAGGAATCTTTGAAGAGGAACTCCATTCTATGGGCTAAGAAGATGAGGTAGGAGGATCCTCGCAAGACCCATGGGAAGCTTCGTTCTCGGAGACAAGTTCGGGGAGCAACTCTGGGGGAGAGTTTTAGCTCTGAACTCGTTAAGAAAAGGTCCGCTCTGGAGATGAGCGGAGCGAAGAATTATTTCCAGGCTCTAGGAGAGAGCCATTCGGGAGACGAGTTTGAGGAGCAACTCTAGAGGAGAGTTTGAGCTCTGAACTCGTTGAGTAGAAGGCCGCTCGGGAGGCGAGCGGAGCAAGAGCTTCATCAGACTCTAGGAGAGAGCCGTTCGGGAGACGAGTTTGAGGAGCAACTCTAGGGGAGAGCCGTTCGGGAGACGAATTTGAGGAGCAACTCTAGGGGAGAGTTTAAGCTTCGAACTCGTTGAGAAGAAGGCTGCTCGGAAGGTGAGCAGTGCGAAAAGCTTTATCAGACTCTAGGAGAGAGCCGTTCGGGAGACGAGTTTGAGGAGCAACTCTAGGGGAGAGTTTGAGCTCCGAACTCGGTGAGAAGAAGACCACTCGGGAGGCTCCTCAGGGTGGAAGGTCGGACCCGTCTCTTCGGACGAACTTGGCCAAGTGTCCCCACTGTATGAGTTCTTTGACCTCATCTTTAAGAGTCCAACAATCATCCATGTCATGGCCATGGTCCTTGTGAAAGCGGTACCACTTATCCCTGTTTCTTTTCTTGCCAGGGCTATTCATTCTAGGGGGAGCGCGGAGTAGCCCTTCCTTGTCCACCTCCATAAGAACTGCTGATGTACTAGCATTGAGGGGGGTAAACTTCTCAAAACGAGGAGCTGGACGGCGTTGGCTATTGTCGTCCCTCTGGAATTTCTGGGACCCTTCTTCACTTATATTCTTCTGTTTGTTCCCGGAAGATGATTCCTTAAGAGCGGGGGAGTTGAAAGCCTCTTCCGCTCGAATGTACTTTTCACTCCTAAGCAGGAGTTCTGAGAAGTCCCGAGGAGGTTTCTTGGCAAGGGACGCCTTGAGGTCGGCGTTAGTGACGTTGTACCAGATTGCCGCCGAGGCTACTAATTGGTTGAGGGAGGCAATAGACCGGGCTTCGACGGTAAAGTGCCGAACGCAATCTCTTAGGCATTCACCCTTTCTTTGGCTGAGGGTCGCCAAAGATGTACTTGTTTTCTTGGCTCTGTGGCTGCCCACGAAGTGGGTGAGGAAGAGTTCCTTAAACTATTCAAATGAGAAGATGGAGGTGGGGGTTAGACGGGAGTACCACTCTCGCGCTGGTCCCCTCAATGTTGCTGGGAAGGCCTTGTAGAGGACCGCATCCGAGGCCTGATGTATCATCATGGGAGTTTTAAAACTCTCGATATGATCGGTCGGGTCCGACTCCCCATTGTAGGATTCAAAGCGGGACGGCCTAAAGGCTTCGGGGACCGAGCTTCCATGATGGCCCTAGAGAATGGAGGTCTGCTGGGGTAGAACCTATTGGTCCATTGTTCTTCTTCGGGATTGATCTTGTTGAGGCTCCTCTCCATCTCGTGGAGACGGCGATAGACCGAGTCATCCCTCCGGTAGGATCTAGTCGATTCCTGGGACTCTCCTTCATGAGTAGCGGTATGGCGAGGGCTAGGCGCACGCTGATCCTGACTCGCGACGATATTATGAGCTCGCATGATATCTCGTTTGAAGTTTTGGAGCTCAGCCTGAGTGACTGGTGCACCTCCTGCTTAGCGGTCCCTAGGTGTGGCTCGGCTTATTGGAGTATGACTTCTCTACCGATAACATGGAGGGGACTCTCTTCGCCTCCTCGGGGGAGGGGATTTTCTGGTCCTCGGTCTACGGGGGGTCCGGACTCTCGAGGCCCTGGGTGCTCGGGTTGATGGACTCCCTCAAGGGCTCTCCATCCATTCAAGCGAGTTCAGAGGTCAACCCCCTGCCGGCGGTTAAAAATTACTTGACAGAGATCCTGCTCAGGAGGGATTTGAGAAGCCATAGAGTCAACTGAAGGATTGTAGACAGAGACATGGTCATGAAGAGGATGTTACTTTGGACGATTTCGACGAGAGCCCCTCTGGGCAGCCCCCCGAGACCCTGGAGGGGCCTGTTGAGGAGGAGGCTGTTGAGGAAGAACATCTTGGACTGGAGGAGGAGGAGGAAGAGGAGTGGCTCTTCAGCTGGAGGCCGTTGCCTTCCCCTTCTCTTTTGGATGCATGGCTTGAAACTACTTTCGCTGATGAAGTAAGGTTGGATTGCTTTTTGGTTCCCACAGACGACGCCAATATGTTGCTGCTAATTTTGGTGTGAGAGCAAATAGATGAATTTGTGGATTCTTTTTGGAAACAATAAAAGCAAACCTGTTGACTTTCACCGGTGTTTGACTGGTTTCTTGCCGCTGTCGTTGACGTGCAAAAAAAGTTCGATACACCGGGATGGATCCCAGGGACGAACCATCCGACGCTCTTGTCAGTAATCAGGAGGATTATGAAAGAGCTTGATGTTGAAAAAGATTGATTACCTCGTTATGGTGTGGGGAGAGGGGTATTTATAGTCACCTTAAGGACCCATTTCGAGATAAGGATTTATCTCTATTTTTCGGTGTTTTTGGATAAGATCTAGAGTTTAAATCGTTTCATAGAGATAACTATGAATTTGAATTAATCTTTAAATATCCTGGACTGGTTTGTAGCGGGTTGCTACCCATACCCAATAGGACAGATCCGTTCATGGGATATTGGACTTTGAAGAAAGACCCAGTTTCCATTTCAGACCCGTTTGTAGGTGAAATTACCGTTTTACCCCTGAGAGCTTTAAGATTCGTGTCCGATTTGAACAGGTCCCAATTTGGTTCTATTTTTATCCATATCAAGGGCTCACTTTGATCTTGAGGATGAAGAATCTCCTAAGCTCGGATGTACTTCTCACATCTTTGTAGTAGCTCAGAGATATCCCGAGGAGGCTTCTTGGTTGGAAACACTTTGAGGTAGGTGTTGTGGACGTTGCGTCAGAAGGTGACAACCGCTACTACTGGGTCAAGGGCGGTAGACTCGGATGTGAAGCGTCTGACGAAGTCTTTGAGGGGATCCTCTACCATTTGTTTCAATTCGAGGAAATAGGCACTCATCTTCTCAACTATATTGCTGCTGACGAAGAGCATGAGGAATAGTTGTTCGAACTGATCAAAAGAGGAAGCATACCCTGTATGGAAGGGATCAACACGGGAGTGGTGCTGATCCCTTCAGGGTGGCCAGGAAGGTTCTGCAAAGGATTCCGTCGGAAGCTCGGTGGATCATCATGAGAGTCTTGAAACTCTCGATGTGATCTGCTAGGTCAAGTCACCATCATATGAGTCAAAGGTGAGAGGCTTTAAGTTCTTGGAACATAGGCTTCGAGGATAGCCTTTTGAAAAGAGGTCAGCTGAGGCGGTATCCTCCACCTTGGTGCCCTTCTTCTTGACTGATCTGGTCAAGACGGTACTCCATTTCTCAAGGTGACGGAGCACCACATCTTCTTGCCCCTCGGATCGGGTTAACCCGTGGGACTCTTCTTCTTGGTTGGTTCTATGGTGTGGACTACTCGTTGGGCGATCTCTGTACGGGGCACCTTGGATGTCTTTGAAGGACTTGATCGGCGAAGTCTTGGAATTCAACCTGAGTCACGGGCACCTACTTTTTTCAGTTGTTCCTGGGAGCTTGTCGACTGACTGGAGTTGGCTCCTCTTGCTTCTTCATCCTCGTGGCAAGGGTGTCCATTGGGCTTCCATCGCCGGGGTGAAGGGCTCCTCTGGATATTTTGGCATGTCGAGTGAGGAACACCATCTTGGGAGCACCTTTCGTCTAATTGGTGACAGAGGTCTACCCCTTCAAGGTGGGAGTTGATGACTTCACAGAGGTGTGATTTCATAGGGTACGTTGAGGAGGGGGTGGACGTGCTGATCGACTTCTGGTTCTCTGTAGGACGGGATTCCTCGGAATGGTTGTGTCAGGAGCCGTCCAGCGCAGCCCTGCTAGGAGGTGGCTGCAATGATAGAGGAGGAGGTGGCGACGATGGAGGAAGAGGATTGGCTATGCAGCTAGCGGCAACCGCTCTTGGATTTCTTGCAGTATGCATGACTGAAAGTGGTTTTGGTGAACGAATCCGATCAGAGAGGTAGATCTATGACTTTCCCACAGTCGGCGCCAATCTGTTGCTACTTTTTCAATGTGGAAGCAATCAGATGATGAATTCTTTATTTGAGGAAAACTCTGATCTGGACCACCAATTGTGATCTGAGTTTGGTTGGCAGATGATCGCTTGAATCTCGATCTGGATGGCTGGAATCGTTTAGATCTGGATCTGGACGGTTGAACACGTCTGGCAACCTGCAAAAAGTCTTAACACCATAGGTGGATCCAGCAAAAAACCGTCCAATGCTCAAGTCAGCAACCCAAAATAAAGATTAGGATTTTTAGTGCAGAAAGATTGATTACCTTTAGCTGAATGAGGGGAAAGGGTATTTTTAGACTATGAATAGTTATAGAAGATATACCTGAAAATGTATCTCTTTAGATACGTCAGAGATACCCATAATGAAGGGATTTAATTTCTGGTTTGGGGGATTTAACTAACAGCTGTAATTAGCTAGAAATCTTTCTTTCGTAGGCTATAAGTAAGACATAATTGTGGACCTAGTTGAGCTGATGAGCCTGGAAACGACACATGTTCTTCTAATGGGCCTGCTGTTGTTGAAAAATTACTGTATTGCCCTTAGAAGCTTTGAAATGCGTGTTGAGATCGTGTGGCTCTGATTTTACCTGTATCAATTACCATCATTATCATCACCCTTGTACGATAACTAGTTTTAGTGAAAAAGATTATTGCAATTAGTGTTAGTTCTACAATTTAGCTCTAGGGTTAACGATTTGGGAAGAACTGCCGAAGAGGATAAGGAAAAGTATTTATTTGGTCTGATGAATTTGATGTGGAATCTTCACTGCTTTAACATCATTTGAATGTTCTGGTTGATGTGGCACGCAGCCTTTGTCCTTTTCCATTTCTTTTTTATCTTATGCAAATGTCAATATTGTCCCTCAGGTAGATTTCATCAATTAGATCAGATTGTTAGAATATAAATACTAAATCCTCAATTTTTAACAATAATTTCCTCAATCTTTAATAATAGTTTAGAAATTTCAGTCTGGTATCAGAGCTACACAGGTTCAAACTCGGCTTTGCTTAAAATGAGCAATTAAAAAAAAGAAAAATGTACAATCCAGGCCTTGGATCACAAAGATATTCTTCAACTCGTAAGAACATGTTAGAATATAAATATTAAACCTTTCATTCTTCCTACAAGTTTGGAGGTTTAGTCAACTGGTAGGATCTCCACGAGCGTGTTAGAATATAAAGGGTATACCACTAGACCAAAACTCTAAAGTTCTAACACAAACTTGTTTACCAAAAAAGATATTAACATCAAACCAAAATATATGATGATGAGGGGGTGTAGAATCTGAAATTCATTAGAGATGAATCTTGGCACTTACTCTTCTAGTTAGCAAATGCAACCGACATTGTTGGTGAATTTATGTAGAATAAGACATCTGTGAGTGGGATTCCAATATTTTAAGCCAATTGTTTTCGGTAGAGAAGGTTAACAAACCCCACGTGTATTCGAGCCTGCACATTAGACGTGATACTTAAATGTTAAATGGTCGGTTTGAGCTTAAGAGGTCATACTCAGTCCTAATACCCATATTAATAGTAGTGTATTATGTGTATCTGTTCCAAGTCGTTTGCAGGCAATGGCAGATACGACCGGAGCTCTCCTCCTCGGCATTCAGTCCCACGTTAGAACTCCAACAATGGAATAATGAGAGAGGAAGACGATGAACAAAAAGAATTCCAGATTTTATTCACACTTAATTGATACAGAGTAGGGGTATTTATACAGAATAACACGGGTAGAACTCGTGTTAGGACTTGCCGTTAGGCAGTTACAAAAGTGGACCCCACATCCCAAAGCCAACCAGAAACTACTAGCTAGCCTAACTGTTTGGGTATTTTTACAAAAAGAACCCCAAAAGAAATAAAATTCCCTACCGGCTGAAACAACTGATACATCAGCTAATTACTCCCCTTATTACTCCCCACCTGCGACTGCCATTTTCTACCCATCTGTTATTTTTCCTTCTTAGATCAGTCACCATTAGATCCCTGAGCTGGATCAATACACCCCCTTTGAAAAGGCAATTTTAAGGTGTTGCGAAACGCAGGAAATCGCCAGTAAAGATCCCAATAACGTTCCCAAGTAGCGTCAGCTGCCTCAGCATGTTTCCACTGTACAATAACCTCTGACACCGCAATGCCCCTCTTAGGGACCATACGACGAGCCAAAATTTGATCTGGTTGGGGGCATTCCTCCACAAAGTAAGAAGGTAAGGCTGTAGGAGATGCTGCTACACTGCCATTGTGACTTACATGAGCTTAACTGAGATATGTGGAACACATCGTGAATACGAGCATCCTGAGGTAATCTGAGTTGATAAGCTACTGCACCTACCCTCGCAATAACTTCATAAGGCCATAGAACAATGGCGAGAGCTTATGAATGCGATGGCCCCCGATTGATACCTACTTATAAGGTTGGATTTTAAAAAAAAACCCAACTGCCAACTGAAAACTCTTTATCAGTTCTATGCAAATTAGCTTGGGACTTCATTCTTCCTTGGGCCAACACCAAGTTATCTTTTAACAATCTCAATGCCTCATCTCTCGAGAGAAGAACATCCTCTACTGCTTGAAGCCTTGCTGTCTTCGGAATGTAAGATAGTAGAGTTGGTGGAGGTCGACCAAAAAACAATCTGATAAGGAGAGGTTTGTGTTGAACTATGCACATGGGTATTGTAACAATAAGCCGCCCAGTCCAACCATTCCGATCAAGCTTAAGGCTTATAGGCTATAAAACACCTCAAATAGGTTTCCAAAACCCTATTAATCACCTCCATTTGTCCATCGGATTGTGGATAAAATGTCGTACTCATACACAGCTTGGTTCCTTGTAGTGTCATAAGCTCTTTCCAGAAATTTGATGTAAAAATTGCATCACGATCACTTACAATACTTTTGGGTAACCCATAGAGTTTAACCACATGATGAATAAAAACCTCAGCAACTCCTCTTGCTGTACAGGGATGACGAAGTGGAACAAAGTGACAAAATTTTGACAATCTATCAACAATTACCAAGATGGTAGTATAACCTGCACTCCGCGGCAACCCCTCAATAAAATCCATGCTCAAATCATCCCAAATTTGCTCAGGTATTGGAAGAGGTTGAAGTAACCCTGCAGGTGAAGTGCTCATATACTTGTTCCTCTGACACTCTTCACAAGAACGGATAAATTCCTTCAAGTCTTTTTTCATTTCTTGCCAAAAAACTACCTTCCTCAGCTGCTGCCATGTTTTGTCAACTCCAAAGTGTCCCCCTTGAGGTGTACAGTGCACTTCTTCTAAGAACAGTTGTTTAGCAGTCGAAGTAGGTCTCAGAAGGATTCTACCTTTAAAATAATACACCCCCTCAACCAAAGCAATCCTATCATCCATGTCTGCTGCTAGCTGTTGTTGAATTCCATCATGATAAGGGTCATTAAGGACCAATTGTTTAACTATGGAAAGCCACACAGGTTGCACTCTTGTAATTGACGCCAGATTAGCTTCCCCTTCATCTTCATACTGTCTTGAAAGGCAGTTTGCAGGAATGTTATCTCTACCTGTTTTGTATTCAACCACGAAATGATACCCATGTAGCTTCATCAACCAAACATGCTGGGAATCTGTAAAGATGCTGCTCTAGGAGATGCTTCAAGGGCTTATGATCTGTGCGGATGATAAATTCTCTTCCCAACAAGTACTGTCGCCACTTCTTAACCGCTAATAGAATAGCTAGCATCTCTTTTTCATAGGTCGACAGAAGTTTACTCTTACCTTTAAGCTCATGACTTAAAAATGCAATAGAATTCCTCTTTCGAAGAAGCACAGCTCCTAATCCAGTACCGCATGCATCACATTCTAGTTCAAAAGGAATATCAAAATTTGGGAGTTGGATAGGACTTCCTTCACATGATCAAAAGCATCTTGAGCTTCCTTCTGCCAACTGAAGGCACCTTTCTTGGTTAACTTCACCAAAGGCCATTCTATACAACTATAATTGGCTATAAATTTGTGGTAATATCCTGTGAGACCAAGGAACCCCCTTAGAGCTTTCAATGATTTAGGCACTAGCCATTCTTGAATAGCACGAACATTTTCTTGATCCACTGCAACCCCCTGAGTAGAAACCACATGACCCAAATACTGAACTTCTTTAACTCCAAATGAGCATTTACTGAGTTTAGCATATAATTGGTTATCAACAAGTACTTGTAGAACTGTGGACAAGTGTTGTATGTGGGATACCAAATCACTACTGTATACCAGTATGTCATCGAAGAAAACTAAGACAAACTTCTGCAGGTATGGCTTAAAAATGGAGTTCATCTGTGATTGGAACGTCGATGGTGCATTAGTTAATCCAAACGGCATAACAAGGAACTCATAGTGCCTTTCATGAGTTCTAAATGTTGTTTTAGGCACATCCTCCACATTCATACGGATTTGATGATACCCACTTCGTAAATCCAGTTTACTAAACATCGAAGCACCATTGAGCTCATCTAGCAATTCATCAATTATGGGTATAGGAAATTTATCTTTCACTGTTACCTCATTTAGAGCTCTATAGTCGACGCACATACGCCAACTGCCGTCTGGTTTCTTTACTATAACAATGGGAGAGGAGTATGGACTATGGCTTGGTTGTATAATTCCTGAGTCCAACATTTCCCGAATCAATTTTTCAATCTCATTTTTCTGATGCCATGGGTGTCTATAGGGACGCAAACTGACTAGTTTACTGCCAGGTAGAAGGGTAATGGTATGATCACAGCTTCGATGCGGAGGGAGACCCATTTCTTCCTTGAACACTACTGCAAACTTAGTCAAGACCTGTTGTAGTTGAGGAGGAATACTCTCATTGGTATCTGCGAATTTTGAAGTACCCACCATCTGCAAAAACCACCCAGTCTTTACTTGTAAGAGTGCATTGGATATGCTTTTAGGTGTGGAGAGTTCCATATTTGAAGGGGCAATTCCTAACAAAGTTCTCTGTTGTTCTTCTACCCGAAACCTCAGTCTTTTCTCCTTCATGTTCCACACAACATCCCCTAAGGTTTCAATCCATTGAGATCCCAAGACTAACTGGCAAGTATCCATAAAGAGGACATAAAAGTCTGCAATGATGGGTATCCCCTGGCATAGAAATTTCACCTCTTCACAAAGACCCAAACATTTCAATTGTTTGCCTCCTGGTATAATAATTTCCAAATATGCTTGTTGATTAATTGGCAATTGTAGTTTGTGCACAAGCTGATCATCGATGAAGTTATAAGTAGCTCTCGTATCTAATAATGCACAAACAGGATAGGAAGAAATAGTACCCAGAACTCTAGCAGTTGTTGGACGATTGCTACCTGTAAGGGTGTGTAAAGAAATAACTCCAGGCTCCACTGGTGTTTGTGCAGTTGTTTGTGCAGGTTTGATCGACTTGGTATCATTTTGAGTCTTGACTTCTTCTTCCTCACCTTCAGAACTACTATCAGACTCCCCTGCATCCTCATCCAAACTACTCAAAATTTCATGAACTCCCCACTCTCACAGATGCCTACCATTTGCATGAATGTCCTACCTGCACACTTATGCCCTCTCACGAACTTTTCATCACAATGGAAATAAAGTCCTTTTTCTCTTCTATCTTTCATAAATTGCAACAATTGTTGATCCTTGGGTGCAGGGTTGGTATGAACACTAGCAGAGTTGCTACCTGTAGAAGTCCTGCAACTTGGAAGATTAGAAATAACCGCATGAGTTGAGGTCTTGTAACTAATTGACATTGGATTGTTCTTGACAAAAGAGTGAGATTTTCAAGCTCTTTTTTGGTCATTAAGAATTTCTTCCCTTGCAATAGCCTCCCTGTATGCAGCAAGTACAGAACGGGGGTTTTTGAGCTTCACCTCCTTCTTCAACTCACTTTTCAAACCTGAGATGTAACAACTAACCAACACGGACTTTGCCAATGGCTTGGTGAGTTGACTATACTTCAAGAACTCCTTGTGGTATTCTGACACTGAGTTCGTCTGCTGCAATTTGTATAATGAAGCTTCAGGATCCTCCAACTCCGATGGACCAAACTGCAGTATAAGTTCTTTCTTGATAATAACCCAATCGATCTCATCTTCTTCCTGCTGCTCAAACCACCTCCACCAGAGTAGGGCCTCTCCTCTCAAATAATAAAGGCAGAAAGGTAGTTTATCGCAAGAATTAACCCCTTGAGTGTAAAAATGATGTTCCATGTGGTAAATCCAATTGGTCACATCCCCAGTTCCATCGAAACTAGGCAGATCAATTTTTGGGTGTTTCGGAAAGAAAGTATTACCTTCTTGAAATCTTTCCCCATTTCTTGAAACTCTTCCTCTATTCCCTCGAACTGTATGATCAAGATTCCATGATCTACCATGAGGTGTTTCTTGGAAATTAGATCTCCGTCTTCGAGCTCTTCCACCTACCCCAAAGCGATGCTCATCATCAAAATCTTCTTCATTATCTTGAGAACTCCAAGATTTATGCCTACGATGCAACTGATGGCCAGTTCTTGGATCTCTAGTTAAGCGCTCCAATATTGATTCCAAGCAATCAAACCGTTCCTCTAAACTGGAACGCTTGTGAGTTTCAACACCATGATCGGTGGAATCTCTCGCGTTCTGATCCCTAGTTCTAGGTCTAGATCTGATTCCAGACCCAGAGTCGATGGGATTCTCAGTTTCTTGCAACGGTTCTTGATCGATGCCTTGCTCAATGGCAATCTCTGGACCAAGTTCGAGCTCTGATACCATTGTTCCAAGTCGTTCGCCGACAATGGCGGATACAACCGGAGCTCTCCTCCTCGGCATTTAGTCCCACGCTAGAACTCCAACAATGGAATAACGAAAGTGGAAGACGATGAACAAAAAGAATTCAAGATTTTATTCACACTCAATTGATACAGAGTAGGGGGTATTTACACAGAATAACACGGGTAGAACTCGTGTTAGGACTTGCCGTTAGGCAGTTACAAAAGTGGACCCCACACCCCAAAGCTAACCAGAAACTGCCAGCTAGCCTAACTGTTTGAGTATTTTTACAAAAAGAACCCCAAATGAAATAAAATTCCCTACTGGCTGAAACAACTGATACATCAGCTAACGCCTACTCTGTTTCATCTTCAACCTTATTACTCCCCACCTGCGACTGCCATTTTCTACCCATCTGTTATCTTCCTCCTTAGATCAGTGACCATTAGATCCCTGAGCTGGATCAGTATCTAATTGTATCGGAGAAATCAAGAAATGGTCTGATCTAGTAGATTAGTGGTAATTAAGAATTCATATATTTGTGGATTAGATAGATTAAGAAATCAAATTAGAATTTGTATGCAGAACCAAGATAAGTGAGTTTACCTTATTTTTCTGCAGATATTAATTAACTGGATCGTGCCAGTTATACCCCAATATATCGGAGATTATCCTTTTAACCAGAATCTTTATACTATTTAGCCTATTGCTGCTCGTACACTTCCAGTTTATGTTTTTATATACTACAACATGGTTATGCCACTTTTACTCAGTTCCGACTTACTAGTGAAATAAGATAAAAGTTTTTCATCTATTATTCAAAAATAATAGGGATTGCTCTTATTTTAGATACTACAAGTAGTACAACAAATAATTCCAAATTAGTTTTTGTATCCTAACTGCTTAGTATCTCTCATGATAGCAGTGGAGACATGGAGAGTGGCAATGATAAACCCCATCGCATACATACCTTTTTATAACATATTCTTGTAATTATGATGTTGGAGATTACATTATATGTTGACTCCTAGTTTGGTGTGTACAAAACGTGTCTATAAATACTAATAAGTTTGAATTGAATTATTCTGATTTTCAGGATCAAATAATATCCATAAGAGATTCAAGAGAGATTCAAGAATATTCAAAGAAGTAAAGTCATAAAGAAAGATTGAGAAATCAAGCAAAAGAAGAAGATATTCAAAAAGAAAAGTTGATTGATTAATGTCCAAGAAAGCTATCAAGACCAGCAGCTATCATTCTATATTTGTGAAATTTAAATCTGTGTAAAATTGATTGATTGAAAGATTAGATTTTTTGGTAAGAATATAAAGTGGATTCGGTATGAATAACGCGATACCGGTCGACCACACCTCATGATGGTCGACCGCATTGCAGCCGACTGCAACTCTCAGTTGTGTAAGAAGTAGTCGACCCTTCATTTCTCTACTTTACGTCAGAGAGATAAACGGTTGACTGCACCAAGATTCCGGTCGACCGCACTTTGCGCTGTACACATTTTCGGAATGTATCGTTTCTAATTTTGATCGATACACTTCCTAATCTATCTAATTGGTCGAACCCACTCAGTATTCATCACCTATTACTTCTGAGAGAAAATCTTCTGAACTAATCTTTCAATAATCAATCTGAGTGTGTGTGTGATAATTTTTGTATTCTTCAGTTAGGATCATTTAGGATCTTGAGTTTCTTTTTTCTTCCACTTCGGTAAGATTGATGGGACTTGTGTTAGAAGTCCAATGGGTGTAATAGGTCTCTCGGCCTGAATCCTTGTCACGCTCCACTTTCCAAAAGAGAACACGGAATACGGATACGCGATAAAAGCCCAGCGAATGATTTTCATCATCCATAAGCTGTTCGGAATCTTTACAACATCTCACAAGAATAATCAGAGTCAGAAGCAAAAAAATTAACCAAGCATGCACATATGAATCAAAATACCAATAAGAATACGTGAAACAAAATATATTAATCTCAAATAATCCAGATCTGAATGAGTCAAATATCCGGGGTCACATTGCCCAAATACAAATAAATCCAAGTATCAAATACAATTGTTCAAAAATAAGCAACAAGAATTAATAATAGCAAATCCAGCATTAATATCTCATATCACCAACACCATATGGTACCTGTTCTCCAAAATCTGCAATTTAACAATTGCAGAAACAGGAAAAAGAAAACAAACTCCCGTCAATGCAAGTTACGGGCTGCTTGTAGTGCATGATACAAGTACACGGGAAAAGATAAACAAATAGCATGGAATACGCATGATAACAAAATAGAATACTAGCATGGCAAGATGAACAAGTGCAAGTGGCATGTATCAAATGTCAAGTAAACAAGTGTCAAGTATCAAGTAGCAAGTGTCACGAATCAAGTACAAGTAGCAAGTATTAAGTGAACAGGTATCAAGTATCATGTACAAGTATCAAGTAGCAAGTATCAAGTGTCAAGGGGTCATGTTAAAGTCTTGTATTATTACTATCTAGGTAGCACTTCATACATCTATCTTTTTACTACATGGTTGCTACGGTCAACACAGTTTCGTTTTAGATTTCATAGTGGATCATATAGGGTAGTATACTCAGGGACAAGCCTCAAGAAATTAAGTACCAAGTATCAAGTCTCAAGTATCAAGTATCAAGCCTCACGAGTGAAGTATCAAGCCTCAAGTATGAAATATCAAGCTAAGTGAAATATCAAGCCTCAAGTATGAAATATCAAGCCAAGTAAAATATCAAGCCTCAAGTAAAATATCAAGACTCATGTATGAAATATCAAGCCAAGTATCACATAGGATTAATAGATTCTCTTTCGAGTACACGTTTCTGTATTTTCCACTATTAGATCTTTCCCTTTAAATCCCGGCTTGGTTATTTTATTATTAGTATCAAACAAGCATGTATGTTTTACGAACAAGGCAACTATAACATGGTATAATCAAGTTACAAGTTCAAGTTACAAGATAAACATGTACGGATGAAAGATAACACACAAAATAATAAAACAACGAAATTTCTAGTTCAGGACAGTAAGAGTACTGCACTAAAACTGGGATTCCCATTGCTACAAACATGCAAACCTGAATCCTTCGAATGTTCTAGAAAATAGACGCCCTGCCGAATCCAGCGAACATATATAATTCATATAGTATTTCACAAAATCAAGTCTCAAAACAGATTCGAATCCAGAAAACGTGTTTAGCCAGAAATCAGAATGTGGTATTCAAAGTCAGAAAAATAGCATGAAAACTCATTAAATAAATCCACGAAAAATATGGGCTATTCCCCTATATGTATAGTAACAGAAAACCAAGTTTCATAATTTTTCAATATAAATAGAGTAGTCAAGTAAAATCAGAAAACTACGAGACACGACGGTTTTGCAAATCTGAAATCATAAACACTGTAGTCCGAAAAACAGAAATATCTCCCAAACCATAAATCGAAATCCAAATCCGTCAAAAGGGTGCTAAAATAGATACAGTAGTCAAACTTTCATATTCACAAAGATTTTAGAAACATCAAGTAGAAATAGGTTGAAAATCAGATTCTTTACTGAACAATATGAAAATCTGCTAGAATAGTCGTTGTTTGAAAACATAGAACGGTTTGTAAAACTCTTCAAATAAATCCATAAAAATTCTGGGTTAATCCCATTCAGGTCTAGAAGTACTGAGAAAATTTTTCAGATCAAAATAATAATTTTAACACCAAAATGAAAATAGATTATTCTTCAGAATTCATAGAAAACAAAATCTGGGAATCTCTCGACACCACTGTAGTAAAATCGATATAACTCACAAACAGTAAATCGAAATTGAGATCCGTCAAAAGGGTTGTAAAATAGACAGAATTCTCTACAAATCATGTTCACAAAATATTTTCAAATACTGAACTTAATAGAGTCTAACATACTGATCAAAACAGAAAAGCCAGCAAAACTGAAAATATCTCATGTGCACAAAAACCACTAGTTCACATAGAACTCATCCAAAACATAACCAAACACGAAATATGGTATACAAGATGTCCAAGCAACATGATATAGGGTATTACACAAATCCACAACAAGTCTACCACGAATAACACGAATGAGCACATGATAACATATGAACAACACGCATATATACAACAAGAAGTGGTCAACCCTAGTTTATTTCATGTCATGTATGTCGTGAGGCAACTATGGTCGAATCAACACAATAGAAACAATATCAACAAGGGGATTCACACCCAAATTGTCTCTAGAACCCAACTACACTACAAGCGGTATTTAGTACTTGTATTACACAAAGAAAAGAATACAAGTTACTTGTCTTAACCAACGACGAAAATGACTCCAAGCAAGAATAACGGGAACTGATTCCCAAAAACGAACACAACAAACACACGAACTCCAAACAGACACACGAAACAACTACGAACCCGCGAACTCAAAACGAGCACACGAACCCAATAAGCGAACAACCCACGAACACCAAAATACACGAACCAATCACACAATCCACGAACACACGCCCACAAAGAGGTAAACGACAGGGGAGCGCTGGTGCACTTGCTATCATCGTCGGAGAGAGGGAGATAGGACACCAATGCTGCAGTCGGTGCTGTGTCGGAGTACAGCCCAGCAATGCGCGGGGGTGCAGTCGGGGTCTTTGAGTGGGTTCAGGTGGTCGGAGAAGTGTGGGGAGGATGGGAGAGACGAGGAGAGGGAGAGAAGTACAGGGCAAGAGAGAGAGGTGGACGGAAGAGAGATGCACAGGCTGCTACGGGATCACACAGGGGAGGGAAAGCATGGGTTTTGAATATATAGGGTTTGAAATATTAGGGTTTGGCTGAAGGTGGGAGGTGGCACAGGTAAATGGGTGCAACCGGGTTTGCGGGTGGGGTAACGGGTCTGCATGGTTTAAAGATGGGTTTGATTATTTGGTTTAAAAACTGATGAGCTAAAAAAATGGTTAAATGGGTATGGGTATATAGAAACAGGGTATAGTTGGGTTAAAAGGAATGGGTTTGGGTAGTAATTAATTTAATAGGTAGGGTTAAAATAAAAATGGATAGCGGATAATTGGATTTGGAGTTCTAAATGGGTATAAATTAGGGTCCAATGGGGTTAAAGATCCAAAACAAGGAAATATAGGAGCAACGAATAATAAAAAAAAAGAAATATTGGGAAACAAAATAATGGCTCGAACAAAAGGAACGAAACAAAAGACGAACAAAGAATCAAGAATTCAAATAAAAGAGACCAAAAAAATAATAATAAAATGAATATATATTGAAAAAAAATTCCAATATATGGTCCAAAGAGAGATACAAGGAGAATACAAAGAGAGAAATACACCAAACAAAAAATACACTCAAAAATACACAAAATGGAAACCAGGGGTTACAATCCGAGAATCACTGTACAAGGATTTTGAGTATAGTGGAATTCTTGTGATGGAGAATTGGTACAAGTAGGAGGTGTGGAAGTAGAACTGAGGGTCGAACTACGTTACATCGCTGCGTCTCTTGTGCTATCTGCGTTTGCTCTTTTTAACTCTTTTTATTTATTCTGCACTTTATTTTAGTTTTTTTTAATTCCGCACAATCACCCTATTCACCCCCCTAGGGTGATTTACAGTGGTATCAGAGCAAGGTGCTTATCAAAAGCTTAAAAGCTTAAGCAAAAGGTCCAATGGCCGAAATCCCTCATCCCAAAAACTTGTACTTATCGGAGCCATTCGTCTCCAATGGGACAAGCCCTTACACGCTCACCACTTTTTGATGGAAAATGCTATGATGTTTGGAAAGTTCGTATGTCTCATTTTCTACAGATGCTTGGAGAAAAAGTATGAAATGTGTGCAATAATAAAACAGATATTCCAGTCAGCGACGGAAAACAACTTTCACAAAAGCGGAGCTGGCTCTCAAGATAGCATATTCCAAAGCCATGACGGCTCTCTATGCAGGGTTCAATAACAAAGAACTAATGTAATGCGGGCGAAACTGTAAGACAACATACGAGATCTGGAACAACATGCTGAAGCGACATGAGGGACCGCTTCTGAGGTAAAAACTAAAGTTAATTTATGTTTTTATAAGTTTGATGTGTTTCGTATGTTGCCAGGGGAAAATGTGGATCAAATGCTTGCCCATTTCTATATCATTGCCCACGAACTTGAGAGTTTAGGTAAGGAGTTAGATGATGACCAAAATGTCGGAAAACTCATAAG
Organism: Hemerocallis citrina; assembly: GCA_017893485.1. Lineage (NCBI taxonomy): Eukaryota > Viridiplantae > Streptophyta > Magnoliopsida > Asparagales > Asphodelaceae > Hemerocallis > Hemerocallis citrina. The sequence goes on along the minus strand of CM030366.1, from coordinate 10,956,816 downwards.
CTGTCTCATGCCAGAGTGGGATGTAAAGACTGCTGCAATGAGGGAGACCCTCGAAGAATAGGGTTTCAACTACTACACATTCCAAGGAAAGCTGAAGACATATGAGATGGAAATATCGGAAACCAAAAGATGCAGACAAAACATCGAGATTGAACTAAAAACCGAAGAGAAAACCATTGCACTAAAAGCAGAAAAATCCCGACCATCAAAAGCAGATTCAGATCGTGAGGAGTCAGACAAGGACATTGCCCTATTGACCAAGCAATTTCGTAAGTACCTCAAACATAAAAAATATGGCAGGTACCAAGGAGAAAGGGAGAAAGATAAAGATGACGTGTGCTATAAGTGCAAGAAGCCTAGACACATCCATGCAAATTGTCCCGTCTCACAAGACAGAAATAGGGACTACTACCGCTCAAACCCAGGTCTGAAAAAGAAGGCGTTGAAGGCAACATGGTTAGACTCCGATTCAAGTGAGGGAGAGCAAGGCTACGATGACGTCGGCTTCATGGCTCCTGGGAATGGTGAGGTGGAATTACCATATCAAGAAGAGGTAATCGAAGAACCCACTATGATGAGCTAGTAGACATGTGTAATGGTTTAAATGACTATGCTAAGAAACTAAGTCGTGAACTTAGGCAATATAAACAAATTCCAAGTGAAACACATGACTCTTGTATTGCAAAAAATCAAAAACTGAAAAATAAGAATGTCTTGTTCTTGGAAAATTTTTTGTCATGTAGAAAAGATCATGATGTATTGCTAGAGGAAAATGAACTTTTAAAACAACAAATTCGAGAGTCCTTAGTAACACATGATGATCACTTAAGAGAAATTCATGAGAAATCTGTTTATATCGCCAAACTCACAGATGACTTAAAAGAGTGCAAAAGGAAATTTCGTGAGGTAGTGGAAAGATGTAATGAAGCTCTTGAACAAAATAGGATTCTTGATGCTACACTAGATACTCTTCGTTGGAATACAAAAGATGATGAGATGACTAGGAAAAGACTGTAAAAGAGTAACGGAGCTTGAAAAAAATGTAGAAAAATATGAAGGGCCCAGTTACCTTATTACTAAAAATTCAAGATCCTATCATGATAATCGAGGGCTTGGTTACGAATAGCCAATATACCATCAAAAATTTAAATCATCATGTCATACACACTTGCAAAATCTCCAACATAATCATAAACTAACTCAAACCATGCAAGTGTGCATGACTCAAGATATTGTCATATCACATGTCATTACTACTGTAGATTAGGACATATTTTGTATAATTGTTCATTAAAAAGGAATACTAATTTTGTGTGGATAAGAAAGGATGTAAATGCAGGTTCAAAATAAACTTGGGCACGTAAAATTATACCTACTAATCTTGATGTAGGTACCTCAGCGTATCAAGACTAAAGATCGGTGGTACCTTGATAGTGGATGCTCAAATCATATGACAGGTGACAGCATATACTTTTCATCACTATCAAGGGAAAGAGGGAATGACATCATCTTTAGAGATAATAGCACTGGTCAAACTATTGGTAAAGGAAAAATAAACTTTGGTTCCTCATGCTCTATTGAGGATGTTCTATTGGTTAGAGGATCGAAACATAATCTAATTAGTATCAGCCATTATGTGATAAAGGTTACACCGTTACATTTGACAAAAATACATGCACTGTACTAGATAGCAATAAATCTTGTTTACTTCTCGCTAACCGATGTAACAATGTCTATGTTATAAATTCTAATGAATTAGCACAGGAAAATATGAGGTGCTTTGTCACAAGAAATGAGGATGGTTGGTTATGGCATCGAAGACTTGGACACACGGCCATGGACAATCTCAACAAACTCGTAACCAAGGAGCTTGTAAGGGGGATCCCTAAAATCAAATTTGAAAAAGATGAACTGTGTAAGTCGTGCCAATTCGGTAAGCAAACTAAAAGTTCTCACAAACCCAAGAAAATGGTATGAACTTTTTGACCCCTTGAACTCTTGCACATGGATCTTTTTGGACAATCACGGACATGTAGTAATGGAGGTGCACGATATGCCTCTGTAATTGTTGATGATTATAGTAGATTTACTTGGGTTTCCTTTTTGTCACAAAAAGATGACACATTGTATATATTTCAAAAATTCTGTCGTAGAGTGGAAAATGAGAAAAGCCTCACAATTGTCACTATTCGTAGTGATCATGGTGTTTTTCATGTGTTTTTCCGCTTTCGTTTCCATACTTGAACTTAAGAATATTAAGGAGGCCTTGCACGATAATGACTGGATCATTGCAATGCAAGAAGAACTTAATCAATTCGATCGGAATCAATTATTTCCCAGACCTCAAAATAGAACTATACTTGGAACTAAGTGGGTGTTTAGGAACAAGTCATACGAATGCGGGTCAATCACTAGAAATAAGGCCCGTCTTGTTGCACAAGGGTATAACCAACAAGAAGCTGTAGATTTTGATGAAACTTTTGCACCTGTTGCACGGCTTGAAGCCATTCATACCTTACTTGCATTTGCTACTTATATGGATTTTACTATATTTCAAATGGATGTTAAAAGTGCATTTTTAAATGGTTTTATTTTGGAAGAAGTTTATGTTGCACAACTACTGGGATCCACTGATCCCACACACCCAAACCATGTATTTCTTCTTGATAAAGCATTGTATGGTTTGAAGCAAGCTTCTTGTGCTTGGTCGGAACGACTAAGTTCATTTCTACTTCACATAGGTTTTTCTAAAGGAAAAGTAGACACTACACTATTTATAAAACTTATTTCTAAAGATATTTTAATTGTTCAAATTTATATTGATGATATTATATTTGGATCCACTAATGAAAATCTTTGCAAGAAATTCTCAAAGCAAATGCAGGATGAGTTCGAAATGAGTATGATGGGAGAACTAACTTATTTTCTTGGGCTTCAAATACACCAAAAAAATGATGACATCTTTATAAATCAATCCAAGTATGCAAAGGAACTAGTCAAAAAGTTCGGACTTGAAAAGGCAAATGCTTACAAAACACCTATGGCCACTACTACTAAGTTTTCAAAAGATGAATCGGGTAACAATGTTGATATTTCTACTTATCATGGTATGATTGGTAGTTTACTTTATATTACTGTATCTCGTCCAAATATTATGTTTGGTGTTTGTTTATGTGCACGTTTCCAATCGTGTCCCAAAGAATCGAATTTGGTTGTCTTAAGCGTATCATTCGATATCTCAAAGGCACACTAAATACTGTACTTTGGTACCCGAAAAATAGAAAACTTTCTCTTGCAGGATTCTCTTATGCAGATTATGCCGGTAGCTTAACAGACAGAAAAAGCACTAGCGGCACCTGTCACTTCTTGGGCAACTGTCTTGTCTCATGGGCATCCAAGAAGCAAAACTCTGTAACTCACTCAACTGCCGCAGCTAAATATATTGCTGCAGGATCTTGCTATGCGCATGTACTATGGATGAAACACATTCTAGAGGACTACAAGGTATTTTTTGATCACATTCCAATTAAATGTGATAACACTAGTACTGTTCATATGACAAAGAACTCTGATCAACACAGTCACACTAAACACAATGATATTCGGTATCACTTTATTAAAGACCATTTTCAAAAATGGAGATATTATTCTTGAATATGTTTCTACTGATTCGCAACTTGCTTATATTTTTACTAAACCTTTAGATGAATTTCATTTTTTGAAAGGAGAACTAAATGTTATTGATATCTCAGCTTGAAATTTCATTTTGATCGACTGGACGGGCGACTGTACGCCTGTGAGGGGGTGCAGTCGACTGCGCGGTCAACTGGTTTACTCTCAGGTAAAATTTGTTTTATACTATACTTTCAAAATATTGGCTTTCAATATTTGCGAACGACCGTGCGGTTGACCGGCTCATCCTCTATTTTATGTTTTGGTCTTTACAAGATAAACGGTCGACCGTGTGGTCGCCCGGTTTTCTCTCTGGAAAATTTTTGACTGATTGGTTTTGCGGTCGACCGGTTCTCTTTCTGGTTACAAGTTGCAATTTTTTTTGAACTCTCTACTAATTTTTCTATAACCTCAATTTCTTGAAATTCGTTCTTCTTATCCATACTTCGCATCTGTATTGGGAAAATCTCAAATCTATGATACCATGAAGAGCTCTCCCTGTATATCAAAGAGTCTCGCTATCAACGGTATCATATAAGTAGATTTTCCTCTGTTTTTATAAAAATTCTTATCTCTCCAAACTTTATATCTCTTATGCTTAATGAAAGTTTCTTTTCATTTACAAATAGTTTTCGTGAGGAGTAATTCATACGTGTCTTTTGCCCTCCTACTGATGTGTTCCAAAAGGGGGGAGAATATTATGAATATTATGAATGCATAAGTAAATAGTTTTTATTTTCCATGAAATATTGAATTAAGGGGGGAGTATTTACAAATCTCTCCTTACCTATGAAAATCTGTGTTACAGGAAGTACTGTATTCAGGGGGAGTATTCTAATGCCAAATTGTTTAACCTTTTTTTCACATTCAGTATTCAAAGGCATATTTTGTTCACACCAAAACGGGGAGATTGTTGACTCATAGTTTGGTGTACACAAAACTTGTCTATAAATACTAATATCAATAATATCAATAAGAGAATTGAGTTATTCAGATTTTCAGGATCAAATAATATCAATAAGAGATTCAAGAGAGATTCAAGAATATTCAAAGAAGGAAGCTAATAAAGAAAGACCGAGAAATCAGGCAATAGAAGAAGATATTCAAAAAGAAAAGTTGATTGATTAATGTCCAAGAAAGCTATCAAGACCAGCTGCTATCATTCTATATTTGTGAGATTTAAATCTGTATAAAATTGATTGATTGAAAGATTAGTTTTTTCGGTAAGAATATAAAGTGGATTCGGTATGAACAACGCGATACCGGTTGACCACACCTCATAATGGTCGACCGCATCGCAGTCGACTGCAACTCTCAGTTGCGTAAGAAGCAGTTGACCCTTCATCTCTCTACTTTACGTCAGAGAGATGAACGGTCAACTACACTAAGATTGCGATCGACCGCACTTTGCGCTGTTCACATTTTCGGAATGTATCGTTTTTAATTTTGATCGATACATTTCCCAATTTATTTAATTGGCCGAACCCACTGAGTATTCATCACTTATTACTTCTGAGAAAAATCTTCAGAACTAATCTTTCAATAATCAATCCGAGTATGTGTGTGTGATAATTTTTGTATTCTTCAGTCAGGATTATTTAGGATCTTGAGTTTTTCTTTTCTTCCACTTCGGTGAGATTGACGAGACTTGTGTTAGAAGTCCTGTAGGTGTAATAGGTCTCTTGGCCTGAATTCGAGAATCAATGTACAAGGATTTTGAGTATAGTGGAACGCTTGTGGCAAAGAATTGCTACAAGTAGGAGGTGTGGACGTAGACCTGGGATTGAACCACGTTACATCGCTGCGTCACTTGTGCTATATGCGTTTGCTCTTCTTAATTCTTTTTATTTACTCTGTACTTTATTTTATTTATTTTTTATTCCACACAATCACCCTATTCACCTCCCCTAGGGTGATTTACATTATACTTATATATAAAAGAAGTCTTAATTAACTCAAGTGTCATGGCATCCATATTTCTCCTTTTCATTCCTCCTACAAGTTTGGAGGTTTAGTCAACTGGTAGGATCTCCACGAGCGTGTTAGAATATAAAGGATATACCACTAGACCAAAACTCTAAAGTTCTAACACAAACTTGTTTACCAAAAAAGATATTAACATCAAACCAAAATATATGATGATGAGAGGGTGTAGAATCTGAAATTCATTAGAGATGAATCTTGGCACTTACTCTTACTAGTTAGCAAATGCAGCAGACACTGTTGGTAGAATTTATGTAGAATAAGACATCTCTGAGTGGGATTTCAATATTTTAAGCCATTTGTTTTAAGGATAACAAACCCCACGTGTCTTCGAGCCTGCACATTGAACGTGACACTTAAATGTTAAATGGTCGGTTTGAGCTTAAGAAGTCATACTCAGTCCTAATACCGACATTATTAGTAGTGTATTGTGTGTATCTAATTGTATCGGAGAAATCAAGAAATGGTCTGATCTAGTAGATTAGTGGTAGTTAAGAATTCACATATTTGTGGATTAGATAGATTAAGAAATCAAATTAGAATTTGTATGCATATCCAAGATAAGCGAGTTTACCTTATTTTTCTGCAGATATTAATTAACTGGATCGTGCTAGTTATACCCCAGAATGTCGGAGATTATTCTTTTTAGCTGAATCTTTATACTACTTAGCCTATTGCTGCTCAAGCACTTCTAGTTTATGTTTTTATATACTACAACATGGTTATGCCAGTTTTACTCAGTTCCGACTTACTAGTGAAATAAGATAAAAGTTTTTCATCTATTATTCAAAAATAATAGAGATTGCTCTTATTTTAGATACTACAAGTAGTACAAAAAATTATTCCAAATTAGTTTGTGTATCCTAACTGCTTAGTATCTCGAATGATAGCAGTGGAGACAAGGAGAGTGGCAGTGATAAACCCCATCGCATACATACATTTTTATAACATATTCTTACTACAACAGAAATGCCTTTTGATAGTTCCTGAAATGCTAACCCATGCTGCAAAAAGTATACAACATTTGCATAAACGCTATCATTTCATAGCATTTTCGAAACGCTGTCGTTTTTACGGCGTTTTGAAAATGCTGTCTTTTTTACGGCATTTTGAAAACGCTATCCTTTTGATGGCGTTTTTGAAATGCTATCATTTTACGGCATTTCCAAAATGCTGTCAAAAAGTTTGCATTTCAAAATTGACGCCTTTTTTATAGCGTTTTAGGAACACCATCTTTTAACAGCGTTTTTTAGAGCGTTGTTTTTTCACAACGTTTTAAGAACGCTGTTTTTTTTAATCTTGATACAAAAAATAATTCTCCGGATGCAAGTAAGAAATTTCTACATGAAACTTGATATATAGAAAATATCTAAAAAGTATAGAAGTTTTCAAGAACCATTTACAAGTATATCAAAACCCAATATTGTAGAAATCTGTTTACAAGAAACTTAAAACTGACAACAAAAAACCCTTACTAACATCAAAACAATTTGCACTCTTCAATTCATCCACGACATCTCTAACCTGTAAATGGAGAAGAAACATTGTCAAAGTGTATTAAAGAAAAAACAGATCACCAATAATTCTACTACTAATTACAACTATTCTTAATTGTGTTAAAGAAAAGCCGAAGTGATGGAAACATTAATCAGATCACTAATAATTTTAGACTTCATAATTCAGGTGAGAAGGTTTATCAAATACAACATTGCTATACAATTTACAAAATCGCATACAGAAATAGACCAAATTTGTAGACAAATTTCCTCTAACTGATGTTAATTATTAGCCATAACCGAAAAATGAAGATGAAAGGTACAAATATTTGATCAATCAACACAAATATGATTGTTACATGAAATGAAATGGTTTTAAGGGCTAAAGAAAGTAGTGCGAAGTAGAGGCATGGCTGCAAGGATTTAAGGGCCTCAGCAAGAAAAAAAATCATGATCATTTACAAAAATAACAAATATTATAATAAATTGTAATGAAAAATAAGATTTCAGGAAAATATACTCTAAAACTATGCGTACAAAGAATAATATTGTTAAAATTGTAACTACAAATAATCTCGAAGAGGGGGTAAAGTGTTCAGAAAGTTCAAGCGGAAGAGAGGACTAAAATCTGGGCTTTTAGCCACCAGTTTGAAGAAAGGTTTTTAGTATACGCATTTCTCTACTTCCACATAGGAACCATTTCTACATGTAAAGTTTATTATTTCAGAGCATATTTGTGAACCCCTTAAAATTGCTAACCCCGGCTTCATTTACTGCAATAAGCCAAGAGCTAATGCCATGAAAGAAGTTTCGGAATGTAATGCATAGCATGTAGATGATAATTTTAGAAAATTGATTATCTTAACTTGTTGGTTATTAGGACAATTTTATTAAGGCTAAATGAGTCATAGAAACAAGTTAAGAGAGAAGGTAATAACTGATGGAATACTCACTATTCAGTTTGTGAACTGTCCAAATGACTCACCTTGGTGGCATTTCCTTTTCCAATTGTAAAACAGACGTTCAAGAACTTACTCCAGATCATAGATCTTCACCTTGTTCATAAAGGTATGTTAAAGTAGACTAATTTGGTGTCCCCCAAGACAAATTTGTTTGAGAAATCAGTAAATAGTTTGTTGAAGTGAGAAATAACATCTAAAGAAGATTATGTTTTAACTGCAGAACTTCTAATCTGCATGAAGTTGTATGTCCATAATCTAAATACCTGGTAGCTATTTGGGCCATCACCTACATGTCCCAACTCAGCCATGTACGGTTTTAGCACAGCCATTTGGAGTGCAGTACATCAAGTTATAATGAATAATACAAAATAGCATCTAACATTCCATTCCCAATAGATATACATATTTAAGAGAAATAACAAATTTACCAAAAGACCAACTTGGGCAAGTGCAGTAGTGATGGGTCGTCTCCAAGAGCGGCAAATGTCACACAAAATTAAGTTCTGTTTTGGAGTAAGGCGAACACTTAGGTTATATTTCTCAAATATCTCCCTCAGAGTTGTCTTCATTTTACCTCCAATACGGCCATTATCAACATGCAGACCACAAAACTGTGTACCACTCCTCTGCATAGAAAGTTCAGTAGAAAGAAAAAAATAAAATAAACCCCGGCATAATAATGTAAATCACCCTAAAGGGGCGGTGAATAGAGTGATTGTGCAGAATTAAAAAAATTTAAAATGAATAGCAAAGTAAATAAGGAGAGATAAGAAAATTAAACATAGATAGCACAAGTGACGCAACGATATAACGTGGTTCGACCCCCAGGTCTAGGTCCACATTACCTACTTGTAGCAATTCTCTGCCACAAGCGTTCCACTATACTCAAATCCTTGTACAGTGATTCTCAGATTCATGCCGAGAGACCTATTACACCAACAGGACTTCTAATCACAAGTCCCGTCAATCTCACCGAAGTGGAAGAAAAGAAAAAAAAAACTAAAGATCCTCAATGATCCTGACTGAAGAATACAAATAGTTATCTCACACACTCGGATTGATTGTTGAAAGATTAGTTTAGAAGATTTTTCTCAGAAGTAATAGGTGAAGAGTATTCAGTGGGTTCGTCCAATTATATTGACGAGGAAGTGTATCGATCAAAATTAAAAACGATACATTCCAAAAGAGTGAACAGCGCAAAGTACGGTCAACCGCAATTTAGGTGCAGTCAATCGTTCATCTCTCTGACGAAAAGTCTAGAGATGAATGGTTGACTGCTTCACTATATTGCTCTGAAGTGCAGTCGACTGCGATGCGGTCGACCGACATGAGGTGCGGTCGACTGTTATCGTGCTGTTCATAACGAATCCACTTTATATTCTTACCATATACTAATCAATCATCAATCAATCAAATACAGATAAAATCTCACAAATAAGGAATAGCAACAACTGGTCTTGATAGCTTTCTTGGTCACTAATCAATATGTGCTCTTTTTGAATAACTTTTTTTACTTGGTCTTGCAATCTTTCTTTATTACTTTCCTTCTTTGCTTATTCTTGAATCGCTTTTGAATCTCTTATTGATATTATTTTAACCTGGAAATCTGAACAACTTAATTTAAACTTATTAGTATTTATGGACACGTTTTGTGCACACCAAACTAAGAGTCAACAATCTCCCCCTTTTGGTGTGAACAAAATATGTCTTTGAATGTTGAAAGTAAAAATAAAACAATACGGCATATAAATACTCCCCCTGAATTTAGTACTTCCTGTAGCATAGATTTTCATAGATAAAGGTCAAGAGAGATTAAAAGTAAAACAATAAGGCATATAAGTACTCCCCCTAATTTCGTACTTCCTGTATCATAGATTTTCATAGATAGATATATGAAAAAGTGATAATAATATTCAATATTATATTATATTATATTTACTTTAAGTTAAAACATTCATAAAAATATTCTCCCCCTTTTTGGAACACACCAAGAGGGGCAAAAGACAAGCATAATAAGAACATTTATAAAAGACTTAAATAAAGGAACATTTAATTAAATGCTTTATTCTCCCCCAAAAGCCATTTGTAAATTAAAGAACGTTCATGAAGCAAATGAAGAGGTTAATTTGGGGAACATAATAAAGCATGAGATGATTTGGGAAATATAACAATTTTTGAAAGCAGGGGAAAATCCATTTACATGATACCGTTGATAGCGAAACTCTTTGATATACAGGGAGAGCTCTTCATGATATCATAGATTTGAGATTTTTCCAATACAAATGCATGGCATAGAACAGGAGAAGAAGTATTTCAATAACCAATATTATAGAAAATAGAAAGTGCGTAAAACTCAAAATGAGTAAAAAAGAATCGGTCGACCGCACGGTCGACCGCAAAACCAATTGAGCATTTAAAACAAAGAATCAACCCGAGAGCAAACCGGTCAACCGCATGGTCGACTGCACATCCTGTGTAACACCCCGAATTCCAAATAAGACTGAATTTGAAGTTTCACAGGATCTTTACACTTCATTTCGTACAATTTATAAGGAATTTAAAACTTTTATTACAACAATGATTACATCAGAGTCTTTTACATCAACACGCAGCTGAATAAATAAAATACAACAATAATAAATATACAATTGTAACAACTTTAGCATTAAATGATCATCAGCAACAAATTCATCTTTATATCTTCTTGTAAACTCCAAGTCCTACATATAAAACTGTGGGCACGCCAGTTGCTTACAACCGACGAAATATTATACACGGCCATCCTCGCTATGCCGAACAGTATAACTATTCTTAAATACTTTAGCGAACACAAACTTGATCACAAATAAAGCTTCAAAGGGACTATCATATTGATGTCGTGTTATGTTGTGCACTTAGTCCTTAAGGCAGTTATTTATATTACATGACACTAATACGCACTTGTTCGGTATCTATGCATCCCATACTACATAGGTCCAAGGGCAAGCCCTTAATCGTTCTTTATCTTGTAGGGTTCAATCCCTCGCCATGAGTTAAACTATTACTATAACTACGGTAAGTATCCTAGGTATTCTATGAGTTACGAGACCACGTCCAGACATCCTGGAGAGAACCCCACGACCGACACACCATGGACCATGGCACCACCCGTAGTCACCAAATACCCCACAAGCGTCTCCACCGGGACGGTACTCTGGAGTAGTATCCACGCCCTAATCATGACGCATCATGAGGACATCCTGTGAACACTTTCACGCCGCCAATCCAATGGCCCTCATACTCATATTTTTCTCTTACTTTCATCACATCTCCACTAGTGTAGTCCTTACAATTTTGTTTGTTTTAAAAGAAAATCATCACAAACTAGAGCTAGCTTACCCTACCGAACTTAAACAAAAAAAAAGAGACAGTCAACCTACCTAGCTACTTCTCAAAAGATGCTCAACCCATACTGGTTAGCTCTCAAAATCATAAATAAAAACTGTTGGTCACTACGGTCTCGCTTAGCCTCTAGATTCCAACAACTATCTCTTTCTAGAGATCAACAATAAGTCATATTCAATATCAAAATAATCATTCAATTTCTTTATTCATATCTCTTTCTCAAAGAGAAAATTTCTTTATAATGTCATAACACGAGATAAGTCAATTCAACATCTTTATCAATTTAATCTATTATAACATTGTATACAATTCAAATCTTCATTTAATCAATACTAAAAATCACAAAATTTCATTAAGAGGAATTTTAAGTGCATTCCAACTTTCATTTTTCTTAAATTAACCATAGTCACAAATTAATCGACCAAAATCGAGTTCTTTAATGTAAAATCCCCTTTTAATCCTCACAAAATATACCCAAATATTGTAGAAATAACTTTTATTAAGTCTAAACAATTTTAGAAAATTAAATAGGATTTTTCACAATTTTTATTTCACTTTAAAACCCAAAATACAAAAAAATATCAAAGGAAAACAAAAGTTGCAAAATGTCAGACTCGAACCCAGGACCACAGGCCCAAACCCGTTATGAACAGTAACCATTCCCAAACGCACCCACTGACCAGAACGACTAAGATAGATAACTGTTTTATACTGAACCTATATTATACTTAATTATTGGGTTTCGGATTTGAGTCAAAAATTAATTTAAAAAACTTTAAGTCTCTGGAGAGACTCGAACCCGAGCCACAGTCTCCGCCGATGAACAGTAATGTTCTTAAGGCGCACCCGAGAATCAGTATGACCAATGTGATTAACTAATATAGGAATTGATTAAAACTTTTTTGTATAACTGTACTGAAATTAGTTTTCCTTTACAAAATTCGATTCTTAAATCAATTTGTACCTGTACAAAGCTTGATTCTTTTCCAGAATATTTTTCTATCAAATGCAGTATAATATATTATATTCAAACTTTATAAAAAATTTCTTTTCGACGATGTAACAAAAATTTCTCCCCAAATTGCATTAGAAAGCATACATTATCATTTTCAAATAAAATGTTGTTTTTCATCAAAACTTTTCTATAAAATTTCTTATATTCATAAAATAAACTAATAAGACTAAATTTGCATTTCTTTACCACATTAGCATTAAAAGTCATTTTTCATACATATTGCATTATTTTGTACTACTATTCTAACATGCATCAAATATCATACCAACAATTTTCTAAATGATACAATTATTTTTCACTTCTTAATTTAACACAAATTCTAATTGCTTATGCGAATCACACCATCAATCATGACATAAAATAATTAAGATTAAACAATCTACGAATTAGCATACCAATCAATTTTAATAAATCAAATTGCACAGATCATGAAAAAAAAGAGAAGAGAATCATATAACTATCCCAACAAATTTTTATTTAAAACCATGATAATTCATACATACCATATCAATTGACATCTAGAATAAGTTCTTCAAGAAGTGCGTAACTCCATGATAATCAATTGAAAGGTAAATGTCATCAACAATCTAATAATATTCAAATGATTAAAATAGTATTTGTTGGCACGCAATGTTTTTATATTTTAAGAATCTCATAATGTCATCTTAGTAGAGTTTATCAAAGCCTTATTTATTCTTTTTTATTTTTTCTTTTATGTATCACCTTATATCAATTCGCATTGGTTCATTTTGCTATATAAATAATTATTTTTTAATGTGATGCACCTAACTAAATTTTTATTCATATTTTTTTTATTGGAGGCCGACATATGATGTTCATGTGTGGAGAATTCCGTCGCTCGGTAATGTGATTCCATGTTGAAATTACTAAAATATTTTGATACTACAATGTTGAAATTAGCACACGTTTTTGTTTTTGTTTTGTATTTACGTAGCTATAAACAATAGTTTTTGAGAAAATAAATTTTGCATTTTAACTTTTTGGATTGGACTCTTTTATTATCGTGAACAATTTATTTAAGCCATCTGTTGTATATATAATTGTGATTTAAGTATGAAAGATTATTGTGATTGAGTTTGGATGTACCTTATTATCATTAAATATTTGCGTTTGAATATTGTGTTTTATGTGCAATGCTTTACTATATAATTGTTGAATATTAATATGTTGGATTATAATTATACAGGAAAAAAGTTGTAAATATGGGGAGGTTCTGCCGAATTTTATTTAAAATGTTATTGAGGTTTTAATTTATTTTTTGGTAAAGTCTGTGCAATTTGAATAGGTTAATCTAGTGTTACCCTGTGCAAATTGCACAAACTAAAATAATTTTGAGAAACTTATAAAATTATATGAAAGTTAAAAGTTTAGAGATGTCTCTTAACTATTTCATTTACAATATAATTAAAAGATGACAAATCTACATATTAATTAACACTTTCAAACAAACCAACATCATTCTATATTTCTATTCAATTGAAAGGAAATAAAAAAACATCGAAAAATTACCGAAGTTGGGTTGTGATTCTTCTCGGACTACTTGATATACTTCGTTATCTCCTTCTCGAATGTGTGCTTCTTAACGAGTTTCCCTCTCAAAATAAATATAATCAACATCAGGAACACATGGAGGAAACAATAGTTGATAATTAGCTATATGAAAAGATGACAAATATATAAATTAACCTATTCACATATCGAAATCAATATCGTTCTATATTTTTTATTCAATTAAAAGAAAACCCCCAAATTCTCGATGTGTGTAACTCTCCAACAATTTCAGCACAAAGACATAGATAAACCCTCGATCCATAAATTTAGAGATGTCAAGAAAAAAGGTATTTTCTAAAATCACTTACAATCTTGTCAGATTTCTTTATTCTAAAGCTTGCTTGCAAATACTCATATTTTCTACGAAGTTCCTCAATATTTTTTCCCAATTGTTCTATATTACTCCTTAGTTGTGCCTCTACAAAATGATCATACCATAAAACACACATAAAATACTACAATTTTCCAAAACTTTTCAAACAAAACAAAAGATGTAGAAAAGATACCACTATCTGCATGTTGTTTTCCTTGTAATTCCAACATATTTCGAAGCTTCTATTCCAGCATATTTCAAAATTATTCCTTATCTGGAATCTTGGCGGATACTAATCTATCAATATCTTCAATATTGGTAATTTTGTCTTCTCTTCGAACAGTAATCAAGATGTGAGCATGAGGATGCCCTCTTTTCTGAAATTCAATTACATGTAGATTTGTTTTCAAAAAAAAAATCTTAAAAAAATGCTCATTTCAAATATAAGCCAAGATTAAAAAATTATTCATAATGGAAACTTTGATCCACGTACATTTTTTACAGATTAGAAACTACAAAAGTTTAATCTGCTTGATCAGATAATTTCCCATGACCTGATTTATTCCTCCCAAAGCATAATTCGATAGGAATAATCTTCCTTAGGTGCTTCTAACGCAACTTATCTAAACCATGTTATTGACTCGGGCATATCACGAATGACCTTCAACATTCTTTCTCAGCAAAACAAAATACATCTTAGGAGTGGGCATCATGAACATTTTTTTAGGTAAAACATAACCCATCATACCCATCTCCTCAAAATGAAATATATTCTATTCATGTTACAGACATTACCATTTTCAGCCACACAAACTCAAAATAGGTGCATTACATGTTCTATTTACAAAAATATAAACAATTTATGTCTAATGGGCATTTCACAAACTGTTGGATGACATCATGAACCATGGAGATCGTACCAAAGATATAATTCATGGGTTTCTTCTCTAATTTATAATTAACCCATTGTAAATAAGAAATTTACCATTCCTTGATAAAATGGGGAAATTTTTACCTGAGATTGAAAGAAGAGATAGCTTCATAAGTTCGAGCGATCGAAATCCACACACTACAGACATATACTATATATAAGGGTTTTTCCCACATGGATAGCGATGGGCGGCGATGGAGGATAGCGACGGACAGCGATGGCGAGGGTAGCGATGGGTGGCGATGGGCGGCTGCGACATAGGAGATTTTGGTGGGTTTTGGGGTAGAGAGGATTGGGGTTAGAGGGTTTGGGAGAGATGTGGTAGAAGAAATATTTTTTTGTGTGTTTTTTTAAGTGATGTGAGCTGCACGTGTTAATTCATATTTTTGTTCTCCTTTCTCTATTTCAAAATAGAGAAAGGAGAGGTGGGGTAAGCCTATTAGCTTAAGATATATACTAGTGTTACCCTGTGCAAATTGCATGGACTAAAATAATTTTGAAAAACTTATAAAATTATATGAAACTTAAAATTTTAGAAATGTCTCTTAACTATTTCATTCACAAATAATTAAAAGATGACAAATCTACATATTAATTCACACTTTCAAACAAACCAACATCATTCTATATTTCTATTCAATTGAAAGGAAATAAAAAAAAACATCGAAAAATTACCGAAGTTGGGTTGTGATTCTTCTCAGACTCCTTGATGTACTTTGTTATCTCCTTCTCGAATGTGTGCTTCTTAACGAGTTTCCCTCTCAAATTAAATATAATCAACATCAGAATCACATGGAGGGAACAATAGTTGATAATTAGCTATATGAAAAGATGACAAATATATAAATTAACCTATTCACATTTCGAAATCAATATCGTTCTATATTTTCTATTCAATTAAAAGAAAACCCAAAAATTCTCGATGTGTGTAACTCTCCAACAATTTCAGCACAAAGACATAGGTAAACCCTAGATCCATAAATTTAGAGATGTCAAGAAAAGGGTATTTTCAAAAATCACTTATAATCTTGTCAGATTCCTCCATTCTAAAGCTTGCTTTCAAATACTCATATTGTCTACGAAGTTCCTCCATATTTTTCTCCAACTGTTCTATATTACTCCTTAGTTATGCCTCTACAAAATAATCATACCATAAAACACACATAAAATACTACAATTTCTCAAAACTTTTCAAACAAAACAAAAGATGTAGAACAGATACCACTATCTGCATGTTGTTTTCCTTGTAATTCCACTATATTTCGAAGCTTCTATTCCAGCATATTTCGAAAATGTTCCTTATCTGGAATCTCGGTGGATACTAATCACCAATATCTTCAATATTGGTAATATTGTCGTCTCTTCGAACAGTAATCAAGATGTGAGCATGAGGAAACCCTATTTTCTGAAATTCAATTATATGTAGATCTGTTTTAAAAAATAAATAAAAAATCTTAAAAAATGCTCATTTCAAATATAAGTCAAGGTTAAAAAAATATTCATAATGGAAACTTTGATCCATGTACATTTTATACAGATTAGAAAACTACAAAAGTTTAATCTGCTTGATCAGATAATTCCCCATGACTTGATTTATTCCTCCCGAAGCATAATTCGATAGGAATAATCATCCTTAGGTGTGTCTTACGTAACTTATCTAAACCAAGTTATTGACTCGGGCATATCACGAATGACCTTCAACATTCTTTCTTAGCAAAACAGAATACATCTTAGGATTGGGCATTATGAACATTTTTTTAAGTAAAACATAACCCATCATACCCATCTCCCCAAAACAAAATATATTCTATTCATGACATTACCATTTTCAGCCACACAAACTCGAAATGGGTGCATTACATGTTCTATTTACATAAAGATAAACAACTTATGTCCAATGGGCATTTCGACAAACAGTTGGTTGACATCATGAACCATGGAGATCGTACCAAAGATATAATTCATGGGTTTCTTCTCTAATTTATAATTAACCCATTATAAATAAGAAATTTATAATACTTGCTGGCAATGACCTAGACTATTATTGGGAAATAGTTTGGTCATTGATATGACCATGTGAATTTTGAGTTGATTTTTCTTTACCATGTGATTTCTAATAGGCCCCTTAATTCTGCATCCCCTTTTTGCAACGTAAAATTACGGTGGAGGGTAGAAAAAGATAGAAAAATCATAAGTAAAAGGAAAACTTACGGTGGAGGGTAGAGACGGCGGGGTCGGGGTG
Source organism: Hemerocallis citrina (assembly GCA_017893485.1). NCBI lineage: Eukaryota > Viridiplantae > Streptophyta > Magnoliopsida > Asparagales > Asphodelaceae > Hemerocallis > Hemerocallis citrina. The sequence continues at coordinate 10,939,246 of CM030366.1, read as the reverse complement.
GGATCGACGACGGACGACGACGATGGAGGGTAGAGACGGGCGGGATCGAGGCGGGGTGGACAGTGGGCGGCGGTAGGACGGACGGGTGAGGAGATGTGAGTGGGTTTTGGGGTAGGAAGAGTTAGGGTTTGTGGGTTTTGGGGAGATGTGGAAGAGAAATGGTTTTTTTTTTTGGTGTTTTTTTTAATTAATTCTGTTTTGGCAATTGGTGTGGGCTGCACGTGTCAATTCCTACTTTTGCTCTCCTTTCTCTATTTCAAAATTGAGAAAGGAGAAATGGGGTAGGCCTATTAGCTTAAGATATACATAACAATATTTTAATAAATCAAATTTCTACATTAACTAGCATGTAAATTTTACTCCTAATTTAGAAAGAATTTAAGAAACACCCACCCAAAATTGAAGAATTTTGATATACTCAAATGAACTACTAGAATTAGAAGCTCCTCGAATTCCCTGCAAAAAGATTAAATCCCCAACTCCATTTCGGCAACAGTGAAGCACCTCATCACCATTTTCGGCATGCCACAGAGAAGTACCAACTTCACCTCCACATGCACATTCTACTTATGTATATATATTGTTGGAATTGAGTATACATTCAAAACACTCATCTTGTTATCAATACTGTCTCATGGCCTAACGGTTAAAGTTTTGAGTTCACAAGAGGTTGGGGGTTCAATTCCTACATTCTACATGATGTATATATATATATATATTTATATATCTATGACCGGGCCGGGCCTTAGGGCCTTGGGGGTCTTGGGGTCTATTGAAAAAAAAAAAACAGAACTTTTTTTTTTTTTTTTTTCTTTCTTTTTTTGAAACTTTCAGAATTCAAAACGTTTTTAATAAATATAGCAGTTTCACACATAAATAGACTTTATGTTATAGCAGTTTCAAAAATTAAATAGTATTCATTATATAGCCGTTTTTGGATTAATGCACACTCATTATAGCTTACTGGTTACAAGCTATAAGGTGAGTATCTTTGGGAAGAAGAAGACACAGAAAACAGAAAAAGAAAATACAAATTTCTATCATTCAAAATTTTCTCAAAAAATTCAATTTCTGCGGTTTTTTGCTGGTGCAAGTTGGTACGTGCTGCTTTGGAGTCTTGGCAGCACTGTAGATCAGAAGCTCGTTGTATCCCGGGAGAAGTGTTTGGTGATCAACGATTCATCTCCAGAATCGGCCAAATAGTTTCTTAAAGAAAGTGCAACCCACGCCTCGAGCTACTTCTCACTTTCTTCCTGTTGCAGATCAATTCCAGAAAGGTCACTTGGTACACTCAGGTCGTTTTATTCCTAACAATTTTAAGAAACTATTTTCGTGATCTGTAATGGCTTTAGTTTCTGACCGCAAATATGAAACCAACAAACCAGAAAAATTTGCTGGCTTGAACTTCAAGCGATGGAAGAACAAAATGTTTTTCTATCTGTCGCTGAAGGAAGTTGCCCATGTTCTTACCCTAGACTGCCCTGTAATGCCTAACCCAGAACCTGTTGATGCAAATGATAATGAACAAATTTTAGATGACATAGCAGAATGGAAGGATGCCGATTTTAAATGTAGGAACTTCATCCTGAATGGGCTATCCGACGAACTGTATGACTATTACTTACAGTCCGATACGGCTAGGTCTGTTTGGGAAGCCCTACAGAAGAAATATGACACTGAAGAGGCTGGCTCGAAGAAATTCGCAGTCAGTCGTTACCTCAAATACACCATGGTCGACGACAAGCTGGTAACTATTCAATCACACGAGTTACAACATATTGCTCATGAGATCATTTCAGAGGGAATACCCCTCGATGAGCAATTTCAAGTAGCTGTGATGATTGACAAGTTACCACCTGGTTGGAAAGACTATAAGAACATCCTGCGACACAAATCAAAGGAACTGACCATGGAGAATTTGATAACTAGGCTTAGAGTTGAGGAGGAATCCAGAAAGCAAGATCAGAAAGAAGAAGTCCTGCTTGTTCAACAGAACAAAGCAAAAGTCCATTTGAAACCAAAGAACAAGCCGTTCAAGAAGAATGCTAGTCGGAAGTTCAATTCGAACTTTCGTCAGAATGGTCAGAATAGACGTCAGAATCCGAATAAGACAAATAACCAGCAAGCCCAAACCAACAACAATGGAACAGATCCTATCGAGTGTTGGAAGTGTCATCGCTTTGGACATATCGCTAGGAACTGCCGATCGCGTACACCTGCACCGCAGGCAAATGCTATCGAAGGGCCATTAGTGGCTATGATTACTGAGATCAACATGGTCGGTGTAACCGATGGGTGGTGGGCTGATACGGGCGCTACTAGGCATGTTTGCTATGAGCGCAGCTGGTTCAAAACTTATAAGGAGACTGAAGGTCAAAAAGTGCAACTTGGTGATTCTCACTGTATCAATGTGATGGGCACTGGAGAGGTGGACTTGGAGTTCACCTCTGGCAGGACTGTTACCCTCAAGGATGTCTTGCACACTCCTGATATGAGGAAGAACTTGATTTCTGGATACCTACTCAACAAGGCTGGTTTTCATCAGAGCATCGGATCCGACCAGTATGTTATAACTAAAAATGGAATTTTTGTGGGAAAGGGATTTGCTTGTAATGGAATGTTTAAACTCAGTATTGAAATGAATAAGAATAATGCTTCTGTTTACTCTTTGTCTTCTTTTACTTTATGGCACTCTAGACTATGTCATGTTAACAAGAAATTGGTAAATAATATGAGCAAACTTGGCATGATACCAAAAGTTAACTTAAATGAATTTGAAAAATGCACATCCTGTAGTCAAGCTAAGATAATTAAAACTTCACATAGAAGTGTAGCTAGAGAAACAAAAATTTTAGACTTGATACATTCTGATATATGTGAGATGGATGGAACCTTAACCAGAAATGGTAAAAGATATTTCATTACATTTATTGATGATCATTCAAATTATACTCATGTTTATCTTATGGCACATAAGAGTGAAGCAATTGACATGTTTAGAACTTATGTAACTGAAGTGCAAAATCAATTTGAAAGAAATATTAAGAGATTTCGTAGTGATAGAGGTACAGAATATGATTCCAATGAATTTAAACAATTATATACATCATTTGGAATTATTCACGAGACCACTGCACCTTATTCACCTGAATCTAATGGAAAAGCTGAAAGAAAGAATAGGACTCTTACTGAATTGGTAGTTGCTTCGCTTATTAGTTCTGGAGCACCCAAATCTTTATGGGGTGAAGCTCTTTTATCTGTATGTCATGTTTTAAATAGAATTCCACATCTATCTTCTGATACTTCACCATACGAATTATGGAGAAGTAGAAAGCCCAATATTGATTATTTTAGAGTTTGGGGTTGTTTAGCATATGTCAGAAAACCTGACCCTAAAAGAATCAAACTTGCAAGTAGGGCATATGAATGTGTTTTTGTTGGTTATGCAGAGAACAGTAAGGCTTCCAGATTTTTAGACTTGAATAATAATGTAATTATTGAATCCTTAGATGCTGATTTTTATGAGGATAAATTTCCTTACTTATTGAGGAACAGTGGGGGTAGTAGTGGGGGTTCACAACCCTCAACTTCCTCTGGCATTCCTCAAACTACAAATGCTGCTAATGTTGATTTAGATTCTGAGCCACGTAGAAGCAAACGTGCTAGAACTACTAAAGATTTTGGTGATGACTATGTTGTATATGCTTTAGAATCTGATCCTAGTTCTATCAATGAGGCTTTAACCTCACCGGATGCCGATTTGTGGCAAGAAGCCATAAATGATGAAATGGATTCACTAACCTCTAATGGTACTTGGGAGTTAGTGGACTTACCTCGCGGTAGTCGTACTATAGGATGCAAATGGATTCTTAAGAGAAAGCTAAAACCAGATGGTACTATTGAAAAATTTAAAGCTAGACTAGTAGCTAAAGGATATGTACAAAAGGAAAATATAGATTTCTTTGACACTTACTCTCCTGTGACCCGTGTGACTACCATTAGAGTTTTATTAGCCATTTCTGCTGTGCATAACTTGTTGATCCACCAGATGGATGTTAAGACAGCTTTCCTTAATGGAGAACTTGAAGAGGAACTTTATATGGATCAGCCTGAAGGTTTTGTGATTCCAGGGCAGGAACACAAAGTTTGCAAGCTGAATAAGACTTTATATGGTCTTAAGCAAGCTCCTAAACAGTGGCACGACAAAATTGATCAATTATTACTCTCAAATGGTTTTTCTATTAATAATGTTGATAAATGCCTTTATTATAAAGCATCTAGTGATAGTTGCATCATGCTTTGTCTATATGTGGATGATTTACTCATTTGTGGTTCTTCACTTGAACTAATTTCAGAGACTAAAACTATGCTTAGTCAAAATTTTGATATGAAAGACCTAGGTGAGGCCAATGTTATTTTAGGCATGAAAATCACACGTTCTGAGACTGGTATTACTCTTGATCAAACTCATTACATTGAGAAGATCTTGAAGAAATACAATTACTTTGACCGTAGACCTGCATGTACACCTAATGACCCTCATGTTAAACTTTTGAAAAATTCTGGTGCTGCAGTTAGACAAAAAGAATATGCTAGTATTATTGGTAGCCTTCGCTACGCTACTGACTGCACTAGACCTGACATTGCATATGCTGTAGGTGTATTATGTAGGTTTACGAGTTGTCCAAGTTCTGAGCATTGGAATGCTATTGACAGAGTCATAAGGTACTTGAAAAAGACCATGAACTTAGGACTACATTATGAGAGGTTTCCTGCTGTCCTTGAGGGATTCAGTGATGCAGATTGGAATTCATTTTCGGATGATTCCAAGGCCACAAGTGGATACGTTTTTAGTATCGCTGGTGGTGCTGTTTCTTGGAGGTCCAAGAAACAGACTATTTTAACTTACTCTACTATGGAGTCTGAGTTAGTTGCTCTAGCTGCGGCTAGTGAGGAGGCAAGCTGGTTGAGGAACCTCTTGTCTTACATTCCATCATGGAATAGGCCTATACCTCCGATCTTAATCCACTCAGATAGTACTGCTGCCATAGCTAAAGTACAAAATGCTTACTATAACGGTAAGAGATTAGCGATTCGTCGCAAGCACAGTACGGTGAGAGAGCTCCTCACGTCTGGTGCTGTCACTGTGGATTTTGTCAGATCAGAAAGTAATCTTGCAGATCCTTTGACGAAAGGATTGTCTCGAGACAAAGTTTGGAATACATCGATAAGGATGGGACTAAAGCCCATTTAGGATCACAATTGGTGGGAACCCAACCTATACGACTGGAGATCCCAAGACATAGGTTCAATGGGAAAAACAAGCCATGCTGTGATTGAAATCATGCAACCTAGGAGTTTTACCACTCCCTAGTCCATCCTGATGTGTATGTGCATGATATTTTGTAGCGTTAGTAAGGATGAGCTTGGCTCTTAATGAACTCTATATCTCTGAATGAGAGGAGTGCCTAGCTACAAGAGCACTCTTGATAGACTCACCGGGGTGTTTGTGAAGTGTGGCCGCTTCTACGAGAATGGGGCTGATTCTCTAAAAACATTCACCTATACTGGGATAAGCACAAGGCCGGAATGTGCTGGCATTTAGAACTTGCACCTGGTAGAATCACGTGTGGTTTTCCTTCACTATGTAAAAACGGGTAATGAGTTCAAGACTGAAGATCACTCATTATTCTTGCATTTTGAGGATTGTCCACTATGTAAGGTTCAAGTCTTCGGACACCTTACTTATGCATGGTTCTATACTTTTTGAAAAACCGCTTCTTTTAAAATTAGTGTTTTAAATATATAAGTGGGGGATTGTTGGAATTGAGTATACATTCAAAACACTCATCTTGTTATCAATACTGTCTCATGGCCTAACGGTTAAAGTTTTGAGTTCACAAGAGGTTGGGGGTTCAATTCCTACATTCTACATGATGTATATATATATATATATATTTATATATCTATGACCGGGCCGGGCCTTAGGGCCTTGGGGGTCTTGGGGTCTATTGAAAAAAAAAAAACAGAACTTTTTTTTTTTTTTTTTTTTCTTTCTTTTTTTGAAACTTTCAGAATTCAAAACGTTTTTAATAAATATAGCAGTTTCACACATAAATAGACTTTATGTTATAGCAGTTTCAAAAATTAAATAGTATTCATTATATAGCCGTTTTTGGATTAATGCACACTCATTATAGCTTACTGGTTACAAGCTATAAGGTGAGTATCTTTGGGAAGAAGAAGACACAGAAAACAGAAAAAGAAAATACAAATTTCTATCATTCAAAATTTTCTCAAAAAATTCAATTTCTGCGGTTTTTTGCTGGTGCAAGTTGGTACGTGCTGCTTTGGAGTCTTGGCAGCACTGTAGATCAGAAGCTCGTTGTATCCCGGGAGAAGTGTTTGGTGATCAACGATTCATCTCCAGAATCGGCCAAATAGTTTCTTAAAGAAAGTGCAACCCACGCCTCGAGCTACTTCTCACTTTCTTCCTGTTGCAGATCAATTCCAGAAAGGTCACTTGGTACACTCAGGTCGTTTTATTCCTAACATATATGTATATACATATTTATATATATAAGTATATAGGTACTATAAAGGTGAATAGGTGGAGAAGTGAAAAGGGGATCTTGCTAGTTTGGTTGAGTGGCTTTCGGATTTGACAGAAGGAGGAAAAGGAAAAAAGGGAGGGTGAATGAATTGGTTTTGGGGAATATAAGTATAAATATATATACATACACACTTATGTTGGAATTGAGTGTAGAAGTAAGGGAGGCCATGCTGGTTTGATGATTGGTTTGGGGGGTTTCGGAAGTACACAGAGGAAGGAGAGAAAGAGGAAGATGAGGAGAAATGTGAAAGAGTAGGGGGTATGTATAGGATCTTAATAAAGTGGTTATAATAACTACTCTCCCACAACACCCATTAACACCACTCACATCAATTCAAAATTTGTCTTTCCCTCCTTTCCAAAATAGCCCGGCCACCCCTTTCTTCAATTCCAAACATGTGCACATGCTTGCACTAGCAAGAACATGTCTACAACAACAACAAAGCCTTTTCCTAACTTGTTGGGGTCGGCTACATGAATCTTAGTTTTCCATTCTGCTTGGTTTAGCGCAATATCTCTACAAGCTATCATATCTTTTTTTACAGTTTCCACCAAAATAAGTTTAGTTCTTCCCCTATCCCTAACTCTACCCTCAATATTTATTAAATCGCTCATTTTAATGGGGGCACTACTATGTTAAGAACATCTCTAAAACCTTCAAAACCACATAGGCCTTGAATAGTTTTATTGGACCAAGTTTTACTAAGCATTTTGTTTAGTACATCAGCAACAAGAACTAAAAGCAAAGAAGAAACAAGGTCTCCTTGTCTAAGATATTTTTTATGCTTAAGTTTATGCCTTTCTTCACCATTGATAGTCACAGAGGAAGTACCAGTATAAAGACTAAGTTTAATCCAATATATCAATTTGTCTCCAAAACCTCTTTGTTTAAGAATATCAGAGAGAAAATTTTAGTTAATTTTGTCATAGGCTTTCTTAAAATCTAATTTAAGGAGTACATCATCAGTATGGCTGGCATGACATTGAGAAATGACTTCTTGAGCATAAGTCACACTATCTATTATAAATCTGTCCTGAATGAAACAAGACTGAGCCTTATCAACAAACTGAAGAAAATCTGAGGCAAGTCCAGAAGCAAGAATTTTCATGATAATATTAAAAGTTACATCAAGGAGGCTAATAGGCCTAAAAGAGCTTAGTTAGCATCCATAAGTTTAGGAAAGAGAACAATATATGCATAATTAATTCTATCAAAAGAAAAGGATCATGAATAAAGATCATTAAACATGTTAAGAAAATCATGTTAAAGACTATCTCAAAATTTTTGGAAAAAAGAAGGCAGGAAGGCCATATGGTCCAGGTGCCGAATCACTTTTCATAGAGAAGACTGCAATCATGATTTCTTGTAAGGAAAATGGTGCTTCAAAGTTGATAAATCAATCAAAGATGTGTCATAAATCTCACTAATTAAGATGAACAGATCTAGATGAGGAGGATTCGATGAGATTCTTATAAAAGTTGAGAAAGGTTGAATGAAAATCAGCAATAATTTGGGATTCATGACCGTTAATATTTTAAGGAAGTGATTCTACTATTTTCTTACCTATGTGATGCAACATTATGAAAATAAAAAGTATCGACATGATCTACCTTAATCCATTTAACTTTTTTGACTGCTTGCAATTTACAAAGAATAGTTGCAAGACCAGTAGAAAAGGGGAAAACAGGAGAAAGACAATTTTGAATCATATTAGTAAAACGTGGATCTTCAAGTCAGGATTTCTCAAATTTGAACTTGGTAGTTTTAAAAAATTGACTAGATGAAGATAATAAAAGAGGTATATAGTTCGAAGTAGGATTATGAAGACCAAGTACAAAAGAACTACTAAAAGTGAAAGCCCGTTCAGAGGATACTAAAAATATGTCTAATTGGCCATGAAGGGATCAATTCGGTTATTAGACCAAGTAAATAATCTACTATAAGTGGAATAATCCATCTGATCAAGGTCTCTAATACAATCATTTAAAATCAAAGAATCTATAACTCTAAATTGATTATCAAACCTTTCAATAGAATATCTACTGATATTGAAATCACCAAAAAAAAATTCAAAATCCATTAATTGATATTGAAATCACCACAAAATATTCAAAAACCATTAATTTGGCCAATGAAAATAGTGAATTCACCCCAAAATACATCTCTAAGATTGGAGGTGAATGGTCCATACGCAGAAATGATAATAAGTATTATTGTAACACCCCGTGTTAAAAATATAATATATATATATATATATATATATATATATATATATATATATATATATATATATATATATATAGGGAAAGGATCGGTTGAGCACTCCTCTAGTGCTCACCGCGTGAACACTAGGCCTTCGGGCGTTCATATCGAAAATCCGAACCGTTCATATTGATCTACACATCTAAATTAGTCTAAATATGTAAAATCAAATCATTTGAAATTCATTTGCCCATTCATTGAAGTGTTACAAAATTGTATGGCTGAAAATCATTGTTTTTATAGTCACATGATGGATGGGCAAATGAATTTCAAATGATTTGATTTTACATATTTAGACTAATTTAGATGTGTAGATCAATGTGAACGGTTCGGATTTTCGATATGAACGTCGAAGGCCTAGTGTTCACGCGGTGAGCACTAGAGGAGTGCTCAACCGATCCTTTCCCTATATATATATATATAATAAAGAGGGGATGACATTAGTGTAATTATATGGTAATTAAAAGTGTAGTTAAATGAATATATGGAGGGGCCCACGTGGGTTGAAGCACAACATGCACAATGTGCTGTGTTGGCTTGTGACGTCACAACGACATCACCTGGGGCCCACCTGGATTGAGAGTGAAGACAGTGTTGTCTTTGTATACTTGATGACGTGGCTTCTTCAACTGTACTTCATCAAGAGGAAAGAGAGTGTATTCATAGTCCCTACATCGGGAATGCAACTAGATTAAATAACTATAAATATAATAGCCTATAATCAAGAGTCACCAATCCGGTTAACCACCTTTTGAGAGGCAGCTTGTGGTAGGCAGTTGTACTATATTATAAATAATTTGTCTTCTAAATTGTATAAATTGTCTGAGCTAGGGGCATGGGTGTTACAAATGGTATCAGAGCCGACTTTCAACACCGAGTGTGGGAGAGCCGTGAGTCAATCCCCAGTATTCCGGTACGATGGACTTAAGGGCCACAAAATGATCCGCGGAGTGGGATTGGTCTCCAGTATTCCAAAGACAAGAGTGACACTCACAGACTGTTCCACATTGACTAGAAAGTAGATCCTGCACTAAATTGTGCATGCCCCGTGCTCAGCGAGGATGCTAATTTCTAAAGGGGGTGTATGTAACACCCCGTGTTAAAAATATAATATATAATATATGTATATAATAAAGAGTGGATGGCATTAGTGTAATTATATGGTAATTAAAAGTGTAGTTAAATGAATATATATGGAGGGGCTCACGTGGGTTGAAGCACAACATGCACAATGTGCTGTGTTGGCATGTGACGTCATGACGACATCACCTGGGGCCCACCTGGATTGAGAGTGAAGACAGTGCTGTCTTTGTATACTTGATGACATGGCTTCTTCGGCTATACTTAATCAAGAGGAAAGAGAGTGTATTCATAGTCCCACATCAGGAATGCAACTAGATTAAATAACTATAAATATAATAGCCTATAATCAAGAGTCACCAATCCGGTTAACCACCTTTTGAGAGGCAGCATGTGGTGGGCAGTTGTACTATACTATAAATAATTTGTCTTCTAAATTGTATAAATTGTCTGAGCTAGGGGCACTAAATTGTATAAATTGTCTGAGCTAGGGGCAGGGGTGTTACAATTATGTTCGGGGATGACTACACATACAGGGATTTTTATCTCAAACATATATTATAAATGTAAAAATCCATATAGGTCTAGCATTTTGCATTATGTTCAAACCACAGTCAAGCACAATTTCCAGAAAAATATCATTCTAAAAATAGTGACACATTTAAAGAGTCTTTATAACCAAATAGAATCACTCCAGCGGATCCAACTGCATCAAGTGAAATCCATTCACTAATCAAATTACCTCCTATATTTCTTTAAAGTAATTTAGAATTAGAAGACAATTCTGATTCTGGAATGGAGATAATATCACAATGATTAGTCTTGATCATATCAAACACAATTGCCAGTGCTACCTAAACCTATAAAATTCCAAGATATGATCAACTGTTATAATAATGATCCACTAAAGCTCTAGAACACTGTAAATTTCTAACATGATCAATATTAGACATAAAATTGGCATCAATCAAAAAACACATATCGGAAGCTAAAGACATGATATCATCACGAGAAAGAGAATCAAAATAAACTTCATAATTTTATCCAAAAATATGAACTTTATAAATGTAACCAAGTGGAGTACCTGCATAGATGCATCCTCAAGGATAGGTATCTCTAAATTCCTGGCTTGTGGTGCTAAAGAAGCTTTAGCAAACACCGTAAGTGAAGTACCCTTAGCTTGGAGTCAAGCACTAGATGTCACAATAGCTGATACTGATTCTTTTTCTTAGGCAAAGATTTAGAATTAGTAGAAACGGGTGAGATCTCTGCTAAAAGAGTAATGTCCATTGGTTCTGCAAGCTTAGAGCTGTCAGCAGCTCCATCAGAGATTAGAGGGACACTAGGCCCTGGGGTAGAGCGAACTGGGCTCATGCCCAGGGCCCAAAATTTTTAAGGGGCACCAGCCCAGACCCAACACTAATATATATATAAAAAAAAAATTACCTTCCTTTAAAGCTGCGCAATGTCCACTTCTTCCAACAGGACCAACACATAATTAATATAAAAAAAAAAAATTACCATCTTAATTAAGAGAGGAGCAGGCGAGTCTGGCGAGAAAAAAAATTACCCATCCTTAATTATAATTAAGAGAGGAAGAGCATGCGTGGGCGTGGACCGGCCAACAAAAATTAAAGCCCCTATTAAAGATTGTCTTCCCCAACACGTTGCATTCATACCCGATGGCCAGAAAGAAGAAAAAAAAAATTGAATAGAAGAAGGGAAGCTGCGATTCTGCGAAAACATCTCTTTTCCCCAAGTTCCAATGAGGTAACGTTCAAATTAGTTAATGAAATTGAATGTTGATATTTATAAAATCCCTAATTCCCTACCCTATAAATTTGTTCAAAATTGATAAAATAAAATCACAATTCCTCTTCTAATTTTTTTCCTATTGCTTCAATTTAGTTTTGCACTTCAATTTCAGGATTTCAGCAGCAAAAGGAAAAATCTTCCGATTTCAAGTTTTCAACTGTCAATTGAGGTGAGGTTTTGTTCTCTTATATTTCAAATTCTAATTTTATATCACACTTGAGTTTTTTATTTAATTTATTCTGTAAAATCAAAACCACAGATTTTAATTTGGATTTTAACCAAGCTACATGTTTTTAAAGTTGAAGTGTTTCCCCCTTTTTCTTTTAATATATATTTTTTTGGCAGCAACTTAATTTTTAGATTTTAACTTTTCAATCAATAAATGACTGAATATTTTGTTCAATTTCTTTGTTGTCGGTATGTAGGTAATAAATTGTGAATTTGTGCTTCAGTTGTTGGAATCTGGAAATTTACCTTTCTTTTGTTGGAGGAAATCGCAAAGATAATAATTTTGCTCACGGGAATCCAGGTTTTATTTTTATAAGTTTTTGTTTTGAGCTTTTATTTCTACAAAGTTTAAAATGATTTCTAGGAAACAATTATCTGGATATCAAAAACGACAAAAAAAGAAAAAAACATGAGGAGGTAGCTCAATCGTTACAAGGATCAATGAATAAATACCTTATTAAAAAAACGGATGCTTCATATGAAAATAATATTAGTGAAGATACTTTAGCAGAAGTTGAGCCGACAAATAATGAGGAGAACTTAATTGAAGATATAGATGATATAAGTGAGAAAGAAAACAATAAAAATGAAGTTGATCTTAATTGTGATACTAAATATTGTCATGATGATGTTGAAAATGAATTTTATATGAATAAGAATATTTGCAATCCTAGAGTTTGGGATTCTTTAGATGATAAAATGAGATGTTTATTAGCGGAAATGGGGCCTAAAAGAGAAATTTATGCTAAGTATCCTCTCGACAAAATTTGTAGACACTTTTCGAATAATTTTTATGTTCAAAATATATCAAGTGGGGAGACTTGTGATCGAAAATGGTTAGTATACTCTAAAGATCTTGATAAGGTTTTTTGCTTTTGTTGCAAGTTGTTTAAAAAAATGCATTCTAGAATCCAATTAGCAAGTGACGGATGCAATGATTGGAGACATATGGGTGTGAAACTTACTGAACATAAGAATAGTATGGAACACCTTTCTAACATGAGAGCTTGGGTTGAGCTAAAATCTAGATTAAGCAAAAATCAAACAATAGATAAAGAATTGCAAGATCAAATTAAAAAGGAGACTTCACATTGGAGGGATGTTATGCTTAGAATTATTGCTGTTGTTAAATGTCTTGCTATTAATAATTTGGCATTTCGTGGAACAAATAAAAAACTATATGAAGACTCTAACGGTAACTTTTGTGGCCTTGTAGAGATGATTGCAGAGTTTGATCCCGTAATGCGAAATCACTTTAATCTTATTAGAGATAAGAAAATTCATTACCACTATTTAAGTCATAAAATTCAAAATGAGTTGATAGAAACTTTAGCCTCTAAAGTGAAAAATGTGATTCTTGAAAAAATTAAAGAGGCGAAATTTTTCTCAGTTATACTTGATTGTACACCTGATGCGAGTCACAAAGAGCAAATGACTTTGATAATAAGATGTGTAAATGTGACGAGTAATCCAATACACATTGAAGAGTATTTTATTGAGTTTATACATGTGGAAGATGCAACTGGACTTGGGCTTTTCGAAAAATTACAAGATATACTTAAGTCACTTGGTCTTGATATTAATAATGTGAGGGGGCAAAGTTATGATAACGGTGCTAATATGAAAGGGAAACATCAAGGCGTTCAAAAAAGATTGCTTGACATAAACCCCAGAGCATTCTACATGCCGTGTGGTGCACATTCCCTTAATTTAGCACTTTGTGATATGGCTAACTCTTGTCTTAAAGCAAAATCTTTTTTTGGAGCATGTCAATGTATTTATACTGTGTTTGCAAATTCAACAAAGCGGTGGAATATTTTACTTGAACATACTGATGGCTTAACTTTAAAATCATTATCGACTACGCGTTGGGAGAGCCATATTGAAAGCGTTAAAGCAATAAAAACTCAAACTTCCAAAATAAGAGAAGCTTTATATAAATTAACTGAAATTAGTGAAGATCTTAAACTAAGTAGAGATGTTGGGAGTTTAGCGTCAGGCGAACTTTCTAGTTTCGAGTTTTTGTTGAATTTGGTTATTTGGTATGATGTTTTAGATAAAATTAACTCGATTAGTAAAAAATTACAGTCAGAAGATATGCGTATTGATGTTGCTGTGAAATGTTTGGATGGACTTCTTGAATATTTTAAGAAATATAGGGATACTGGATTTAATAATGCCATGGTTAGTGCTAAAGAAATTGCCGATGAAATGGGTGTTGAGCCTGTGTTTTTGGAAAAACGTCGTATTTGTAGAAAGAGACAATTTGATGAAATTCCAAACACTGAAAGGGTAGATCAATCAGCCGAGAAATCCTTTAGAACTGATTATTTTAATGTGATAGTTGATATGACTATTTCTCAATTAACTAGCAGGTTTGAACAATTGCAATTTTTTCAATCTATGTTTGGTTTCTTGTTTGATGCAACAAAGTTGGTCTCCCTAAATGATGAAGAATTGAAAAAATCTTGCATAAAACTTGAAAATGCATTAAAAGTTGATAGTATCTCAGATATTGATGGAAATTGTTTATGTTCAGAATTGCAAGTGTTACAATTGATGTTACCAAGTGAGTCATATGAAACCGATGAACCATGGACATCTATTAAGATTATGCAATTTTCAAAAGATATGGATATGTTTCCTCATGTGATGATTGCATATAGAATATTACTGACTTTACCTGTAACTGTGGCATCGGCGGAAAGAAGTTTTTCTAAATTGAAGTTATTAAAATCGTATTTACGAACAACCATAAGCCAGGATAGATTGAATGGATTGACAATTTTATGTATCGAAAAGAATATTGCAGAAAATCTTGATTATGGGGATATAATTGATGATTTTGCGGCAAAAAATGCTAGAAGAAGCTTCTTAAAGTAATATGACATTTGTTTTGTTTGAAATCTCGCTATTGTCTATTGCTTTCATTTTGTTTTTTGCATTTTGTAGGATTGATGGATTGGTGTCGGTGACTTCTCAATGCGACTGAGACTTTTTTTTGGAAGTGGAACAAACTTTAGTTTTTTTTATTATGTATTTTAATTTGAGTTTTCGTTTTTATGTTATTGTGATATTTTATGAAAAAAAAAATTATATGCAAGGGGGATCATTCATCATTTAGCACAGGGCCTAAAATTGTTCAAGGCCGGCCCTGAGGGACAGTATAATCAGTGTCCATCTTCATATGGTCTAAAATACTAAAACTACAATTGTCAAAGAGAATTTTAAAGAAACCCTTAATAGAGAAGTAGAAAGAATTATCAAAGAGCCAAACAGGAGAGATGAGATACAAATGTGTTGTAGAACAAGAAAAGAATATATCAATATTATAAGTTAAACAAATTTCTAATTCCTTTTTCCTTTTGAATTTTTTTTCCAAAATTGACCCATTTTCCGAAATAAAAACCAAACCAATCCACTTTCCAAACTAATTACCAAACTGACTCACTCGCTGTTTCAATAGCGAGTTTAGTTGTGTGCATTTTTAACACTTAGAGAAATTTCGCAAAGTCTCAAAATACTAAAACTAAACTCGTTGTTACGAACAGCCACCCGATTTAAATTAGACTCGTTGTCGTAACAACGAGTTTAGTTATAGGAATTTCATCAACACTTGGAGAAATTTCTCGAAGTCTCAACCACTAAAGCTAAACTCGTTGTTTCGAACAGCGACACGATTTGAACTAGACTCGTTGTTCGAATCGAACAGCGAGTTTACTTATACGAATTTCTCGAACACTTGGATAAATTTTGCCAAGTCTCAAAACAGTAAAGTTTAACTCTCTGTTTCGAATAGAGACCAAACAGATAGTCTAGTTCAAATCTGGTCGATGTTCGAAACAGACAGTTTAGTTAGAGGAATTTCTGCAACACTTGGAGAATTTTTGCCAAGTCTCAAAACACTAAAGCTAAACTCGATGTTTTGAACAACGACCAAATTTGAACTATTCTGCAAGTTTTGGAGAAATTCCTATAACTAAACTCATTGTTTCAAACAGTGACTCTAATTGAAACAACATGTCTAGTTCAATTAGGATCGCTGTTTGAAACAACGAGTTTAGTTATAGGAATTCTCCAACACTTGCAGAAATCTTGCCAAGCCTTAAAACAATAAAGCTAAACTTGCTGTTTTGAACAACGACCTTATTTGAACCAGACAAGTGCATCAGTTTGGTAATTAGTTTCGAAAGTGGATCAGTTCGATATTTATTTTCAAAAAGGTGGGTCATCATCCGTTTCTGGGAGGAGTTTGTCTACAACAGAAGTCCACATTAAAATAAACAACAAAAGAAACAAAAGAAACTCTATAGTTATCAGTGCTTTCCGAACCGGGAGTCATGTAATCCTCATCCTTAGCCTTCTTGTTAGGGGGACCCCAAGTACTGTGGAGTTGAGAAAAGCGAGTGTAGGTAAAACTACATCGCTTTATGAGAAAGCGACTGTGGAGTTGAGAAATTTTCAGAGACCAAAATATAGATCTTTCGAAAGGTAGGTTTAAGGTTTTGAGAGTAGAAATTGAGAGGGTTGGAAAAGATTAAGTGAATATATTTAGATTTATAGGTAATTTTGTGGGTAGGAGGTCGATTTTGGAAGGCTAGGGTTTTGGATTTCGGAGTTAAGGAGAAAATAAGAATGGAGATAAAAAAGAGTAAGAATGGAGAAGAATGGAGATAAGGAGAGAAAATAAAACGAGCTTGGGGTATTAAAAATCCCCAAACGACACTCACTGTCTCAAAAAACGAGTTTGGGAAAAACCCACTCGCTTTTTGAGACAGCGAGTCTTGGTCAGGGAAAAATAAAAAAGACCCAAACCTCACACTCGCTGTCTCAAAAAGCGATAAATGATTTTTACCAAACTCGTCTTTTGAGACTGCAAGTAGGTTAGTTTGGGAACTTTTTTAAAAAGTAGGTCAGTTTGGAAAAGAATTTTCAAAAAGTAGGTCAATTTGGGAAAAAATTCAGTACTCCAATCATGTTCTTCAGTAGCAGAAGGATTAGAGAGATGTTACCTATCATCAGAAGAAGGATAATTAGACTGAAAATTCACAGAAGATGTACTCTTGGTCTCCTTCACAGTTTGTTGAGTTGGAATGTTGACAACCTTTGCATTCGGAGCCGGGGGGAGGGGGGGGGGGACATTCCAACCTTTGCAGTCGGAGCTGGGGGGGGGGGGGGGGACATTCCAACCTTTGCAGTCGGAGCCCGGGGGGGTCCACTTTTTGAAAATATTGAGCGATTTGATCCACTTTTAAAAATATTTATCCAACTGACCATGTTTTGGACACGTCAACATAACATGTTCTTAGAAACAACGGCATAGATTGATACCATGTCGTTCTTCCAAAAAGACGACATCAGTTTAATTTTTTTTTAGCATGCCATTGTTTGAAATAACGGCGTCAGTGCATTTTTTATACAAGTGTGAACCTTCTGACTTAAAAAAAATTTAAGTGCTGAAACAACTTATAAATAATGCTGTTATCTCAAGAACGACATTCACATTACTGATGCCGTTATTGGAGATAACGACATCAGTTATAATATCCATTAAACTCTCTTTCTACATAATCGTTTTTCCAAACAACGACATGAGATAATTATTGTCGTTCTTAGAAACAGCGACAATAATTCACAGAAATAGATTAGCCAAGTATAAGTAATAAAATGAATTGTTGCCGTTGTTTCAAATAACGACATCAGTTATCCATAACAATGAATATTATAACTGATGCCGCTATCCCTAACAACTGCATCTGTAATGTTGTTGACGTTGTTCCAAACAACGACATCAGGTATAAGATTTTTTCGCATTTGCATTTTTTTTCCAAGTCAGAGAGAGTACGTGACTGGGAATAAGTTAACTGATGTCGTTACTCCAAATAGCGGCATGCGACTTTTTTTTAATAACAAATGCCGCTATTGGAAACAACGGCATATAAATAACCTATGCCGTTATTTCCAATAACGGTTAATGCTGACATGTCCAAAACTGGGTCAGTTGGGTAAATATTTTCAAAAATGGGCCAGGTCGCTCAATATTTTCAAAAAGTGGGTCAGTACGGAAAACATTTTTGCAAATGCACCCCTTGATTTGCACCCTTGATTTGCAGAAAACACTCTATATTTTTAAATTTCCACCATTTTAGTCTCATTCATTATTTGTACAAAACCCTCTATTATATCCAAAATAGCATCCGCCTCCCTCCAAATCTACAATTTATTACTTGGTCTCACTCCCAAATTTAATTTATGCAGAAAACTTCCTACATTTTTAAATTTTCATTATTTTAGCCTCTCCTCAATATTTCTACAAAATCCTATATTATATCCAAAATAGCATCCACCTCTCTCCAAATCTATAATTTATTGCTTAGTCTCACTCCTACCTTTAATTTATAAATGATCAATGCAAATGATATTTATTATTTGATTTGATTTTTTTTTGGGTCAATAGAACAATTTATGAATTTGTTATTAGCTAAGTGCCTCCTGCGAAAAGTTTCTTGCATTGTTCCTGTTTCGAAGGCAAGGGATTTGGAAGGGGCAGCATCACAGCCTGCTCTCTTATAGGTCATGCTCCCTCTTCTACCAGTGCCTCAATATCTATTAGAGAAGCTACCCCTTCCTCCACCTCCTTTACAATGAGAAATGTTTCTTCCATTCTTAATAGTGTCAGTAATTTCCATATGAAATTGAAGGTAGGATCCTTAGAAGAACCAGCACCATCAGAAATAGGAGTACTTTTGAAAATAGCAGGTATGATGACAGTAGATGAAGGATAAGTCACCACCACTGGAAACCTCTTGTTACCCACCCAAAAATCATATTTGGTAATATGAGAATTTCAAGCAGGGCATAAGAAACCAGCAACAACTTCAATACAGCTAGAAGAAAGGTGAACAGATGAAGCAGAACCAACAAAAATTCCCAAATTTTTTGTCATTGAGGCAACTAATTTGGTAGAGTCACGGTATGGTGGTAAGCAAAGAAATAGCAACTCAAGCTTTTCAAACCGGCCTTCAACCTTGTCACTACCAAACCAAGGCCACTTCTTAATAGAAAAGTTGAAATCTTCCACTGCATAAGACTCTTTAGAGTAAAGATTGGTTAAACAAGCAACTGAAGGACAATTAAAAATATGACCCCCATTAATACAACCTGAGACTTCCCTGTTCCAATCTTTCAAACCACAAACTTAACAAAAAAAAAACTCTTTAACAGTAAACAGACTCATTTTCCCCTCAATCATAGTAATCAAGCAATAAGATCAATCTTATCCACAATTTCCACAGTAAGATCACAAAAAAACTTTACTAGTAAGAAAATTACTAGCAACAGATGGAGTCCTGATCATGGTTTCCATAATGGGAGGAGCAAGAGTGGAAGTCAATGATGACTGAGTCATGTCAATGCTAGGAGAACGTAGAAGAGCAGGAACTTGAGATGTGTTGGAAGCTGGGAGCTTTCCTTTAAGAGAAGTAGAATCTTTGGCACCTAAGTCAATATGGGTTTGATCAGGAATTGGAACACCAACCAGAATCTTTTTAAGCGGGCAGCAGTGAGATCTGCTGTGATTTGGTTTCTCGCAAAACGCTCATCTCATCATATTTTTGCACTCTTTTTTAAAAGAATTTTTTTTCCAAAAACTTAAAGCAGATTAAAGAAAAAAAAAGGTCAATTCCGCACGGGTCAACAAATGTGAAAATTTTATTATCTCACTCACAAATTGATATTTCCATATAACTCACTAACTTATTATTGTCATTCTTTTTATATTAAATTTTACCACTAGCTTAAAAATAACTATTTTGTCCTCTTTAAAATTAAGGGTTACGATTATTTTAAAAAGTAAGGATTAAAAATGACTAATTTTGCCATCTTTTAAAACCCTAATTCTAACCCTAACCCTAACCTTAACATAACCCTTAACCCTAAACCCTAAATCCAACCCTAACCCTAAAAAGAGGGCAAAATAGTCATTTGTAAACTTAGGATAAGATTTAACATAAATAAAGTGACAATAACAAAAAAAAAATACTTTTTTGGTATTGATCAATATTGTTAGTGAGTTATATGAAAATATTAATTTTTGAGTGAGGTATATGGAATTTTCATATTTGTTAGTGACCCATGTGGGAAAAACTGATATGATAAAACTCAGATTCTCACTCAAATAGAGTTTTACAGTAACTTCTTCTTCAATTCAAATATAATTTGATTAATTTGGGAATACAAGAACTAGGGTTTCAAGAGATTAGGGAAGAACAAGATTTAGATTTAGAAAAGAATAAGAGGTCGAGAAGACTCTTACAGATTACTCAATACCCCCCCCTCCTCCTCACACACTGCACCTATTTATACCGTTTTAAAACACACACTGCACCTATTTATACCGTTTTCAAATATTACCACTGTACCCCTGTGCTTCCCGCCCTTTTCTTTTACAATTTATTTCATAGCACGCGCAATACATGTGCAGTTCTTTACATTGCATAATCCTTCAGGTAGCTAGACTTCACTATGGTTCGAATGCTTCTCATTCCCTGCAAATTCATTGTGCTCGCATCAATACCATCCCCTAAAATGAGAACCTTGTCCTCAAGGTTCAGCTACGGAAATGACGTCTCTATCACCTCTAAGTCTTCCCAACTATCTTCATCTGTCGACAGCCCATCCCACCTGATCAGCACTGGATTAATAACAATATTTTCTCATTTGATCCTTCTCTTGTTCAATACTTCTTATGGTTGAAAATAAATTTCATTTTCCCCATTAATTGCAGCAGACCTGAACTCACCATTTCTGGAGTTTAACATACACACAGTCTCCCTTTTTAGACTCTTTTTCAATACGATTTGCATTTTCCTTATTCCTCATTCTCACTTGTGCCTAACATTTCTTGCCTACCACTGAGATCATTGTCATCTGCAGAATTAGTTGCTTCTCCTGGTATATAATCAAGCATAGTTAGGGGTTTTCGGCCACACAAGACCTCAAATGGAGTCCTTCCCGTTGATGAATGCCATGAAGTATTATACAAATACTCCTCTAATGCTAAAAATTTCATCCAGTTATTAGGCTCTGTTGTGCGCGGTACAAATCAAACCAACAAGAATCAATGCGGAATACAAAGAGAGAACCAGCGAGAAAACACAAAAACAAACCAACACAGAAGGACACACAGATTTAATGTGGTTCGGCAAAATACATGCCTACATCCACGGGGCGGTTGGGGTTTCTTCTTCTTCAAATTATCACCAATGGGCGAAAACAAACCCTTACAAATAATGACGGCTGCAAAACCGAAATAGGGATCTCTAATTTTCGTCTCAGATTACAAAACCCTAACAAGTGTATTTATAGGGAAACTATTGGGCCTTTTCGAATTGGGCCTGATCCAGTTCAAAATACCGTCATCAGTCGACTGGTCGACTGGCAATCCATCTGGCAGTCGACCGATCAGTCGACTGATCCTCTGCTGCTGCTTGTATCTTTAGCCTTCGAAAACTCTCTGGACAGTCGCCTGATCCTTCTATCAGTCGACTTATGCTGTAACTTTCTTTTGCTGCAGATACTCCAAAACAATCTGAACCAGAATCGAGCCATTATCCTACAATCTCCACCTTGGCGAGATCTTCCACCAAGTATCCAACAATCTCCACCTTGGCAAGATCTTCCAAGTAGCCCAAGCAATCTCCACAAATACTCCAAATGCTCATCATCAAATGTAACAACAAATCCAAACTCCACCTTAGTATGATATCACATACTAGGCGAACAAATAGCGAAGCACTATTCCAACCCCCCATTCCAAATCATCAAACATGCAAAATATTAGCCAGGTTCATGCAATGCTTGAACTTGGCTGCCCCAACAACTTTGGTCAACATATCAGCAGGATTATCAGCTGTCCCAATCTTCACCAAATGAATATCACCATCCTTTATCAAATCACGCACAAAGTGATAACGGACGTCAATATGTTTGGTCCTCGAATGATGAACTTGGTTCTTCGCTAAATGAATAGCACTCTGACTGTCACAGTGTACCTCCACCTTCTCCCGATGAATCCCCAAGCTCTTCAAAAGTCCATGTATCCAAATGGCTTCCTTCATGGCCTCAGCAACCGCCATGTATTCAGCCTCAGTAGTAGACAACGCTACAGTGGACTGCAAATTCGACCTCCAACTTATAGGTGCTCTAGCCATCGTAAACAAATAGCCTGTAGTAGACCGCCTCTTATCTAGATCACCTACATAGTCTGAATCAACATATCCAACTAATAACCTGCTAATATTGTCATCCCTTTCAAATTTCAAACCCACATCTGTGGTGCCACTTATGTACCTTAGAATCCATTTAGCTGCTTGCCAATGCTCTTTGCCTGGATCATGCATATATCGACTAACCATACTCACTGCCTGAGAGATGTCTGGTCGAGTACAAATCATAGCATACATCAAACTGCCAACCACACTAGTGTAAGGTACATTCGCCATATACTGTCTCTCTTCATCTGTACTTGGAGACTGAGAAGCACTAATTCTGAAATGACTGGCTAAGGGTGTACTTACTGGTTTAGTCTTCTCATCTATACCGAACCGTTTCAGCACCTTCAAAAGATATTGTTTCTGTGTCAAACTCACTATGCCCTTTGCCCTGTCTCTAGCTATCTCCATCCCAAGTATCTTCTTGGCTTCGCCAAGATCCTTCATCTCGAATTCAGAACTCAACTGATTCTTCAAATTTTGAATCTCCTTAGCATTCTTAGAGGCAATCAACATGTCATCCACATATAATAACAGATATATGAAAGAGCCATCCTGCAACTTCCTGAAGTAAACACAATGATCAAACTCACTTCTGGAATATCTCTGCACCTTCATAAACTGATCAAACCTCAAATACCACTGCCTTGGAGATTGCTTCAACCCATAGAGAGACTTCTTCAACCTGCAAACACAATTTTCCTTCCCAGCAATTTTGAACCCATCTGGCTGTAACATATAAATTTCTTCATCTAGTTCCCCATGTAAGAACGCAGTCTTCACATCCATCTGTGTCAACTCAAGGTCAAACTGTGCTACCAATGCCAACAAAATCCGAATAGAATGATGCTTCACAACTGGAGAGAACACTTCATTATAGTCAATTCCTTCCTGTTGAGCATACCCCTTTGCAACTAGTCTAGCCTTGAACCGAACACTGCCTTTTGGACCTTCTTTCTTTGTATACACCCACTTGCAACCGATTGCTTTCTTCCCCTTTGGTAGTTGCACTAGATCCCAAGTCTTATTCTTATGAAGAGAGTTCATCTCTTCACCCATAGCAACTTTCCAATCTGCATTTTCTGAACTTCTAGTGGCTTCTTTGAAGTTGGAGGGAACTTCATCATCCACAATGGGAAGAGCAAATGCAACTGTATCTGTAAAACGAGACGGTCGTTTGATATCTCTTCTTTGCCTTCTTACTGCAATTGATTCTTCCTGCTGGATAGGAACTTCTTCATCATTCTCAGTATCAACCACATCATCATCATCTTGGACAGGAACAGGATTTTCAACTGACAACTTTTCTAACTCCACCTGTTGAAAAACTCTCCTACCAGTCGACTGGTTATTGCCACCAGTCGACTGTCCCGAGCTCCCACAATTCTGCTGTTTTGGACCATCAGTCGACTGCTCCTGTTCATCAGTCGACTGTCCCGAACTTCTTCTACTCACCTGTTGAAGAACTGTCCCACTCTTCTGCTGCTCACCAGTCGACTGACATATACCACCAGTCGACTGTCCCGAGCTAATCATGCTGGTCTCATCAAAAGTCACATCTCTGCTGATTACTAACTTTTTCTGTTCTGGACACCACAACCTGTAACCTTTGACACCAGTACTAAAACCAACAAATATAGCCTTCTTGGCTCTTGCATCAAGTTTAGTTTCAGTTACATGAAAATAAGCAGGACAACCAAATATATGCAAAAAACTATAATCAGATGCAGGTTTACCACTCCATACCTCAATAGGCATTTTGCCTTCAAGTGCTGCTGATGGTAAACGGTTGACGATGTGGCTTGCATATATAACAGCTTCTGCCCAAAATGTCTTCTTCAACCCAGACTGTGCTAACATACATCTTACCTTCTCAAGTAAGGTTCTGTTCATCCTTTCTGCAACCCCATTTTGCTGTGGAGTCTTCCTAACTGTGAAGTGCCTCTGGATCCCTTCATCTTCACACAACTTCAGAAACGGATCATTCTTATATTCCCCTCCATTATCTGACCTCAGAACCTTAATCTTCCTACCAGTCTGATTTTCAACTTTCTTCTTCCAACTTGTGAACAATGTCAAAACTTCATCTTTGTGCTTCATGGTATATACCCAAACTCGTCTGGAGTAATCATCAACAAAAGTAACAAACCAGTGTCTACCACTCATAGAAGGTGTCTGAGTAGGGCCCCAAACATCTGTGTGCACATAATCGAGGATACCCTTTGTCTGATGTACAGCTGTACCAAATTTCACCCTAGTTTGCTTACCCAAAACACAATGTTCACAAAATTCCAACTTGCACCCTTTAGCATCTTTAAGCAACCCTTGCTTCACAAGCCCCTGCAAGGCCTTTTCTCCTGCATGCCCGAGTCGCATATGCCACAACCTAGTAGAGTCGGGAACAACCTGTTTAGGCTTCTCAGTTACACTGGCAGCCTGACCCAAATATATTTTTCCCTGCAAGAAAAACAAGTTCCTCTTTCTTTGCCCTTTCATCACCACGAGTGATCCACTAGTCACCTTCAGAATGCCACCTTCACTAGCAAATTTCAATCCACTGGCCTCCAAAGCACCTAGTGAAATCAGATTCTTTTTCAAATCTGGTACATACCATACATCTGAAAGCTCCCTAATAAGACCATCGTGCATTAGCAATTCTTCCCGATTCCTACCTTCTTACAAGGTGCATCATTTCCCATCAAAACTACACCACCATCCATATACTCCAAAGAAGTAAACCACTCCTTTTTCCAAGACATATGATAGGAGGCTGCTGTATCAAGAAACCATACTTCTTGATAAAGTGAGGGACTAGAAGCAAGTGCAAAAGAAACATCCTCGCCACTTTCTAAATTATCAACAGTCACATTTGCAGTCGAATTTCCCTTATTTCGTAGCTTTGGACAATCCTTTTTCCAATGCCCCCTTTCATGACAGAAAGCACATTCATCTTTGGCCGGTATTTTCCTGTCCTTTGAAACTCCTCTCGATTTGGAACGAGATTTGTTTCCCTTTTTCCCAGATTTGGACTCAGATCTAGTCTCAGTCCTGCCCCTTACAATCAACGCTTCAGAAGTTTCTCTATCAACCATCTTATCCCTTCTCCTAGTTTCATTATTCAACAAAGCATTTGCAACATCTTCATATTTCACAGTATCTTTTCCATATAATAAAGTAGTTGCTAAATGATCATAACTTTCAGGTAATGAATTCAACAGAATTAGGGCTTTATCTTCATCCTTAATTTGCTCATCCAAATTTAACAAATCAGCCAATAATTTATTAAATGATTCCACATGAGCATTCATAGACATACCTTCCGTATAGGTGAAGCGAAAAAGTCTCTTCTTCAAATACAGCCGATTCTCCAAACTTTTCCTCATGTATTTGTCTTCGAGCTTCTTCCACAACACCGCAGCAACGGTATCCCTCATCAAATCGTACTTCTGAGCCTTCTCAATAAAGAGCCGAATAGTCCCACACGCAACTCGATTCAACTTCTTCCAATCTGCTTCGGACATATCCTTAGGTTTTTCAACTTCCAAAGCAACATCTTGTTCTTGTTGAACAAGAACATCCAAAACCTCACATTGCCACATCCCGAAATTGTTTGTCCCATCAAATTTTTCAACTTCAAATTTTGCGTTGTGAATCGTTGTTCTTGATGAACTTGATCCCACAACTTCCTTGGTTGCATCTGCATCACCCGCCATCTCTCTCTAGGTCGAACCAACAGCTCTGATACCACTTGTTGTGCGCGGTACAAATCAAACCAACAAGAATCAATGCGGAATACAAAGAGAGAACCAGCGAGAAAACACAAAAACAAACCAACACAGAAGGACACACAGATTTAATGTGGTTCGGCAAAATACATGCCTACATCCACGGGGCGGTTGGGGTTTCTTCTTCTTCAAATTATCACCAATGGGCGAAAACAAACCCTTACAAATAATGACGGCTGCAAAACCGAAATAGGGATCTCTAATTTTCGTCTCAGATTACAAAACCCTAACAAGTGTATTTATAGGGAAACTATTGGGCCTTTTCGAATTGGGCCTGATCCAGTTCAAAATACCGTCATCAGTCGACTGGTCGACTTACCAGTCGACTGGCAATCCATCTGGCAGTCGACCGATCAGTCGACTGATCCTCTGCTGCTGCTTGTATCTTTAGCCTTCGAAAACTCTCTGGACAGTCGCCTGATCCTTCTATCAGTCGACTTATGCTGTAACTTTCTTTTGCTGCAGATACTCCAAAACAATCTGAACCAGAATCGAGCCATTATCCTACAGGCTCTTCACTGACAAATGCATGCAAGTATTGCTCTAGGCATCTATTTACCACTTCTATCTGGCCGTCTGTTTGCGGGTGATACGAAGTGCTCATCTTCAAGCTTGTGCCCTGTAATTTGAATAGCTCCTTCCAAAACTGACTCGAAAAGATTGGATCTCTATCTGAAACAATTGATTTTGGTATCCCATCCAGTTTCACAATGCCATTGGCAAATGCTCCACTACCTTAATAGTTGTAAAATTCGGAACCAAGCCAATAAAGTGGCTATACTTCGATAACCGATCTACCACCACAAAAACAGTCGTTTTACCATGTGAATTTGGCAACCCAGTAATGAAGTCCATCGAAAAGTCCTCCCATACTTGATTAGGGATAGGTAGTGGTTAAAAAAACCCTCCAGTTTAAGATGCTTCATACTTAGTGTGTTGACACACTTGGCAATGTCTAATAAAGTGATATATGTCTTGGTGCATGTTTTTCCAGTAGAAAGAGTCTTTTATCCTTGCAGTGGTCTTGGTAACTCTTGAATGCCCACCTAGGTGAAGAGTGTCATTCATTCAGAATTTCTTACGGTAAAGTTTTTGGTACCAAAATTCTTCCCTTATAGATGAGCAGTCCCTCTTTCAGTATCATCATAGGCTTTGCAGCTGAATTATGGCTCAATTCCTGTACTATTGCAGTACACTCTTCACTCCGTAACACCTCTTCTTTGATTGTTTCCAGTAATAATGGTCTTGGTTTGGATAAGACAACCTCACATTCACAGTACTCTGCATCTGGTCTCCTTGATAAACTGTCTGCAACAAAATTCAGCTTACCAGGTTTGTAAATTATTCTAAAGTCATACCTTGTTAGCTTGCAAATCCACCTCTGCTATTCATGGGTTTAAATCACTTGATTCACCATGTGATGAAGACTTTGCTGGTCAGTTTGAATTATAAACTTTCTCCCCAACAAATACTGCCACCATCTCTTCATTGCCTCCGTTATAGCGAACATCTCTCGAACATAAGTCGATGCAAATTGCATTCGAGGTGACATCTTCTTGCTAAAAATGCCAATGGGTGATTTTCTTGTTGAAGAACTGCACCAATCCCTTTCCCATATGCATCAATTGTAGGTCCCGCCACAAAAGAGCATGCACTCATGCATGCAACGTTTGGTGCATGCTGATGCATGACAACGTTTGATGCAAGCATGGTGTCTCTTCCAAAGCATGGTGTCTCTTCCAAAGCATGGTGTCTTTTCAAAGCATGGTGTCTCTTCCAAAGCATGGTGTCTTTTCAAAGCATGGTGTCTCTTCCCTTCCTATAAATTCTCACTATTTTCTTCATTTGTAGACACACTCAACTGAAGAGAAAAATAGAGATTGATAGCCACAGAGAGCTTATAAAGTATTGAGAGTTTTTTTTGTAAATCTTTTGAGATTGAGAAATAATATTTGTGTTGTTTTCTTCTCAAATTTATCTCTGTTGTTTTTCTCCCGATCCTAACAAGTGGTATCAGAGCGAGGTTGAGTTGTTGAGTGCCAAAAGCCTTTGCAGATCAAGATGTCGATGGAGGAATCAATATCATCATCATCATTTGGAGCCATGATCAAGCTTACTGCCACCAACTATACACTTTGGAGACCTCGGATGGAAGATCTCCTAAGTTGTAAAGATCTCTTTGATCCTATTGAGGAGAAGGGAGAGAGACCTGAAGCTACCAATGAGGCGGACTGGAAGAAGATGAACAGGAAAACGATCGGTCAGATTCGACAGTGGATCGATCACAGTGTCTTCCATCATGTTGCCTAGGAGACGGATGCTTTTGCCCTTTGGAAGAAGCTGGCGGATATGTACCAGGCCAAGACAGCTCGAAATAAGGCCCTGCTGATGAGACGGTTGGTGAACCTGAAGCTACAGGGAGGAACTTCTGTAGCAGAACACACCAGTGAGTTTCAGAGCCTGGTGAATCAGCTATCTTCAGTGGAGTTACCACTTGAAGATGAGTTACAGGCACTTCTACTTCTCAGCTCTCTTCCAGACAGTTGGGAGACATTGGTGGTCTCCCCCAGCAACTCGGCTTCGACTGGCAATCTTACCATGTCTATGGTTAAGGATGCCCTATTCAATGAGGAAGCTCGGAGAAAGGACGTTGGCACAGAAGCACAAGCCTGCGTCACAGAAGTCCGTGGGAGACAGCGAGAGGAAGATCGAGGCAGGTGGAGAGGCAGGAGCCAAAGCAGAGGCAGATCGAGAGGCAAATCAAGTGATGGGAGGAGGCCTGCATACAACTGCCATCACTGTGGCAAACCAGGCCACATGAAAAGAAATTGTTGGAAGTTACAAAAGCAAGGCGGTCAGGGAAGGTCACAACCAAAGAAGGAAGGAGATGCACAAGTCACAGTACTAGAAGATGTGCTCTTTGCTCTCATGAGGATGAGACATGCCTCCATGTGTCGAATCAGGGCGTAGAATGGGTGGTAGATACTGCAGCATCTTGCCATGCCACTCCTCGAAAGGACATCTTCACGACGTACAAAGTTGGAGACTTTGGCTCGGTGAGGATGGGCAATTCTAGCTTTGCTAAGATTGTCAGAATTGGTGACGTTCGGATGCAGACTGATGCCGGGTGCACAATCACATTGCAGGATGTTCGCCATGTACCTGAACTTCGACAAAATCTTCTTTCGGTGAGAGCCCTAGATGAAAAGAGCTATGATAACCGTTTTTGCAATGGCTCGTGGAGGATGCTGAAAGGTGTAATGGTGATCGCTCATGGACATCTCTGCAGCACTTTGTACAAGACTCATGTGAAGATCAATGTGGAGAGTCTCAATATTGTTGAACATGAAGCTTCGCAGAAACTGTGGCACCAGAGACTCGGTCACATGAGTGAGAAAGGTTTATCAACCTTGATGAAGGAAAATCTTATCTCCATTACCAAGAATGCAGAGCTTCAACCTTGCGGCAGCTGTTTATTTGGCAAGCAGCGAAGAGTCTCTTTTAGTTCCTCTTCAACAAGGAGATCAGAGTTGCTCAGTCTGATACATTCTGATGTTTGCGGTCCCATGGAGGTGGAGTCGCTAGGCGGTAACAAATACTTTCTGACATTTATTGATGATGCTTCTCGGAAGGTGTGGGTGTATTTTCTGAAGACAAAAGATCAGGTCTTGGAAAGCTTCAAAACATTTCATGCCATGGTAGAGCGTGAAACGGGGAAGAAGCTGAAGTGCCTCCGCTCAGATAATGGAGGCGAGTATACATCCAGGAGTTTTGATGCCTATTGCAAGAGTCAGGGCATTCAGCACGAGAAGACGGTTCCACGTACCCCGCAACACAATGGGGTAGCAGAAAGAATGAACCGAACAATCATGGAAAGAGTCAGAAGTATGCTCAGCACAGCAAAGCTGCCAAAGCCATTTTGGGGAGAAGCTGTTCGCACTGCCTGCTACTTGATCAATCGATCTCCATCAGTCCCGCTGAATTTCAACATCCTGGAGAAGAAATGGACCGGCAAAAACCCCTCCTACTCTCACCTGAGGACATTTGGATGTCTGGCTTATGCACATGTCTCAAAGGAGCTCAGGCAGAAGCTCGATACGAGAACCACTCCATGCATTTTCATAGGCTATGGAGACGAGGAGTTTGGATACAGGCTATGGGATCTAAAGACGAAGAAGCCCATCAGAAGTAGAGACGTGGTGTTCCATGAAAATCAGACATATGGGGACACTGAAAAGCCTACAATTGCTGAAAGACCTGTCAGTACTCAGGACTTTGTTCCAGATACAGTACCAGTACAAGCTGCCGCAGATGATGATGTGTATGATCAAGAACTAGAAGCAGAACCAGAGGCGGAGGAAGAAGGGATTGATGAGCCTGGGGGGCCGCAACCTTTCACAGCTGCAGAACCAGTACAAGATAATGATACACCGCCTGAGACGAGTGAGCCTCAGCTACGTAGATCTGAAAGAGGCCATGTTCCGTCTACTAAATATCCAGAATCAGAGTACATTCTTCTTACTGATGAAGGGGAGCCAGAGAATTTCCAGGAAGCATTGTCTCATCCAGACAAAGACAACTGGCTGCACGCTATGCAGGATGAGATGGACTCTTTAGAGAAGAACCAAACCTACGATTTGGTTAAGCTTACAGGAGGGAAGAAGGCACTAAAGAACAAGTGGGTATTCAAGCTCAAGAAAGATGGCAGCGGAAAGGTGGTAAAGCACAAAGCTCGGCTAGTGGTCAAAGGATTCCTTCAGAAGAAAGGCATCGATTTTGGTGAGATTTTTTCTCCAGTTGTAAAGATGACTTCAATCCGAGTCATGCTCGGATTAGCAGCTAGCCTAGACTTGGAGCTTGAACAAATGGATGTGAAGACTGCATTTCTTCACGGTGATCTGCATGAAGAAATTTACATGGAGCAGCCAGAGGGATACGAGGTTCCAGGGAAAGAGAATCTCGTATGTAAGCTGAAGAAGAGTTTGTATGGCCTCAAGCAAGCACCAAGGCAATGGTACAAGAAGTTTGATTCATTCATGGTGAGTCAAGGCTACAAGAGGACTGCTGCAGATCAATGCGTCTACATTCAAAGGTCCCCTGATGGAAATTTCATTGCACTGTTACTATATGTCGATGACATGTTGATCGTCGGACAAGATGCAGTGAAGATCAGACAGCTGAAGATAGAACTCTCTAAGGTCTTTGATATGAAGGACCTTGGGCCAGCTCAGCAGATTTTAGGTATGAACATCTCTCGAGACAGAAAGGCCCGAAGATTGTGGTTATCTCAAGAGAAATATGTTGAACGGGTGATCAAGCGATTCAACATGGAGGGTGCCAAGCCAGTTAGCATCCCACTGGCTAATCATTTCAAGTTAAGCAAGAGTTCGTGTCCCTCATCCAGGAAAGAGATCGAGGAAATGGAAGTTGTGCCTTATTCTTCAGCGGTTGGAAGTCTGATGTATGCAATGGTGTGTACGAGGCCGGATATTGCACATGCAGTGGGTGTGGCAAGCAGATTTCTCTCCAATCCAGGAAATGAGCATTGGGAGGCTGTGAAGTGGATTCTCAGGTATCTTATGGGTACTTCAAAGATATGTTTGTGTTACGGGGGAGCTGATCCGGTTTTGGAAGGCTATACAGATGCAGATATGGCCGGAGATCTTGATGGTAGAAAATCGACTTCTGGTTTTATCTACACTTTTGCAGGGGGAGCTGTGTCATGGCAGTCAAGGTTGCAGAAGTGCGTTGCACTATCTACGATAGAAGCAGAGTACATTGCTGCCGCTAAAGCTGGCAAGGAGATGTTGTGGTTAAAGCGATTTCTACAAGAACTCGGGATCAAGCAGAATGACTACAAGGTACATTGTGACAGTCAGAGTGCTCTGGATTTGAGCAAGAATTCAATGTACCATTCCCGAACAAAACATATTGATATTCGCTATCACTGGATACGCGAGGTGATGGATCAACAATTGTTGAAACTGATGAAGATCCACACGAAGGAGAATCCAGCAGACATGTTGACAAAGATTGTGTCTCGGGAGAAACTAGAGTTATGCAGAGACATAACTGGAATGGATGAGAGATGACGATTGGTGCAGATGTGGCGTGAGGGGGAGAATTGTAGGTCTCGCCACAAAAGAGCATGCACTCATGCATGCAACGTTTGGTGCATGCTGATGCATGACAACGTTTGATGCAAGCATGGTGTCTCTTCCAAAGCATGGTGTCTCTTCCAAAGCATGGTGTCTCTTCCAAGGCATGGTGTCTTTTCAAAGCATGGTGTCTCTTCCCTTCCTATAAATTCTCACTATTTTCTTCATTTGTAGACACACTCAACTGAAGAGAAAAATAGAGATTGATAGCCACAGAGAGCTTATAAAGTATTGAGAGTTTTTTTTGTAAATCTTTTGAGATTGAGAAATAATATTTGTGTTGTTTTCTTCTCAAATTTATCTCTGTTGTTTTTCTCACGATCCTAACATCAATTTCAACTACAACTTGCTTAGAAAATTTTGGTAAAGCTAGCACTGGGGGTTTGAGCATTGCACATTGGAGATTATTGAATGCCTTAGCAGCCTCCTCAGT
Organism: Hemerocallis citrina; assembly: GCA_017893485.1. Classification (NCBI taxonomy): domain Eukaryota; kingdom Viridiplantae; phylum Streptophyta; class Magnoliopsida; order Asparagales; family Asphodelaceae; genus Hemerocallis; species Hemerocallis citrina. Next base: position 10,906,600 of record CM030366.1, on the reverse strand, counting down.
CCAGCTAAATTCCCCCTTTTGCAATAAATCAGTTAGAGCGGCTGCTATCATCGCATACCCCTTAATAAACCTTCTGTAATATCCAGTTAAACCTAAAAATGTCTTGAGCTGCTTGACATTTGCAGGTTGTGGCCATTCTTGAACAACTTTCAATTTTGAATCACAAGCTTGGATGCCCTTCACTGAAATTACATGACCCAAACACTCCACTGTTTGCAGGCCAAACTCACAATTGTTTCTCTTCATGAAGAAATGATTATGTTCTAAAATCCTCATTACCATTGACAGATGTTGTAGATGAGCATCCCAGTCTTCGCTATACACCAATATGTCATCAAAGAAAACCAATACAAATTTTCTCAAATATGGTTTAAAAATGGAATTCATGGTAGCTTGAAATGTCGAGGGTGCATTTGTAAGTCCAAAAGTCATAACTAAGAACTCGTAATGACCCTCTTCTAAATGCTGTCTTCTCTCTATCCACAGCTTGTACTCGAATTTGATGGTAGCCATCCCTCAAGTCCAACTTAGTGAAGTATTTTGCTCCAAATAACTCATCAAATAGCTCGTCGGCAGTAGGTATGAGAATTTTTTTTATAGTGATTGAATTGAAAGCTCGATAGTCTACGCAGAACCTCCATGACCCATCTTTCTTCTTAACTAATAGAACTGGGGAAGAGAAAGGACTTTTACTGTGCTTTAGTATCCCTTGTTGCAGCATTTTGGGGACTTGATTCTCTATTTCTTCCTTATGAAAATGAGGGTATTTTTATGGCTTCACATTCGTTGGAGCTACGCCAAGTAACACGTGAATTAGATGATCATGCTCTTTACTTGGAGGAAGGCCCGTGACCTCTTCAAATAATGGTACATATTGTTGCAACAAGTTTGCAATATCATAATGAACATTTTGATCTGACACACTCTCTTGTAGAACCAGATGAAAATATTACCCAATAGAGTCAGCGAAATTTTTTACCAAACTATTCCTGTTTGAAAGTTAAATACCAAAAAGTCTCTTTCGCTAACTGAGATAGTGTGCCTGGTAAAAATCAGCGCAAACCCCGTTAGCGTGCTATGGGACACTAGGGGCACTACAAACCGTACAGGCTATAGCGGCGCTTTTATAAGGCTATAGCGGCATTTTTTGGTGCCGTTATAGCTCATAACGGCGCTTCTGAAATCGCCGCTAAAAGCGCCGTTAGAACGTGCGTCGTTATAACCATATAGGCTATCGCGGCGTGTTTGGACGCCGCCGCTATAGGGTGGCCACCTATAACGGCGTTACCAAACCGCCGTTATAGGAGTGTTTCGTTTTTTTTATAAATTAGTTATAGCGGCGCTTTTCCCAAGCGCCGGGACTGCACCTAGCTATAGCGGCGCTTTTTCCAAGCGCCGGGACTGTACCACGATTAAAAAGCTAGCATTGGTACCCTACTGCGGCGCTGGTCCAGCGCCGCGATAGAGGTGTCCAGAAGCTGGAGTATCTATTGCGGCGTTTCGTGGTAAACGCCACGATAGTGTTTTTTTTTTTTTAAATTTACATTTTATTATAAAATTTTCAATTGAAAAATCTAGTAATTAATCGCATATTACAAGTACATTTAATCATATTAAATTTAAATGCAAATCAGGTAAATCAATAATATCATAATCAAGAATCAAAATTCACACATCACAAAAACAACGCAATAGAAAACAAAATATGTAACACATAGCTGTCATACAACGAGTATCAAATGTATATGTTGTACAACACATAGTTATTACAAAATATAGATATAATTCCTACAAAATATTTTAAAAGAAGTCCAAATTCAACAAACTACAACAGGGGAGTTTCCTCGTGTGGCCTGCTGTTGCTTCAAATTCCATCGTTATTTTGCCCTAGTATATGTGTGTGACTGGAAACTGATGGAATACACTGGCCCTGTAGAAAATACATAAATATTTCAGTAAAGTAATGGATATGAGAGGCAACACATACACATACACATAGAAATAAATAACTGTATAAATGATAATGTATAAATGATAACTGTATATAGGAAGCATCAAATGAGGGTGGCTCAATTTGAACATGTTAAAGATATTTTTCCTAACTTTTCAATGAGATTATGATTATCATACTCAATCTGCTAATTCTACTTGCCTTAACCCTTCAGTCACTCTTTTCTTTCTTTTAGCTGATACCACACCTAGCCATGAGCAAAAATTGAACTGAACTGAACAACAAGAAGCGACGCCTTCTTTTGTCTATCAACAAGTGATATGATATCTCACATGGAGTGATCACATGATACAGAGAATGTCTTTAAGATTCTGAAGCATGCACTTGCAGATTCAATACTAATTAATTTAAATTAGTTAAGAAACCTGTGACATCAATACTAATTGAAGCAATGCACTTGCAGATTCATTGATCAAATCGAGCAAGTACTGGAGACAATTGGGTTGAACGACAAAAAAATAAGACTGTTGGAAGATTTTAGGAACTACGTTATTTGTTGTAGAGTTCTTTGTTCCTGATCAAAAATGTTCCTTCCAGAATAACATCGTATTGACCAACATAGAACTATATCCTAAATAGCTACTAAGACCAAATTAGATGATACTGTTCATGATATGGAGGAGGGTACCAACATAGAAGGAATCTTCAGTCTCTTTTTCTCAATCCAGCAAAGACTTGCAAAAGCCACACTTGCTTAAACAATATCTAAACTCACAGGAACATTCCATAAAGCAACAGGCAGGGCCAGCCCACACTTGCTTCCTTTGATGCTGCATCAAATGAAGCATCAAATTTATAAATAACTGTATAACTAAATAAAAAGTTTCTTCATATCGAGCAGTTGTACTCACATGGTGGGAGCAGTTGTACTCACATGGTGGACTAGACTGTATGGACAATCTGCTCAGTTCATCATAATGTTCACGTCAATACACATATGTTCACAAAAATTTTAATGCAATACAAATCATAGCTTAACTACGCAGATCGACCATGGGGAGTCCCACCACGTAACTATAACAACTATATATGAGGGAATCACCCCCACTTTAAGTATGAGGCTTCCTTTTCTCAACTATTAAAAGAATTCAAGCTGCATATATACAATTCAGGACACACAGTTTTCAAGTTTTAAATATTTAAAACTGAGGTTGTTAAAAAAAATTGATCCCAACTAACTTTTTATACAAGACTACCATCCCTTCAGGTTTAAAGTGATGCACTGTTTTAAACTTTACGAGCAATTTACTGTAAATTGAAATATTTGCATGTAGTACATAATGTTGGCTCTACTACATGCTTATTGTATAAGAGAGAACCAAGAACATTAACAAGCATATGGTAGTTAATAAATTTTTAAACATGTGCAATACTAACGTTGACTCTTATTTAAAATTAGTTAAAAGTGGGTATTTAGTTGTAGAATACTAACCAGTGCTTGAGTTGGAATTCCTTGTGACTGTTGTCGGACTAACGTCGCCATTTGAACCATTGCTGCCTCCAGACGTGCCACTGTTGCCTTTTGCTGATCAACATCTTCCTATTTGGGCCCGGCTACATCAGCTTCATCAATAACTATACTGGAGTAAACTGTTGTCAGACTTAATCGTAATACCAATACACACATGATCATATTACCATAAAAGAAGCAGAAGAAAAGTAGCACTAAGTAATTGGATGAAACCAATGATCAAATTGTTCTGCCGAAAAAATATAATTGGATGAAACCAATGATCAAGTAAAAATTTGAAGTTTAAACATACTTAGGGTACATTGAGGTACATGCAAGTGAGTGATATTTTGACTTATAGGTATTTACTTGAAAGAGATGGAATTTCTGGATATATTCTAAGACATAGCTTCATCACATATGCATTTCCAATCCATTTGCTTTAAATGCAGGTTATATCAAAAATACAGACACAGACATACAGGATATAAAATGACCACCAGAGGGAATTTTTTAAAAACTATATTGAAATATTTAGTTTCGTGTTGGACGCATTTGTCCTATTCAAGTGTCTAATAGTTGTTGAACATGACACATGACATGGCTGTCATGTTGAGGTTTTCATGCTCCAAAGATGAGATATAAGGTAATTTTGGGTTATGTACAATGATCAAATTATTGTTAAATTAATGCACGACCTATATTTTTAACCTTGACATTAACATAAGTAGATTTCTTACCTGTACAAATAATTAATGTGGTATGACTAATTTATATTGCAGTAATCAACATTGAATATTTATGTTATGCAGCCCATACCATTTATCTCCCATTTCATTTCTCTGTTATGATTTATCAATGTAGATCATTAGCAAAAAGTTAACTTATATATTTGTCTCCCAGCAATTCATATTTGGGTATCAGCTCTTAATTTTCAAGAGCTTGCTTGTATTGAGTTCCTCTGAAAAGTAGGGTGTGCTGAGAAGATAGATTTCATCAGGTTCTCATTTTGATGAAATAGTAATTGTTTGATGTTTTAGTGTCAGAATGAAGGATATCCAGAATAGGGGGGTGGAGCTAGAATTATGTTTAGCTAAGGTAAAGTAATAGAGAAAGAATTGAATAAATTGTCCGTTTCTCAACCATTGCATCTAATATTAGGGATGCAAAATGTAACAGAGGGGCTCATAACAAGTGGCTGCTAAAAGTATTTAATCCACTATTGCATCCTAAAAGGTAAATACCAAGTGTTATGACATTGTTTGGCGAAACCAGTTAGCTCACTTTGAGTATGGATCACAGTATAAGCACTGTCTAGTTCGAGAAAGTAGTTTCGAGCAGTGTTTTTTAATATTATTATTTACTTTTAAGCAGTGCTAGTATGGGTAGAATTGATAGTGCACCACACAGTCAAACAGGCATAACTGAATTTGCGTAATTGTTTTGTAATAAGGTTTACAATTTATCATTTACAATTTGTAAAGAAACAAAGAGGAACAAGTGCTACATCAACTTCATCAATAACAATACTGGGGTAAACTGCAACATAATCAGATACGATGGTCATCGAACATAGGAATCAAAAACATTCCCCAACTAAGAATAGTTGGGGAATTAGCTGTTGCATTTAATTCTTGGAAATTTGAAACCACACAACCTACTTCCTGCTTGGACATATTAAAACAAAATTTGAAACCACACAACCTACTTCATGCTTGGAAGTAAGGGTTTAAAATCACACAACCATATGGAAATTGATAGACCATCCCTATAGTGCCATTAACATGTTTCGTGTCAGCTCACTGTTTTTGGCTAATGGAAAGCATGCATACACTCCAAAGCTACTATTTATTAGTGAGGGATGAATGAATTCTTTATCCTTGGTGATTGAGCTCTTGAGGTAACCTCTAAGGCCCTTAGACATCATTTTAATACAACTGATATCTGTGAAGTTTAACTCGTCGACATTGTGATCAAACTTATACAAGTCGGGTCAATAGGTTTGACATAATTACGGAGGCAAACTAATTAATCATAATGATAACAGTGATTTTCTAATGACAAAAAGAGAATGGCAACTCGTTCACTGTGCATTATAAAGATTTTCTGACCAACACATGCCTTTAAACTTCTTGATTATTCACCTTATGCAACACATACTATACTTTAACTGTCAAGTTTGTAAGTGGGAACCAAATAAAGTGCATAGCATAAACTGGCGACGAGAAAGAATTGGTTTACTGTTTTATGTAATACCCACAGATATCTATAACATGCCAGTTTTTCCTAGTAAGGCTCGAGTTATAAGTTTTGTAGTACACATTCAGCCCTGATGGTGTTCTTCAAATAGAATATTGTTGATGAAAGTAAAATTTGCACCAGAAAATTCCAACATCATAATGCATGCTAGCAACAAAAGAAAACAAGATTTTATTAGAACAATAACTTGAAATAGTAGATTATGTGAAAATTCCATAATCAACTACTTTGGAACTCATATTAAAAGTTAACTTTTCTAGGAAAAAAGTATTTTGCAAGGACTAGAAGATTGTATTGTATATTTATCTGTACATAATAAACGAAATTTTATAAGCACTTAAGCTGGCCGGAATTTGGGTTGAACAAAAATTGCAACTTACATGGGTTCGCATTAAAACTGGCAATGATGACGCTAAATTCACACGTCATTTACTCATCTACAACCCAAACTTGACCTCATGATAAACTCAGAACTTCAGCCTCAGCCTGGGTATTTAAAGGCCGATCTCTGACTCCTTTAAAAAAAATACTAAAAGAAAAAAATATACTATCATAGTTAAAAATTTCTAGAAATTCAAAATTTACGATTCTAACTTTCTGCTTGTGAACAGTATTTGACACATGTCTGGAAAAATGTTAATAGATCATCAGAATAAATGATACAGAAACCATAAAAGAACATAAACAAGCATCAACATAACATCATATTCAGATAGCATAATAAATGGCAATGAAATAGACGTAAAAAAGATAAACATAATACTTCTTAAGAAAAATCGAACTCACTTGAAGAACACGAGCAGAGACATGAGAGCTTGCGATTTCTAGATACTTTCCATTCATTTTCTTTAAAGCTTCACTTACAAACCTTATGCCATGTAAACTAATTAGCAAACGCAAGGCGAACATCTTAATAAACATAACTAAACAAATAACAACATATGCTCCCAAAAAATAAACAAACAAGTACATACTTGGATCTCTCTTCCTTGCTGATATTATGACATCTCATTTTTTCCCACAATGAAGCTAACTCCTGCCAAGCATTACCAAAAGTTAATACTTAGCCAAAATAAATAAATAAAATAAGACAAAAAGTAAAAAAAATTAAAAAAGGAAACACCTCGTCAGAAGAACTACACTATGTATGCCGTAAGGTAATAATAATATAATATCTTGTATTCATAACACTTTCTTTACTGCGGCAAACTATATTATTTTATCCAACTAAGCTATTTAGCAAATAATGAATAAAACTAAAACATTTGATTACCTATGTGTAATAATAGTAGGCATACAGAAAATCATACAAAGTATAGTAAAATGCCAAAAGCTAGCCTAATGTTTTCTTATAGCAAGTAACTAGCCTATAGTTTCACCTTATAATTGAGAACACCAATTTTTCATTGCAAAACACACTTGTACATCAATTCTCAAATGCCCGAGTAATCTCATGTTAGTTTTTTGCATTTTAGCCTCTAACTTAAGCAAAAGTCCAACTTTTAGGCATTGACCAACTACCATTTCGCCTTTGTCACATAATAATTCACTGGTCATATATCAATAAGCAATGTTCTATTAATAAATAAATTCCTAAACTCCAACATTGAAAATTAAACAGAACTGGTGCTCACATTCTCAAGATTGTAGTTCGGTTTCCTCTTCTTCTTTCTCTCTTCCGACATTGCCTAAATCCAAATTCATCAAACAATCAATAAATAAGCAAAAAGATATCAACTTTAGGCATTTTAATCAAAAACCAAATGAGATTCTGATACCTTTGCGGCGAGTCTGCGCTCTCTCGGGGTTTGCGGCTTCTCCGCCGGCGCCGCCGCAACGGCGGGCTTAGCGGGTTTGGACTTGAACGGTTTCGGGTCCTTCTTAGATCCGACATCCTTCTTCGAAGGCTCGCGCTTTCGCTTCTTGGAATCGATAATTTCGCCGATCGCCGCCATTACACACACAGAGAGAGAGAGAGAGAGTAGGGGGTTTAGCGTTTTGGTCGAATGAAGAAGAAAATGAACAATAAGGAGGATCGGCGAAGGAGCGGCGAAGGAGGAGAGCGGCCAGGGTGGTGCGCGCGAGGGAAGTGCGCGCTAGGGAGGTGAGGCAGTGAGTGGGGAGGGGAGAGAGAAACGCGATGGGTTTTAGAGGGGAGGCGGCGTGTGCTGAGTGGGAAGAATAGCGGGATTAGAGTAGAGCGGGATTAGGGTTATAAAAATTGGGGAAAGTAAAAGGGTGGCGGGATTTTAGAACGGGGTAGGTTTTCAGAATATTATTTACCCCACCCTATAACGGCGCGTATATATAACCGCCGTGATAAGTTATACATATATATATATAACGGCATTACTGTTTGAGTCTATAGCGGCGTTGTTGCCACACGCCGTTACAGAGAGTGTGTTTTTTATAAAATAAAATTCTTCTATACCTATAGCGGCGCGTTGTGAAAACGCCGGGAAAGATATGCCGCTATAGCCCATGCGGTTTGTAGTGGGGACACTACTCTCAAGTAAGGGTGTGGAAAAAAAATCACCAAGTATATACATGCTAACCCCGTTAGCGCGCCTATTTAAACCAGGCGCGCTAACGGGGTTAGCGTGCTAGGGGGGACACTAGGGGACACTACTCCTTAAGTAGGGGGTGTGGGAAAAAATGTCAAGTATAGACACGCTAACGAAGTTAGCGCGCCTATTTAAACCAGGTATAAACCAGGCACGCTAACGGGGTTAGCGTTCTAAGGGGACACTAGGGGACACTACTCCTTAAGTAAGGGGTGTGGAAAAAAATGCTAAGTATAGACACGCTAACAAAGTTAGTGCGCCCATTTAGACCAAGCGCGCTAACGGGGTTAGCGTGTCTATACTTGGTGATTTTTTTCCCACACCCCTACTTGAGAGTAGTGTCCCATAGCACGCTAATGGGGTTAGCACGCAGATTTTTATCAGGCGCGCTATCTCGGTTAGCGATAGAGTCTTTTTGGTATTTAACTTTCAAACAGGGATAGTTTGGTACCTACTTTAAAAAAGTGGGATAGTTTGGTAAAAAATTTGAGTCAGTGTTTATCTCCCTTCTCAATGAATTCACCTGTATTTGAGTTGCCACCTACCCCTCTCCACCTTGTAATTTAACATGTTGATTGTTAAGAGTGAATTCCATGGTCATGTCCGTGTAATCAAATACAACTTTGCCAAGTAATCGCAGCCATTGCACCCCAAACACAAGAACAAAAACATAAATTGGTAACACATAAAAGTCAATAAAGAATGAGTATCCTTGAATAGTGATGGGAACCCTTACACATTTTCCCTCACACTTAAGTGTTTAACCATTGCCCACTATCACATTGAAATGAGAAAATACTTGTACTGGTATGTTTAAAATTTTTACTAAACGTTCCTGAATGAAGGTATTAGTGCTCCCAGAGTCAATAAACACCTGTAGTGATGTTGCTGTGATGGACCCAGGCACTCTGAAAGTCCTCAATGAATTCTGCCCTGTAAAAGCTTGATAGGAAATTTCAGGTATAGCCAGCTCACCCTTACTGGTGTCAGTTTGTGCACATTGAGTAGTAACATGATTAGGCACTGATATACTGTCCCGTTGATCTAATCCATCAAAAGCATCAAAAATTGCTTCTTACATTTGTGACCAGGGATATACTTCTCGTCGCAATTAAAACATAAACCCTTTCGTTTCTCATAGCCCACTCAGCTGGGGAGATCTTCTTCACAACGATATTTGAAGATGCAGAGGTTTGTGGTTGTGTAGAAGGTGTGGGAAGAATAGAAGGTAAAGTGCTTGGTGGAGGTTGCCATGGTGGTTTATAACTGTTGCCCCTACCCCAATGTGTTCTACTCTCTACAAATTTCTCCTCTTGCAATCTTGCTAGCCCAATAGCTTCAGATAACATCGCAGGTTTATGAGCTAAAACCTTACGCCTAATGTCATATTTCAAACATGCTATATAGTTGCTCAAAATATGTTCCTGAGATAATCCCTTTGTCTTGTTCATTAACATGTCGAACTGACCTGATATTCCAATAGAGTTGAGGTTTGAGTCAATTTAAAAAGTTGCCCCGTATAATCAACATACGGTGAAACACCAAACCTAGTATCCAACTCTTTCACAAACACCTCCCAATTCCTAAACTCACCATTACTGAATTTGTACAGAAACCACGCTAGAGCTTTCCCATCCATATAAAATGATACTATATTCAACTTTTGATCCGAAGGTGTACGATGATATGCAAAGAATTGGTTGGCTTTAAACAACCATCCCATTGGGTTACTGCTATCAAACCTAGGAAAATCCAACCTACGGTTCTTGAAAGAGTTTGCATTATTTGAATTTATGTGTGTTGGTGTATGCCTTAAAGGCCAGTTATATATTGACATTACTAGTTTATATTGCATTATGATATTTGTTTCATATATGAGACATTTCATTTGTTGTGTTGTTTATTGTGTTTAAATGAGCATAATAATGTCTTTGGAATAGTAGGTTCAATACCATGGGATATCAAGTGAATCACTTGATTGCGAGATCCCATTGGTTGTAATCAGAACACTATTCTTAAATGTCTACGGCTCCCTACATGAGAAGTTATATGTTTTAATATTTTCAAACGTTGCCTGTAATAAGGTGATTATAAAGTCAACTGTTGGATATACTACAATTCATGCGGAGGGATGTGAGTAACTTGGATAGGATTTGTCCCTCTTACATAACAGGAGCGATATCTATGAGCCCCTTGATTGAGTGAGACTACAAAATGCATGACCATGCCCAAATGAGTCAATATGAGATATTGAGCTCATTTGTTTTAGTAAGTCTACTCGGAGATAAGGAAACCAAAGATTGAACTATATAAGGGTGATACGCTCTATGTCTTATGATCAATTAAGATATCTGGACAAAAGGACTAAACTACATGGTAACATTGGTCACGAATTGGCTATGTCAAGTCACTGACATTCCCACTACTTGAGTAGCAGTGATATATTGCTAGATACCGCTCACCATTTGTAATACTAGAATATGATTTTAGTATCACTGTCAATGTAATGAGAACCTACAGGGTCACACACTTAGAATAGATTGAATTTGGGATTTAAATTCATAATATGAATTTAATTAGGAATCCAAGTAAGACTTGCACTCCTGACATTGGTTGGACATTTAATTAGATTAAATGGGCTGACTAAAGTTCAGAGGCTCACGCACGAATCTGACCCAAGTCGGATTATGAGCCCAACAAGCTCGTTACTCTCTTAGGGTTGATTTACTGCAGCTATATATATGATACATATATGTGGAAAAGTCATATATAATAAAATCCTAGCCTTCACAGAAATTGTGAGAGAGAGATCGTGAGGAACAACCCCATCCCGCAGCTAGCACTGCGGTGTGAGGAAAGCTTGATTTTGATTCGTTCGTGTGGATACCGTAGAGGCACCGCAGTATTGCAGTGCTGTGATCGACATATCTTAGAGACAACAGATCCATCCTTAAGGTATAATTCCTAAACACGATTATGGTCTTCGCATGGATCCATGGCTAGGTTTTAATATTTTGTAATTTTTCTGTTGTGTATTCAATCTGTGTTTGTCATTGAAACCTAACAATGTGAGGATTTCTTACAGTTCTGGAATTTTCAAAAGAAGGAGGATTCTCTGATGATGCTGATCAACTCAAGACCTGATCGGGCCTTTCTTCCACCACTTGAAATCGACGACCCATTTCCACCATCATCGTCTTTAAGGACTTGACGTCAGTGGTAAGTGTGTGCATTTGGTCGCCATGGAATTAGATTACCTCCACTTCATCCAACGACCGTCTTCCAACCGCCATTGTTGAAGCTCCAAATCGATGAAGAACTGAGCAAATTTCTGGATACAAATCAGTGAAAGCACCAAAATGATATGATAAAAGTCAGATTCTCACCTAAATAGTGTTTTACAGTAACTTCTTCTTCAATTCAAATAGAAATTGATCAATTTGGGAATACATGAACTAGGGTTTCAAGAGATTAGGGAAGAACAAGATTTAGAAAAGAATAAGAGGTCGAGAAGATTCTTACAGATTACTCAATACTCCCTTTCACACACACTGCACATACTTATACCTTCTTCAAATATTACCACTCTACTACTGTGCTTCCCGCCCTTTTTTTCTTACAATTTATTTCATAGCATGTGCAATACACGTGCAGTTCTTTACATTGCATAATCCTCAAGGCAGCTATGTTTCACTCTGCTTCGAATGCTTCTCATTCCCTGCACATTCATTGTGCTCACATCAAAAACCCTAAAAATAATATAGATCATATCTGGAAAAGGCTGTAAGAGAAAGAGGTTTGAGTTTCGAAAGAAGAGAAGGAGAGAAAAAAGAAGAACAGGCTGTGCACGTCTAGGCTTAGGGTTAGAGAAAGAAACCCTAGTTTTAATGGTATGATGGGCCTATTTTTTTTGCTGCTTCAACCCAAGGTGAGTCCATGAAAGCAAAGAACCCAATCCCACAAATAAGAAGATGTCGTACATTACATTTTACAGTACTCAAGGATTACACATAATAGTAACTGCACATAAAATGCACATTCTAATTAATTTTTTATATATATAGTAAATAATAAGACGTAATCTGTCCTTGAACCTGAGACATCCCTTTACTCATCACATACTCTTTACAAATTACCCCTAGTGGCACAAACTTTTATTTTATATGAATGACACTTTGTAAATAATCATGTCGTAAATAAAATTTGAACTTTGAGGGTATTATGGTAATTAACTAACAACAGTTGAGTAAATGAATGGTTAATGTAACTCTCACTTAAAATGAATGATTGAAATTAGATGGTTGAATGAATGTCTACAAATGAAAACCCTAACTCTCCCATTATAATATTAGAGATTAGAGATTAGAGATTAGAGATGGTAGAAAATGAGTAAGCGTAGAATAAATCTCTAATATCTCTAATATAATATTATAATGGGAAAGTTGGGATTTTCATTTGTAGACAACCTGTAATTTGTAGACTTTCAACCATCTAATCTCACCCATTCATTTTTAAGTGGGAGTTATATTAACCTTTCATTTACTCAAATGTTGTTATTTACCACAATACCTACAAAGTTCAAATTTATTTACGACATAATTATTTACAACAGTGTCACTCATATAAAATAAAAGTTTGTGCCACTAAGGTAAGGGTGGCAATTGGGTCGATTGGGCTGGGTCGGGTCGAACCTGTGCGAGTTGGACCCTAGTTAGGGTTCAGGTCGGTCGAGGGCTCAACCAGTTCGGGCCGGGCCGGGTTCGAATTCGGTAATGTCGACTCGGTCGACCCGTGAACCTGAACGGGTCGAACCTGTAACGGGTCGATTCGGGTCGTGAGTTGGCCAAGTTGAGCAATTTGGTTTTTTAATTTTTTTCCCAATATATATATATATATATATATATATCTATATAATAAATTACAAAGAAAGCTATCAAGTGGCTCACATTCAATCTCCCCTAAAACCAATGGCCCAGATTTCACCTCACAAAACATATTTTCCCGTCCAAAAATTCAAAACCCACCATTTCAAAAAACAGACGCCCTCTCTCTCTCACACACACTGTCTCCCTCTCTCTTCCCCCTCTCTCTCTCTCTCTCTCCCCGCTCTCTCTAACAGCGCCAAAATGACAGTCCCCTCCTTCAACCTCCTGACGCTTCCTCCCGCTCACCTCCAGACTCCGAAACCCCCTTCACCTCCGTCAATTATTCGAGGGAAAACCCACATCAAATCGATTTACGCCCCAATCGCAGTAATTAAGGGGAAAACAGAATCTAATTCCCATCCCACCTTCTTCTCCTCCCCCTCTTTACCCCTAAACCAACAAACAGATAAGAAACCAGAACGAAGAAGCAAATCAGAAGGACGACCGAGATCAAGATCAGGATCTAGAAGGAGGAGATGGGGGATTTGAATTAGGACGAGAACCGAGGCGATGCAGCTGCTCTAATCTGCTCCGGTCTGAGGCGATGCAGCTGGTCCGAATCATCATCTCTATGGAGTCCGCTCACCTCACCGTCCCCTACCTCGGCCAACTTGGCCTCCTCCAATTCAAAGATGTAATCTTTCTCTACCAAACCCTAGCTTTTCTGATTTTCATTGCATATTGTTCTGAGTTTATTTGAATGATTGTATGCTGCTTTAGTCAATTGGTACTTAGATTTATTGTTCATAGATTTATTGACATCCGATTCTAGGGATTTAGTTGGTTGATAGGAAGACATGGTGTATCATTCTGAAGATGCTTGACATCCGATTCTAAAAGAAAATAATACTTACTTTGAAAATATTCAAAAATTTTGTGGTTGGGTCATGAACACAAATTACAAAGTTGGGTCATGAACACAAATCTATTACTACTCCTAAAATGGTTTCGTTTCTTATAGCAACAGAATTAGGGGTTGTTTCTTAATGCATTCAGATTTACCGTTTCCTTCTTAGTTGATTGCAGATTTAAGATTTGTTGTTTCCTTGCAGAGTCCTAGATGGGGCTGCTCGGTGGTGCTTCCCTTTCTTATGGTTCTTAGAACGGAGCATCCGTGTGGCTTTTCAGCATTTTCCTAATCATATGAGGTAATGTGTGTTCATCTTTTACTCTGAAATTGTAATATTTTTTGTTTGTTTGTTTACGCTCTCTTCTCTAATGATATTTCATGTTTCTTAGTTCTTGATAATCAGATCTTCATATATTCATTAAGTGTGTTTGGTGAACGAGACCCACAACAAACACAGTCAATGGGTCAAAGGTATGAAGGTTTGTTGAACATAATTATTGAGTATTGATCGAAGAATACAACATGCCAAAGGTCTCAATGTTTTCCAACTTTCAGAATTGCACAATGTTTACTTGATCATCTTCTTCCATGTCATTGTTTTTTTGGGGTTTTTCTTTTTAAAATGAGTAAGTGAATGAATTAATTATGTGTAGGTGAGTGCGATATAATTAGGCTGTTGTGATTTGGGTTTGGACAATTAAGAATGTACGTTGCGGTCAATCTGAGGAGATATCAAATCATTGATGAAGTTGGGGAGTTCATAATGAATTTTAGAATCATTGCTTACTACTAGTTGATGCAGATATGTCAGGTAATTACTCATCTAAATGTCAGAATCAGTTGCAGATATGTCAGTTGATGCATATTGTATTTGTGGTACGTGCTTTTTATGTGACAGTTATAGTTCGTAATGTAGGTTATTTTGTTGGTGGAGATTTTTTGAATGGAGATATAAATGAGCTGTTAATCGTGCGAGGATAGGATTTAGTCTATAGAGAAGTCTCTTGCTTAAAAGATATTTAATTTAGGTGGAGAAGGAGATAGAGGTATAAAACCAAAGTTAGCATATCTGTACTTTGCTCAAAAATTGATTTTAGTTATCCTAATGATTCCCTAAAAGGCTTACAAGCTTTAAAAACACTTGCCATTGATCTAAAAGATCAACTGAGAACTTTAATATAGTGCAACATTCATCAAAATAAAATGAAGGTTTCAAAAAACGCTAAGCAAAAACATGCGTTAAGCTATTTTATAAACAAACACATGATTAGGGCATTTGGACCATGTGTATTTAAATATTGTGAATGGGTCGGGCAGAAACGGCTAAAAAATTAACGAATAACAATTTCATTATAACCCAAAAATTACGCTAAAGCACCTTCGAGCTACTTATGCGTGCTTTTTAGTGCTTTTTACCTCTTTTGTTAATTGTTTTCTACGAAATCAGCACCTACTCCTTTCCTATTAGATGTTTTCCAACTTTCAGAATTGCACAGTGTTTACTTGGTCATCTTCTTCCATGTCATTTTTTTTGGGGTTTTTCTTTTTAAAATGAAAAGGTGAATGAATTAATTATGTGCAGGTCAGTGCGATATAATTGGGTTGTTGTGATTTGGGTTTGGACAATTGAGAATGTACGTTGCGGTCAATTTGAGGAGATATCAAACCATTGATGAAGTTGGGGAGTTCATAATTAATGTTAGAATCATTGCTTACTACCAGTTGATGCAGATATGTCAGGTAATTACTCATCTAAATGTCAGAATCAATTGCAGATATGTCAGTTGATGCAGATTGTATTTATGGTACGTGCTTTTTATGTGAATTTTAAGATGAAACAGTTATAGTTCGTAATGTAGGTTATTTTGTAGGTGGAGATTTTTTGAATGGAGATATAAATGAGCTGTTAATCGTGCGAGGATAGGATTTAGTCTATAGAGAAGTCTCTTGCTTAAAAGATAATTAATTTAGGTGGAGAATGGAGATAGAGGTATAAAACCAAAGTTAGCATATCTGTACTTTGCCCGAAAAATTGATTTCAGTTATCGTAATGATTCCCTAAAAGGCTTACAAGCTTTAAAAACACTTCCCATTGATCTAAAAGATCAACTGAGAACTTTAATATAGTGCAGCATTCATCAAAATAAAATGAAGGTTTCAAAAAACGCTAAGCAAAAATATGTGTTAAGCTATTTTATAAACAAACACATGATTAGGGCATTTGGAGCATGTGTATTTAAATATTGTGAATGGGTCGGGCAGAAACGGCTAAGAAATTAACGAATAACAATTTCATTATAACCCAAAAATTACGCTAAAGCACCTTCGAGCTACTTACGCGTGCTTTTTAGCTCTTTTTACCGCTTTTGTTAATTGTTTTGTACGAAATCAGCACCTACTCCTTTTCTATTAGCTTTTCTAATAGCTTTTCCCGATCCCCGCTCATTCTCATGGGTTAGTTAAAAGTTCAATTTTGAAATTTGATGGTTAGTTATGGTTAGTTATGGGTTAGTTTTCAATTTCCAATTTCCAGTTTTGATGCTCATTCTCATGTATAGATTGGACGGAAAAAATCCATCACTGGACGGAAAAAATCCATCACTACTCATCATGATGGTTAGTTATGGGTTAGTTAAACTTGATAGTTTGAGATATAATTTTGATGCTCATTCTCATGTAATTTTCAATTTCAATTTTGATGCTCATTCTCATGTTCTTATGGGTTAGTTAAACTTGATGGTTTTAGAGTTAAAATTGTTCGGTTACTACTACTACTCATCATGATTCTATGAATATCACAAAGTGCCATGATTCATTAGAAAATAGAGTTACATATATCATCAAATAAAGTCCTCGAATTTATATGTTGATATGTGATTACAAATTCAAGTCCTTCAAGTCCCAAAGGAGTGCGGACAGGATTAATTTGATAGGGGTGTGATTTTGATGCTCATTCTCATAGGTTTAGAATTGTAGCTTATAGGCTCTATTTGGGAAAGACCTGTCACTGGTAGTTAGAATTGTTCACGGGCAAACCTAGGTAATTTAGGTGAATTACAGTTACAATTTTTCATGTAGTTAATTGTTCACTGGCAAATACTTGTGAATTATAGTTACAATCTACAAAAGATAAAAGTTTTATCAGAGAAACTTCATTCTGAGATTGGGCAGGCACTCCCTTGGGCACTTTGTGTTATTCTTCTTCTGTTTTTTTCTTGATGTTGTTTTAATGTACTTAATGGTTTTGGTTCTCATTAAATCTATTTGTTTTGTAGCTGCTTGCACTGAGGCGACATTGTTGTGATGTTTTAGCTTCTTCCTCTGAAAAGATTATGGAGATAAATATTAGAAAATGTAAAGATGATGAGTTGATTGTCATGAAGCCATAAGTGCAGTTGAGATCAATGTTTGCATGAATTTAAAAGTTGTCCTTGAATAACATGAGGCCATTTTTTGCCATTAAGGTAATCCTCCTACCTAAACAACACGATTATTGCTTAACATATTTATAGATGCATTTTGTAGTCATAACACAAATTGTTTGTTTACATGAATTTTGATTTTAACTGAAAATTTTACTGAATTATCTAGAAAATCATTAAATATGAATAAAATAGGGTAATTTATTTACTTGAGATTTTAACACTAATAAAACTACAAAAAAGTTACAAACACATATTATTGATACAAACATCATATAGTCTCATATTCGATCCCACCACTCATTAAATACAGTATATGATAGAAAGCTATAGCACAAAATAGCGTTTGCACCCAGTAGTGCTAAAAAAACACATGTTATAATTGAATAGCACAAAGCTACAGACAGCGTGTTTGAGCTATTTTAAGGCACATTGAAGCAAAATCCTTGGTACTACACTATATAGTGATCCTTTTTAAGCTACATGGCACATTCTGTTCAACTGTATCTTGATGTTCTAGCTTATAGATTCATGGCATGTCACTCCCCTCTACGCCAAAATAAGTTTGTGGTTTACTTTGCAAAGTAAGGAGGGTTGTGCGTCATTCGTCAGAACTTTGAAGAAGCTCAGTGAAGTTTATCCTTATAAGTTATACATGATACCTCTTTAATCAGGCTTTGTCTGCAACCTTTCCCAAACTCAGGGATATGGAGTATATATCTTTCTATAGTCCTTACTCTCTAGGCTATGCTCAGCCGCTTACACACCTCTAATTTAGAAAAGTAATTTCGTACAATCAAGGGTTTTACTGGCAAATAGGAGTAAACATGAGGACAGTGATTCA
Source organism: Hemerocallis citrina (assembly GCA_017893485.1). NCBI lineage: Eukaryota > Viridiplantae > Streptophyta > Magnoliopsida > Asparagales > Asphodelaceae > Hemerocallis > Hemerocallis citrina. Next base: position 10,888,275 of record CM030366.1, on the reverse strand, counting down.
GGTTTAAGGTAATTTTTAAAAGTATCTGTTTGAATCAATTGGGGTATCCCACATCCTCTTTGTTTTTAGAGGGAAACTTCATCCCTTAGTTTTTCTTACCAACAAAGATCCTCATGGTTTGTGACACCCGGAAACATTACCTTCTAATGATACAAGATAACTAAAGATTCCAGATGTAGCTACTAATTAATTTTCTTCACCAATTGAAATGATCAATTCACAATCAAGAGGAACAACAACATTAAGATCAATATGTAAACCAAGCAATAAATTAGCCAAAAAAGATGTCAACCAAGCAACAATATAATTTATTACTTAATCCACCAACTCTGCTTCTGTATCTTATTGTTTTACATTCAGAATCACCCATATAAGTATCTCTTTTCTAGGCAGAATCCATATAGACAAACTTGTGGGCATAACACTCAGCACGAGCATGACCTTTGCAGAATGGTTTACATTGCAGGTCTTTAGTGCATACTGGTTTTCCCACAACTTTCAAACCTTCTTTAGATAGTGCCACACCTGTATCGGGCTAAAATTGAAAAACCCCCCTTAAACTATCCCATATATGCAGAAAACCTCACTCACCTTTTTTTTATACAGAAAACCACACTCAACTATGGTGCGAAAAACCACATCATGACTCATAACAACGACACGGGAATAAATTAAATGACAGATTTACATATATCATTTGGTCCTTCAGTAGCCCGTGCATTAAATTAATTAGAGTGTGAATTTCTCAAACTAACTATATAGTTTTTTTCAATTTTTGTTCGCGGAGCTATTATATATATCTCACCCTCGCTCTTCTCTTTTCTCTGTATCTACTCCAGTTTTTGCAGATAGTTCTGTTTTCATACTGCTCCTCATCTTCAGCTCTGCACATGTTATTGAGGGTAATGTGTAACTAATCACACTTCAGTGGAGTTTTCAAAAGTATAAATTATTTTTAAATATTCTTTCTTTTTGCAGGGGGATCAACTTTCATTCATGCATAGATTTTATCCTAAAAAAAATCATGCAGAAATTTCCAAAGTGAGATTTTGGCTACAATTATCCTCTTGCCATCTTTAATCCTGTAATGGGTAGTTGCTAGATTTTGGGTTTGGTTTCTTATTTGAGATGAATTTTGATGAAGCAGGAAGAAGGTAAAGACATGGTGATGGTGACCAGCAGAATGATTGGTTCAATGCCACCAAGATGTGAGAGGAGGTGCATTTCATGTGGCCGCTGTGAGCCAATTCAAGTGCCTGTAGTTCCACCACAGCATAGCCTACATAATTTTCACATATTTAATGTCCAAATATTAAAGCATAGCTAGATTCATCAAAAATAAATGCAAAGGAAACTACTCCATTTTTTTTTTGGTTTTGTTTCTGTACTAATTTTACTTGTATTTTACTTAGTTGACGTTTTCTTTTGCTCTAGGTTTTGTCAATGAGTTTTTGGCTGTGTTTTATATGACTAGCATAAGTATAACATTGTTAAGCATGCCTTTTCCTATATGCAAATTTTCTTTTATCATGATTATTTGTTTATTGTGGAGAAATATGGTTTCTTGGTCCAGCGATTTCTGTTTTGTGCTATATAAATCTTTTTCTATATATTTATTATTTCTGTTTCCTGGTCCAGGTGCAGATTCCATGTTTATTTGTTTCCCGCATGGACTCCACAGTTTGAAGCATACATTCAATATATCTTGACTATGTTCTTCATTGTTATGTGCAGAGTGAAAATAGTAAAGAAATTTGTGCTATATGCTTGGAGAACCCCTCAGTTGGAGACAGTATCCATCATTTGCCATGCACACATAAGTTACATAAAGAAGTACAGAATCCTATAATATTATTTGTTTAAACTGTTTGTGGAGTTGAGTTTTTTGACTAGCTAACTGTTGACCTCCTTTTCTTTTGTTTGGTTTTGTAGTGCATTGATAAATGGCTCAGGAAGAGGATATGGTGTCCAGTATGCCGGTCTGAGATAATGTAGGCTAAGAAGGCCTCTGAAAGCTGCTGTTTTCTTTAAAGTTTTAAACAACTAAAACAAAGTCGGACATATGTTAATCTTTATTGTATGTGATAAACAACTGAAACAAAGTTTTAAACAAAGTCTGAGATAATGTGCATGTATATATATTGGTAGGTTATTAGGAAAAATACATATACACATAATCTGCTTACTTTAATCTTTACTTTTTTGGGGGAGGAATTGTTTCGATAGGTTTTCTTGAAATTTTTCCTGGAGTTCAGGAAGAAAGTCATGAGGTATGATTATGAAGATGATCAATGTGTTCAAGTTTACATCTGTTTTTTGGTAGTTGGACAATTGTTTAATTAACGATCAAGTTTAATGGATATCCAATATAGTGAAGAATTTTCTGGCAAAAATTCTGAAAGCTTGGTGACATCTTGGCTTCATGCATTAAAAAAAAAAAAAAAATCATGCGAATGTTTAATTCGGTTCTGTTCTAAAAAAGATGTGATTTTGTGCTTTTGATGTCTATCAGGAATAGCAGATCAGTACTGTCATTTGTTGTGGTTATCAGGAATATATTTTGGACCTTAAATACTTAGTTAATCTTTTTTAGAACCTTATATATATAGTTAAATTAGGGTCTGATATTTTGGACCCCTCAAACCAAATTTTTGTTTCTATTTTGTATCTTGCATCAAATCATGATTTTTTCCCCAGAACCTTATATATATAATGACTGTATGATGTTGCTTGGATTGGCCTGGGGATGATTAATATTAACTGCCTGTGATGTTATATTTTTAATTGTTAGCAGAATTCCGTAAGGATTTGCTGTAAAAGGGCTAATATTTTAAGGGAGATATGTCGAAATTTTTACTAAAATTTCTATTAGTATTTGTTTTTCATTATAATGATTTTTCATCTGCAATTCTCATGTTCACTTAATATTATGACATGATGTAAGTTATAGATTCTTTTTTAAAAAAAACATGTAAAATATCTCATACACTAAAATATATAAAAAATTGGGGCTAACAAACCTGTTTTAGATCAAATTTGCAATAGGCTCTCCAGTATCTGGATACTAAATATATTAATATGGAGATGTAATTGTACCGGATCACATTTAACAAAAGATCTTCACATGTACATCACAACACGCTATCTCTCTCTCTCTCTCTCCCACTATCCTATTTTAACCTCTTTTAAAATCATATATGGTTAACTACATGAAAATATGACAACGGGGAATTAACTCATGCAGTTTGAGGCGATAACTGCATTACCAACTAAATTGCTACTTATAACATGCTACAAATCAAATATGAAATCTCTTATGTTTAAGTCACACATAGCAATTGATTTTGATCCACTATTGTTATAGATTCACAGTACTCTTTTCAATCTCGAGCTCCTGACAAATAACCCTGCAAGATATAAACCAATAAACAACTTAATTTAGAATACATCAATGTCTCAGCTAAATACACATATATATAAATCATTCTTCACGAAGACGTGCATATATTTAATTTTTTTACAGCCTTTTTATATGTTGCATCGTTCGCAGAAACGTGCCGTAGGCACGTGCACGGGCAAACCTAGTGTGTGTGTGTGTATATATATATATATATATATATATATATATATATAATTGTAATAAAAGTTAAAGAGTGAAAGTGTGAAAGAAAATTGTAAATATTATTCATTTGAACTTTTATGATTTTTTTACAATTTTTTTACATACAATTTGCTAGCTACATGTTGTTGGTCTTCAATTTGCTATTGTAGGTGTTGTTCTTCGGGTGAGTTGCTTTCACTTGTCCATTTTCTATGAGCGCTACCTCGTGATCTAGAAATGACAATAGTGTATGCAAAAAATAACAATTTCTTGTGTTCTAATAGTGCATGTGAAAAAATAAAAAAACAGTGTAGGAGATATATGTTTAAAGAAATCTAAAAACCAATATGCGGGTTGAGAGAGAGAAATGTAAAAAACCAACGAACAATTCGTAACAAAAAAAATTAGAATTACAAAAAAAATTAGAGTTTGTGAATTTTGATTCTGTACTCCGGGAATAATCGTATATATATATGAAAGAGAAAATAATAGTAGAAGTAGATGTAGTTGATTGAGAAGTGTAGTAGACGTAGTTGTAGTCCGGTAGTTGTAGAAATAGAGAATTACATCCAAATTATGATGCAATACTAAATGCTGAAATTGAACAAAAAGAAAACAATTGAGATATATAAGAAACGTAATGTTAACTAATTGCCAAAAAAATATGAAAAACTAGATAATAAGATAAATAAAGTGGGTTATATATATTACCTCCCAGTAAGGCAAGTCAAAAAATATTGACTTCTTCTTCCAAATCTGTACAGATTGCAACTTTTTCTTATTTTTCTTTGACCCCTTTCCAAAATCATTTTCAGTATTTTTAATCTCATTCAAAATTCTTGATCCGACCATTAATCTAGGTGGCTCCTTAAACTCTTGTTTCCCATCAAACCAACTTCTTTTGAACCATAATGTATGTTTTGGTCCAAGAAACCGCCTATGGTTCAGGTAAACATTTTTTTTACTGTGTTTCAACCATTTAGAACAAGTATTAGTACCACATATGGGGCATGCTAGTTTTCCCTTCGTAGTACATCCAGCCAGGTTACCATAAGCTGGAAAGTCATTTATTGTCCACATCAAAATTGCTTTCAAGTTGAAAAATGTTTTGGTGAAAGCATCATATGTTTGTACACCCACATCAAATAAAACCTGCAAGTCATCTATCAGTGGTTGTAAATAAATATCTATGTCATTTCCTGATTGATGTGGTCCTGAAATCAACAATGATAACATAATATGTTCATTTCTCATGCATAACCTTGGTGGAAGATTATATATTACCAGGATCACAGGCCAATAACTACGTGAGGAGCTAAGACCACGGAAGAGATTAAACCCATCTGCAGCCAGACCAAGTCTAAGGTTGCGCGGCTTGGCAGCAAAAGATGGCCATTTATTATCAATTGTTTTCTAAGCCAAAGAGTCAACAGGGTGCCTAATTTTATCATCTTCACTTTTATGATTGTGATGCCACCGTAAATTTTCAGCAAGTTCTGATGTTTGGAACATTCTTCTAAACCTTGGAATTATTGGAAAATACCTCAAAATTTTAACTGGCACTCCAATAAGAATCTTCTTAGTCCGATGATCCTTCTTCCACCGTGACCCATGGCACTTCCTACATTCATCATCATCTTTGAACTTACCTCTAAATAGACAACAATCATTGATGCATGCATGTATGATTTCACAATCAAGTTTAAATGACTTAATTAATTGCTGTGCAGCTCGTGTGGATTCTGGAATTGTATTTTCATCAGGTAACATATCATGCAATATCTCCAAAAGATGATTAAAGCATTGTTAGAAACACCATACATGGATTTATGCTTATATAGAATAATTGTTGCTGATAGCCTACTGTATTTAGTGCAACCAGGATATAAAGGAATATTAGCGTCCTTCAACATATTTGTTAAGTCATCCTCTCCCTCTTTACCATTCGATTCATGAATACCCTCATTATCAACATATACATCTTCAATTATTCTATTTGGCAATACAGATTCCTTAGTAGAACTCTTCGCATTCAATCCTTCCCCATGCCAAATCTAATTTGTGTAAGTCATATCCATTCCACGCTTGAGCAAATAAAGTAAAAGCATATCCTCATTTCCACGACAGAAATTTTGGCAATCTTTGCATGGACATATAATCTAGTTTGGGTCCTCAGCAGTTGACTTCGCAATTTCCACAAACTGATGAACTGCCACTTTATATGCTGTTGTATTTCTATAAATTATAAAATAGTGGTCATAAAAGCATGTAATATCTTAATATCTATTATATATTAAAATATTAATTTGGGTCAGATTTCATTACTTATTAAGATGAACCCAATCTTTATTCATTGTGATGACACACCACGTCCTCTGACCATGAAGAGATGACAACCGAGGAGAAATTAACAAGATAACACCAAAAATACACACATCAACAACGTGGATCAAACTATAATTGATATGATTTAAAAAATATGTTTTTTAAATATGTCATATCCATTCACCAGTTGCATATCAAGAGGTACACACATTACTAGCAAAAAATGTTAATGTAGTGGAACTAAGCCATAATAATAAACATACATGCAACCTAATGTCATCCTTAACTCAAATAAGAACTTTCAATTGCAAAAAGTTTGTCTACTGTGACTAACTTTCCACTGTAAAGCAGTTACCATCACAATAAAGCTGGATCGATAATAGTAAACAGCCTCTTGCCGTTCCAAGTAACTCCAGACAAGAAGTTCTACAGAAAGAGTAGGCTACAAAAAGTTTTATCAGAACTACCTATTTAATTTACCTAACAGAAAGGAATTTGGTTAGGCATAAATTATTTTAAAATTTAAATCAAGTTAACTCAATACTTTTTAGTAATGAACAAATCCCAATTTTAATATTAAATCCTTCCAAGATTATAAAGCCTCCATCTCGATTCTGTTCATCATCATTAACTCTAAAATGAACTCTAATATTGTGATAGCATAGTTAAAATACAATTATGCAATGATTTTGGATTTTATCCAATGACAGATCTTAGTGAAGAAGAAAATCTGATGTTGGAAAAACTAATGAAATCGAATGACAGTAGTAAAGACAATTATTTGTACAAGGTCAGGCTTCATTTCTTCCAAATAGATAAGATAATGCTACATACCACACACGCAAATACACATATATACACATTATATCATGAAAAAAATGGAAGCCACTACCCACAAAAAATAAATTTCCTCTAATAGCAATTTAAAATTTCAATTCCACGTATCAGAGCATGAGCATTACAGTTCCAGTTGATCTCTGTGCCACAAAAGATATATGACTAGAAAATCGTGAGTTTCTACACACGCATCAAGCGGATGCAAGATAAACATTATTTCAACAATAAAACAACCAAAACCACTAAATACATGAAGAAAAAGCATTGAGATCTCATGATTCTTCATCTGTGTATGTTCTAGGGCACGGAGGTCACTATAAATGGGTGGATCACATATGAGATAGGGAAACTGGAGTGTCAGAGCACACAGGTGGAAGCCACTGACCTCCAAATGAAAATTTAAAAAGGTTGCATGACTTTCATGAGTTAGAAAAAGGAAAAGAACAGGAATTCCTTCTTCATGATGCATATAGCCCTTTAATGACTAGCAAAACATGCAATTGAGACAGAATTTCAGATTACAACTAAAGTATAAGGTTCAATATCAAAATCAATTCTAACTTATTTACTATGTGTAACAACTTTTTTTTCCCATTTTTTAAAAAACCAAAAATCATGAGTACTCATAGAATCACAAAGAAAAGACAAGCATAATTCATGATCAATGATGAGAGATATATTAAATTTTGAGCGAGAGAGAGTGAGAGAGTGGTCATAGACTAATATAAGAGTTTTGCAAAGACATCCAATCAATTACTCAGTAAATAAAGCGATAGAATATTGGCATACCCTGCCTAGCGCTACTTGAGGAACCAGTAGTGTTTGCCCTTTTTGCTTATGATCTTTCCTCTAATGATTTTCCAGCATATCTGCAAATCCGGAAGGCAAACTCTACTGTTAGGTTATTAAGTAAAAGATCTGAATATCAGATAGCATACAGATAAAAGGTTTAAATAGTCCTACCAACAAAGTAAGGAGAAATACAACATATATCTGATATTAAGATTTGGCAATAATGATGTATAAAGCTTTGTACTTTACTATTGTATGGAACTGAAATAAAAGTAATGTTTTAGGAAGTAGATAACACCAATCACATCCATTATACCTGGTTAATATATGTGTACGGGAAAATGAGATAATAGGCATACTTCTTGAGTCGTATAAGAGAAAACTTCGACGAAGTGTTTGAATTAGATGGATACTTTTTCTACATTCATTTCACGAAAGCTTATTTATCCAGTTAAATGAATAGCTAACATATCCTTTTTCCGTTATGTTTTTTATTTTTTTGGTAAGGACCTCAATCTATGCTGGCGAAAGATTACCCCCTTCTATCCTTTTTAACTAAACATATGTTTCTGCAAATCTACCTAGTCCTCTGTACTAAATATCTCATCACTTTAAATACCTAGTTCCTTCCAGAGATTCTCTTCAACAGATACCTTTAAGTTAAATCAAATAAATTCAAGAAGAAAACAACTTTATTTTTCTACAATAATTTAAATTCCATCTAACCAAAACTTATTTATCATCAATTTTCCTTTAAAAAGTAGCATTTTAATATTCCCAAATAATTAGTATTCCTGCTAGTATGTCTTAACTTCTACACCATAAAAAACAATTCGAAAAGAATCTCATCTCAATGTGGTAATTGAAGCTCTACATAGGAATACTCAAAAGTTCAAATCATATTGCTTATCTAAACCAATTATAAAAGTTTCTAACTTCAATGCGATTATTGAAAACTTATGCAAAAAAATTCATATTGAAGTTAAATATATCTATATAATAAATTACAAAGAAAGCTATCAAGTGGCTCACAATCAATCCCCCCTAAAATCAAAGGTCTAGATCAAACCTCACAAAACATATTTTTCCTCCAAAATTTTAAACCCCAAAACCAAAATTTTCCCCCCAAAACTAAAAAACTTATTACTTTATTACTATCTCTCTCCTCTCTTTACTTTTTCATATTTCTCTCTTTCTCTCTCTTCCTATCTCTCTCTCCCATTCTTTATATATTTACTTACAAATTTAGATTTTCGGATTTTTAATGTTTTTTAAAGCACATGTTATATTGAAAATAGTAAATATCTCTTCAACTCCACACTTAAAGTTCTAAGAAGTTAGATTTTATAACCCCATTTATAATTATTTTTCAACATATGTACTAATGGAAACATGGACTTTTATTTACAACTAATTATTGTCATACTATTCAAACTTGAGTTACAAAATTGTTGTTTTACTGTTTATAGGCTTTTCGTTTTTTGTATCGTTCCGAAGACGTGCCATAGGCACGTGCCCACGGGCAAATCTAGTAAGAAAATATTCTACAATAATAGCAAATAATTTATTTTTCTTATATTGCTAAATTTATGTGTAGAACCCCGTATTTTCAAATATTATTTCAATTATTTGAAAATGAATTTAAATGAGTTTTGAGGATTTAATTGATATTTTCCTAGAAGGTTTATCTTTTGTACACGTGCAAAACACGTGCAAATGACTTTTGAGATGTTTGAAAAATTAAGATTTCTTTATGAAAAATCATTATTTATTATTTTGGAATTATGTAGTATTTTTCCGGATTTTTCTGAATTTAATTAGTACTATTTGCAAATTTTAAGAAAAGAAGGACCTTTTTGTAAAATTGACATTTTTAAGGGTTAAAGTGCAAAATTGGCATTCTGGACGTTTTAAACAGTATTGGTTAAGATTTAGAAGTATATTTTCTATTAAATCCTAATTTTCATGAATTTTGGATGAGTTTCCAAGAGTAGATAGATATATATAAAATTGTATTTTGAAGGGATTGTTTTGCAAATGTATTTGAAAACCCTAGAACCTAATTCCCGGCCTATATAAAGAGAGTTGCAGCCGTCATTCGCTGCATAACTCAGATTTCATTATATTATTTTCTTGGTGATTGGAGAAGGAGTTTGGATCTAGCAAAGGAAGGCTTTTGTGGATTCTTCTTGCTTCTAAAGGTGAGTGATATGAACTTAGTTTTGTTAGTGTGTATGATGGTGTGCTGTTTTGTTTGATGTATCCGTATCTTGTATGTGATCGATGCAATAGTCGTTATTCGTATTACGCATGAGAAATCCACGAATGTTTAGTAGATCTTGTTTAACAAATTCTTTATTGATCGAAAACATGTTAAGATTCAAGTATGGTTTGATCGGATGTATGAACATCTGGATCTTGTGTTTATAATCAGATCTCGATTATTATTGGTGGAAGAATTAAGTATTAAGGAAACCCTAATGTAAGATTTAGGAATTTGAGAACAAGAGAATTGAGTTTTGAGTTATTGAATGATTGAATAATGGATCCGCAATGAAGAAGTATTCGAGATTGTCATTTTACCTGAATAAGAATCTTTTCATGAACAAGAACCTTTAGAAAACTCTAGTTTTGATCTTTGTATTCAGACCTAACTTATGCAAACTGTAGGCCGACAGTCGACTGGTCTACTATTCAGTCGACTGGTACGACCCAGCTGCTGTATCTTTAGTTTTTCTCGAAAATCCGTTCTGGACAGTCGACTTAGACCCTTCTCAGTCGACTGGTACACTTAGAATTTATTTTTCAAAGTTATCGTAGAATTTCTCTCGGGTAAGTCGACTTATGTTTTTATAAGTCGACTTATGTTCTTATGAGTCGACTTATGTCTCCTTTAAGTCGACTTATGTTTTCTATAAGTCGACTTATGATCTGGTAAGTCAACTTATGATTTTTATAAGTCATCTTATGTTTTGATAAGTCTACTTATGATTTCTATAAGTCATCTTATATTGTTGATAAGTCAACTTATGTTTTTATAAGTCATCTTATACTGTTAGCACTTGGAATGTTTCTTGAGAATTATTGATAATTGTCTCGGGTAAGTCGACTGATGGTTTTCTTGAGTCGACTTACTGCACTTGTTATAATCTTGGATATTGGTTCTCGGGGCAGTCGACTTACTGTCGCATAAGTCGACTGGTTCTGATGAGTTTTCATAATCTTGAGTGTTCTTTCAGTCTTTAGTTTGTTTGTAGATGAATATATTCGTCGGTGTCTTGGCATACCGGGTTCGTATTCGATCTATACCCTCTTAGTTTGTTTGTAGATGGATATGTTCGTCGGTGTCTTGGCATACCGGGTTCGTATTCGATCTATACCTTCTTAGTTTGTTTGTAGATGGATATGTTCGTCGGTGTCTTGGCATACCGGGTTCGTATTCGATCTATACCTTCTTAGTTTGTTTGTAGATGGATATGTTCGTCGGTGTCGTGGCATACCGGGTTCGTATTCGATCTATATTATCTTTAGTTTTGTAGATGGATATATTGTTATCTGATCTATGGCATTATTGGTGATCGATTGTTGGACATACATCGTGGTATTGAGATTTATTGATAGTTGGGCATGTTCAGAAATGTGAGGAATTATTGTTTGATCAGAACAGTCGACTGGTTCCTAAGACAGTCGACTGTACCGTACAGTTAAGCTGTACATATTTTGAGAGAGATTGATTGATTGATACTTGATCGTTGGTATTGTTTCTCGACTTGGTTCACGCATGTACTGGCCTATCGTTCTTGTTTCAGATTACATGTTCAGTTTATGTATTTTTGTTCAGTACATGTTGCTTATGTTTATTTGTTTGTTTATGTTTGTTGTTTATATCACTCACACCATTTATGGCTGACCCCGTAGTTTTAGGGGTTAGGGTTCAACTCTAGCCTCATATGATGCAGGTTGCTTAGAGTTGGAGGCTTGGATGCTTGGGTTAGCTTTGGATTTTATGAGTGTTATAATAGAGCCTTGGGTAATTTTGTAAGGAGAAAGGGTTGTAACAGTTAAATGTATTTTAAGGTGTTTTGTATTTCCGCTGCAATTGAAAAAGAATATTGTAACAAGAATTTGGAATAAAATGACTTGAGTTTTTGGTCTATGTATATTGTTACATTGAAGTGGATCGCTGGGAAAGTGCCACGTATTTTCTAAGTATTATGTTAGAAATTCGGGGCGCTACAGATTGGTATCAGAGCTCTGCTTCAATAGTAATAATAGACATAGTATGAAAACCAACCTAGGTGTGGACACTAGAGAGTGAGTACCTAGGTGTGGACATTAGAGTGTGAGTATCACATAGAGTTAAAACATGATGTTTGGCTTGGGGCATGGTTATGGTTTTGCCATAGGGTATTGATTTGAGTATGAATTGTGTGATGCTCTAACTTTACCCTCGTCTTGCAGTATTCACAATGGTTGCACCCAGGGGCAGGAATGGAGGCAACAATGAGGACGGGTCTGGTAGTTCCCGAGGAAATGGGATCGACCTGGAAGCTGAGTTTGCCAAAGTATATCAGACGTTGAATACGCTGATGGCACTCAATGTGGCGCAGCAGCAGAATCCGCAGCCAAATCATGGAGCTGGACATGGATTGGTGAACGCCGATCCGATTAAGCAGATTGAATCCTTTAAGAGGATGAGGATGCCAGTCTTTGAGGGGCAAGCTGACCCAACCGCAGCAGATGACTGGATTAGGAAGATGCAAACGATCTTCGAAGTGTCAGAGACTCCGGCAGCTAGCAAGGTGAAGTTAGCTTCGATGCAGCTCGAGAAAGATGCTGGTGTCTGGTGGGAGTCGCTGAAAAGGAATTTGGGAGATCAGCAACTGACATGGGAAGCTTTTCTAGAGGAGTTCAGAGATCGCTTCTTTCCACTCGACGTTCAGGAGAAGAAGGCGACTGAGTTCTTGAACCTTCAGCAGGAGAGCATGACTGTTCGGGAGTATGAGACGAAGTTCGCACAACTTTCGAGGTATGCACCAGAGTTGGTTGTGGACGAAGCAAAGAAGGCCAAAAAGTTTGAGCAGGGCTTGGGGCCAAACTTGAGGTCAAGGATGGTTCCATTGGGCATCAGAAGATTCGACAAGCTGGTCAGGAGAGCAGCTATGACCGAGGAAGATATGGATCAGTCCCGGGTAAAGCAAGAGACTTGGAATAAGAAGAAGAGGCCGGCAGAAGATCAGGAAGGGGAGGAATTCCCAGTGAAGCAAAGCAAGCCCAGTGATCCAGTGCAGAAGGTACCGGCAACTCAGGGGGTGACTTGTTTTTACTGTAAGCAGGCAGGACATAAAAGGAGGGAATGTCCGAAGTTGGCAAAGCAGACTTGCTTTCAGTGTGGTCAAGAAGGGCATATTCGACCACGATGTCCACTGCTGAAGAAAGAGAATGCAGGGATGGACAAGGATCCGAAGCAGGGGCGAGTGTTCGCGTTGACTGAAGGGGATGCGGGCAATCCAGAAACATGATCTGTGTGTGCAAGAATTTATTCTTTTGTATTGAGTGAAACTTTATTTTGGAATAATTGAGGATTGAGTATTATCTTCATGTAACAAATTTATTTGGATTGATGGAATAAAGATAAAGTTTTATTTGATACTGTTTCTTGCATACAATTGTGTAGCCCATTTATTGATAGTCTTAGTATGGAGCTTAAGGTGTTTCCAAGCAAGGTCTTGAGGTGGCTATCCTTGGTCATGTCCTTTTCTAAGGAGGGAGTGGCCACTGATTCTTGGAAAGATGAGCAGAAGGTCAGAGTTGGATGCAGGAGTTCAGTAATTGTTGCAGCGTGGTTTCCGATGGTAGGTTATCAGAGTCGCGCAGCGGAAGTTTGATTTTCCGAATTCCTTGCATGATTGTGATTATTTGGTGTGATGTATTTATTTTATTGGAATGCATTCTATGATGTGATTATATTTCCTAAAGTTATAATTCTATCTATGAGTTTTCAATCATTGTTAGTGGGTTGTTCGGACCTCATTAGCCGTAGTTCTGAGGACAGAACTCTTCTAAGGAGGGAGTGATGTAGAACCCCGTATTTTCAAATATTATTTTAATTACTTGAAAATGAATTTAAATGAGTTTTGAGGATTTAATTGATATTTTCCTAGAAGGTTTATCTTTTGTACACGTGCAAAACACGTGCAAATGACTTTTGAGATGTTTGAAAAATTAAGATTTCTTTATGAAAAATCATTATTTATTATTTTGGAATTATGTAGTATTTTTCCGGATTTTTCTGAATTTAATTAGTACTATTTGCAAATTTTAAGAAAAGAAGGACCTTTTTGTAAAATTGACATTTTTAAGGGCTAAAGTGCAAAATTGGCATTCTGGACGTTTTAAACAGTATTGGTTAAGATTTAGAAGTACATTTTCTATTAAATCCTAATTTTAATGAATTTTGGATGAGTTTCCAAGAGTAGATAGATATATATAAAATTGTATTTTGAAGGGATTGTTTTGCAAATGTATTTGGAAACCCTAGAACCTAATTCCCGGCCTATATAAAGAGAGTTGCAGCCGTCATTCGCTGCATAACTCAGATTTCATTATATTATTTTCTTGGTGATTGGAGAAGGAGTTTGGATCTAGCAAAGGAAGGCTTTTGTGGATTCTTCTTGCTTCTAAAGGTGAGTGATATGAACTTAGTTTTGTTAGTGTGTATGATGGTGTGCTGTTTTGTTTGATGTATCCGTATCTTGTATGTGATCGATGCAATAGTCGTTATTCGTATTACGCATGAGAAATCCACGAATGTTTAGTAGATCTTGTTTAACAAATTCTTTATTGATCGAAAACATGTTAAGATTCAAGTATGGTTTGATCGGATGTATGAACATCTGGATCTTGTGTTTATAATCAGATCTCGGTTATTATTGGTGGAAGAATTAAGTATTAAGGAAATCCTAATGTAAGATTTAGGAATTTGAGAACAAGAGAATTGAGTTTTGAGTTATTGAATGATTGAATAATGGATCCGCAATAAAGAAGTATTCGAGATTGTCATTTTACCTGAATAAGAATCTTTTCATGAACAAGAACCTTTAGAAAACTCTAGTTTTGATCTTTGTATTCAGACCTAACTTATGCAAACTGTAGGCCGACAGTCGACTGGTCTACTATTCAGTCGACTGGTACGACCCAGCTGCTGTATCTTTAGTTTTTCTCGAAAATCCGTTCTGGACAGTCGACTTAGACCCTTCTCAGTCGACTGGTACACTTAGAATTTATTTTTCAAAGTTATCGTAGAATTTCTCTCGGGTAAGTCGACTTATGTTTTTATAAGTCGACTTATGTTCTTATGAGTCGACTTATGTCTCCTTTAAGTCGACTTATGTTTTCTATAAGTCGATCTTATGATCTGGTAAGTCAACTTATGATTTTTATAAGTCATCTTATGTTTTGATAAGTCTACTTATGATTTCTATAAGTCATCTTATATTGTTGATAAGTCAACTTATGTTTTTATAAGTCATCTTATACTGTTAGCACTTGGAATGTTTCTTGAGAATTATTGATAATTGTCTCGGGTAAGTCGACTGATGGTTTTCTTGAGTCGACTTACTGCACTTGTTATAATCTTGGATATTGGTTCTCGGGGCAGTCGACTTACTGTCGCATAAGTCGACTGGTTCTGATGAGTTTTCATAATCTTGAGTGTTCTTTCAGTCTTTAGTTTGTTTGTAGATGAATATATTCGTCGGTGTCTTGGCATACCGGGTTCGTATTCGATCTATACCTTCTTAGTTTGTTTGTAGATGGATATGTTCGTCGGTGTCTTGGCATACCGGGTTCGTATTCGATCTATACCTTCTTAGTTTGTTTGTAGATGGATATGTTCGTCGGTGTCGTGGCATACCGGGTTCGTATTCGATCTATATTATCTTTAGTTTTGTAGATGGATATATTGTTATCTGATCTATGGCATTATTGGTGATCGATTGTTGGACATACATCGTGGTATTGAGATTTATTGATAGTTGGGCATGTTCAGAAATGTGAGGAATTATTGTTTGATCAGAACAGTCGACTGGTTCCTAAGACAGTCGACTGTACCGTACAGTTAAGTTGTACATATTTTGAGAGAGATTGATTGATTGATACTTGATCGTTGGTATTGTTTCTCGACTTGGTTCACGCATGTACTGGCCTATCGTTCTTGTTTCAGATTACATGTTCAGTTTATGTATTTTTGTTCAGTACATGTTGCTTATGTTTATTTGTTTGTTTATGTCTGTTGTTTATATCACTCACACCATTTATGGCTGACCCTGTAGTTTTGGGGGTTAGGGTTCAACTCTAGCCTCATATGATGCAGGTTGCTTAGAGTTGGAGGCTTGAATGCTTGGGTTAGCTTTGGATTTTATGAGTGTTATAATAGAGCCTTGGGTAATTTTGTAAGGAGAAAGGGTTGTAACAGTTAAATGTATTTTAAGGTGTTTTGTATTTCCGCTGCAATTGAAAAAGAATATTGTAATAAGAATTTGGAATAAAATGACTTGAGTTTTTGGTCTATGTATATTGTTACATTGAAGTGGATCGCTGGGAAAGTGCCACGTATTTTCTAAGTATTATGTTAGAAATTCGGGGCGCTACATTATGAGGCTGACATCGTGAGTTCAAGGCATCTGACAAGCATGGGACCAAAACCAACGAAGAGGTTATTGTACTACCAGCTTAACACTTTAGAATAAATTCGTCATTACTATAACCCTTCTCGAAAGAAAAAAAAAATATGTTTGGCGGAGGGAAAAAAATTATATATTTCCAATGTTTGGCGGAGCCACGCAATGACAGCATCAGCATGCTTGCCAAATTTTGTCACAAAGATGAATTGCTTTTAATGATTAGCAATGAATCTGTAGCCAACCATATTTAAGTTGGTGTCAAATTAATAGCCTAAAATGACTAGTTGATGTTCACAAAAGTATCCTACACAAAATAGATTATTCAAAAGGAAAAACGGTTAAGTTTTCCATTGGAAATATAACACACTAAAACGAACACTGATTGTAACTGTAATTGTAAATATAACAAGATTCAAAAGATAAGATATTGAGAAGCTGAGTCAAAAACATCAAGATGTCCATACCACAAATGCATATCCACTAGAAAGCCTAAAAAAGAAATTGAACACCAAACTCACAGAACACATTCTGTATAAACAGTTTTGGAATTTTAGATTTATGTACCACATAACACCAAACTCACAGCAAGTATAAAGTATAAACAAAATTACCTGGAATCGGCTAGCGTAGGAGATAGCGAGGAGGAGAAGGGGGTGATCCGGTACTATGACGACGTGGTGGGACTTCGGGGGTGGGGAGGATAAGATGGTGTTCGGCGATGGTGTGTCCGGCTTCGGAGGGCGGGGAAGAGGATAGGGCGTTGGTCGACGTCGGGTAGGGCAACGGGGTCACGGGAGAAGAGACGCTTCTACGGCGGGTCGGGGATTTGGGAGGCGCGGAGGAATAGAAATCAGGGGGATTCGGGAGGCGCGGATGAATAGAAATTAGGGATAGATTTCGTGAAGGGGGCATTTTGGAAACGGGGGAGAAGTTAAAAGGGTTTTGATAGATTTGGATTTTTTACTTAGAATTTTTTTGTTGGCTCATATCTATTTTGTTTAATTACAGATATAATAGCGTTTCTAAACTGTCGTAAATAATATAGCATTTTGAAAACGCTGTCATAACTAAGAGTAAATTTCAAAATTAATCAAAGACAACATTTTCTTCAAAAATGCTATTATTGATCACTTTCAATAGCATTAACATTTAAATGCTATAATAAGTCCGCTGTAGAAAGCCTTATATGTTGTAGTGAAACTTGCGACATGTGTTATTTTGACAACTATGCTTGTGAATTTAAAGAATATTTTCAAGATAGTTATTATACAGAAGAAGAAAATAGTCTGATCTTACACTCATTTTTTCTAAAAACTACCAGATTCATGGACTATAAACATATATAGTGCATACATAAATGAGAAAGTAAAACCAGAAATAGATATTTTAAGATATATAACGTAATTTATAAAAGATTATAGAGATAAAGTATGCCAAGAAGCTATATTAACTATTAAATATTATAGAACATATAAACAAAGATTTGTTGTGAAGAAGCAAGACCAAATCATTGGGGTTGTAATGATAACAATAGTTATATAAAAATACGTACGTAAACAAAAATTCTAAAAATATAAACCAAAATACAGAAAAACCTTTCAAAGATATAAAAGAAAACCCTATAAAAATTATTTCAAAAGATTAAATAAAAACAAACAATATCCGAAAAACCCCAAAAAATGTAATTGTTATATATGTGGAGAGACATATGTCACCAAATTGTCCTAAAAGAATAAAAAAAGAAAATATAAAATATGTAGAAGAAATTGAAGAAAGGAATGAAATAAACTATGAAACCATAGAATACGAGGAAAACTAGTCAGAAATAAGTAAAGATGAAAAAGTAATGGTAATTAAAGAAGATAGTTGAAGTAGTGAAGACTAAATAGAGGAATATGAAATAAATATGATAATAGAAATAACAGAAATAGGAGAACAATCAGACAGAGAAGAAAATTATGAAGAAGTAAGAAAAAAATTGAATTTTGACATACAAAAATACAATAAAATAAGAGCAACCAAACTAGACATAAACCCGAAAGAGATATTTAAACTTCCAATATTTGAAAGAAAAAAATATATATAATAATAGCAAGAAATAATGAACAACCTATAGACATAGAACAAGCTGAAGGAAAAACTATAATCCTATTGATAACAGAAAGAATAATAAGACAAGAAATAGAAAAAATAAGTGAGAAAACCAAAAAGACATTAAAACATATATATTTAGGAGCAGTACAAATAATAATAAAAACTTATTTTAAGGAAGGAATAAATACCTCCTTAGAGATATACTTAATGGAGAATAGAATAATATCAAGTACACAGGATGTCATAATAGGAATTATACAAAGAAACTTAATGTACCAAAAAATATAATTTACAATAAAACATAATTTCTCTATAAGCATGACAGAAGAAAATAAAGATAAACGTTTAGTCATGTACCATAGATTATCAGGAATAGAAATGATAGAAAAGAGCAAGGTTTATGATTATAAAATAAGGAATATTCATAAGTTCACAAGTAAGCATGAAGTAAAAAATAGAAACACTGATAACTTTAAAATAGAACCATTATTTCGAGAAATAATAAGATACAAACCAGCTAAAGAAAATCCTAAAATGACCATACCAAATTATATAGAATTTGATTTTAACAAAGCAAAATGTATTACAAAAGAAAAAATAGCACAAATAATGTTTGGAAAAAGATCATTATCAATAAGAAACAAACAACAAGCATTAGAACTAATACCAATAATAAATACACTAGATAACTAAAATAATAACCATTTAAAGATAGAGATAGAATATTACGATAGTGGTAAATGGAACAAGAAAATATCCCTTGTCGATACAAGAGCTACTAATTCATATATTAAACAAACAAATATAAAAATAACATAATTATTATCATTAGAGAACCCATATTTCTATTTAGACTATTATAACAATAAACATCCAAATGTCCACAAACTAATATTACCATTAAGGATATATAGTATAAATGAAATACTATTACATTTACATATAGACCCAGAGCACAATTGTAACATCCTGTAATTTCTAAAGAATAATATATAGTATATGTATATATATAATATATATTGAAGAGATGGCATATATATAATTATGTGTAAATAATGTGTAATGGGGGGTGGGGGCCCACGGTTTGAAAAGTTGCAGCAGGTGAAACTGTGAGCTGACGTCAGATGACGTCAGCAGTAAAGAGGGTCCCACCGGGTGCTGTGAGAGACAGAGGCACTGTCGCTGTCCTCTTGCTGATGTGGCACGTGGACAGGGGCCCAACTTGTTGCTTCTGCCAGGGCACAGGAGAAAGAAGAGAGAGTATGGGATTAGTCCCATATCGAAAAATACAGTAGAATAAAATAATAATAAATAATATAGCTTATGATCAAGAGTCACCAATCCTGTTAACCACCTTTTGAGAGGTAGCCTGTGGTGGGCAGTTGTACTATACTATAAATAATTTGTCTGATAAATTGTATAAAATTGTCTGAGCTTAGGGCAGGGGCGTTACAAATGGTATCAGAGCCGACTTTTGATACCGAGTGTGGGGCATGTCTATATAGTGAGGCGGTGGACTCCAGGACAATAGACCCAGTCGGGCGGTGGATTCTAGGACTGTGGTGAGCCCTTAATTAAATTCGGGACTTTGATTGATCGGGCGGTGGATTCCGGGATCATGATTAGTCAGGTGGATAGGAGGACAGCTCAATTAAATCCGGGATTATGATTGATCGGGCGGTGGATTCCGGAATCATGAATAATTGGGCGGATAGAAGAGCATATGCTCCACAACGGCTAGAAAGTAGATCCTGCACTAGATTGTGCATGCCCTGTGCTCAGCGAGGACGCTGATTTCTAAATGAATATTGAAGAGATGGCATATATGTAATTATGTGTAAATAATGTGTAATGGAGGGTGGGGGCCCACGATTTGAAAAGTTGCAGCAGGTGAAACTGTGAGCTGATAGATGGCGTCAGTAGTGAAGAGGGTCCCACCGGGTGCTATGAGAGAGACAGAGGAGTTGTCGCTGTCCTCTTGCTGACGTGGCACGTGGACAAGGGCCAACCTTGGTGCTTCTGCCTGTGTGTGCACGGGAGAAAGAAGAGAGAGTATGGGATTAGTCCCATATCGAAAAATACACTAGAATAAAAAAATAATAAATAATATAGCCTATGATCAAGAGTCACCAATCCGGTTACCACCTTTTGAGAGGCAGCCTGTGGTGGGCAGTTGTACAATACTATAAATAATTTGTCTGATAAATTGTATAAAATTGTCTGAGCTTGGCACAGGGGCGTTACAACAACGTTAATGAAATGTTATTAGGAGCTGCCTTCCTTACATCAGTACAACCGAACTTAATACAAGAAGAAAAAATAGCATTAACAATAAATATTGAGAATATAGAAATAAATAGAAAATTGAGTAAATGAATCCAATAAGATCAACAAAAAATATATTATAGATACTAGCATAATTTGTATACGAATGATACAAATCAGGAAACTATCATAGTCTAATAGACATAGTAGCAGACACTAGCTTATGTCGTGAAAATATACTACAAAAATGGAAACAAGATGGAAATAATAAAAAAACAATAACTGGATTGACAGGACAAACCGTTATACTTGATAGGTACCAACAAAATGTTACCAACCAAATAGGAAATTGCATCCTAAAAATACTGATAATATACCAATTTGATGATATGAATAATAATGTACTATTAGGAACCAACTTTTTTCAACAATACTATCCTATAACTATATCACATAAATCGGTTATATTTACAACACATTGTAAACACCAAGTAATAGAAATTAGAATAACACAACCTTATTCTAGGACTGACCTACCACATATCAGAGTTTCTTTAGCCTAGCGTAGTGAAGACCAATATTTACCAAATAAAACTAGAATACAACAAGTTCAAGTCACAATTATAGAAGAAATTTTACAAAAATAGTTAGAAGATTTGTGTGGAGAGGACCCTTTAGCAAAATGACACCTAAGTAAAACCACAACATGTATAGAGTTAATAGATAAGAACAAAATAATAAAATTTAAATTTATAAGATATACTCCAACAGATTTTGAAGAGTTCAAAATACATATAAAAGAACTATTGGAAAATAATTACAAAAGAAAATCACAAAGTCCCCATTTATAACCAACATTCATAGTAAGAAAATATTTAGAAGAAAAAAGAGGTAAATCTCGAATTGTAGAAAATTATAAGAAATTAAAAAAAAACACCAAAAGATTTGGATATCTACTACCAGATATGCAGATACACTAAACACAGTAAGAACAAGAAAAATATATTCAAAATTCGATTGTAAATCAGGATTTTACCACATAAAACTAACAGAATAATCAAAACAGTTTATAACATTGAGTACACCATAAGGGTTTTATGAACGGAACGTATTACCCTTTGGATATAAAAACAGTCCAGGAGTATTTCAAGAATATATGGATAAGATATTTGAAAAATATAATAATTTTATACTATTATATTTAGATGATATTCTAATAGAATCTGAAAGAGAAACATAAAGAACATTTAATAAAATTCAAATATTTAGTGAAAAAACCAGTAATTATACTATCAAAAAAGAAAATAGAACTATTCAAAACATAGATAGTATTCTTAGGAACAAAATTATTACATGAGCGAATATAATTACAACCACACATAACAGAAAAAATAAAGACATTTTCAATATTTTAAAAGAAAAAAAAGTACAAGCAATATTCAGACTACTAAATCAAATAAGGGGATACATACAAAATTTTCTAGCAAAAACAAATTGGCTACAACCAAAACTGAAAAAGTTCACAAAATGGGAATGGACCTCAGAAGATGAAAAAACTTAAAATATTAAAACAAAAGCTTTAGAATTAAAAAAATTACGATTACCTATCAAAGAATGTAAATGGATAATAAAAACAGATGCAAGCGAAGATAATTGGAGAGCAGAGTTAAAATTTTGTTGAAATAGGTGAAAAGGAAGAAAGACTAGCCATATACACTAGTGGATCACTCACACAGACACAACAAAATTACCACATCAATGAAAAAGAATTATTAGCGATTTTAAAAGCAATAAAAAAGTTTAGGTTATTCATTATACATACAAAATTCACAAGAAGAAATCCCAAGTAAAATCATGGATAAACAAAATAATAGATCCGACTATATTAAATAAAAGATTGATAAGATGACAAATGAAATCAGCAAATTATGGTTTTATAATAGAAAATATAAAAGGAAAATATCATTTTTTAGCTGATTTTCTATCAAGGATTTAACAGTTCATTTGTTGCAGAATAGAAACTAGAATTCAACAAATAGAACAGGATATAGTTTTCCACAAGGGAATCATGGTGTAAATAAAGGAAGCATTTAATCAGATACAGTTACAAATATGAGGACTCCAAAGTCTGTCCTACCAGCACGTAATTCAACATGTAACTACAAAAAATATAGTGGAAAATGCTAGCGAAAAAATGAGTGAGATGGGGGAACCTACTCATCCCTTAAAAGAAAATGTAAATACATCTTCAAATAAAACCTACATACAAGGAGAAACTCTTCACTGAGAAATCTCTTACCAAACTATCAAAGAAAATATTATTTTTACAATATATTGAGAAATTATGTCAAGTAACTAAGGTGAACCAGTACATCAAAACCATATCACAACAATATATTAACAAGGCCATCATCCTACCAAGAGCTAATCCAAGAAAAACAAGGGCACTATTTGAAAGATGACTTATTCAATGCATCCATCCATTTAGAGAATGTGAAGAACTTATCCACTTGCTAAAAAAAAATCTATAAAGTAGCCAAGAGTTATTTTGGCCTCACAAAGGCCTAAAAAATATATGTCAGAATGTATTCAGCAATTCTCGAGTATCTTGAAGAAAATGAAAAACTTCCATCAGAACATGTTATAAATATAGGAATGACTACGAATGTGATTTATGTAGCATCTGACATTGTGTCATACAAAGCTACGGAATTTTAGAAACTAACACCCCAGAAACAAGAGCAATCAGATTCAGAAACATGTATTGTGAATAAAATGAAAAAAAATTAAGGGACAACAACATATTGATCTATGATAGTCCAGACCCAGAGAAAATAATAATGTATAGTATAAAAACATAAAACAACCACAAGATAAACGTACACTGTTTGACAACTGGTACCAAATACTAGCTACATGAACAATGACAATAATAGAACAGACTGCTGGATACTACTGTAGCCTAATGAAGACAGAGCATCAACATAAATTTGGAGCATGTGAAGATGTGGCCAGAAGGAATATGTTTTTGTAGAGTAATAGAAAATGATGTAAGAAGTGACATATTCACCTGAATTATCAGCCTATGATGTAAGCAATGAAGTAATCAAAACAATAATTGTGACTGATGTAATGGATGATGTAAGAATTCAAAATTCGATTGTAAATTAGAATTTTACCACATAAAACTAACAGAAGAATCAAAGTTTATAACATTGAGTACACCATAAGGATTTTATGAACGGACCGTATTACCCTTTGGGTATAAAAACAGTCCAGGAGTATTTCAAGAATATATGGATAAGATATCTGAAAAATATAATAATTTTATACTACTTTATTTATATGATATTCTAATAGAATCCGAAAGAGCAACATAAAGAACATTTAAAAAAATTCATAGATTTAGTGAAAAAGCAGGAATTATACTATCAAAAAAGAAAATAGAACTATTCAAAACATAGATAGTATTCTTAGGAACAAAATTATCACATCAGCGAATATAATTACAGCCGTACATAGTAGAAAAAATAAAGACATTTTAAATATTTTAAAAGAAAAAAAAAGTACAAGCAATAATCAGACTACTAAATCAAATAAGGGGATACATACCAAATTTGCCAGCAAAAACAAATTGACTACAACAAAAACTGAAAAAGCTCAAAAAATGGGAATGGACCATAGAAGATGAAGAAAAAATTAAATATTAAAGCAAAAAAATTTAGAAATAAATAAATTACGATTACTAATCGAAGAATGTAAATGGATAATAAAAACAGATGCAAGCGGAGATAATTGGAGAGCAGAGTTAAAATTTATTGAAATTGGTGAAAAGGAAAAAAGACTAGCCAGATACACTAGTGGATCATTCACACAGACACAACAAAATTACCACATCAATGAAAAAGAATTATTTGCGATTTTAAAAGAAATAAAAAGTTTGGATTATTCATTATACATACAAAATTCACAATAAGAATACCCAAGTAAAATCATGGATAAACAAAATAATAGATCCAACTATATTAAATAAATGATTGATAAGATGACAAATGAAATTAGCAAATTATGATTTTACAACAGAAAATATAAAAGAAAAAATGTAACGTTTTAGCTGATTTTCTATCAAAGAATTAATAGTTTTATTTGTTGTAGAATGAAAACAAGAATTCAACAAATAGATTAGGATATAGTTTTCCACAAGGGAATCATGCAGCAAATAAAGTGAGCATTTAATCAATTACAGTTACAAATATGTGGACTGCAAAGTCTGTCCTACCAGCACGTAATTCAACATGTAACTACAGAAAATATGGAGGACAATCCTAGCAAAAATATGAGTGAGATGTGGGAACCTACTCATCCCTTAAAAGAGGATGCAAATACATCTTCAAATAAAACTACATACAAGGAGAAACTCCTCACTGAGAAATCTCCTACCAAACTATCAAAGAAAATATTATTTTTACAATATATTGAGAAATTATGTCAAGTAACTAAGGTGAACCAGTACATCAAAACCATATCACAACAATATATGAATAAGGCCATCATCCTACCAAGAGCTAATCCAAAGAACAACAAGGGCACTATTTCAAAGAGGATGTGAAGAACTTATCCACCTGCATCCATTCATTGCATCCATCCATCTAGAGAATGTGAAGAACTTATCCACCTGCCAAAAGAAATCTATAAATCAGCCAAAAGTTATTCTGGCCTCACAAAGGCCCAAAAAATATATATCAGAATGTATTCAGCAATTCTGAGTATCTTGAAGAAAATGAAAAAGCTCCAGCAGAACATGTTATAAATATAAGAATGACTACCCAAGTGATTTATGGAGCATTTGACATTGTGCCATACAAAGCTGAGGAATTTGAAAAAATAATCATAGAAAGAAGGGCAATGAGATTCAGAAACATGTATTGTGAATAAAATAAAAAAAATCAAAAGACAACCACATATAGATCTATGACAGTCCAGACCCAGAGAAAATAATAATGTATAGTATAAAAAAAATAAAACAACCACAAGATTAACGTACACTGTTTGACAGCTGGTACCTAATACTAGCTACATGAGCAATGACAATAACAGATTAGACAGCTGGATACTTGTAACCCCTGTTTTCGTAAATACGTATTTTCTGTATTTAAAATTTTCATAACTTAATTTTTTCCGCTTTCAAATTCTTTTGTCAAAATGTATTGTTGGATCTTCTATTAAAATCTATTTTCGATCAATAATTTTATTTGTAACTATTTTCTATGATTTTTATATTGTAATACAAATCTTATTATTGTTATTATTACTTTGATTCTATTATTATTACTATTACTATTATTATTTTTATCATTTTTCTTATTATTATTATTGTTATTAGTATTATTGTTATTAATATTATTAGTTTTGACTGGTTATTAAAAATCCACTTCTATGTACTAATTCTTTTTGTAGTTATTTCAAATAAATTCTATATTGTAAAGCAAATTATATTTTATTATAAATCATATTTTTATTGGTTATTTTATAAATTCTATTGGATGTTTTAATATAAACCCAAACCCTTTTGTCATATTGGATCCTATTCTACCCATTTACCCCTACCCGTTACCTGCATTCACCCCAAACCCATTTAACACCCCAAACCCATTTACACCCTAACCCGTACCCATATACCTCTTCATCAACCAACTAAAACCCTAACTTTACCCCCATATATATATATATATATATATATATATATATATATATATATATATATATATATATATATATATATATATATATATATATATATATATATATATATATACATGTTCTTATTCTTTAACCCTATCCACTTTCATCCACTTCGTCCCCTGCACCTCATCCCGATCTCCTAACCCATACACCCTCACCCTCTGTGTGTGCCGCTCTCCCTCAGCCCGGGGCCCCGCCTGCTACACCACACCCCCTATGTCCCTCCGTTGACGGCAGCAACCGCAGTCCCCCGACACTCCCCTCAGCCGACTGCAGTGTCTCCCTGTGCCCCCCATATGCTTCTCTGTCCCCTGCCTCCTCTCGGCAACGCAGCCACCCGCATCCAGCACCGTCATCGCCATGCGCCCCTCCCGCTACCGTCCTTCACTGCCGCACACACCCACCCCTACCTTGGTTGTGGGTGTAGGCAATTGATCCCTGACTGCTTCTCTTGGTGTGCGTGTGTGATCTCGTTGGGTTCGTGTGTTCGTTTTGTTCATGGTTCGTGTTTCAGAGTTCATTCAATGAGTTCGTGCCCGAGATCCGTTCCCGCTGTAACACCTTGGATTTCAAATCTTATTTATATTTGAAATTGTTTGATTTTATGTGTTGTGCACGTGCAAATTTATGCATGCATTTGTCTAAAAATATTTCATGAACTAGTAATCCCCATTTATTCTCTTTCTAGAAAGCCTAATTTAATCCTAAGCCTAATTTGTCTCTTTGTAGCCCACATTAGTTGATTAATTAACTAAGTTAGTAGAGCCCATGGTCTCTTGGCCCATTAGTGAGCCCATATAATTTAATTCTTCTTTGTTTTAGCCTAACTTGTAGTGTAGACTCAAATAATAGACAATTAATTAAAATAACACGTACAACTTGTAAGTGGGGGACACTAGGATAGCACGTGCATGCACTAGAGTGTGCAAAGCACACCCTTGAGTGAGGCCGGATAGTGCAAAAGAGAGAGGGAGAAATGGGAGTAGTGGTGAGGTGATTATCTCATTCATGGGTGGTTATGACAACTCCCAAACAAATCCTAGCCCTTAATCCCTAACTATTTGATATAATCCCAGCCATTCAACCCACTTAAAAATTTGTATAAATACCCCCCCCCCCTCCCGCGTACATTAGTATACTCACACCTAATCTATATCAAAAGAGAAGATCAAGAAATACAATTAGAGAGTAAAAGATTGAGATGTTAGTGAGTTCAAAAGATTGAGAGTTGTGTTTGTGTGTTCTTCATTCACATTGGTGGCCGGTTTTTCTTCAAGGGGCAAGGGAGGCTCGGTTTTGCTTCAAGGCTAGGAGGAGATGACTTGTAGTGGCTCAAACTAGGAGAATGCCGCTTTTGATCAATCTAGGAGTTCTTACGAGTTCATTTCGTTTTCTCTCCAATAAGGTGGGCAATTTTCTCTAACTTCTAAGTAGTATCATGTTAGGTTGTGTGCTAATCATGCTAGAATAAATAGGTGAAAATTTTGCTCTTTGATAATACCATGATTAAGGTGAAAATAGAACATATGTGAAATTGCATAAAATGAATAAGTGAAATTGATTGAATGATACGTTTGTGGTTGTGATATTTGGATATTGATCTACCATGCTAAATTAGAATAAATGGTTCTCCACGTCGAAATATTTGTGTTTATGGAAAAGTGCAATTTTGAGAAATGTGTTTATGTGGAAAATGCTAATTGTGAGAATCCCTACATTATTAAAATAAGATTGGTTAGTAAATTATGCATATTCATGATTAGTGTGATTGATATTAAATAATCCTAAAGTTGTATGTTAATTGTTGAGAAAAATGAACATTTTATTATTTAGGCCAAATTCAAGAGGTCATCAATTTGTGTGTTAACCAAAAAGAAAGAAGAAAACCTCCTTAGTCTAACAAAGAAGAACTACTTTATAATTGAAGGAACTCAAGAAAAATATCCCTTGAAAAAGAAATTTGTTAATAGAACATTTAGTGATTTTTCATGTACAATTGTAGGAATAAAAAGAGAGGTACTCTATATGAGAAATGAGAATTTAATGGCTTTAAAAACCCCTAAATTACTATTTATTTTGAATCAGGAAATTATTTAGTTTTAATGAAGTACAAATTACATTTTTTTGAAGAAATGAGTTTCTTTAACAAACTAGAATAGTTACAGTCTTGAACAAAACCAATTGGAATTATTTCTCTACAGGTGAGTCACTCTGTCCATTCTGGTCAGTGGGTGCAAATTTAAAACCTCACTGTAGTAGGAGATCATGGGTTCAAATATTGGCATACACTCTTTATTTTTGTTTTTGAAAATAACCTATCACCGAAACACTGAGTATAAGTGGATTAATACCCCCTTTGTGATGCGTGGGCGCTCTGGCCCCTTTGGTCAGCTGCTGCGCCACAGTAACGTTACTGTAGTGCATGCTGCTGCTGTTGGTGTGGGTTCGAAACCTAGCTTCGACCAAGGTTTTGTTTTTTTTTTTTTTTGATTTTTTGGGAAAAAAATAATATTTTTGAATGGTTCTTTTGTGAAATTAATTTATAAAAATTATATTAATTATCCAGAGATTAAATTGGACTTATCTAGAAAATTTCGATGGATTGATAAAATTATAGATCAAGATTAAAGGGATCATAAGTGTGTTTTATGTGATAATTTAAGCAATATGCATTCCCTTCTTTAAGAAAAATTATGGAAAATTATTTTGAGAATTCATGGCTTAATGCAAATGTGAATAACTTGTTTAGGTTAACTAAATGTGATTTCTTGACTTGTGAATGCAAGATATAATTGAGATTAAATTTGTAATTTGAGAAATTGTGAAATGAAACTATCTTATCTTATTATTGTGAAAAGTAATACAAGAATTGAAATGAAGAAAATCATGATGACTTATGAAATTATTGATGAATGCGAATACTCAATTTATGAACATGTTATGAGATTTTGAACTAGAAGGTAGCTAAGTCCTATTACCGGCATTTGAATGAGTTATAATTATTGCGATAAATTATGTATATGAAAGACCAAGATGGTCAAGTTGTTTATTAAGACCCGTATAGAGGAAAGAGCTAACTCTAGGGATTGATTTTATTCATGATTCAAATAAAGTAAGGATTTAGATACATAGTGGTGATGTGACGAAAGTGAGAGAAAAACATGAGTATGAGGGCCATCGGATTGGCGGTGTGAGAGTGATTCACAGACTGCCTGCTTGATGCGTCATGACATGTCGTGAGCACTATTCCAGAATTATCGTCCCGGTGGTGACGCTTGTGGAGTGTTTGGTGCCTATGGGTGGTGCCATCATTCCATGGCAGAGGTTGAATTATCTATAGTCTGCCTGCTTGATGCGTCATGTCAGTGTGTGGGATTTTCCTCTAGACTGCCTAGATATGGGCTCGTAGATCATCGAACATCTAGGATACTTACTGTAGTTACCGTAGTAGTTTAAGTCATGGCGAGAGATTCAACCGTATAAGATGAAGTACGATTAAGGGCTTGCCCTCAGACCTATGTAGTATGGGATGTATAGAATCCGAACAAGTGCGCATAAGTGTCATATAAGATAACAACTGCATTAAGGACTAAGTGCACAACACAACACGACATCTATAGGATAGTCGCCATAGTTTTGCTTGTGACATGTGTGTTCTTTCTAAGGAGGAGAAAATTGATATTTTATATTCTTGCGTCAGTTGAATGAACTGACGAGCCCACAGTTTCTATGCAGGATAAAGAGATTGACAAGATTAAGAATGCAAGCTGCTTAAAGAATGTTTCAAGTGTTATACTTTTTATTCATGTAAATATTGTAAATGACTTCCGCTGTTTAAATGTAATTCAAGTTGTAACTCTGATGTAATAAAAGTTTAAATTTCCTCATAAAATTGTACGGAAAGAAGTATAAAGATTCTGTGAAACTTTGAATTCAGTCTATTTTGAAATTCGGGGTGTTACAGAGTGGTATCAGAGCCACGCTTCCAAGTAGTACAAATTTATAATGAACAACACCCTAGAAGTGGACATTAGAGTGTGTGTTAAGTCTAGAGATTTATTTGTGCTTCTTCTTCTCGTTTCTCTAAGATGGCGGACCACTTCGACCCAGCTGGAAGTGACGATTGGCACATAGTTGAGGAGGATTACTACCCCGGGCAAGCTGATTCAGACGAAGAAGATCCCGAAGAATTTAAAGAGGAATGGCCTGAGTCCAGGGAGGTCACTCCACCTTCGAATTCATCTGATGATTCCTCTGACGAGGAAGAACTTGTTCCGAGTAGTCTCATTGTGTATCTTCAGAGGCAGGTTGAGACTCAGAGGGAGAGAGCAGAGCTGTTGCAGGCGCATTATGCAAAGTGCAAGAAGAGCATTGCCACGCTCAGTCATCGTATTTGGGAACTCGAGAAGAGGAAAAACATGTACGATGTACTGAAGGAGGAAGTGGAGGAACTACGGGAAGAGCTTCATGAAGCCAAGAGGAACCGTAGGAACTAGACTGTTGTATTATCTTATTGCTTTCGTTAGATGTCAGAAATGTTTTAAATTCGAATGTATAAAGTTTGAAATTCAATGAAATGAAAAGTTGATTTAAATTCATATTTTCTATTTCGAATTTAATGGATCTTTTGCATCAGAATATGGTTAGAAGAGGAGCTCAAAATGGTGAAGGTCTGGACTTGGAAACGAAATTAGCGAGGGTTCATCAGACACTCAATGCCATTGCCATGAATCAGAACTAAGGGAGGGTGCCTGTGAATCCAGTACCCGAAGCAATCAAACTCGTGGAATCATTCAAACGGATAAAACCACCGGTGTTTGAGGGGAAGTCAGACCCTAACGCGGCTGACATTAAATCCGATAGATCGAGACTATCTTCGAAGTCTTGGAGACTCCGGAGGGCAGCAAGGTAAAGTTGGCGGCGCTGCAGTTCGAGAAGGATGCGGCCATTTGGTGGTAGTCGATGAAGCGGACGATGGGAGATATTGTCCTTGGTTGGGAGAAATTCTTGGAGGAATTCCGCCGTCATTATTTTCCATCAGACGTCTAGGAGAAGAAAGCCATGGAATTTCTGGCGCTGCAGCAGGGAGGCATGTCGGTTAGAGAGTATGAGACGAGGTTCAATCATCTCTCGAGGTATGCTCTCGAATTGGTGATGGATGAGGCAAAGAAGGCTCGAAAGTTCAAGCATGGTTTAAGGCCAAGTTTGAGATCCAGGATGATACCCCTCGGTATCAGAAGCTTTGACAAGTTGGTCAAACGAGCTGCAGCCACGGAGGCGGACATGGAGTAGTTCCACGCTGTTCAGAATAGGAGGAACAACTGGAATGTGGGGAAGAGGCCCGCAGTTGCTGAAAATGTTAGGGGACAGCCGCCAGCCCAAAGGTTCAAACCGACTGCGGCGAACACGATCAGTGTGGCAGGAAGACCCAGGAATGCATGGGTGAGACCTCCTGTGGTGACTTGTTACAACTGTGGGGAGACAGGTCTCTTCCGATCCCAGTGCCCTAAGCTGCAATATGTCTTCCGAAATGGACCAACTCAGCAGGCCGGGAAGAAGCCGTACCAGCAAGGGCGAGTATTTGTCTTAACTGATGCTGATGCTGATGAGGTAGATCACGTCATCACTGGTACGATGGAGGATGTTTAAGAGTGTTTTCTGTTGTTTCTTTTTCCTGCTTTTATAGTGAACTGTTATGTAACGAGTGCGTGTTATGTAACAGAAGAACTTTATTTGAATGTAAAGAAAGCTATTGTTTTGTTCGATACTGGGCCTCTTATACTTTTGTGTCACCTATATTTGCTAAAGGTATTGGAGTCGAACCGAAAGTCTTTCGAGGCAAGGTTTTAGCAGTAGCTACTCCATCAGGGGAAACTTTAACCACTGATCGGTACTATGCGGACTGCGAGATCGTGATTGGAGATAGAATTTTTGGGATTGATCTGATCGAATTGAATGTCTTGGGAGTCGATGTTATCATTGGCATTGATTGGATGTCGGTGTACAGTGCAAGCATCGAGTGCAAGACCAAAGAGGTAACAGTAAAGGCTCCAGGTGAACCCGAAGTCACTTTCCAAGGGAAGAGGAGATGTTCAGGCTTGGTTGCTGCTATCAGTAAGAAGGAGGAAATTCCTATAGAGGTGCAGCAAATTCCAGTGGTTCAGGATTATCCGACGGTATTCTTGGAAGATTTGCTTGGGTTACCCCCGCATCGTGATGTAGAGTTCAGCATCACTATTCAGCTAGGAAGTGCACTTATTTCTAAGGCACTGTATAGGATGGTGCTTGTGAAGCAGGATGAGATCAAACGGCAGATTAAGGAACTAATGGAGAATGGCTTTATTCAACCGAGTGCGTCGCCTTGGGGAGCACCGGTGCTGTTGGTAAAGAAGAATGATGGTTCGATGAGGATGTGCATCGATTACCGGAAGCTGAATAAGTTCACTGTTCAGAGCAAGTATCCTATTCCAAGAATTGATGACTTGTTCGATCATCTACAAGGAGCAGCTGTTTTCTCCAAAATAGATCTTCTATCAGGATATCATCAAGTTTGAGTGAAAGCTGAAGATGTAATAAGACTGAGTTCAGAACTCGAACGGGCATTACGGATTCTTAGTTATGCCGTTTGGAGTGACGAATGCACCTGTAATTTTCATGGATATGATGAACAAAGTTCTAAGGTCATTTATTGATTCTTTCGTCGTGGTGTTTATCGATGATCTTCTTGTGTAGTCCAAGTCGGAGGATGAGCAAACGAAGCATCTAGCAGTAGTTTTGAGGAAGCTTCAGGAGCATGATTTGTATGCCAAGTTATCCAAGTGCAATTTTTGGAAATCTGAGGTGGCATTCCTAGATCACATCCTTTCTAAGGAGGAAGTGGCAACTGATCTGCAGAAGATAGAGGCGGTGAAGAATTGTGCAAAGCCAACTGCAGTGAAGAAAATCAGGAGTTTTCTTGGACTAACTGGATACTACAGGAGGTTCATTCAGGGCTATGCTTAGATAGTCGTGCAACTCATTAGTCTGACCAAGAAGAATGTGAACTTCAAATGGACTGAGCAGCGTGAGGCGAGCTTTCAGGAGTTGAAAGAGAGGCTGACTACTGCGCCCATTTTAGCTTTGCCTAGAGCAGGTGTTGAGTATGATATCTACAGTGATGCTTCATATCGTGGACTTGGTTGTGTCTTAATGCAAGAAGGAAAAAGTGATTGCTTATGAGTCTAAGCAACTAAGATCGCATGAGAAGAATTATCTGACTCATGATCTGGAGTTGGCTGCGATTATCTTCGCCTTGAAGCAATGGAGACATTACGTGTATGGTGAGAAGGTGAACATGTACACGGACCATAAAAGCTTGAAGTACATCTACCAACAGAAGGATCTGAATCTGAGGCAAAGGAGATAGCTGGAGGTGCTTGAGGACATTCGTCTGGAGATTAAGTACCATCCTGGAAAGGCTAATGTTGTTATTGATGCACTTAGCCAGAAGAGCAGTCTGGCTAGTTTAATTACAACTCAGAGGCAACTGGCAGAGGAGTTGGATCGAGCTGGTATTGAAGTCATTCTGCAAGGCTTGGGATCGTCTTTAGCTAAGTTGAGGCTTCAACCAACGCTGAATGAAAGGATTATCGCGAGTCAGAAGGAAGATACAGAGATTCAGAAGATGAAGGAGCAGGTTGGTGCTGGCAAGTTTTCAGAGTTCCAGATCAGGAATGGGGTGTTGTGGTTCGGAGAGAGGCTTTGTGTTCCGGATCAAGCAGAAATGCGGGAGAGCATTCTTCAGGAGGCACATGCTACTATTTTGTCTGTACATCCTAGGAATACCAAGATGTATAAGAACATTAAGCAACACTTTTGGTGGTCAGGTTTGAAGCGGGTCGTGGCCGAGTTCATGGCAAAGTGTGAGATCTATCAACAGGTCAAAGCCGAGAATCAAAAACCCAGAGGTCTATTGCAACTGTTACCTATTCCGGAATGGAAGTGGGATAACATCAGTATGAATTTCATCACGGGCTTGCCCAAGAGTTCAAAGGGCAATGATCCAAGTCCGCTCACTTCTTAGCGATGAAACTCACTGCTTCGATGGACAAGTTGGCTGAGCTGTATGTTGGTGAGATTGTTAGGCTTCATGGTGTTCCGTTAACCATTGTGTCTGATCGATATGCGAGGTTTACTTCACATTTCTGGAAGAGTCTTCAGACAGCTCTAGGTACCAAGATGGATTTCAGTACTGCTTTTCATCTACAGACCGATGGGCAGACCGAGAGAGTCAACCGCATTCTTGAGGACATGCTTCGGTGTTGTGTACTAGACTTTAGAGGCAGTTGGGAAAGGCACTTGGCTCCGGTGGAGTTTGCCTACAACAATAGTTTTCAGACTAGTATCGGGATGGTACCGTCAGAAGCTCTATATGGCAGGAAGTGCAGAACACCTGTTTGTTGGTTTGAAGTTGGGGAGCGACAGAAGTTTGGGCCTGAGATCGTGTAGCAACCTCTGAAAAGATCGATCTAATCAGGAAGAGGTTGGTGGATGCTCAGAGTAGGCAGAAGAGCTATGCAGACAACCGGAGGAGGGACCTTGAGTTCGAAGTTGGTGACTTTGTCTTTTTGAAGGTTTCACCTAGCAAAGGCGTGATCCGATTTGGCAAGAGTGGGAAGTTAGTCCCGAGGTTCATAGGCCCGTATAAGATATTGAAGCGGATTGAAAAAACTGCTTACCGGTTGGAGTTGCCGGAAGAGTTATCTCAGGTACACAATGTTTTCCTCGTGTCTATGCTGAGAGGTTACATTCCAGATCTGAGTCATCATTTGCCTGAAGTGTCGGAGGGTTTGCAGTTGGATCTGAGTTACATTGAGCTTCCGGTTGAGATTGTCGATCATCGAGAGAAAGTCTTGAGGAACAAGACGATACCGATGGTCAAGGTAGTCTGGAGAAACCAATTGATTAAAGAGGCTACTTGGGAATCTGAGGAGAGGATGATGAAGGATCATCCTGAGCTCTTTGTTCGATTTATATCTTCTTTCCTTTTCTTTTCTTCTTGTTGTATTTCTGTTTTCTCACTCTTTAAGTGTAGTTCCGAGGACGGAACTATCCTAAGGAGGGAGTGTTGTAACACCCTGGATTTTCAAATCTTATTTATATTTGGAATTGTTTGATTTTACGTGTTGTGCACGTGCAAATTTATGCATGCATTTGTCTAAAAATATTTCATGAACTAGTAATCCCCATTTATTCTCTTTCTAGAAAGCCTAATTTAATTCTAAGCCTAATCTGTCTCTTTGTAGCCCACATTAGTTAATTAATTAACTAAATTAATAGAGCCCATGGTCTCTTGGCCCATTAGTGAGCCCATGTAATTTAATTCTTCTTTATTTTAGTCTAACTTGTAGTGTAGACTCAAATAATAGATAATTAATTAAACTAACATGTACAACTTGTAAGTGGGGGACACTAGGGTAGCACGTGCATGCACTAGAGTGTGCAATGCACACCCTTGAGTGAGGCCGGATAGTGCAAAAGAGAGAGGGAGAAATGGGAGTAGTGGTGAGGTGGTTATCTCATTCATGGGTGGTTATGGCAACTCCCAAACTAATCCTAGCCCTTAATCCCTAACTATTTGATCTAATCCTAGCCATTCAATCCACTCAAAAATTTGTATAAATACACCCCCCCCCCCCCCCCCCCCCCCCGCGTACACTA
Source organism: Hemerocallis citrina (assembly GCA_017893485.1). Classification (NCBI taxonomy): domain Eukaryota; kingdom Viridiplantae; phylum Streptophyta; class Magnoliopsida; order Asparagales; family Asphodelaceae; genus Hemerocallis; species Hemerocallis citrina. The sequence continues at coordinate 10,852,236 of CM030366.1, read as the reverse complement.
GTATACTCACACCAAATCTATATCGAAAGAGAAAGAGAAAGAAATACAATTAGAGAGTAAAAGATTGAGAGGTTAGTGAGTTCGAAAGATTGAGAGTTCTGTTTGTGTGTTATTCATTCCCATTGGTGGCCAGTTTTTCTTCAAGGAGTAAGGCAGGCTCGGGTTTGCTTCAAGGCTAGGTGGAGACGACTTGTGGTGGCTCAAACTAGGAGGAGAATGCCTCTTTTGATTAATCTAGGAGTTCTTAGGAGTTCATTTCGTTTTCTCTCCAATAAGGTGGGCAATTTTCTCCAACTTCTAAGTAGCATCATGCTAGGTTGTGTGCAAATCATGCTAGAATAAATAGGTGAAAATATTTCTCTTTGGTAATACCATGATTAAGGTGAAAATGGAACATATGTGAAATTGCATGAAATGAAGAAGTGAAATTGATTGAATGATTTGTTTGTGGTTGTGATATTTGGATATTGATCTAGCATGCTAAATTAGAATAAATGTTTCTCCATGTCGAAATATTTGTGTTTATGGAAAATGTGCAATTTTGAGAAATGTGTTTATGTGGAAAATGCTAATTGTGAGAATCCCTACATTATTAAAATAAGATCGGTTAGTAAATTATGCATATTCATGATTAGTGTGATTGATATTAAATAATCCTAAAGTTGTATGTTAATTGTTGAGAGAAATGAACAATTTATTATTTAGGCCAAATTCAAGAGGTCATCAATTTGTATGTTAACCAAAAAGAAAGAAGAAAAACTCCTTAGTTTGACCAAGAAGAACTACTTTATAATTGAAGGAAATCAAGAAAAATATCCCTTGAAAAAGAAATTTGTTAATAGAACATTAAGTGATTTTTCATGTACAATTGTAGGAATAAAAAGAAAGGTACTCAATATGAGAAATGAGAATTTAATGGCTTTAAAAACCCCCTAATTACTATTTATTTTGAATCAGGAAATTATTTAGTTTTAATGAAGAACAAATTACATTTTTTTGAAGAAATGAGTTTCTTTAACAAACTAGAATAGTTACAGTCTTGAACAAAACCAATTGGAATTATTTCTCTACGGGTGAGTCACTCTGTCCATTCTGGTCTGTGGGTGCAAATTTAAAATCTCACTGTAGTAGGAGGTCATGGGTTCAAATATTGGCATAAACTCTTTATTTTGGTTTTTGAAAATAACCTATCACCGAAACACCGAGTATAAGTGGATTAATACCCCCTTTGAGACACGTGGGCGCTCTGTCCCCTTTGGTCAGCTGCTGTGCCACAGTAACGTTACTGTAGCGCATGCTGCTGCTGTTGGTGCGGGTTGAAACCTGGCTTCGGCCAAGGTTTTGTTTTTTTTTTTTTTTTTTTTTTGATTTTTTGGGTAAAAAATAATATTTTTGAATGATTCTTTTGTGAAATTAATTTATAAAAAATATATTAATTATCCAGAGATTAAATTGGACTTATCTAGAAAATTTCAATGGATTGATAAAATTATAGATCATGATTAAAGGGATCATAAGTGTCTTTTATGTGATAATTTAAGCAATATGCATTCCCTTCGTTAGGGAAAATTATGGAAAATTATTTTGAGAATTCATGACTTAATGCAAATGTAAATAACTGGTTTAGGTTAACTAAATGAGATTTCTAAACTTGTGAATGCAAGAGATTATTGAGATTAAATTTGTAATTTGTGAAATTGTGAAATGAAACTATCTTGTCTCATTATTGTGAAAAGTAATACAAGAATTGAAATGAAGAAAATCATGATGACTTATGAAATTATTGATGTGTGTGAATACTAAATTTATGAACATGATATGAGATTTTGAACTAGAGAGTAGCTAAGTCCTATTACCGGCAATTGAATGAGTTATAATTATTGAGGTAAATTATTAAGATGAAAGACCAAGATGGTGAAGTTGTTGATTAAGACCGATATATAGGAAAGAGCTAACTCTAGGAGTTGATTTTTTTTATGATTCAAATAAACTAAAGATTTAAATACATAGTGGTGATGTGACGAAAGTGAGAGAAAAACATGAGTATGAGGGCCATCGGATTGGCGGTGTGAGAGCGATTCACAGACTGCCTACTTGATGCGTCATGACATGGCGTGAGCACTACTCCGAAATTATCGTCCCGGTGGCGACACTTGTGGGGTGTTTGGTGACTATGGGTGGTGCCATCGTTCCATGCCATAGGTTGAATTGTCCATAGTCTGCCTGCTTGATGCGTCATGTCAGTGCGTGGGATTCTCCTCTGGACTGCCTGGACATGGGCTCGTAGATCATCGAACATCTAGGATACTTACCATAGTTACCGTAATAGTTTAAGTCATGGCGAGGGATTCAATCCTATAAGATGAAGTACGATTAATGGCTTTCCCTCAGACCTTTGTAGTATGGGATGTATAGAATCCGAACAAGGGCGCATTAGTGTCATATAACATAACAACTGCATTAAGGACTAAGTGCACAAAACAACATGACATCTATAGGATAGCTACCATAGTTTTGCTTGTGACATCTGTGTGCTTTCTAAGTAGGAGAAAATTGATATTTTATATCCTTACGTCAATTGAATGAACTGACGAGCCCACCGTTTCTATGCAGGATAAAGAGATTGACAAGATTAAGTATGCAAGCTGCTTAAAGAATGTTCTAAGTGTTGTACTTTTTATTCATGTAAATATTGTAAATGACTTCCGCTGTTTAAATATAATTCAAGTTGTAACTCTGATGTAATAAAAGTTTAAATTTCCTTATAAAATTGTACGAAGAGAAGTGTAAAGTTCCTGTGGAACTTCGAATTCAGTCAATTTTGGAATTCGGGGTGTTACACCCGTTATTCTCTCTGCATCGTCATTTTCGTCGTCGGCTATAAGGCAAGTAACTTATATTAATTTCTGTTGCAAATACAAGTACTAAATACCGCCTGTAGTGTAGTTGTGTTCTAAAGACAATTCTTGTGCAAAACCCCTGTTATATCTTGTCTCTATTGTGTTGACCCGCCCGTAGTTGTCACATTACACACTGGACTTGAAATAACTTAGAGATGACCACTTCTTGATGTATGCATGCATGTTGTTCGTATGATGTCATGCGCTTGCTTGTGTTAGTCATAGTACAACTTGTTGTAGACTTGCTAAATACCCTAACCATATTGTTGGACATCTAGTATACCCTATTTCACGTTTTGTTATGATTTGGATGAGTTCCGTATGATCTATGTTGATTTTATGCGTGAAGAAGATTTCTACTTTTGTTGTACCCCGTTTTTGTACAGTATTTTAGACCATATTAAGGTTAGTATATGAAAATTACTTGTGAATATGAATTTTAGATAATTCTGTCTACTTTTCAGATTTTTGACAGATCTCAGTTTCGATTTATGAGTTGCAAGTTGTTGCTGTTTTACTACAGATGTGTAGAAAATTCAGGATCCAGTTTTATACGAATTCTATATGGTAAATTTTATTTATACTGATGTTAAAGGTAATATTTTGACCCAATATTTTGCTGATTACAACTAGACTTGATTAGGATTAACCCCTAATTTTTGTGGATTCAATTGATAATTTTTATACACTATTCTATACTTGTAAACAACTACTATACTTGTAGAATTTTCATACTGTTCAGTAAAGAAACATAATTTCGACCCGATTCTATTTGCTGTTTATAAAAACTTTGTGAATATGAATTGTAGCCTACTGTATCTATTTTATCACCCTTTTTATGGATCTGGATTTTGATTTATATTTTGTGAGATATTGTTGTTTTAGTACTGCTGTGTTTATGATTCCAGGTTTACAAACTTTCTGTATCTTGCTGCTTTCTGATTTTAGTTGAGTATACTATCTTTGTTGGAAAATTATGAAACTTTATTTTCTGTTACTAAACATAATAGGATATACCGCATATTTTTTTTGGATTTAATTAGTAAGTTTTTATGCCATTTTCCTATTTATGAATACAAACTTCTGATTTCTGGCTGAACACGTTTTATGGATACAAATCTATTCTGAGTCTTATTTTTGTGATATACCATATGACTTATATATATTTGTTGGACCGAGAGTCTATTTTTCAGATTTTTTGACGGATCCAGATTTGCACATTTGTAGCAACGGGAATTCCAGATTTAGTGCAATACTGTCTTGCTGTCCTGAACTAGAATTTTCGTTATTTTATCCTTTTATGTGTTGTCTTTCACCTGTACATGTTTATCTTTCGACCCGAACCTGTTACTTGTTCATTCCATGTTATTCTTGCTCTGTTTTGTGCACATATATGCCTGTTTAATAATAATAAAAAGTAACAAGCCTGGGTTAAGGGAATAGAAGTGGACAATATAGGTATGTGTACTCAGAAGAGGGCCCGTATTTCTCATTTATATATTTGATTCATGTTGATACATGAACCTGTTGCATTTTATATTTGATTCATGTTTATACATGAAAGTTTGATTCATGAATCTGTGGATTCGTGAACCTGTTGTACTTTATGCTTTGATGCATGGACCTATTGGTTCGTGTACCTGATATCTGTTAATGCATGAATCAGTTGATTCGTGTACCTGTCTGATTCATGAACCTGTTCTTGCTACCTGCTACCTGACGCCTGATTACACAGTCCGATAGAAACCCACCACTAGATCTAAACGAAATTTGCAAGTATGTAGCAACCATGTGGTAAAAACTTGGGACGCATGAAGTGCTACCTACATAGTATTAATACAAGACTTGACGTGACATAATACCTGTACATGCTACTTGACACCTGATACATGTTACCTGTACCTGTTAGTATATCATGTTACTTGATTCTGTTTCCTGATTCGTGTTAGTTATCCTGTTTTGTTGACATGCCTATTCCATGCTATGTTGTTTTCTGCTGTTACTCTATATTTGTTTATCTTTTCCTGTACTTGTGCCTGCACTACAAGTGACCCGTAACTTATATTGACGGGAGTTTTGTTTTGTTTTTCTCTTCCTGCAATTTATTAAATTGCATATTTTTGTGACCAGTTGCCAGATGGAGTAGGTGATCTGAAATTCTAGTTGCTGGAGTTCTTGCTATTATTATTATTATTTCCTGTTACTTATTTGAATAATTATATTGTTACTTGGATTATTTTGTATTGGGCAATGTGACCCAGAATTATTGACTTGTTTAGATCTGGTTTATTTGAGATTATTAAATTTTGTTTCAAGTAAATTCCTGTTGGTATATTGATTCATATATACATGTGTGGTTGACTTCTCTTGCTTCCTACTTTTATTATTCCTGCAAAATGTTGTAAAGATCCTGACAGCTTATGGATGATGAAAATCATTCGCTGAACTTAGTCACGTATCCATATTCCGTATTTTCTTTTGGAAAGCGGGGCGGGACAATACTACTGTAGCCTGATGAAGACAGAGCATCAACATAAATGTGAGCATATGAAGATGTCGGCCAGAAGGAATATGTTTTTCTAGAGTAATAGACAATGATGTAAGAAGTGACATATTAACCTTAATTATCAGCCTATGATGTATGCAATGAAGTAATCAGAACAATAATTGCAACTGATGTAATGGATGATGTAAGAATTCAATAATGTAAAGTCATCCTTATCTCTATAAAATAGGAGGCTTGGGAAGGAATATGACAAACGATCTAAGAGGGAGAAATAATATATAATCTTGTAAGAAAATTTTGGTTTGTAAGAAGTTCGAAGAGAATAAAAGATTATCTTTCTATCAGTTCTAGTATCTATCAGTGCTAATACAATATAAGGTATGATTTCTCTTTCACTCAGGAAGAGTTTTGTACGGCTCTACCTAAAGAATCTTGCAAAAAGATTCATTTATAATCACCTATAGTTAAGTCATACACCTAGTAGCAGGAAACATGGTAGATTGTGACTGTCTGTACCAAAGTGCTACTAGTTCTTCTAGACGTATCTCTTGGATGAATCTCTCATGAAGAGCATAATAGTCCTGAGATTGGAGGAACGTAAAAGGAGCACTGAAATCGGGGTTTATAACAGCGGTATTTTATCCACTGGTAGTAACTGGTATAGAGCAGCTCAAAATGCTTAGCTAGGTTGGAAGCTTGATGGGTCATTTTGTTTGATTTTTAGAGTATCCTTAGAAACCTCTCCTTTCTCTTGGTTTCATACTTATTGTTTCAAGTTTTAAATTGATAGAATCACTAGAAATAAGAATGGATAATAATAATAGCTCAAATTATGAGTTAATTTATGAACTAATGACTAACTATCACGGAAGTGATAGAATGTGGGTTTTTTATGTTTATTATCCCCAAAGATTAACAAGCATGTATGATTTTTATGAGCATAAAATATTTTTCTTTAGCATACAAAGAGTAATAATTATAACAATAAATCAAATTAATACTGGAGAAACTAGTAATATATCCTGAAGAAACTAGTAATGTAACACCCCGCAAAATAGTAAATAACTATTTTTGCATAGTAATCCGTGTATGTCTGATAATTGCACGTGATTATGTATTCTTCTAATAATAATTATTTTTAATTGTGAAATTTCAGATATATTATATATTTTGAACTCGATAAGATGTATTCGGGATATTTCTCAACTAAATTTTGTATGTTATCCCGATTGGTTTAGCAAAACGATCGTTTGGGAAGAAAATTATTTTTATACAATATATTCTTATATTTTCCAAATAAATATTTTATTTGTAATGAGTATATACATATATATGAATGTATGTATATTTGGATTGGATTGTATATGATGTATGTGCATGAACACTCGTATGTATTTTTATATGTATATGTATGTGTATGTATTTATATATAATTGTATGTTTACATATTTAATTAAATTGTAATGGATTGAATTTTATACTTGTATGTTGGATGTATGTATGGATATATACTTGGTAGGGGTGTAGAAGACTCACACCAAATCTTAAACTCTCTTAAAATCCCTTGATCTTGATGTGGTCAAATGGTGGAGATTAAATCAAGAAGCAACAAAACAATTTCACATCTCATTCAACCCCTCCACCTCACCCCAATTCCTTCTCCACAAATCCACCGACCTACTCTCTTCCCCATCCATTTACGCTGCCGAAACCCATTCTCCACCCCAATCTCCATCTCATCTCACTTCCAATCCCACCTCCAACCTCATCAAATCTCCTACTTCATCTTCATCTTCATCTTCTTCTACTTCTCCATTACTCAAAAACAAAAGAAAGTGAGAAAAGAAAGAGAAAGGAGGTTTTTGATTTTGCTTGTGGGTTCTTAGAGCTTTGGAGGTGAAGAAGAAGTTGAGAGGAGGAGAAGAGCTAGCAAAACTAGAGCTTGGAGATTCTTCAACGGTGGGTGTTTTTTCAACTTTAGATAATTATTTTGATATGGTATTGGATGTTGGATTGTTAATAGAGGCTTATTGCCATGTTGTGTATGATTGAGATGTTATAAATATATATGTGTATGCTTGTATGTTAGCATAATTGGTACCATGATCATATTTACACACTTGATGTTGTATGGTGTGTAAGTTAGAGAATTTCTAACTCACAATTGGGTTCGAATTTGGTGATAATATTTTTGTGGTAAGTTCTGCTATGAGTATAGAGTGTACTAAATTTATTTCATACTTTTTAGAGTGCATTTGATAGCCCAACAAAGTGTGCATTTACGGAACAATGGGCAAGGGCAAAACTGGCTATGTACTGTTTTTAGAATGATGTTTGAAAATTTCTTATCTTGGAATTGGTGTGGTATCATGAGCTCAAACTTTTTGTAGAGATTCTTAAATGTGTTAACAACCTTATTTTTAAATATCATATTTTTCAGAATTTATTTGATATTTCTACAAAATTTCTTTTGGTCGTCTGGTTGAGATGGCAAACTGGCTCTGTCCAGATTTCAAGTTGAAGTTCAAACAATTTCAATTATTTTTTGGTATAGAATTTGACAATGAGAACTGTTGTGTAACATCTTGTATGTGTCTAGATCATGTTTCTAAAGTTTCAAAATTGTTAGACATCCCTTGATGCTCTTTAAAAATTGTATTGCAAGAGAATATTTGCACAGAGCCTGGAAAGCAGAACTGATCTTCTCCTAATTTTAAAAGGGTATATCTCTTTGAGTATTTTGAATCTTGATAAGAATTTTGGGAATAATCAACTTTTATATGTGTAGTTTCTGAATATTAAGTTTCATCAAATTTGGAGTTATGGTTGAATTGATATTAATTTTTGAATGCAACATGTTCGGTTCAGTTCAGATTTTAACTAGTAAGTGAATTTGTGGAATTCTGGATTTGTATGTTTAGAATATGGAAGAATGATCAACTAGAGATTTGTAGCAGAGAGTCTTAGCTTTCCAAAACATTTTGAATCATGCAAATTCAGTTTATGGTTTGAAAGATATGATTTTTCCAAGTTTGGGACAGAACCAGTCCTAATAAAAAGACTTTGCTTTTGTAGAGTAACTCATTTTCAGCGTTTTAATGGATGAATCTGAGGATGGGATCAACTAAGAAGTTTTAGTAGATACTCCCAGCTTTCTCTAGAATCCAAAATCGCGTATTTCTGATAAGTGAGCAAATTTTTATGTGATTAGCAAGATGTAGTAAATGCATTGAAGAAATGTACAACTTAGAACATATAGAGATTTTATAGCATCTAGATGGCTAAATATGAAGGAATGGTTAACTAGAGACTTGTAGTATAGAGTCTTAGCATTCGAGAATAGGTAATTCCAAGTTGTATTTTGAAAATTATGAATTTTTCTAGGTGCAGCAACTGCATTTCTTTGAACTGCTTATTATTAGTAGATTGCTAAGGGGTTTTCTCACTTTAGTTGACATAATTTGGGATAGTTGTCAACTAGAGAAGTGAAGCAGAGGATTATACCTTGCTATAGGATCTGGAATCATCAAATTTGGGTTAGTAGATGGATTGGTATGGAATTTTCTGCATACTGCATTATTATGATTATGAGCTAATTGAGTTTTAAGATGTTTTAAGTATTTATCCCTTCTGAGAACTTCACATTAGACTTAGATGAGATTCTTGGTGCTTATGACTCATAATGGAACTATGACCGAGTTGGGGATATAGTTTTACGGCTGAATGTCGTATTTATAGCTGTGGTTAGGACTACCAACATAATAGGCAAGTATTGATATTGATTTACACATTGAGAAATGGTGAATTTCCTGTGCGCCGTCTGATCGTTTACCAAAAAAGGTTAACCGCGGGCCGGGATACTGGATGAGATTCGTGATAAAGGTGGTGGCGACCGATGGAGATCGGCTTGCCAGTGTTTAGGGTTGATAGGCTAGGTTATCTACCTCGTCTAGAATGTGTTGATGCCTGAGTCTATCAATGACTGGATATTAGTAAATTGTGTGTGTTTCACCTCAATTACCAGGTAAGCGGCACTCCCTTGGGCGTCGTTGTACTGCTCGCTGAGGGTCGCGGGTCGGGGACATTAGGTCGAGGACCTACAGAGGTATTGGCAATCGATGAATGTTGGTTCGCCATGGTTAGTTATTTTTGATAGAATCGTTTGGGCTCAATCATTCGTTAGACACTATGCATGATTTGATAAAATCGCATGCTTTAGTAACCAATGTTATTTCAGATTGTATTTCTTTACTTTTCGTTTAAAGACCGAGTTGATCTTAGGGGTGATTCTCTATAATTCGACTTGTTCTAAGGGCTAGCACTAGGAGGTGATAACCAGGATTGTCTCTTCCTGTCAACGGGATACGGGAGCCGTATCTCGCTCTGTTAATTCTCGAAGTGCCGTGGTAAGAACGGGAGGGTTCCTATCGGATAGGGGGATTATACCCTCGAGGCCGTCATGTTCTTATGTTGAGTGGATACGAATGAACCATGGGGCTGTTGTCCCATGTATCTTCGGCATCATAGATATGTGGTTGTGTATCTGTAAGCTTGTCACGACATTTGGTGTGATCCAGACCGGATTGGGGACACTAGTGGCAAACGGGGACACCACTGTATTAGCAGTAATAACTGTAGGATTCACCAGCCACGTTATATCTGTTAGGAACAGGTTGAGTACAATAGTATAATGCATTGCATGGCGATAGTTCGAAACCCTAAAACTGGAGAAGACGGCTTGATTTGGGGTGTATGTAGTATGAGATGCATGTGTGTCCAAAGTCTTACTGACATTATAATAAGTGCATCTGTTTTCTGTATACTATGCATTAGACTTCATGTCATGGCATACATTGACACTAGAAAATTAGGATGCACGTTTCTATTTTCATCAAAGGCTGGTTGTGATTGCTAGTTAGAGATCGCTGAATTCTTATCAGCATTGCATCTGTATATGTACTGATGTGCCCATTCAATTAGGTGCTGGATACCGGGTCGCGAGTGCAGGAGGACTCATGGCAAGCAGGGTATCCAAGTGGAGTAGTTATGTACCTATCTACCATTCAAGCAGGTGCAGGAATATCAGAGTAGCGCAGCGAAAGATTCGAGCTGCATGGCGCATCTCAGGGAAGCAGCATGACCGCTCGGTGGAGCTTCCAGTAGAGAGCAGTTGATTACCGTTCTGAGTGGCGGACGGTAATCGTTATAATGTAGTATCTGTAATAAGTTGATGTAATTTATGTTCCTTGTTATAAGAACAAGATGTAATTGTTTAATGTAATGACTCTGGTAGAAATAAAAGTTTTTAATTTTCGTGATTTTACTGTGTTGAGATGCATTTGAAGGAAAAGATTCTGGTTCGTGTCAGGGATTTCCGGTAGTGGGATCCGGGGCGCTACAAGTAATATAAATGTCCAAATAATTGATGACCTAACTTTTTATGAAAGATCTTTATTATTTTATGAAAATGGGAAATTTAACACTTAAATATTTAGTCCTACAACAACATATATGCAATATCTTGAAGAAAACGAATATATAGAGGAAGGAAATGAACATAGGGAAAACCCCCCATATGATAGTGATAGTGAATTATCAGAAACAGAATCAGAAGCTATGAGAGATTTTGAAGTTATGCTTGATTACTTTAATATTTTTGAGATTGATAATGCACATTATTTTCATAAATATTATTTTACAGAAGAATATCATCTTTGAAGTTTTTGATACTCTCTTGTTTTTCTTTTACAGGTTATCACAACAACTATTTCACGCTTCACCCAGTTAGTATTGGAGCCTTGTTTTAAATAAGTAACCACCCTTACCTGATTTTCTGAAAATATTTAGTACAATTTAGGTAGTCAAAAGTTGATTCAATAGATTAAATAGAAAATATTACAATATTTTTTAAAAAAATTGCAGATAGGGCCCACATCCTATAGGAAATATTATAGGAAAGACAATATAAAATACTATTTAGAAACTAGCCCTTAGTTGCAAATAATTTGGATATCGTCCCTTTTTCGCAAATAGTTTCAAAATCTATCTTATTAATATAACTAGTAATTTACACGTGCGATGCACGTCTTAATAAATATAGTCTTTTTAAAATAAAAATTCAGACGTAGTCTGGACTTGAACTTAAGACCTCCTTTATAATAGTTATGCACATGCGTTACACGTGTTAATAGATTTACAAATGACACTAAAACATTCTTCCATTATAATATTAGAGATTAGAAATTACTCACTACTAGGGCTGCAAACGAATCGAGCTATTCGCGAGCTATTCGGCTCGAGCTCGGTCAAAGCTTGGTCAAAGCTCGGCTCGAACCGAGCTCGATCTCAAAACTGAGCTCGTTTCGTAAACATGCCGAGCTCGAGCTTGGATTTTTTTTTTAAAGCTAAGCTCGCGAGCTATTCGGCTCGAATACGGTCAAAGCTCGGCTCAAACCGAGCTCGAGCCGAGCTCGAGCTCGAGCTAAAAAATGAGCTCGTTTCGTAAACGAGCCGAGATCGAGCCTGAAGGTATTCGGCTCAGCTCGGCTCGATTGCAGCCCCAGTCACTACATAACAGCATTAGCTACCATGTATTTACTGTTGTATCTCAAGAGGTCTAAAACCTGACTCCATCCAAATCAGTAAATTGAACCAATAAGTTCAATTCGGTACATGGCCCTTTTGGATCCTCTTTGCATTAAAACATAGTTCGTATCCGTACACATTTTTTCCTCTTTACTAACCAATAACCATTGGCTGTCGCTTACATAAATGTCAATATAAACACTTTCCTATGTTGGTTATTAGTATAATATGCATCTTTACAGGAACTAATTTCATTTTCTTAGTTTGTGCAAAAATTATGACAATTCATATGTATATACATTCATTGTGCATGTTATGTCCGTAAATTTTATGTTTTAAAAAAGTGGTGTTGAATATCGCGTCGGAGAGGGGTTCTATGAGAGAAGAGGGGTTTTATGAGAGTAACGTGGTATATCGCTATCGCCGCAATGACCTGAGTTCTTTGGCTAGACAGAAATAACCTTTACTTTCATAAAACTTGCAATAGTATTTCTGGCAATTTGATTCATATTATGCATTTTATTTCATTTTGGGCTACTGTGGCCGCAGCAGGTCCCATGAAAAGGATTGCGAGCGTATTCCAGGTGGAGGAGTTTGATGATGAGGAAATCGTGATCGGGCCGACGATCGATTGATAGCCAGCACGGCTTACTATGATCATAGATACCCACCACCCCAGGATTTGTTGGGGGGATATGTACTTTTGTTTAGCGGCTACTCTATGTTTATTTGTCCCACCCACCATATTCTGGATGGTGTTTATGTACTTTTGTTTTGATTGTAGGAATTTGTAATGGGCTCAGTACTCCGAGTTTGTTTTATTAATCCCTTATTAATGAAACAGGGTGGCCAGGCTCCACATTTTCCTTTTTTAAAAAAATAAAATAAAAGTGGTGTGGAAGTTGTCAACTTCTTACATATTAGATCATACATTATAAAGAGACTGTCTGGTTACTTTTGTACATACTGCAAGTATATTTCTTTTTCTAGGGAATTTTCATTATTATTTAAGTATTAGCCATTTAATATATCAAGATTTATAAGCATACTAGATATGTTCATGGGCACGTGCCTACGGTACGTCTTTGGAACGATACTGCATATGAAAGTCTTGTAAACAGTAAAACAATAATTATGTAGCTCAAGTTTGAATAGCAAAACAATTCAAAACAATTACTTAGTTGTGAATAAAAGTCCATATTTCCATTAGTATATGTTGAAAAATAATTATAAATGGGAGTGTAAAATCCAACTTCTTAGAACTTCCAGCGTGGAAAATAATGAAATTTAACTGTTAATGAGATATTTGCTATTTTCAATGTAATATGAGAAATAAAAAAAATGTATAAAAAATCTGAAAATTTACAAACATGAAATCTGAAAATATAAATTTATGGGTAAATAGAGAGAGAGAGAGAGAGAGAAATAAATAAATAAGTAAAGCATTTTTTTTTTTTTGGGGGGTTGGGGGGGGGGGGGGGGGGGGGGGGGGGGAGGGATATGATTTGTTAGATTAGTTATTGACCATTGATTTCAATCCTATTGTTAGAGAGCCACTTGATAGCTTTCTTTATGTTTTAATATATAGATTTAAGAACGTTCCCTAAATCACAATTATTTAAATGAAAAAATGCCATTATTAAAAAGAAAAAAGATAAATAAAATATAAACTTTACTTGCAAGGCTTCACACACAATGAAACAAGCACTTAATCGATCTCGGGTTTCACACACAATGAAACAAGCACTTAATCGATCTCGGGTTATAAGAGTAGAGATAACATGCACCTCATTTGACCACGAATTTTCTATTTGACCCTTTCAGTATTGGTTATACATACTAGTAATTTATTGGTGTGTTGCATGTCTTAATAAATATACTTTTTAGAAGTAAAATTTTCGACGTAGTCTACCTCGAATTTGAGACCTCATCTCTACTATTTTAATGGGAGAGTTGGAGTTGTAGCAAACAAATCCTAACTTTGTAACTATATAAACAGGTATAATACACATCCAAACTGTATCTAACAAATATAAATGTGCACCGCACGTGTAGCCCAAATCAAAACATTTAAATATAAACTTTTTTTCTTATTTATATATTTATTTAATTTGATGACTTAACTTTTTTTTAGACGAGCATCGTACGTACATTATACTAGTTTATATTAATTATGCACACACGAACCACGTAAGTTGATATGTTTACATACAACAACTTCAATGACTGTATTGGATTGAGATTTCAAAAGATTTTAAAAGAATTGAGAATCCCAGTATTTAAGGGATTTATGGGGAATTAACCTAAAACTTTGACTAGGATTTATAAGGATTTTAAAATAGCTTGATGGAATTCTTATTATGAATTTGATGGAATTCGAAGAAATTAAGAAGAGAAGAATGTTTTCTTTTTTTTTTTTCTTTTTTCCATATATAATTTCTTTTTTGTTAAACATCAAATATTTTATAGTAGGTATAGTATATAATAAAATTTCTAATATGATATAGCTAATTTTGGGATTAGCTGATTGCCTACTGAGATTTTTTTTTTCTAAACGCCTATGTTGGGATTCATTGGAATAGAAGCAGCCAACAAGCTTCTTGGATTGGGATATATATATATATACACACCTATACGTAGGTTAGCCCATGACTCTTGTTAGTAATCGTATGAGATATTTGTCAAGAACGACTCAAGAGTGCTAGCTACTTGCCAGCTCCGTAGGGTTGTTATCCTGTATGTGTCAGTTGTTAACTTATTAGCAAATTCACAACCATTAATGCATGACGTACGCATTGAGGACTAATCGAATCGTTTATTTTCCCTTGTTCCTATTTCCTTTTATCAGCTTTGTTCTTCTACTACTCTTCAAAAATTATTGACATTATTTTCCTTCATTTTGTTCTCCTTTCTATCCAACAAACAAAAGTAGCTAGCAGAGCTTCATACTATGCGAACTGAAAAGATTGATATTCTTCAAGAAAAAGTAAAGCTAACTTCATTAGAAATGACGTTCTTAATTGAAGCCTGGAAACAAATATCGGAGTGCAGGGGATTGTTGAAGTGGACTTACGCTTATGGATACTACCTCCTCGAGGAAGAATTTGCAAAGAAACAGTTGTTTGAGTATTTGCAAGGCGAGGTGGTTTGGGGGATTTCGGCGGGGATTTCGAAGAGGGGGGGGGGGAGGGGGCGTCGCAGATTTCGGCGAGGTGGTTTGGGGGATTTCGGCGAGGATGGTTGGGGGATATCAGCGACGGGATGTTGAAGGAGAAGAAGATGGTTTGAGATTTCGAAGAGGATGATTTTGAGAAGAGGATGGTAGGGATGTTGAACGTCTAGAGAGAATCAAAAATAGTTTGAAATTTTCTACGGAGAAGATGAGAATTGCAAAGGCTTTTGGTATTTATACATCAAACCCTATATTCCATCTAAATCCTCCAAATTCTCAATTCTATCAAAATCAATAACTTTTTGAATACACCGAGAATTGAATGGGGTCATTTAAAATCTCAATTGAATACACCGAGAATTGAATAGAATCACTTAAAGTCTCAATTGAATACACAGTGACTTTTACAAACTCCTTTAAAATCTAATTGAATACACTAGGATTTTCACATTCTTTTAAATTCTTTTCAAATTTCAATCCAATACACCCCTGGAGTCAACTCTTCTATTATAATATTAGAGAATTAGAGATTAGAAATATTCATACCATATCCAAATCAGATTCATATCTCCTCCTATTAATTTTGAATTCGATTAACTAATATGCACCGTTCATTTCAAAATAGATCCCTAGGATTATTTTTAAAATTATTAATTGAGAAAGTTGCACAACTGATTCCTAAATTATCTCTACCTTCTATAAATATAAAATTCTAACATATATAATTTCAGAATGAATTCCTTCTTGAATCATGCAATCATTCTATAATCTTTTTTTTTAATGGTTAAAGGTAGGATAAACCCCTACCTCACAAAAAACTATATTAATATAGAGTAAGTACAGGTCCATATTACAAAAAGTGATCAAGTAGAATCAGCTCACAGTAGCTGAACACTTGATCAATAGGAGTAGCCAAAAGAACAGTCTAAGCAGTGATCGGACTTATATCAGCGTCCCAAAAAAACATACATACTGCAAACAAAACATAAAAGAACATCCCCACGAAAGAACTTAGCCTGAGCAGCTGTCTTCTCCACTTTTGGCTTGATCAATACATATCAGCGCCTGCTTTAGTAGGATATCTTGCACATCGGCCTGCTCAATTTTTCTTAACAGCGCTTGCTTCTTCTTGTTGCCATCAACTCCATCTAGCCAGGATCGAAACCAAAACAATACATTAGAAATAGCTTGTTGCGGTGTGAGGGATTTAGAAGTAAAAACACGCTCATTCTTAGCAAGCCAGATACTCCAATAAATTGAAATAGTGAGGAGATGCCAAGTGTGTCTTTGTGCATGTGTACCAAAACACCAAGAAGTAAAAGCATTCATGAAGGTCATTAGGCAGAAAGTGTATGTTGAAGAGTACGATGAAGAAATTCCAGGTGGTAATGGCCCCAGGGCATTCGAAATATTTCTCACAAATAAAAAGAAAATCTTAGCAAAAATAAACACTTAATTGTAATGACTATAGAATGATAAGTTGATAACGAAGATTATATTATTATCAGTGTTCTTTTCAGCAAAATTGCAAAATTAAGAGGGTATTTCATTCCGTAACTTTTCAGGTTAGAATCTCATATTTTAAGTTGGTAAAGATAATTTATGAGTTTGTTGGTTCGTTTTTTTTAATTTTTAATTTTAAAAATAATCCTACTGTCTATTTTGAGGTGAACAGTGTATGTTAGATAACATAACCCTCTTATTATTTTTAAGAATAGAAGGGGATAGGAATCCATCCAAATCTTTTCCTTAGAAAAACCCTTCTTTAAATAAAACTAGTACGTACTCATCAAATTAAATGAATTGCGTATAAGAAAATAAATAGTAAAATATTTAACTGCCAAAATAACAAGCTATCTCAAAAATTTAGTATGAAAATAAAATAGATTAATTAGCAATTCAGCTACAGCTGTAATGAAGTAACTAAAACTTCGGATTTAGCTGAATTATATTTTCGATAACTAATCATGCTAAAAGCATCAGGTGGGGACTTACCGGTGGGACTGAGCCTACACTCTTGTTCGAGTCACTACGATTATCAACCCCATGAAGTGATCTCTTAATCACTATATTTCTCGTTGGGTAGACTTCATTGAGAATTGTGTTCAATTTTTGAGCATTCAGATAGGCCTAGATGAAATAGATAAATTCAAAATGTTCAGTAGACCACATAAAGTAATATCAAAATCTGTACAAGGAAAAAGTTGAAATGATACCTACAACTGCGTCAAGGAAATTGGTTACTTGCCCTTTGTCATCTGTAACCTTCTCGCACAAATAGTCATAAACTGACTTCATTGCAATACTGCAATCTTCATGAATTGATTGGAAAGGGAATTTTTTTTACATGCATTAGTATAAAATGAATTGATTGGAAAGGGAATTTTTTTTACATGCATTTGTATAAATAGACTAAAAGTGGGAAAAGTTCTGGCACCAATGCCTTAACCTACAAACACGATGCAATAGCGAAGCAATTACCATTGTTCCAAGTCTAGTCATCATCTAAATATATATGTGAAAAAGTTTATTGATCAGGTTTTAGACAAAATAGTACCTGTTTTTTATGAGACCGTCAAAGTTATGGAGAAACATCATCAAATCTTCTTGTCTAATTACAAAATCAATGTAATTTCTTAGCTTTCTCCTTACAAATAAGCTTTCTTGTATAGAATAAGTATAAGTATATCATATAAAGTGTTGTTAACATAGCGAGCTAATAAATAATAATATATAATGTCTATTGATAATTTAATTTGAAGTTCCATGATATTTCACCAATACATCTTGGTAGACAACAATTTTTATGTATTCCTTGCCGACTTCCTAGAAGTCCATTTTTGATTAAGAGTATTGTAGTAGATCTCAAAACTCCCTTAAAAAGAGTAACATATATTCTTCATGACTAAATACATGATCCAAAAGGTACACACCAATATATGGAATGGTTTGTCCTTGCGACTTGTTGATTGTCAATGCAAAAACTAAGCCGTATTGAGAATTGCTTCCTTATGAATGTAAATGCATCTTTACATTTTCTGAAGGCTTAAGAGAGATCCGATGAATAAATACTCTTGTACCATAGAAATGACCAGTCAATATTTCTTCATCGATTACGTTTGGAGAGAAGTTCTTACAAATTAATATTATCCCATTGTAAAGACCAAAATATTTCTCGAAAGTATGATCAAAGAACCTATTATTAATGTCAACTTGTGTGGTGGAAGTCCTCCACACTTGATAAAGTTCAGATATTCTTGCTGATATAAATTTCATCTATTATTCTCAAATGCATCAAATGAAAAATGTACTTGTTCATCTCCAGGAATCAAACATATTATACCATCATTAATTTGGTCAACAGATTGATTAGTTAATATCAGCAAAGTCCTCTCAGTAATATACTTATTGTCATGTGCATTAGAGCTCAATGAAGAAAAAATTATGTTGATAAAATTATTTAATGAGTTTTCACCTTCCCATGGAACAACCATATCCTCTGGTACTCTAATCATTCCACTTTCAATATAAGGTTCATTTCCATTGCCAATGCATAGGAGAAAATTCAAAAAAATCAGAAACCTCCTTAGCTCGCATATTTTACATTAACCAAATGACAATTTAATCATTCCAAATTGCAGAGTTGACTATACATGCGTCAATAGTTTGTGCTTTTGTACCATCTTGCACAACTGGAAGAATGTGTCAGAAATGTCCACCCAAAACTAAAACTTTTCCTCTAAATGGAAATTCATTTTCATTTATTAATTGGAAATTCATTTCCAAATGATAGCACTCGAAAGACGTAAAAATTTTGCCTCATCAGATTAGATATGGATCATACATGATGAAGTTGAACATAACCTTATAGGAATCTTGAATCTTGAGTGTGTTGTTCGATCTCCAGGCATCATTATAGAAGCTACAGAGGATGCCGTTGCAAATACAAGATGACCTCTCTGTCGCAAAATAAAACAAAATGCAGCGATAAAGAAATGTCTCCAGTACCTCCAGGACCATCAACAAAAAAGACTTAACTCTCCTTATTAACGACTGCTTCTGTGATAAGATTAAGTGCACAGTTCTGATTCACATTAAGTTTTTTAAATGCAGACAAATCTCCATCAGAAATAGGTAACGACTTCTCATCTTCTATCAGTTGCGAAAAATCGACATCTTCATTAACGCTGATTGTAGGTAAGTCATAGTCCTCAATGCTTTTGCCATATTGCTTTAAGAGAATGTTGATCTCTTTCAACAATCATATTTCGCATAATCCAGTCAGGTTACTTGCAGATGAATTATCCTTGGAGATGTATGATTTGAATTGGTCCCAGAGTTGCCTTACTCCAACTGGCTCGCAATATATCAATATTGTCGTAAAAAAATCTTCTTAGAGCTGATGGCATATTAGTTTTGGATGCTTCTAAAAGACAACTGTTGATGCTATTATCGCTCTTCAACAAACCCAACACCTCAGTTTCTTGCTTAAATGTTGGATATCTAATCCCATTTAAAGTAAATAAGTGGTCAAACGATAATAGACCTCGTACATGATTTGGCAACATCCTTAAATAGTAACAATCACATTCTCGAGAAGAAATGGCATATATCCTACATAATTGACGAATATTAATTTGTCTCTTGCTCGCATATATCTTGCTCCATTTTTGTCCTGTCTTCTTCAACCTATAATGCTGTGGAAACTCCCTGTACAGATATTGTCTTGCTTCAGGATCTTCATTATTTTTTGTAAAGAACTCTGTCAACATTGTTCTTTGCATTCGATCATCAGTAAGTACATTCTCAATTGATTTATGAGTACAATATAAAACTTGTTGTCAATTCGGCAAATGAGTTTGCAATGGGAGAACTGACGAATACATTTGAGTCATAGGAAAATCGAATATTTTCCAGGACGCTTATTGAGGGCATATCTGACAGGCATCAATATATTGTGATATTTCATCTGTTGCTTTACCTGTTTGCACCTGAAAAGACACACGGTCAGGTCCTTTGTAAACAACAACAAAGCCTTTTTCTTAACTAGTTGGGGTCGGCTACATGATCTTGGTTTTCCATTATGTTCAGTTTAGCGCAATATCTTATGTAAGGTCACAAGAAATCATATATTTTTTCACATTTCCACTCAAGTTAGTTTAGGTCTTCCTCTACCCCCAACTCTACCCTCAATACTTATCAAATTACTCTTTCTAATGGGGGCACTACTAGGTCTATGTGTGACATGTCCAAATCACCGGAGGTAATTCTCTCTAAACTTATCTTGGATTAGAGCTACCTTTAGCATGTCTCGTATATGCTCATTTCTAATTCTATCATTCCTTGTTTTACCACACATCCATCTTAGCATCCTCATCTCCGTTGCACGCATTTTTTGGAAATGTTATTTCTTTGTTGTCCAACACTCTGCTCCATACATGACACTCTACTCCACACATCATGTATGGAGCAGATCCTTTGTAAACATACTTATAAATATGCTTAACATAAATTATACACCAACAAATTTCAACATTTATATGTGAATTATATTTTTTTTAACAGCCATGGATTGTAAAGAACCATCCATCTATTATCGGTCAACTGGTTAGAGCTCTCCCTTTGAGAGATATATAGACCAGTATCTTGTCGTCGATATAGATATGAGTTCTCATTATAAAATTGTAGGAGAAATTTTTTTGGGATACTCTTTTTTGCATTTTACATCTTTCATGCAAGTTGGTTTAGAATTTAAATGCCCGCAAGGTCCATCAATTGTATGTCTGAACAACATCTCATATAGTTCTGGCTCCGCATCTCGATCTGAAATTTATGCTCTTACTATCCCATCATAATCATCTAGAGGAATGATTTTATCCCTATCATCAAGAAAGATTAAAATGTGAGCATGAGGCAATCCACGCTTCTGAAATTCAACGATATGTGTATGTGCAATAACTCACCCAAGTACTTCTCTGTCAAATACATCTTTCTTAAGATCTTCCAGTTTAGAATTGAAGATTCCTGTTGTATATCTGGCCAGTCTGGTGGAAGCTTCCCATGTAGTAATTATTGGAAATTTCAATCCATGTCAGATTGCAAGTCATAGTAATGAATAAGTTAGGCTTGCCATATTTTTGCACTAAAGCCATTGCATTTTGATATCTCCGGTACATATCTTGGGGACTTTCGACATAGGATGCAGGTAGCACAGTTATCTGGCACACATTTTCTTACAAATAACAATGAGTGTAACAAATTAGATTGTTATTTTACTTAAAAAATATTCTACACATCATACGATTTATATACAAAGGATAGAATTTACTTGCAAATATTTCGCCTGCATCTTTTGCATCTTGTAATTCTTGGTACATTTTAGCACGTATTTCATGTTGATGATCATGAACCCAATACTGTGACAATATTATCATAGTTTTCTACTAAATACTGTTGTAGTAATTGCTCACCAAGAAGGAAAATGGATTGTCATCTTCATGAATCTTGGAACAAATAAATTAGAGCATTAATGTTAGATAGACTGATTAATGAATATGTAACACCCCAAATTCCATTTACATGTAACTCGTAGCACAACAGGTTCTTTTACTTCAATTCGTAAAATTTTACAAGGAAATTAAAACTTTTCATTATACAACATTGTTTGATACAGAATACACAGCAGAATGAATACAACATGATATATACAACTCTCACATCAACAACTTAAATTTGAAGATAATCTTTAGCATCAAATCTTCTTTAAGTCCTTGCCAATCCAAACCTGCACTGAAAAATCTGTGGGCACGTGATTGTCTTACAACCGATGCAATGCTATAAAACGGCGATCCTTGCAATGCCGTAATATAACAATTTTCTTACTTTAGCAAACAAAAACTTGAATGTAAAACAAAGTGTGAAAAGTGACTCCTAAACATGTCAGCGTATGCAATGACTTATGCCCAATGCACATGTTTATGCTATGATGACACTAATGCATACTTGTGCGGATTCTATGCATCTCATTCTACATAGGTCCGAGGACAAGCACCTACGTACTCCACATTATAGGGTTAAATCTCTCGCCATGCATCCTACTACTATGACTATTACAAGATTTAGACACTCTACGAATATTGGTTCTCACCCCGGAATACTGGAGATTAATCCCGCTCCATGGATCATTTTGTGGTCCTTAAGTTCATCGTCCCGGAATACTAGAGATTGTCACTCTCAGCAAGTCATTATGGAACCCTCATCGTACAAATGCCCTATAAGCGTCGTTTTCATCCCAGAATACTGGAGATCATTTCCGCTCCGAGGATTATTCTGTGGCCCTTACGTCCATCGTCCCGGAATACAGGAGACTCTCTCTATCCAAGGATCATTTTGGAGTCCATAACTCGCGTTTTCTCTAGTTTCATCCTGTCACTAACTAGTGCCTGTCCACAAGTTTGAAACATAAATAAATTATACTACCTAGAGCTAGCTTACCATCTTGCCGGTCTCACACAAAAATACCGAGAACGACAGCCCATATTGGCCACTTCTCAAATCAATTATTCATTTTCAACACTTGCCGGTACATAGGTCTCAGTAAGCCTCTAGAATCAACATCGTTTCATGTTTAACAGGTACGCATACCCTTATTATTCATATTCTCATTTCATTTATTCATATTTGATTCAAAACCTTCATCTATTCTTATTTATTCATCAAGAAGTAAAATCTCAAACTATTCATTTCACAATATTCTTTCATAATCATCTAAACTTTCTCAATGTTAATTAAGATTAAAACACAATCTCATTCAGATTCATCCTTAGAAAATCTTTTCATCATTTTTCTTTGATTTATTTTAAACCAATTTTTAACATCTTTATTCATATATATATTTTTCTTGAGTTCAAATCTCATCTAATACATGAATATAATCTTTATTTTTTTCAAAAATATAACTTGAAAATGGTGAGAAAATATTCTCAATTATTCTCTTAATATTCTAAAACTTTTATATGCTTTTTTCCCAATTTTAAATACATAAAAAGTCTCAAAATAAACATAAAAACTTAAAAGAGGACACACTGATTCGAACCCGAAATCTCAAGCAAGCACCCAGTAGGTCCAACCACTAGACCATTCTCGTTTTCTAATAAGAAAATTATTGAGTTCTTTTAATGCACAAATATCTTCTCTGATTATTTTTAAAAAAAAAAATAAATTTAAACAGAGCCCAAGCCCAGCTCGAACCTGCGACCTCAGAGGACCCCATGGGGTGCCACGTGGTGGTACCTAAGCGCATGGCACCTGCGTTAGCCACCCAGGCCAAGTGCCAATGTTGATAACATATGGGCTAAAAATCTTATAACTTTATTCTCTGTTTATAACCAAATTTTATTCTTTCAACAATTGTCAATTTCCAATATATTTTCTCAATTTGTTTGCTCATAAAATATATTCATAAGTTTACAGAATTTATTTTTCGTAAATTTTATTCATGTTAGCACCAAATTATACCCAATTTAACTTAAGTAATCACTTTTATAGATCTAGTATTCAAATAACCACTTTTTTTTACAAATCTACTTTCATAGATTTTGGTTAGAAAATTTTGAATATATCATGAATGCATTTTCTTTAGAAATTCTCACCATTCCCATCAACTTTGTAATTCAATTCGATTATCCACAAAATTTTCTAAACACAAAATTTAACACTTAATGCGTACAAATACAAAATTCAAATCATGGTTTATTAATTGTACCTAACAACATACAACATGCTATTGAAATAGAAATTGAATATGACAACTTAATTTTATCATGATGAAGCTTCTATTAAGCATACAACAATTTTCATGTTTTATTTCTACCAACATTCTATATATCAACACCATATTCATCACAACAATCAATTAAAACTCATACAAGATATCAATTTCAACATCTATTTTCTACACATGCATACTACCATACTTTTAGAAAGATCAAGAAATCACCCACCTTATTGAAGAATTTTTCCAAGCAATACAACTCCAAAAAAGTACTCCAAAGTTTCCTCGAAATCCGTGCACAAAGAAGGACAAGAAGCAGCAAATTTTCGACAGAGCACATCATATCATCTTTTGATTTTAGATTTGGTCTTTTTCTGATTAGGAGTAGGGGTGGGGTTGGTTTATAAAGGGTTTTAATTAATTAATTAAATGTAGGTTAGTTTAGTTGCCCATTAATCTATTAATCACCCACTCACTTCCTCTTCATCTCCCACACTCACAAACTCTTCTCCTTCCTCTTGAATTGACCGGCCAATACTTTTGGAGTGTGCACATTGCACGTGTGCACGTGCACGTGCTTTGTGTACACCCACACATTTTATAATTTATTTTTATTGAATAAAAATGAGTATTCTACATGACAAATTTTGTAGGCTTTCATTCAAATAATTTTGTGGGCTTTAAAAGCAATTTTGGGCTCATGGGTTTTAATTTAAAAAAATACAAATGTGACAAATAAAATGAGAAGAAGAAGGTGCAAGACTTTTAAGAAAAATTTAGACATAAAAATGCACATAAAATGTATGTGCGATGCAAATAAAAATAAATATTCAAAATCTGAAATAGATTTGATTAACGAGAAAATGTTTATAAATACTCGGAATATAACACACGAAAAATATTTATTTTGATAATGTTACGGATATTTCGTGTAACGGTGAAATTTACGTAATCGACACGTGTATTGAAAACACGTGCAATACACGTAAAATCACAAAGATTAAAATTAATATTCGAGTTGGCTAAAGTAAGATAACAATGAAGAACGAAAAACGTATAAATAATCGGAATATAAAATACGTATGATATTTAAATAAAATATGTTACGAATATTATTCGTAACAGTACGAAATACACGTGCGTAACACACGTGGAAAAAATTGTCATAATTCAATTTTGCGGGGTGTTACTTTCTCCCCCCCAGAACAGTTGTGTCCTCAGAACTTACTAGGGTAAAAGTTGTATTTCGTACACATCAAGAAAAATATCATTATTATATATAGAAAACTGCAAATATTTATGAAAATATATGAAGCACAAAAATATGTAATGTGGAAAAATAGGATAAACTTATATGCGAAAACTATGAGTATCAAAAAATTTTAAGAACAGAGCAAGAAAACTAAGAAAATAGCATAAGAAAAGATATGTGACCATAAAAGATATTAATTCAAAGAAATTTTCATACAAAAATAATTAGATCGAGTATTAGATGAAAAAAAATATATAAATTAAGTCATTAATTGTGAAATAGTTTGGAAAACAGCGCAATTGAAAAAAATAATAATAATAAAGTGAAGCATAGTCAATAGATACTGTAATAAATCATTAATAGACTTAGTAATCAGAAGAAAAAAAAATAAAATTATCAAAGCAATAAGCGGTAGAATGATTTAAATCGCAAACTGAACTAGTACTATATTGAATTAGCAATTTAAGAGAGGACTATTGGATAAAAGTTTGAAAAATATACGGGCATGAAATTTAGTTTAAAAGTGATAAAAATAATTATGTATAACAAGTTAATATCATAAAATAATTTGTAAAGTAAATACAATAATTATATATACAATTTTAAAAATTAAGATATAAAATACTGATTGGTATATATCAAAATACTTTCAAATTGTCAAGTAGAGTAAGGAAAACCAGCATACAAAATTATATACCTACATAGGCGTAAAAATTGTAGAGTGAAACAAACAGTATTATGACATGAAAATTATAAATGGTTTGTAGAAGTAAAACAAGACATCATAATAGAAAGGTAATAACATATTATTGAAAGAATACATAAACTAATTATATATAAATAAATTATGAATCTTAAACATAAGTATAAATAATAAGATAATTAATTTAATGTTAAGTTGTAAAATATTATAAAATATTATAAACTAGTACAAAAATGGATTAGTGGTAAGTAAATAGTATAGAAAACGAAGTAGGGGTTATCAAAGTAGAAAAATCCCTTTTTGTTGTGGGTTCGCCTCATTGGTGTCCAACTGCAGGCTTGTCAAGTTGCATAATTTCCTCTATGACATATGATTGCAATTTTCCTTCTGGACATTCGGTTGCCGACTTTGCCTCCCCGACATCCATCTGAAGTTTGCCTCCATTGATCTCTAGTTGCAGATTTACCCTCTCGACATCAGGTTGGACCAAAACGGGAGATGGGAAGATGTAATCTTCCATATGTACTTAGATATTGGATGTTTAATAAAGTATGAGTTACGTTTTGAAATCGGTGATATGAAAATAGAAGTAAAAGTTGAGATAGTAAGAGTAGAAAATTACAACAATGAAATATTAAAAATAAAATGATAGATTTTAAATATCGAATATAAGCTATATCACAAAATAGTAGGAAGAGGATTTATAATGTGTAGAAATATGTCATATCTAAAACATCACAATCTTGAAAAAATACACTGAAATGAATAAGACAAGGTAAAATAATAGAAAAATATAGTATCGTGAAATCAAAATACTTGTAATGTGAATGTAAACATACAAAAATCAAAAATCAAAAATCAAAATCTAATAGAAATAAGAACATAGAAAAATGATAGTCTTAATAATAACTTAATAAGGAGTAGTTCAAACTTAATAGAATACGTAAGAGTAATAAGTAACGTGAAAGCGCATAAAAGAAACATTAGAAAGAAAACGAGTAAATCAAACATAAAAGATTAAGATTAAGGGTTGTAATTTAAATAATAAATATCAAAGTGGAAGAAAGTAATCTTTTTTTATTATTTTTTTTTTATTTTTTTCAAGGATGAAAAAGTATTCCGATAAAAATCCACGAAGAAAATTTTAAAGAGGGAAGTGTGTTCATGTGTAAGGCATAATGAATGTAGGTTCAAACCCACCACGCTTCCACTGCGCCACTCTGATATCAAGGGAAAACATGCCCGCGGGATACTCACATCAATGAGAGTATCATGAATGCAAGTTCTCGGATACTTCTGACCCCGCTTGGATGAAACGAAAACGTTCTTAATGTTAGTTGAGTCCCTGGTTCCCCGATTGATTGACCCGCAATAATACCTACGGCTTCCCCTAATTCGACCAGGTCACCGTGGGTGGGGCTTCTGCCATAGTGGATTGTGAATCCACCATGTGCGGGTTCAATTCCCGTCGTTCGTCCATCACATTATTTCAAATTCCATAAATTGGATTTTCCATATTCCTATTTAACTCTTTCTTTCATCTGAAAGAAAAAATCATAATCAAGAATTAAGAAGAATCTTTTCATATCCGTCATATACAATACAATGAACAATTGTTCCCAGGGGAATCATGGATATTTCAGAAAGATTTCTTTTTCGATTTTCCGTATGGGTTGCGCGGGACTCGAACCCGGAACTAGTCGCCCTTGTCATGGATATCTTAACATATAGATAATTTCTTGTCAAGATAGGATTCCACATTACATGATAATTCTCGGATCCATTTACTGGGAGCTTATTAGAAGTAGAAGGCACTCTGGCGGGATCCTCACGGACAGAAAAAAAAATGGCAGTCAGTTTGATAATAATCAAGTGACATTACTTCTTCGGTCTGAACCAAGGAAATAACTACTTCATTTACGACTCCAGCTATCCAATAGGGAAAGGGAGGAGATGACGTCAATGTACAGAGCAACACAAATGCATATTAACTTACATTTAAATCTCTATAAACTGAACTCACGCTTCTAATGTCCACCATAATGTGTCATCCTTGTAATTTTGTACTACTTATTGAAGTCGGCTCTGATACCACTCTGTAACACCCCGAATTTCATTTACATGTAATTCGTAGCACAACATGATCTTTTAATTCAATTAGTATAATTTTACAAGAAAATTAAAACTTTTCATTATACAACAATGTTTGTTATAGAATACACAACGGAATGAATACAACATGATATATAAAATTCTAACATCAACAACTTAAATCTGAAGATAATCTTTAGCATCAAATCGTCTTTAAGTCCTTGCCAATCCAATCCCTGCACTGAAAAATCTGTGGGCACGTCATTGTCTTACAACCGACGCAATGCTATATAACGACGATCTTCGCTATGCCGTAATATAACAATTCTCCTACTTTAGCAAACACAAACTTGAATGTAAAAGAAAATGTGAAAAGTGACTATCATAAACATGTCAGTGTATGCATTGACTTAATGCCTAATGCAGATGTTTACGCTATGATCATACTAATGCATACTTGTTCGGAATCTATGCATCCCATTCTACATAGATCCGAGGGCAAGCACCTACGTACTCCACATTATAGAGTTAAAACTCTCTCCATGATTCCTACTACTATGACTACTACAAGATTTAGACACTCTGAGAATGTAGCTCTCCGAATTTCTAATATAATATCTTAGAAATACGTGACACAATTCCCAACATCAACTTCAATTGTAAAAGTACACATAGCCAAAAAACACAGATAATTTTATTTCAACTTTTGTTACAACAATTATTTACAATACAGCGGAATACAAACACCTTGAATTACAAACTTTTTTTTTCAACACTTCTTTTACAAAATTTACACAAAAGCTCTATTACATCAATTTATCTCAAGCATCCAAATCCCAAGCTCTAAGCAACGACAACCTGTAAAACATGAGGCTAGAGATGATCCCTAACCCCCAAAACAAAAGGGGTCAGCCATAAAGGTGTGAGTGACATAAAACAAGCAATATAATTAAATCATAAAACATAGAGTCATCCACAACATGTATCATCAGCAACAATAAAGGAATGAGAAATAACAAATAAGTAAAGCATGAAAACATCAAGAAATATAAGATAGTAGATAGTAATACATGAAAACATCAAGTGAATCTAGACTAAGCGTCAAGTGTAGAAAAGAAAACATGAAAATACAAGCATAAAACCAAGTCAAGAAAACACAAGCTCTATATGCTGACACTCTAATGCATACTTGTCGGATTTTATGCATTTCATAGTACATAGGTCCGGTGCAAGCCCTTAACGATCTTCACTTATAGGGATAACCCCTCGTTATGCAACTAATCCTACTACGGTGATGGAAAACAAGATCCAGAATACTCCGCCAATAGGCACCACGGCCCTCGACGCGCAAGCATCATGTAAGATAGCCCAAAAACAACCGGAGAATCATCTCCCAAACCCGTGTACCCCACGAATAGGCTTGCAAGGCCCTCGACGTGCAGATACACCAGGTACATTTCGTGAATAGGCCTGCCGACCCTCGACACGCGAATGCACCCTGCATGTTCCGTGAATAGGCCTGCAGACCCTCGACACGCGAACACACAAATGTCCTCTCAAGACAAACCAACAAACAGTCCTGGATCGCATCCGTTGGACTAGCAAAATCATGAGCCTATACTTACGTTTTCTAAGTTCCATCACATCCTCACTAGTGCCTGTCCTTAAGTTGATTATTATTAAAACACCAAATCTCCATCTCTAGAGTTAGTGTATTCTGCCGGACTTAAATACTCAACAACAACTAAACCAAGACCCCCTAGGTCTAACTCAACATATCTCAACTGCCGGTTCACAGGACTCCCATTCAACTCCTAGAGATCTCAACAAGACCAAAATTCACAAACCCATCGTCAAAACGATCATAGGGAGAAACCTCTCCAATCAACAAAACCCAAATCTTTATAAAATTCCAGAATCCAAATCCAACAATAAAATATCTTGAAAACATATGTTCTGTAGAAAGAATAATATTTAGAATAGTAAGTTATGGATCCAAAAACATTTAAAAAATCAACCATTTAAAGAACACCAGAATAACTCAAGAAAGCGTCAATATCAGTCGACTGTAAAAGGCACAGGTCGACTGTCCAGAGCGAAAATCCAACGTTTTTTAGAAAATAAATTCTAAGTAGTAGCAGTCGACTGCTAATAGTCACCAGTCGACTGTCCAGAGTGAAAATCCAACACTTCGAGAAAATACCAAAACAGAGCAGAGACAGTCGAATGGAGAAATAGTTCAGTCGACTGTTCCGCACTTGATTTCAAGAAAAATGGGAAAACACAACAGCCAGGTAGCGACAGTCGACTGTCGAAACATACCAGTTGACTGCCTCACTTACAGACTGCAATTTGGGTTGTGCATAATTCAACTGATACGAAGGTTTGCTTCACGAAAACGAAATCTATAAAAAGTATATTTCTGATATGATCAAATACAACTTATAGGATATACAAGGATCCATAAAAACCAGTCAAAAACCACTTGAATTGATAAAATAGGTTTTTGATGAACTTCTTCAAATTAAAAACATGAATGTGTGCATATATCAAAATTAGAGTTTTTAAGAATCAATTATACACCAAAATAACCTTGTTTTATATTCCAAAATATATCAATATCAAAATAAGTTTAGATATAGTAAAATCCTTCGAAAACGCATAAAACTCAATTTCTTCTTAAACAACAAAAATACTATATTCATGAAAACATTCGTGCATGTTCGTGCATCAAAGAAAAGTTCACCAATCCATAAACTAAAATAAAAAAATATTCAAATATTGAGTAAATCCAAATTCAAATGAAATCTTTCACGAAATCACAAATTCCCAAATTTAACCAAAATGTATCAATCCCCAATTTTAGTCATCGCAACTCAAATCCTCAAGACATGGTCTTTTAATCCATTACTCATTCTCAAATTTCCTCAAACTCAAACTCAACTATTCTCAATAGTTGATGCATAAGCAAATTTATCATTTACATGGCCAAGTTGCATTCATCCAACTCACCAATAGTCCAAAAATCTCATCTTTAATTAATTAATGCATAACATCCATCATACTCAATCAAATCGGCAATAATCCAAAAGAAATAGCCTACTCACAATTTATATTAGGTTCTCCAATATTCTAAAATCATCCACATGAAATTCTACTCACAATAACTAGGGTTCTTCTCAAAGATCCACTTTTATCATCCATCCAACATACATATTCATACCAAACACTAGTATGCTTTCTAATAGATGAAACACCACATACCACATACATAAAACAAAACAACAAAATAATTTACATCACTCACATACAGCATGCACAAAGCAAAATAAACAAAACAAGTCACTCACCTTGTTGGAGAGATCAAACAAATATATCAAAGCAAGACGAAGAATCCATCCTTCACAAAGAATCCAAGATCTCCTCTTTAAATCTCCAAGAAAGTAAAAATAATAAAACCTTTGTGTTGTACAGTGAAAGACAGCTGCACTCCATCTTTTAAATAGGCCGGAAATTGAAGGATTAGGGTTTTAAATACATTTGCAAAATAATCTTTTAACAAATTATTACTTTACATATATAAACCTTTCTTTATAAAGTAGTTAAAATAAGTTAAATAAATTAAAACCAAATCAAATCCTTTTACTACTGAGTTTTCCAGCAATCCAGCATAGCCAAGAAATAAAGAAAATTCGGATTTGTACTCAGGGTGGCAATTTTGCACAAAAGTAGTTCTTTTTGTAATATTTGCAAATACATCATAAAATATTCGTAAAAATACAGAAAATCCAGAAATAATATCTAATAATACATATCATATTTCCAAACTAAAATATCTGAATTTTACTTTTCAGAAAAACATTTGCACAAGATCCAACATAAATTCCATATTTACAAAAACACCATATTTGTTTAAATCTTTACCAAATAGACTCTAAATAAAATTTAAATATATTTTGATTTCAATGATGAACATGGAAAGCCCAAAAATCAGTAAAAATGAATTTTCATTATTTATTTGAGATCCAAATGATTTTTTACATAAAAACCCCTCTCTTTCGAGGTATTTATAAAAATAGTTTCTTTACTCAGAAAAATCCCAAAATTTAGAATATACTCTATTATAAGTATGAGAATTTATTAAAAATATAAAATTGGATATTTACACCAAAAATATTTGCACGTGTTTTGCACGTGCGAAAAGATAAATCTTTCGAAAAATATTTATTAAATCTCCAGAAAATAATTTTAATTCATTTATAAATCTTTAAAATTATATTTAAAAATACGGGGTACTACAGAGAATATTGGTTCTCGCCTCGAAATACTGAAGATCAATCTCGCTCCGTGGAACATTCTGTGGCCCTTACGTCCATCGTCCCGGAATACTGGGGATTGTCTCTCTCTGCGAGTCATTCTGCAACCCTCATTGCACAAATATTCCATGAGCGTTGCTCTCGTCCCAGAATACTGGAGATCATTCCTTCTCCGTTGATCATTTTTTGGTCCTTACGTCCATCGTCCCGGAATACCAGGGTTTGTCTCTCTCTAAGGATCCTTCTGGAGTTGACAATTCACATTTGCTCTAGTTTCATCATGTCAACAACTAGTGCCTGTTCTTAAGTTTGAAATATGAATAAATAATACTACCTAGAGCTAGCTTACCCTCCTACTAGTCTTACACAAAAATATCGAGAACAATAGCCCATATTGGCAACTTCTTAAATCAATTATTCATTTTCAACACTTGCAGGTACATGGGTCTCACTAAGCCTCTAGAATCAACGTCTTTTCATGTTTAATATTATGGGGTACGCATACTCTTATTATTCATATTCTCATTTCATTTATTCATATTTCATTCAAAACCTTCTTTTATTCTTATTTATTCATCAAGAAGTAAAATCACAAACTATTTATTTTCACAATATTCTTTCATAATCATCTAAACTTTCTCAAAGTTAATTAAGATTAAAACATAATCTCTTTGAGATTCATCCTTAGAAAATCTTTTCATCATTTTCCTTTGATTTATTTTAAACCAATTTTTAACATCTTTATTCATATATATATTTTTCTTGAGTTCAAATCTCATCTAATACATGAATATGATCTTTATTTTTCTCAAAAATATAACTTGAAAATTGTGAGAAAATATTCTCAATTATTCTCTTAATATTCTAAAACTTTTATATGCTTTTTTCCCAATTTTAAATACATAAAAAGTCTCAAAATAAAAATAAAAACTTAAAAGAGGACACACGGAATCGAACCCGAGATCTCAAGCAAGCACCCAGTAGGCTCAACCACTAGACCATTCTCGTTTTCTAATAAGGAAATGATTGAGTTCCTTTTATGCTCAAATATCTTTTCTGATTTATTTTAAAAAAAAATTAATTTAAACAAAGCCCAAGCCCAGCTCGAACACGCGACCTCAGAGGACCCCCTGGGGCGCCATGTGGCGGTGCCTAAGCGCATGGCGCCTGCGTTAGCCACCCAGGACAAGTGCCAATACTAATAACATATGGGTTAAAAATCTTATAACTTTAATCTCTGTTTATAACCAAATTTTTATTCTTTCAACAATTTTCAATTTCGAATCTCTTTTCTCAATTTGTTTGCTCATAAAACATATTCATAAGTTTACAGAAATAGTTTTTCATAAATTATATTCAAGTTAGCACCAAATTATACCCAATTTAACTCAAATAATCACTTTTATAAATCTAGTATTCAAAAAACCACTTTTTTACAAATATAGTTTTCATAGGTTTTGGTTAGAAAAATTTGAATATATCATGAATGCATTTTCTTTAGAAATTCTCACCCTTACCATGAACTTTGTAATTCAATTATAATATCCACACAATTTTCTAAACACAAAATTTTACACTTTATGCATACAAATACAAAATTCTACTCATGGTTTATTAATTGTGCATAACAACATACAACATGCTATTGAAATAGAAATTGAATTTAACAACTAAATTTTATCATGATGAAACTTCTATTAAGCATACAACAATTTTCATGTTTTATTTATACCAACATTCTAAATATCAACACCATATTCATCACAACAATCAACTCAAACTCGTACAAGATATCAATTTCAACATCAGTTTTCTACACATGCGTACTACCATACTTTTAGAAAGTTCAAGAAATCACCCACCTTATTGAAGAATTTTTTCAAGCAACACAATCCAAAAAGTGCTCCAAAGTTTCCTTGAAATCCGCGCACAACGAAGGAAAGGAAGCAGCAAATTTTCGTTAGAGCACAGCATATCATCTTTTGATTTTTGTTTTGGTCTTTTTTTGATTAGGAGTAGGGGGTAGGGTTGGTTTATAAAGGGTTTTAATTAATTAATTAAATGTAGGTTAGTTGAATTACCCATTAATCTATTAATCACCCACTCACTACCTCTTCCTCTCCCCTACTCACAAACTCTTCTCCTTCCTCTTTAATTGGCCGGCCAAATACTTTTGGAGTGTGTACATTACACATATGCACGTGCACGTGCATTGTGTACCCCCACATATTTTATAATTTATTTTTATTCAATAAAAATGGGTATTCTACATGACAAGTTGGGTAGGCTTCCATTCAAATAATTTTGTGGGCTTTAACAACAATTTTGGGCCCATGGGTTTTAATTAAAATAATACAAATGTGACAAATAAAATTAGGAGAAAAAGGTGCAAGACTTTTTAGAAAAATTTAGAAATAAAAAAGCATATAAAATTTATATGCGATGCACATAAAAACAAATATTCAAAATATGAAATAGATTTGATTAACGGGAAAATATTTATAAATACTCGGAATATAACATACGAATATATTTATTTTGATAATGTTATGGATATTTCGCGTAATGGTGAAATTTACGTGATCGACACGTGTATTGAAAACACATGCAATACACGTAAAAACACAAAAATTAAAAATTAACATTCGAGTTGGGTAAAAATAGGATTAAAATGAATTTTGAGATAACGAAAAACATATAAATATTCGGAATATAAAGTACATATGACATTTATATAATATACGTTACGAATATTATTCGTAACAGTACGAAATATGTAAATATATGAATTTTATATATTTATTTATATAAAATTTTCATAACTCAATTTTGTGGGGTGTTACCGATTATGAACAAAAAAAACCCAATATAGTTAATACCTGAAGTCGAAATGCGTAATATTCTCTACATGACACATTTCATCCGTCATTATGAATGTGGATATCCTAACCATGACTCCTATAAGGTAATAAAAAAGAATATTGGAGAGGACCATAATACCCAACAATATCTGAAACATTGTGAAGCGGTTGGACTAAATTTCCACAACAATTTCTCTTTCATGGCAATCATAAGGATTATTCTCGGGAATCCACACTGCAGTAACATGTGAAGAAGTTGGCATATGATATTGTCCTCCATGATTCGGTCTTTCCTTAATTATTAGCTTGCAATTGTTGAGATCAGAGCGTATTGAAAGACACCGCATATTATGGATATATGGATTATGTGTATGGAGAATTTGTTGAAGCTTTTCCACAACTGGCCTACTCACCAAATCACTTTATATTAATTCTATTATCGAGTTCATTCTCAGCATCATATGTATACAGCTGCCTGCATCGAGGCCTAGAATTATTATGTGGAATAAGACTACCAATCTTATGATATATGGCACCTTAAGCACGAAAAGTGTAAACACCCATTCTACTATTAAAAATCTGTCATGAAGGTTCACCCGATGGAAGTAATGCAAATATATGGTTGTAATAATTGATTAAAAGTTATTCCTTCTTCAAACTGATCGAGATAAAGAATCATCAATTAAGAAGGAATTAATATTCTCAGGAATTGTACTTTGCCTATTTGACAACAAAAATCACTGGATTCATCAAAAAATAGTTTTCTCGCATAGTGTGGGCACCTTCTTGTCGGTGGTAGATAAAATTTTTGACAACGAGATCTGTCCCCATGGTTTCTTGCTCACAATAGACTGATAGAACACTCTATCAAAGATAATAAATTCACGGGATGTGCGGAAATTCGAGGGAAATATGTGGAAGTATAACATGTCACATGATGAGAAATGAAATTTCATTGCAATGTAAAGATACAACAAGCAGTGGCCCGTCCGCTATAAGGCATCCTTTCGAAGACAAAACAAAAATGAGTTGAAGGCAACTAGCTAAAAAGGGGGGGGGGGGGTCAAGGATCATCCTTTGTCGAATGAGCCCCAGAGGAAGTGAGCTCATGACCAACCCCTTCAACTGCGTATGGGGCCGCCACTATCGCAGACAAGGGGTCTGGCGCAACCTATTGCTCATGCTCTTCATCTTCTTCTTTATACCTCGTCTTCAACGACTCCTTCGAGAACGGGGTCGTAAAGAGAGTACCCCGAGTGGTTGAACCCACGAACTCGCGCTCTCATGTACTGAGGAGCTCTGGCGTATGCCTTCTCCATATTCCCACTCAAATACCCCTTAGCTTTGTCCTTGGCAGCCTTCACCACATCCTTCTCCTTGGCTGCTTTCTTTCTCTCTCTCTCTGACCAACTGCTCTTCTCCCCGAGCTACTTGGTCATTTGCCTTAGCCAACCAAGACTCCAAAAACACAATTTGCGTCGCCTGAGTCTCGGATATACGCCTCATCTCCTCCAACTCCTTCAAGGACTTGGCACGCTCCACCCTATCTATGTCACTTGCCGTCTTCAACTCCTTCTCCTGCTCTGCCACTCGCTTCAACAAGTGGCTGAAGTGGCAAGTGATCTGCTAGAGAAGATATTCAAGGTTACAACCAAAAAAATAATAAAAAGTCAAGTACCAAAGTAAATCAACGAAATCTTACCGCCATGTGTTAGCCCGGGCAATCTCCAAGGCAACATCACCAACCGACCCCGCGTCCATTGTCGCTCGTTTCTTCGGGGTCGCAAGATGATGGACCGCTTGCATACAGGTGTCCGAATCCCCAAGAAATTTGTCGTGCTTCATCAGATGCCAGTCTTGGACAAAGAGCTTGTAACCCTGTTTTTGCAAATACGTATTTTCTGTGTATTATCTGAGTTTGGGCCCTTCATAAATTTTTTTATTTTTTTAAATTAATTTTATTTCAAATTTATTTTTGTATCTCCTGTTAAAATCTGTTTTTTTTCATTAATTGTACTTATTGTTATTTTCAAATGTGTCTTGTATTATAATACAAATCCTATTATTTGTGTTATTATTATTATTATTATTATCAGTATTATTATTATTATTATTATTATTATTATTATTATTTTTTGAAGTACAAACCAAGTATATTATTTGTATGTGACTATCCTAATTGTTTGTGAAAAGTTAAATATTAATCTAATTGTATTTTTTTCAAATTTATTTTATTGAACCCTGTAAAATATTATTTTGTAACCTATGAGAAATTGTGAAATTTGTATTTTATGAATCCTATTTATTTTCCCAATTCAATTTTAAAACTCAATCCTATTAGTTCTTATTTGATCCATACCCATTACCCAAAACCCCTAACCTAAACCCTACCACTAACCTAATCCTAACCCTACCCCTATATATATTACCGTTCTCACCATATTTCCCCCAACCTTCAGCCACTTCCTCTTTCTCCATCTCCCACTCCTCGACCCCGCTGCTCCCCCTTGTCTTCATCGCCACCGTCTCATCCAACCACCGAAGTTCATCCTCTCGTCTTCATCTTCGTGAACCCATCAACCGCTCGAACTCATCACCTTGCATCCGTTGATTGCCACCACCGCCTCGTCAACCCACAACCTCGCCTTCACCCCGCAACCACCGAAGAACCCCCCTCTTGCCCCTCATCGTCCTCATCCTCGTCCTAAGCCCTGAGCACCCTCGTCGTCTCCTCCTCTGTTTCGTTACGAAATAGAGTGCCGCTCGAGCACCCTTGTCCTCGTTACTACATCGCTTCCCAACTGCAGCACCGCCACCAGTCACCCCTTGCCGCCCTGCCCTCGTGCGTCATCAGTGTCGTCCTCGACGCTTTCGCTAGTCGTTGCCGCTTCCATTACACCCGTCGACCTTACTGCTGCCTTTCCTCACCGATTACACGCCACAGTCACCACCCTGAGTGCTGCCCCTGTGTGTTGCCCCAGTGCATCGTCGACCACCGGTGTGCCACCTTACTGCCATTGCCGTCGATTCCAGTCAACGCCTGTCGCCGACGAGCCTCGCGCAGCCACCCTCCTACCTCTTCTAGTTACTGTTTGATCAAGAGGAGGTTGATCCTTGAATCTCAGCCCTCCGATCTCCTCTTGATCATCATCATCATCTTCATCTGCTCTTGATCTTGGCCGTCCAATCGTGATTGTGATCATCTCATCCAGATTCGTAGTTCGTTGTGTTTGTGGTTCGTAAGTCGTTGTTCGTTGAGTTCGTGCCCGAGAATCCATTTCCATTATTCTCACTCTTTGCATTGTTTCCGTCATTGACTATATATAAGGTATGTAACTTGTATTCTTTTCTTTGTGTAATACAAGTACTAAATATCGCCTGTAGTGTAGTTGTGTTCTAGAGACAATTCTTGTCCAAAACCCCTGTTATATCTTGTCTCTATTGTGTTGACCCTCACATAGTTGCCTCATTACACACGTGACATGAAATAATTTAAAGATAACCACTTCTTATTGTATACATGCATGTTTTTCGTGATTCATGACTTGTTGTATGATCTTGTATGCTTGATGTAGTAGTATGACTTGTTGTTGACTTGCAAAACACCCTATACCATGTTTCTTGGGCATCTAGTACACCATATTTCACGTTTGGTTATGTTTTGGATGAGTTTCACATGAACTAGTTGATTTTGTACATGAAGGATATTTTTTTGTTTTATCGATTCCCTGTTTTTGTCTAGTAATTTAGATCCTATTAAGGTTAGTATATGAAAATTATTTATGAATATGAATTATAAAGAATTCTTTCTACTTTCCAAATTTTCTGACAGATCTCAGTTTCGATTTATGAGTTGCAAGTTATGACTATTTTACTACATATGTGTTTAAAATTTCAGATCCAGTTTTATACGAATTCTGTATGGTAAATTATTTTTCTAATGATGTTAAAGACAATATTTTGATCCAATATTTTTCTGAGTACAACTAGACTTGATTGGGAATAACCCCTAATTTTTGTGGATTTATTTGATAACTTTTACAAACTATTCTATACTTGCAAACAACTATTATACATGCAGAATTTTCATGCTGTTCAGTAAAGAAACATAATTTCAACATGATTCTATTTCTTTTTATAAAAACTTTGTGAATATGGATTGTAGCCTACTGTACCTATTTTATCACCCTTTCGAAGGATCTGGATTTCGGTTTAAATTTTGTAATCTATTGCTGTTTTACTACTGCGGTGTTTATGATTAAAGATTTACAAAACTACTGTATCTTGCTGCTTTGTGATTTTACTTGACTATTCTATCTATGTTGAAAAATTATGAAATTTTATTTTTTGATAATAAACATACTAGGGAATACCCCAGATTTTTCTTGGATTTAATCAGTAAGTTTTTTGCGCCGTTTTCCTGTTCTTGAATACAAACTCCTGATTTTCTGGATTCAATTCTGTTTTGAGTCATGTTTTTGTGAAATACCATATGACTTATATATATTTACTGGATTCGGCCGTGAGTCTATTTTTCAGATTTTATGACAGATCCAGGTTGGATTTTTGTAGCAACGGGAATTCCACATTTGGTGCAGTACTGTCTTGCTGTCCTGAACTAGAATTTTCGTTGTCCTATCCTTTTATGTATTGTCTTTTATCTGTGCATGTTTGTCTTCCGACCTGAACCTGTTACTTGTTCATGCCAGGTTATTCTTGCTCTGTTTTGTGCACGTATATGCTTATTTGATAATGATAACAAATAACTAAACCGGGGTTAAAGAAAAGATCTAGTGGACAATATAGGAGCCTGTACTCAGAAGGGGACTCGTTTTTCCCGTGTGACATGTTTACCGACCAAGTTACCGACTAAGTTACCGATCAAGTTTACCAACCAAGTTTGTTACATACTACCAATCAAGTTTACCGACCAAGTTAATTTTCTGTTACCGACCAAGTTACCGATCAAGTTTACCAACCAAATTTTGTGATCCTGTGAATA
This sequence comes from Hemerocallis citrina, assembly GCA_017893485.1. Lineage (NCBI taxonomy): Eukaryota > Viridiplantae > Streptophyta > Magnoliopsida > Asparagales > Asphodelaceae > Hemerocallis > Hemerocallis citrina. The sequence goes on along the minus strand of CM030366.1, from coordinate 10,812,075 downwards.
CCCGAGTACATGACCTACAGAATCCCCTACGAAATCTAAAATGTAATTTGTTTGAATGTAGCAACCATGTGGTAAATGGATGGGACGCATGAAGTGCTACCTAGATAGAAATAAATATAAGACTTGACATAACATGATACCTGTTACATGCTTACTTGTACATGCTACTTGTTTACCTGATTACGTGTTTACCTACTTGCATGATACTTGACATCTGTTACATGTTACCCGTACCCAGTTAGCACATTATGTTACTTGATCCTATTTCTGATTTATGTTAGTCGTTCTGTTTTGCTGTCACATCTATTCCATATATTCTATACTTGATTCAGCTGTTACTCTATATCTGTTTATCTTTTCTTGTACTTGTGTCTGCACTACAAGCAGCCCGTAACTTGCAATGACGGGCGTTTTGTTTCTTTTTCCTCTTCCTTCATTTTTTTGAATTGCAGACTTTGGCGACCAGCTGCCCGATGGAGTAGGTGATCTAAGATTCTAGTTGCTAGAGTTCTTGTTATAATTTACTTTCCTGCTATTTTTGAATAATTGTATTTGCTACATGAATTATTTTGTTTTGGGGCTTTGTGTCCCAGACTTGTGTTTTGTTACAGACATGATTATTTGAAATTCAGTATTCTTGTTTCTCGTTTCAAGTAATCTTGTTGAGTATATTCATTCAGTTATGCATGCGTGGTTGACTTCTCTTACTTCCTACTCTGATATTCCTGTGAAATGTTGTAAAGATCCTGATAGCATATGGATGATGAAAATCATTCGCTGGGCTTAGTCACGTATCCGTATTCCGTATTATCTTTTTGAGAAGCGGGGGTGATAGAGCTTCTTATGCTCCTTCGTTAGAATCGCCTTCGCGGTAGCAGTAAGGGGGGTGCTTGAAGTGCAAGAGCAGCCCCCAAATTAAGTCCCCCAACCGAGGGGACAAGCGAGGCAGATGGCGGCGATTTAAGGTTCACCACCGGGGACTCTCTTGTCTGACCCCTAGCAACTTTCAAGGTGGAGGGTTTGACAGACGTTCTCTTCCTCTTCTTCTCTTTTGGGGCTATTCAACTTAACCTCGTACGCTTTGAGACCATAGAGTCAAAATCCATGCTAGGATCCTCTGCAGAAGAAGACACAGATCAATCAAAACATAAATCAAAGAGAGATGAGATACAACGGCGTAAACAAAAATAAGTAATAAAGCAAAATCAATGATGCATACTAGGGTTGATCGGACTATGACGCCCCTCGAAGAGTTATTCTTTTATTACTTCACTCTAATCCAAGGCAGGCCGGTATAAAAGTATCCTAACCATCTCGTCCTCCACAGGGTTTAAGATGGGCTCAAATTACGCCCTATTCGGCACTTCTTCTGTCAACCTTGTAGGGATCCCCCATGGTTGACGACTCCGAACAAGAAAAAAACTTCTTTTTCTAATATATGTTTGAATCAGGGTTCTCGATCAACTTCACCCCCCAACGAGGAGTAAGATAATATCTAAACTCCGACCTATTCTTTAGATGAATCTTATAGAGCTTCCTCAAAACGTTCAACTGAGGCTCAGTTCCTACCGCCTGACAGTGCAAAATAAAGCCGTTCACGTGCCTCCACATGTTCGGCATAATTTGGATGGAGCTCAAGCCATACCAACGAAGAACCTCGGCCGTGAACGAAGGAAGAGAGGGACGAAGGCTCACGTCGAAGGCATCAAAAGAAAAGAAACAAGTGTCAGGAGAGGTAGGCGTGCATGCTCATATACCTGGGCTCGACAAAATAAGTTCGTACTCCCTCGGAATCATATGAAACAGCCCCGAATCCTACGCAAATCCTTCTCTGTGAGCATAGTGGAAATGTCATCTACCTCTGAGCGGTCGCGAGGTTCGTTCTCCTTGTACAAAGGTGCCATCCCGTGCTCGACTCGAGATAGGAGATCGGCTAAATAGCTCCTAATACGACCGATGCTCGACAACCTACCCAACTTCCCCACTTCCCGTCGACTCTTTATAATCTCCTCAATTACCACCGATCCCACTACCACCGTCCCCTCTATGAGGTATAACGAGCGCTCTATCTTCGCCTTGGCCTGAGGAGAATGTCTCGTCTCCAGAAGACACACTAGATATCTTAGATAAAATAGTATATATGAATAAAATATATATATTTTACCTTAGATGTGAAAGCTACGGTCGGAGAGCTCGTCGGAAAAGGAAAGATCGCCGGAACGCTCTGACAACTCTAATTGAGAGATAAGAATTTTTGTGAGTGAGAAATGTGAGAAGGAAGGAGAAATTTAGGGGGTTAGGGGATTTATAGAGAGCAAGGCAACCCTTGGGCTTCGTAGGCCCTTAAAGCTGCTAAAAAGCCCAAGAACTAGGGAAGCCCAAGAGACAAGAAGGCTAAACGACAAAGAAAAAATACCAAAAATCGGTGACTGGTCAACAGTCAATGGTGAATAGTGACAGGTGTCGAGCAGCCGAACCATCTACATTGTTCGGTGTCATGCGCCGAACAAACATGTCCCCGTTCGTGAAAACGCAAAAAATCGTTGATTGGTCGTCAACGGCTAACGGTGACACGTGTCGCGCAGCTGAACCATCTATATCATTTGGTGTCCCGCGTCGACCAAACGTGACCCAGATTGTGAAAATGACAAAAATCGTTGAATGGTCAACGGTCAATAATCAATAGTGACACGTGCGTGCAGCCGAACCATCTACATCGTCCGGTGTCACGTGCCAACCAAACGTGTTCCCGAGCGTGAAAACGCTAAAAATTGTTGATTGATCAACAGTCAATGGTCAACGGTGATATGTGTCACGTAGCCGACCCATCTACATAGTTTGGTGTAACGTGCTGACCAAACATTCCCTGATCGTGAAAATTCCAAAAGTCGTTGACTGGGCAATGGTGAATGGTGACACGTTTCGTACAACCGAACCATCTACATCGTTTGGTGTCACGCGCCAAACAAAACTGTCCCCAATCGTGAAAACATCAAAATTTGTTGACTGGTCAACGGTCAACGGTGACACATGTCATACAGCCGAACCATCTACATCGTTCGGTGTCACTATCCGAACAAACGTTTTCCCGATCGTGAAAACACAAAAACTTGTTGATTAATCAACGGTTATGCTGACCTGTAACATCCCGTGTTAAGAATACATATATATATTGATAATTAATTGAAAAATAGAATTTGGCCTATAGGATTTCCTATAGGGGGCTTCTATAGGGATTTGTTGAATTATATAAGAGCACTTGCTGAGTATAGCGAAACCTTAAATTTGCTTCTCAAGAGCAAAGATAAGGACTGTCTTGCCCATCATCTCCAATCGGTGACCTCAATTCTTTAAACCAACCTTAATGCGAGATCCTTGCTATACAATGATACCGCACTCCAAAATTTCTATCTAATGAATAACTTATGCTACATGGTTCAAAAGGTGCAGGATTCTGAACTTGGTGAAATTCTTGGAGATGATTGGGTTCGAGCATATAGCAGGAAGTTTCGACAACATGCTGTGAACTACGAGCGTGAGACATGGAGCTCAGTTCTCTCCCATTTAAAGCACGAGGGCTTGTCCTCCCATGGTTCAAGCTCTGTTTCACAAAACCTACTCAAGGAGAGGTTCAGAGGTTTCAACCAAGCATTCGAAGAGGTTTACAGGGTTCAAACTGCTTGGATCATCCCCAATCCTGAACTCAGAGACGACCTTAAGATCTCAATATCGGTTAAGGTACTCCAAGGCTACAGAACGTTTATGGGGAAGTATGCCAGCCATTTATATGAGGTGAGACATCGATACAGTTACCTCAAGTACTGCCCAGAGGATCTTGAGAAATGCTTGTTGGATCTTTTCGAAGGGGTACCCAAAATTATGCATCCTCATAAGAGGTGAATCTCGTAGTCTAGTCGTAGATAATTCTTTTGTGTATATGATAGTTGGATTGATTGCGTTATAAGATTGCTTGCGAGGAATTTGTTGATTGATAGTGTTGTAGGTTTTAGAATGATGCAGGATTTGAAGTATCATTGCTGAGATTTTTGTTGAGTTTCTTGTGCATTGTAGACAATGTGTGCATAATAAATAGGGTGTTGCATGGGTTGTATCAATGACTTGTAGAAGAAGAGGTCAGGTCAGGGTAATGTTGCAAAGTTGTGCATGCATTGTCATGTTTTTGCTCGTTTAAATGATATATATTTTTGTTGGTCACTTGAAATTCTTGCAAGATTGGACGTACGAACAAAATTAATTATTATTTGGGACCCACGAGAAATGAGACAGCAGCAAAAGAAATGTTGCTGCTGCTGTTTTGGCTGGCATCACCCTGATGGTGACGTGGCCAAGTGGGGCCCAGGAAAGTGAAGGGGGCATCTTTGGGAGGTGTGTGCTGACATGTGCGGGGTCTGGTTTGGGGGTCCGTGTGCAGCACATGCTCGCGAGAAGAAAGGAAGCGGGATGAAGAAAGGAAGCGGGATGTGAGATTTAATCCCATATCGGGAACATTGTGATTATATATATATATATATATATATATATAATTGCCTGAGGTCACCAACAAGCTATAACACCTTTTATGAGGCACCTTGTGGTGGGCAGTTGTTTGCTAAAATTGCTAATCGAGACTGGGGCGTTATCGAGGACCCTTAATTCTTAAGGGAGTGTGTGTAACATGCCATGTTAAGAATACATATATATATATACATAATTAATTTCCTATAGGGGGCTTCTATAGGGATTTGTTAGGTGGGGGACCCACGGCTGAGAAATACTGTTGCTGCTGACCGGTGCTAAAATTGCTAATCGAGACTGGGGCGTTATCGAGGACCCTTAATTCTTAAGGGGTTCGAGACTGGGGCGTTATCGAGGACCCTTAATTCTTAAGGGGTTCTTAAGGGGGTGTGTGTAACATGCCATGTTAAGAATACATATATATATACATAATTAATTGAAAAATAGCAGTTAGCCTATAGGATTTCCTATAGGGGGCTTCTATAGGGATTTGTTAGGTGGGGGACCCACGGCTGAGAAATACTGTTGCTGCTGACCCACGGCTGAGAAATACTGTTGCTGCTGTTTTGGCTGGCATCATCTTGATGGTGACGTGGTCAAGTGGGGCCCAGGAAAGTGAAGGGGGGCAGCGTTGGGCACGTGTGTGCTGGCATGTGTGGGACCCGGTTTAAGGGTCCGTGTGCAGCACACGCTCGCGAGAAGAAATGAGCGGTATGTGAGATTTTAATCCCGTATCGGGAAGGATTGTGATTAATTAAATATATTCAAGTGGGGCCCAGGAAAGTGAAGGGGGGCAGCGTTGGGCACGTGTGTGCTGGCATGTGTGGGACCCGGTTTAAGGGTCCGTGTGCAGCACACGCTCGCGAGAAGAAATGAGCGGTATGTGAGATTTTAATCCCGTATCGGGAAGGATTGTGATTATTAAATATATATATATACATATACATATATATATATATCAAAAAGAAAGCTATCTAGTGGCTCTCCTTCAATCCCCCCAAAATCAAAGGCCCAGATCTAACCTCACAAAACACATTTTCCCCCACTAGAAGTTTCCCTCCAAAACTCAAATTCAAATCCCCCACCTAAAACAACTCCTTTATTTATTTAATTATCTCTCTCTCTCTCTCTATCTCCTATTCAAAAAATCAAGAAAATAAAAAAATTTAAAAATTTAAAATAAAAAATAAAAAAATAAAAAAACTTAAAAACTAAAAAAATGAAAAAATGAAAATTTTAAAAACTTTAAAAATAATTCAAATAATTCAAAAAAATCAAAAATATCAAAAACTTTTAAAAAATTTTAAAAAATTTTCAAAATTGAAAATATTAAAGAAATAAAAAAATTAAAACTATTAAAAATTTTAAAATTAAAAAATAAAAAATTTAAAAATATTAAAATTTTTAAAATAAAAAATGTAAAATAAAAAATTTGGAAATTTTGAAAATTTCAAAGCAAATCCAAATCCATTGTCGAACCCCAATCATGAGGTCGTCACCGATATCTGATCTGCTGCAGATTCCGTATCGGTGACTCCCCTCCACCAAATTGAGCGCGAATATCAAGCGACTCCGTATCAGCGACTCCCTTCCACCGAATCGAGAGCCTCTATATGCGATGCGACGACCCTAATTTCATCTTATTAACCGAATTCTCTTTCTAATTTTTAATTTTGTGTGTGCTGGGGATTAAGTTTTTTGCTGACTCGAATTATGTGTATGCATGAGATCTAAGTTCAGAGAGGTATGATTGTGTAACACCCCTGCCCCGAGCCCGGACAATTTATACAATTTATAAGACAAATTAGATACTATGTAGTACAACTGCCCACCACAGGCTGCCTCTCAAAAGTTGGTTAACCGATTAGGTGACTCTTGATCCTTGGCTAATACTATTTATATTATATTATTTTATATTCCATTACCGATATGAGATTTATTCACATACTCTCTCCCTACCTTCTCAATACCGTGAGACATACAACACATTCAATTGAATACCATTCTCAATATATGCCACGTCATCATGGTTTTGACTAAGTCAAACAGGACCATTTCATACCAATTCAACATATCTTACTAATATATGCCATCCATTATACATAACAGCCAACCATTCTACCTTTTTCAACATATATATTATTTTTATACTATTTCGAAAACTACGGGGTGTTACAGATTGTTTTATTTTCTTGCTTAAAAAATTTTAATTTAGTAATTTATTTGATGAGTTTTTTATTGGTTTTGATTTAAGGTGTACGCAAGTGAGAGATGGATTATTTGGTGGCCTCAATTTGGGCTTCCAAACCATAGTAGGATAGGTAAGCTGTCCAGCAACCTAAAATAACTTGGCAACTATGCAACATTAATTTCTTTGCTATAAGAGAAAATACTATTGTGAAGTGTTCCCTTCACTGGTTATTAGAAACCATGGATAATATAACTAATAGGTACTTTTAGTGTATGTTTGGATATATAGGATTGAGATGACTGGAGTTTACCCGTGAATGGTGCAAACTCTCCACTCAAGAAAGACAACTAAAGTAAATTTGTTATTTATCCATTTTAATTTGTTTTTATAAAGGTGCAATGGGGAGACAAAGTGGTGATAAAAGAAATGATTAGCTTTGATTAAAGTTTTGAGAACTTCATGTATTTCATTTTGGTTGAAATAATAATAAGAGGTATTTTAATTGCAAACTGAGTCTCAGACAAACAAATATTTAGATTATTGGTATTGTAGATACCTTCACACCTACACTTGCGTTATCATTGTATTTAGACATGCTGATAGTGGTTATGGGATTAGAGTAAGCTTTTTAAAACCTATATGATAATGTCCTTGCATAACAATTACAAGCATCTAAAAGTGATGCTGAAGTTAAAAAAAACTCTATGCAGTGTTTCTAACAAACTATATGCATTCCAGGTAAGTTCAAGCTAATGATCAAAAAGGCGATGGTAGAGCTTAAAGGTAGATATACTGCTTCCTCATATAATATGTTTGCTACATCAATTAATTTGCTGGACCTCCAAAATTATTTTATATAATAAAACCAGGTGCACTGTTCCGAAGACGTGCTGTAGGCACGTGTCAACGAGCAAACTTAGTATATATATATATCTATATAATAAAACACAAAGAAAGCTATCAAGTGGCTCTCCTTCAATCCCTCAAAATTAAAGGTTCAGATCTAACCTCACAAAACACATTTTCCCCCCAAAAGTTTCCCCCCAAAACTCAAATTCAAATCTCCAAAACAACTCCTTTATTTATTTAATTATCTCTCTCTCTCTCTCTCTCTCTCTCTCTCTCTCTCTCTCTCTATATATATATATATATATATATATATATATATACACTTATGGAAACATTGACTTTTATACCCAATTTATAATAATTTTTCAACATATACTAATGAAAACATGAATTTTTTTTTACAACTAATTATTGTCATACTATTCAAACTTGAGCTTTATAATTGTTGATTTACTCTTTAGAAGGCTTTTCATATGCTGTATCGTTCTCAAGACGTGCCGTAGGCATGTGCCCACGGGCAAATCTAGTATATATATATATATATATATATATATATATATATATATATGGAAAACTTCGGATGAGCACTCCACTAGTGCTCACCGCGTGAACGCTAGGCCTTCGGGCGTTCATATCAAAAATCCGAACCGTTCACATTGATCTACGCATCTAAATTAGTCTCAATATGTAAAATCAAATTATTTGAAATTCATTTGCCCATTCATTGAAGTGTTACAAAATTGTATGGTGGAAAATCATTGTTTTTATAGTCACATGATGGATGGGCAAATGAATTTCAAATGATTTGATTCTCCATATTCAGACTAATTTAGATGTGTAGATCAATATGAACGGTTCGGATCTTCGATATGAACGCCCGAAGGCCTAGTGTTCACGCGGTGAGCACTAGAGGAGTGCTCAACTGAAGCTTTCCCATATATATATATATATATATATATATATATATATATATATATATATATATATATATAATTTCCTGGGATTAGAAGTCACCAACAAGCTATAGCACCTTTTATGAGGTAGCCTGTGGTGGACAGTTGTTTGCTAAAATCGCTGATCGGGGCCGGGGTGTTACAAATGAAGGGGGGGCAGCTTTGGGCACGTGTGTGCTGGCATTTGTGGGGCCCGATTTGGGGGTCCGTGTGAAAGGAGCAGGATGTGAGATTTTAAACCCATATCGGGAAGGATTGTCATTAATTAAATATATATATATATATATATATATATATATATATATATATATATATATATATATATAATTGTCTGGGATTAGAGGTCACCAACAAGCTATAACACCTTTTATGAGGCAGCATGTGGTGGGAAGTTGTTTTCTAAAATTGCTGATCAGGGCCGGGGTAAACAATTGCGATGAATTGTTTGCTAAAATCACTGATTGCAGTTGTTTGTCTCGGCCCTGATCAGCGATTTTAGCAAACAACTGCCCACCACAGGCTGCCTCATTAAAGTTGCTATAACTTGTTGGTGATCTCTAATCCCAGGAAATTATATATATATATATATATATATATATATATATATATATATAATCACAATCCTTCTCGATATGGGATTAAATCTCACATCCCGCTTCCTTTCTTCTCGCGAGCGTGTGTTGCCACTACAAGAAATTTGCCATATACCAACGGACACCTATAGTGACGGATCACTAAAACCGTGGGTATAGACATTGTATACCTACAGACGTATAATAAGCTGTGGGTATAGGTATCCTATAGCTTTAGAGTTTTTAATCCGTAGGTATAGATTTAGGCTTTAGGTTTTTAATCCGTAGATGGAGAGATCTCTCTCTCTCTCCATCTCTCTCCTATCTCAAAACTACAGATCAAAACTCCCTCAAATCTCTTCGAAACCCTAAATTCCCAAAATAAAAATTTTCTCCCCAAAATCTAGACCCGTCTCTCCCCAAAATTGAAACCCTAAATCCCCTGACAGATTGAAACCCTAAATCCCCAACAGATCGAAACCCATCTCTCCCCAAAATCGATCGACGTCCTCTTTTTTTTTTTCACTCGTAGTCCCCCCGCTACCATCCCACACTTCTTCTCCACCGACACTGGCTCCTCCAACAGTTGGTCTCCGCCTTGCTCCACTCCATCGACGAGCCCCCACCACAGCACCAAAGCCAACCTCGAACACCCACCTTTGCTGTGTTGTCTCCATCCTCACCTTTGCTGCATCCCGATCTGCCACCCCCCTCTCCATTGCAGCCACCGTGCAATGCTGTCCCGTGCTGTTGTTGTTGTTGTTCTATGATGTGTTGCCGCTGTCGTGCCAGTCAGCTAATATCTCTCCTTCCTTTCTTCAATCTCAAATTCCCTCTGTTTTATCTATTAAGGATTAGACAAACAAAGTTCCCACCTTTTTCAATCCAAAGAGAATTCTTTCAATGGAGGGGATACGCATTAGACCTCCACCTCCTAGGATTAGGGTTCCAATCTCAAAATCCAAATATTTTGAATGCAGGAACACCCTACCCTCCAAAGAATGGGCCCCACCCATTTCAATGGATAACCAAAGGAATCTCCCAATTCTCCGCTGCATTACAGCTGAAGAGGTCTGCAATTTTTACGCTTATATGTTTTTTCACGACTAGTTTGGTTGATGGGTTATAATCTGAATTTCTTAACTGTCTAGTTTGGATACACATTCCTCCCTTTATGCATAATAATTGGCCACAACTATTCCTGTCTTCATGTCTAACCGAGGTCGCCAGGTAATTTTGTGATAGATTTTCAGATATTTCATCACTCATATTATAGATGTCTCTTCTGTTTCCTCAAAATATAGATGGCTCTAATGTATCTTCCATGACAGGAGGTTTCATTTGAATTTTGTTTAAATGCGTGTAGAATATTTGTATTTGACATGGTTGGTGCTTACAACAGAGTATTTTGTAAAGATTGTTTGCTCATTTCTAGTTCGAGATATAGGTCTAGACTGGCGAATGGGGCTGAATGGTTCGAGACCTGTCTCCTTGATTACGATCCATGCTCAAATTATGGCAATTGGACCTATGGGGCAGGTAAGTGTTAGAAAATTTGCGGGGTTTCTTAAATGAAATTAGTATCAAAATGTAAAGAATGAGAGATGTAGAGATGTAGGCACAACACAAGAAAAAGTGAGTACACAAGATTTAATGTGATTCGGTCTAAATCAGCCTACATCCACGAGCGAAAACAACAAATGATTTACTAATATCAAGTGAAGAATACATTACATTGATTACAAGACACCCACACTACCCCCTTAACAAGAGAGCTAGTCTTTCTCACTTCTTTTTATTAAAAAAAAGAGCTAATTTTCTCACTTCTTTTATTTTCTCATAAAGAAAATAATTTCACAATTCTCACAATAACTCTCTAACTCATGAAGTTCACTACTACTACTACAACCAAGGACATCCTATGGGTATTCCACCAACAACATATGTTATTCACATGCTTAAAACCATGGTCAAGCATATGTGAATTATATGTTTAATAGTCATGGTAAAAGAACGCTAATGTGTTTCTTCCTTTCTTTCTTACCTCCGTTTTGGCCTTCTGTCATGTTAGATGAGCATGTTCTTCCAGACTGGAATTCTAAACATAATACTAATCCTAACCACTCGCAGGATAACAGAAACCAACTAGAAGAAGTTCTTCCAGACTGGAGTTCTGAACATAAATACTAATCTTAACAACTCGTAGAATGAGAGAAATCAACAAGAAGTTTACTTCTTAAAGGTTATATTTTGGAAATAATATATGCATAAGTAAGCATACATTTTTCTTTACATATCTCAGCTCAGTAAGAAAAACTACGAATTTGTAACTGTGTAGGTGTTGGCAACGACCCAAGAGAAGACCGGTATTTCAGTATACCAAAGCAAGTGAGTGCATCTGAAATCAAGAAAATCGCCTATAATCATTGTAGAACATCCAATTATTAATTGACCTCTATTTAGAGAAACTAAGCTCTCTGACATCGTACTACTTCATTTTCCAGGCGAGAACTTATGATCCTGAAGGTGAGTATGTTTGTTACTGGTTGCCGCAGCTAAAATCTCTTCCAAAAGAGAGAAGGAACTTCCCTGGGAGTTCGTATATCAAGCAAGTTGTACCTTTGAAGTTTGGGAACACAAATCAAAGGCCTGATTACGGTAGAAATGCAAGAAGAGGAGGGAGGAATGTGTATCCAAACTAGACAATGCATAATAATGCATAATGTGTAATCTGACTAGTTAAGAAATTCAGATTATAAGCGTAAACTGTATCCAAACTAGACAATGCATAATAATGCATAAGTTTGGATACACATTTCCTTTTTTTGCTTAGGTAAACTGAATTTCTTAACTGTGGATTTGATGATTTTATTATTGTTCTGAATGATCATTTTTCAGAAAGCTAAACTTTCACCTTGTAGAAGTGACTCTTCCTTTGACGGTAACTGGTGCTGGTCCTTTTTATCGTGCTATTCATACTTGAGTTTATATTACCATTTACTTATTAGTTATTACCATTTACTTTTATTATCTAACTGTTCTTTTGCGATGATGCAGGATCTTCGAAGCTTGAGTCACCATCATCTTGCATTTTTTCTTTTACTAAACAAAACGACAAATGGAATACCTTTGAAGATTTTTTGCTGAAAAAACTAAATGATGAAAAAAACATAATGAAAGAACATAATTAAGTGACCCCCAAGAAAAGGAATAATGAAGATTCAGATGTACATTTCTGTAGTATAATTACTAAACTGAAGGATCCATGCGTATGCCCTGTCTTCATTATCATTCCTGGTGAACTTACAGCTTGAACTGTGATGAAGTTTTCATTTACAAGTGCATTCTGACTTCCAATTCTTAACTTTGATGCTCTTGCCTGTTTTTGAATCTCCACACAGTCCATAAATTATGTAAAATTGAGGAATTCATTTGTCCATTCGTATTAGATTAGAATTTGGTGTGGCTGGGACCACATTGTTTTCTTTGTCGTGCGCTTAATTCCTGACATGCTGCTAATTCTCATCTTTTGCAGGCTGACTACTATGAACATCCAGAACACTATGTCCCTGTTTTTCATGAAAAGATTGCTCCCTATGCATCTGTAATTGGTGAGGCTGTTGTCTATTGTCATCCTTTCTATTGATATCTTTGTTTCTTTATTCCTCAATTGTTTAAAATCAATTGTTGAAGCAGCTTCACAAACTGCATGTTAATGTCATATCCGTGCCCCCTCCCTCTCTTTCATTTTCACTTCTACAGGAAGTAACTTTGCTTTTTTAATATATGGAGATTCAATTTATAGTGGAAATGTGCTTGAGCAAGACGGTAAACTATCATCCTATATTGGTGATGTAGACATCAATGAAAAACTTGATTGTGTTTTATTTATTGCAGGTTAACTAATGTTAATGAAGAAGGGCATCGTTATGGGGTTTCTGGAAGCTCGGGAGGTTATGCTGAAACGGTTTTTCGCCACGCTGCTAAAATCATCTTTAATACATTAGAAGTAAGTTTATTTTTAAGAGTTTATACTTACTTTCATTAGTGATTTATTTCCTGATATGTTACATGGTTTTCTTTTTTCGTAGATTGATGGTAAAATAGTTTTGAGATTTGTTCTGTGCCGAACAAGTTTTCTTTATTACCCTTCGCTGAATGTGCCTAATAACTATTCCTTTAATTTTTTGATGGTACAGGAACTTGCTGAGATGATTTTCCAGTCAGCATTGTAGATCGGAGTTATTTATTGGCGAGTTGTAGATGTACACTATTTATTGGCAATGGAAGCTAATTTTCTGTTGATGGAGCAAACCTCGAAATTAAGTGGAAGAGATTGTTATAAGACTTTATATGCTTATTATATGTCAGTATGATACTCTTAGTTTGACATTTTAACTATTTTGTAATTTGAATTTGACATGCTTGTAATACTTCATTAATTTTTAATATGATTGAAGTTTAATTTTATTTAATTTTATTTCATAAACACATGTATTTATTTCATTGTGTATTTGGTTTATAATTGAATTAATATTATAAAAGAAAATATTAAATTATCATAAGCGTAATTAATAAGAAAAAATTGTGTATAGAGCGATGGATATATATTCAAATAATTAGATGCGAAAACCATCCCTAAAACCTATAGCAATGGAGCTTCAACCGTGGGTATAGGAAAACAAAATGTGTCTTTAAAACCTATACCAACGGATACGAAACCGTGGGTATAACCCCAAGGTTTTGTCCAACGGGTGAAAAAACCGTCGCTATAGGCTATAGTGACGGCATTTTGCCGTGGGTATAGCTAATTAAAAACGACGGAAAAAAATGCCCGTTGGTATAGGTTTTACGGGCTATACCTACGGTTTTTCGCCTTTTACCCACGGATTTTTGCTGTCACTATATGTCAAATTCCTTGTAGTGTGCACACGACCCCCAAACCGGGCCCCACACATGCCAGTACACGCGCCCGAAGTTGCCCCCTTCACTTTCCTGGGCTCCAGTTGGCCACGTCACCATCAAGGTGACGCCAGCCGAAACAGTAGCAGCAGCATTTCTTTTGCTGTTGTCTCATTTTCCGTGGGTCCCCCCATCCGACAAATCCCTATAGAAGCCCCCTAGGGGAAATCCTTTAGGCCAACTACTATTTTTCAATTAATTATCTATGTTTATATGTATTCTTAACACGAGATGTTACATGACCAGTCAATGGTGACACGTGTCGCGCAGCCGAACCATCTACATCGTTCGGTGTCATGCGCTGAACAAACGTGTCACCAATTATGAAAACACTAAAAATAGTTGACTGGTCAATAGTCAATGGTGACACGTGTCGCGCAGCGGAACCATCTACATCTTTCGGTGCCATGTGCAGAAAAACGTGTCCCCAATCGTGAAAATACCAAAAATCGTTGACTGGTCAACAGTCAACGCTGACCAGTAAATGGTCAACATTGACTAGTCAACAGTCAATGCCACATGTCAGCACGCCGAACCATCATGATCAATCGGTGGGGCGCGCCAAACAAAGCTGCCCCTGAACAAGAAATAAGAGAAAAAGTGTAACACCCCTTTATTTTATTTTATGAATTTAAAAATGTCGTTTGTATTTCTTTTATTGCTATTGGATAATATTTATTGTTATTATCATGCATAAAGATGCAATTTAATTTCATTGATATTCTTTAATTCATTCATTCATCCGGTGGAGCGGGTTTTATTAGATCTTATTATAAAAAGTAGAACTATAAGGGCGTATAAATAATGGGAGAGTCTAGGAGGGGCTTATAATTAAATTTTTCCCATTTTATTTACAACCCTACCCCTCCCCCTTCTTCCCCTCCATCCCGTCCAAACCCCAAGCCCGACCACTTCTCTCTTCTTTTCTTTGTTTTAGGGTTTTTCTAATCCCTTAAATTCTTAACTATTTAAAGAAAATTTTAGAGGGTTTTAGCTAATTTGAGGGCGCACTTCAACATCCCGGTATTGGATTCTCGGATTGGTTTCTTGGAAGGTGAGAAATAATTTTCTTAAATTGCATAGGGTTGTATGTTTTAATTTTTTATAAGAGAAATAGGGTAGTAGGGAGATTAAGGGATAATCTTCTTGTTAGAACAAATTAATTTTTTATTTGATACGGTTGGAGTAAATTTGAAAAGAGTTAGGGGTTTTGGGTTTGAAATTAGAAGAGTTTATGCTAGGAATTTGTTAGAGATTGACAATAAGAATTGTTGAAAATTATGAGAAACAATTTAGAATATTTTTTGGAGGAATTTATAGGCTTAAAACCTAATTAATAGAATTGGGAGTGTGTGCATACGTATAATGCACGCCAGGCGTTCGATGAAATACATGTACGAACTTAAAGTATTTCCACTTGTAAATTGGGAGTTTTTAACACTAATTGATATTCAAACTTGGTAATAGGCGGTATAAGCGACCTCTGACGTGTAGCGGAGGAGCTTTTACTGAGTTTCTGCATTTTGACAGGTGAGTATGATCATACTTGATATATTTTATGTTGTGGTAAAATTTTAGACTCATTCAAAGTGAATTGTGATAGTTATGGCTGGATGATGAATTAATGAAAAATACAGAATTCTAATGGTTGGAATTGTGTTTACACGGTGTTTTGCATGATTGTGTATGTTTGGTGCCTTTAGTGATAAAATGGGTATATATATGATAGTATGGTGTGAATTATGGCATGGTGTATGTCTGGTATGTGATAATTTGACCTGATAAGATAATGAGTTGAATGGTCAGGTATATGTATGATATGAGATAATATGATGCAATTATATAATGAGATAAATGAGGTGGTGTACGGATGACATGTGATATTATGAGGTGATAAATGGCATGGTGTACTTATGACATGTGAGTGATAAATGAGAATTTCATATGATGAATGATGTGATTAAGGGCATAATATATGTATGATATGGTAAGATAAATGACATGGGGTGTGCATGATATGTAATAATAAGATGTGATAACGTGATGTGATAATATGAGAAGATAAATGGTATTGTGTATGTGTGAGATGTGATAATATGATGTTATGATATGATGAGATAAATGAGGTGGTGTATGGATGACATGTGATATTTGTTGGTGTATGTCCTAGATGCCACTTGTGTATTGACATTACTAGTTTACATTGTATCATGATATTTATTTCATATATGAGGCATTTCATTTATTATGTTGTTTATTATGATTAAATAAATATAATAAATTCCTTAAAATAGTAGGTTCAATAACATGGGATATCAAGTGAATGACTTGATTGTGAGATCCTATTGGTTGTAATCAGAACACTATTCTTAAATGTCCCTAGTCAAGTATTATTTTGAATTAGGACAACAATAATGTATAGAGACTAGTATGTGCGTAAACTGATGACCATATCTCACGGGTCATGTATATGAGATATCAAGTCTTCACATGGATACATATTAGAGTAATAATGTACTGGACTGAACAACTATGAGAATGCTGCATGGATCGTTGCGTGAGTGTCATAAGCGGTTCTACAGTGACCATGGTGTATGCAGTCCTTTGACTTGAAGTCACTACGGTTCCCTACATGAGAAGTTATATGTTTTAATGTCGTTAAATGTTGCCTGTAATAAGGTGATTATAAAGTCGACTATTGGATATACTACAAATCATGCGGAGAGATGTGAGTGACTTAGATATGATTTGTCCCTCTTACAAAACAGGAGCGATATCTATGAGCCCCTTGATTGAGTGAGACTACATAATGAATGACCATGCTCAAATGAGTCAATATAAGATATTGAGCTCATTTGTTTTAGTTAGTCTACTCAGACATTAAGAAACCAAAGATTGAACTATACAAGGGTGACACGCTCTATGCCTTGTAGTCATTTAAGATATCTGGACAAAGGGACTAGACTACATGGTAACATTGGTCACGAATAGGTTATGTCTAATCACTGATATTCACGTTATTTAAGTAGCAGTGATGTATTGCTAGATACCGCTCACTGTTTGTAATACTGGAATATAATTTTAGTATTACTGTCAACGTAACGGGAACCTACAGAGTCACACATTTAGAATTGATCAAAATTGGGATTTAAATTCATAAGATGAATTTAATTGGGGATCCAAGTAAGACTTGTACTCCTGATATTGGTTGGACATTTAATTAGATTAAATGGGTTGACTAAAGTTTAAAGGCCCACACACGAATATGAACCAGGTCAGATTGTCAGTCCAACAGCATTAATACTCTCTTAGGGTTGATTTTTTGCAGCTATATATATGATACGTATCTGTGGAAAAAAAGTGGTCATATGAGAAAACCCTAGCCATCACAGAAATTGTGAGAGAGAGAGAGAGATCGTGAGGAACATCCCTTCCTGTAGCTAGCACCGCGACATGAGGGAAAGCTTGAATTGATCCGTTCGTGTGGATACTGTAGAGGCACCGCAATATTGTAGTGCCGTGATCGGCATACTATGGAGACAGCTGATCCATCTTCTAGGTATAACTCCTAAACACAATTTATGGTTTTCGCATGGATCCATGGCTAGGTTTCGATATTTCTTCGTAATTTTTTTTGCTGTGTATTTAATCTGAGATTACCATAGAAACCTATCAATATTATGATGTGATAATATGATAAGATAAATAGTACGTGCACAAGACTATATGGAGATTTATGATAATCATACAAGAAGCAATGGCATTACAAATGGGTGAATGTGTATGGTGATTAATGTATAGTTAAATAAATGTGTGTATGACGATATTTTATATTATGGAGAGATGACAATACAGATGTATATGCCTTGTGATATACTTATATATGGAGATATAAAAGGGATATACTTATATATGGAGATATAAAGGAAATATACTTATATACGGAGATATTAAGAAGATATTTTAATATTGCAGTGTCGCACAATCTCCAAGGGGTTTGGGCTAGACCCCACCTGCACAGGTTTTACATATACATATATATATATATATATATATATATATATATATATATATATATATATATATATATATATATATATATATATATATATATATATATATATATATATATATATCTCCAAGTCATACTTGGGAGGAGTTTTTCCCCTGCTGGTATAGGGCTAGGTGGAAGATGTAGCCTCAGATGAGTAAGATCCTTGGTGAGCAGCATTGTGCGAATTTATCTGACTGAGCTATCGGCTTTAGTCTTGATGGATGCGTAAGACCCATAGTGGGCAGTGATGTGTGGCGTAAGACCCTTGGTGGGCAGCGTTGTGTGAATTTATTTGACTGAGCTATCGGCTTTAGTCTTGATGGATACGTAAAATACTTGGTCGGCAGCGATGTGTGGCGTAAGACCCTTGTGTTGATTCTTGGTTTTGATGACTACAACACAATGCAAAGTTGTGCTACCACCTATATATATTACAGGATATATCAAAGAAAAATAAGATGGTGCAATACACAAAGGAAAAGTTGATCCAATGAAGCTTTCAAAAGAATCGATCAAACTACAAAGACCTAAGTTCAAGTCACATTTGATCAAGCAAGCTTCAAGACATAAAGACAATGGCTCAAGATCAAGTCAAAGACTCAAGTTCAAGACAAGACTCAAGTGCTTCAAATGTTTTGTATAAAGTGTCTTGTAACAATTGTAACATTTATTCTTTGAGTCTTAGGAACTTGTAATAGCCTTGTCACACACACACTCACACATATCTTTTAATAATTGAGTATTTTACAAAAGTTAAAAGGTCAAAACAAGCTTGAATAAGATAAACTGTTGAGTACCAGTCGACCATTCTTCGGAACTAGTCGACTGTCTTAGTACGAAACTGTCTGAACTCATACAAGCTCTGACCTGTCGACTCATTAGGGCAACCCAGTCGACTGTTCAAGCCGTTTTGACAATTTTCTGTTTTAAAACTTGTTTTTCGAATTCAAAACTTTTTTTTCGTTGGTTAAGTGCAATGGCAACTGCTTCTATTTCAAGCCAATACCATGAAGGCCAGTCCACACAAAGGCCACCCCTATTTGATGGAACTAATTACAACTATTGGAAGTGTAAAATGAAGATGTACCTTCAATCCATCAACTATAAGATTTGGAACACGACGGAGACAGAGTACACCGCTCCTACAATTCCTTATGCACAATGGAATGATAAAATGAAGGGCAACACAATAAACAATGCAAAGGCGATGAATGCTCTATTATGTGCTTTTACCAAAGAAGAGTTTAATCGTGTGTCTAATGCAACAATGGCGTATCAAATTTGGCACACACTCGAGGTAACTCATGAAGGTACTCACATAGTTAAAGAATCTAAGATATTTGTTCTTGTTCACAGGTTCGAGATGTTCCACATGAAGGAGAACGAGAATGTGTCAAATATGATCACACGGTTCACAGATATTACAAATTCTCTTGTGGCCCTTGGAAAGACGTACACTCAAGCCGAAATGGTGAGGAAAGTTTTTCGTGCCTTAACCCTCGAATGGGAGAAGAAGACCACTGCCATAGAAGAGGCCAACGATTTAGCACAACTCTCTCTTGAGAATCTTGTAGTAAATGTTATGGCATATGAAGTTCAACTTGAAGAACGCAAGAAGCATCTAGAACAGCAACAATCAAAGAAAAAGACACTCGCTTTCAAGGCCGTGTCGGACTCCAAAGATGAAGAAGAAGATGAAGAAGAAATAGCCATGTTCACTAGAAAGTTCGAGAAGTTTCTAAGGAAAGGTAAATTAATTCCAAATTTAAACATACTAATGAACTTCCCACTTGTTTCAAGTGTAACAAAACAAGTCATATGAAGAAGGATTGCCCGTTAGAAAATGCAAAATCCAAAGGAAATGCTCCTAACTTCAAGAAGGACAAGTACACAAAGAACAAGTACATGAAGAACAGGAAGGCATATCAAGCAACTTGGGACGATAGCGACTCTTCATCGGAAGAAGAGAATGAAGAGACAAACGAAGTTGCGAATGTATGCTTCATGGCTACACAAAACGAAGTAAGTGATAACTTTGATTCAAATGACTTATTAGATGCTTTTAATGAGATTTTTCAAGAACTTAAGAAGGAGAAAATTAGAGTTAAAAACTTAGAGAAAGTAAATCAAACACCTTTTCAAGAGAATTTTGACTTAAATGTTGAAGTCAAGCCTTTAAATTCTCGACTTTCTAATTAGGATATAGATCTTGTATCTCTTTAAAAAATTTATGAAGAGATATCCAAGAATGTATCTAAATTTAACAAAGGAAAGGAGAATTTAAATGAAGTTCTCTAAAATCAAGTTCAAACTAATAAGAGATTTGGACTTGGTTTTCAAAAGTCTCTTGAAAAACATCATGTCTCTAAGAACACTAGTAGTAATAAGTCTGAATCTATCTCAAGTGTTAAGAATAAATTATATGAATTTTTTGAAAAACCACAAACTGTTATTTTCCATGAAAAGAATAGTTCTGTAGTTCAGACCAGTCGACTGAACCCAAATTTCAGTCGCCTGTCCAGAGGTTCTGAGTCTTATTCAAAGAAACGGAAACCTTAGATAAGTCGACCTATTTCACCTCCCAGTCAACTGCCTTCTAGTAACAGTCGACTGAAAGTTTCGATAAAGTCTACCGGACAGAGCAAAAAATATTTGGGTTCCAGTCAACCTGAGTCTAAAAGATAGAATTACTTATATAAATTCATATGTTCTTAATGTATGTAATTCTGTCGATTATATTCGTGCTTTTGGTGGAAAATCAAACTCACTTTGGGTTTGGTTTCCCAAAAACTAATCCTTTTCGGACCCAATGAAAAGGGTACCATATTCACAATGTTTATTTTATAAGTAACTAAAAGAGAACGTTGGATACTTGACAGCGGATGCTCCAAGCATATGACCGGTCATGCTAACCTTCTTTCTTCCATACAAGAGACTGATGGAGAAACAGTCACATTCGGTGACAACAATAAAGGGAAGGTTATTGGTATAGGCATGGTCGGTAAGAACACTACCCCTACTATAGAAGAAGTTTTTCTTGTTAGTGGGTTAAAGCATAATCTGTTAAGTATTAACCAATTGTGTGATAAAGGATATAAAATTGTTTTTGAAAAATATGCGTGGTTAATTTATGACTCTACCATGTAAAATGTAATTTTTCAAGGTGTAACCCCTATTTTTCATTTTGTGTATTTTTGACTGTATTTTTTATTTTGGTATATTTTTCTCTCTTGTATTTTTCTGAACCGTATATTAGATTTGTTTTCAATATATATTCATTTTATTTTATTTTGAGCTCTTTGTGTTTGATTGATTGTCTCTTTTATCTCGTTTTTCGTCGTGTTGATTTTTTCCTCATTTTTGGTCTCGTTATCTTTAATTTTATTTTTCTTGGTGTTGTGGTGGTATTTTGGTTGCCTTTGCCCATTCCCATTATTTTTTATCCCTAATAAGATTTTTAAAGCCAAAGAATTCCCTATCCTATTTGCATTCCTATTGTTATTTGACCCAAAATCCAAAATCCATTTGTATACCTATTACTAGCTACTAATACCCATTACCCATTAGCCCACATCTAAACCCTATATATATATCCATACCCTCACAAACCCTAACCCTAATATTAATCCCTCTCCTAATCCTGGCTCCCTACTCTCTCCCTCTCCTTGTCCGGCTGCAACCCCCAACCCGACCAACACTCACCCATCCCGGCCTTCATCCACCAGGCCGGCCACCCACCCTTGCCGGCCTACACCCTCCATCCCGATCACCATCCATTACCCGAGCCCCTTTCCCTTGCTTTGCCAATTACCACACCACCATCAACAACATCAAATCTTGCACCATCATCCCCTACTTCTCTTCGTGGTGTTCTTAAAGTGGTCGCTTGCCACTTTGATCATCGTCGCTTTAAGGAGATTCGTTCGTGAGGAGTTTGTTCGTGGTTGCTTGGATTCATGCTTATAAGCAGATTTTGTTAGTAGGTTTTGGTTCTAGGCTTGATTGCATCGTTCGTCATCCCCAAATTAAGGCAAGTAACTTGTACTCCAATTCATTCATTTGATACAAGTACCAAAGTTCACCTATAGTGTAGTTGGGTCTAGAGACAACTTTTGATTGTGTTTTCCTTAATAATTTTGTCTCTATTGTGATATTTTGGCCATAGAAGACTCACGACACCAATCTTGGCATGAAGTAACCTAGAAATTGTCCGTTCTTGATTTTAGACGTGTATGTGAGAGTTGTGTGCAAATTCGTGTTTTGTTTGAGACCCATATGAAATTCTTGGCGTGGACATGTTAATAACCCTAATTCATGATGTTTAGACACTTGGTAGGCTTTATTTCAAGTTTGGATGAGTTAGGAACAATATTCTTGAATCTATGTTGTTTTTGTGCTTGAGGGTGAAATCTGTATTTTCTGGATGTTCTGTTTTGTTTGCTATTTTCGACTGTGCTACCGTCAGTATCTTGATTTCGGTATAAAATATGAGTTTTATATAATTTTGTCTATTTTCAAACCCCACTGACCTTGCTTGATTTTGATTTTGTATGACTGAGTTATGACTGTTTTAGTACAGAGGTGTCGATCTTTTCCAGATTCTATTTTTCGGTAATTTTGAAAACAAACTATTTTCAAGAACTATGCTACATATATTATTTTGATTTGAAACTTTGGTCAGTGTTTCTTTATGAAGTTAGGGGTTACCCATAATTTTGATTAATTATATTGATGAGTTTTATGTGGTGTTTCATGCTCGTTTATAAAATCTATAAATACTGTATTTTACTCGCTGTTCTGTAAAGAACCTTATTTTCACTATGACTCCTTTTACTGTATGAAAAATATTTGTGAAATGTGAAAGTTATTAAATTATATCTATTTTTATATTCCTTTGGAAGAATTGGATTTCGTTTCACTGGTTGCAAGATATCTTAGTTTTCATACAGCAGTGTTGGGATTTCCAGATTTGCTAAACTATATTTTCTTGATGCTTTCTTATTTTTGATAACTAATATAACATTACTGAAAATTTTAAAACTCTATATTTTGATTCTGGACATGTAGGGGAATACCCCAGATTTTTCGTGGATTTATTTAATGTGTTTTCATGTTGTTTTTATGCTCTTGAATTTGTTTTCTTGATTTCTGGCTGAACCTGTTTTTTGTATTAGAACCAGTTTTGAGCTGTGTTGTTGTGAACTAGTATATGACTTAATTATACTCGCTGGATTTGTGTGGATGTCTATTTTCCAGATCCTTCAACGGATCTAGATTTACTTATTCGTAACTCTTGGAATCACTGTTTTATTACAGCATGGTCTTGCTGTCATGAACTTGAGATGTGTTTATTTTAGTCTTTTATAAGATATCTTACACTTGTACATGTTTAATTTGCAACTTGCACTTTTCACATGATCATGCCATGTTATTCTTGATATATTTTGCACATATACATGTTTGTTGGACATTAATAATAAATAACCAAGCCGGGGTTTAGGGAAAAGATCTAATAGTGGATAATTCAGAAATGTGCACTCAGAAGGGGATCCACTGATCCTACGTGATTACTTGACATGATTAGTTGATACTTGTACGCAAGACACGATACTTGCCACTTGCACTACTTGACACGTGATTACATGATACATGATACTTGGAGCTTGGAACTCAATTACTTGCTTGTCCTCGAGTATACTGCCTTTTATGGTCCACTATGAAATCTAAAGCAAAACTGTTGTGTTGTAGCAACCATGTAATGTGGGCTACATGAAGTGCTACCTAGATAGTAATTCACTACAAGATTTGATACATGCTACTTGAAAATGATACTTGAACATGATACGTGAACATGATAAATGCTTGCTTGATACTTGACTACATGATACATGAGACTTATTTACATGAGACTTGAAACTTGATACTTGATACATGAATACATGACTCTTGACACTTGACACATGTTTACATGATACTTGATTACTTGACACTTGATTTATGCCATGTACACTTGATCAGTTTTACCATGCTAGTTGTTTACTTCGACATCACATTTATACCATGTGCTAGTTAGTTTCCCCATGTACTTGTATCCTGCATTATATGTGACCTGTGACTTGCAATTGACGGGTACTTGTGTTTTCTCTTTTCCTCTTTCCTGCATTCGATGAATTGCAGATTTTGGAGAACAGGTTCCAGTTGGTATCGGAGACTTGAAGTATTAGTGCTGCATTTATCATTATTTCTTGTATCGTGCTTGAACAATTGATGTATTTTTGAGACTTGGATTTATTCTTGTATTTGGGTGAAGTGACGCAAGACTTGTGTTTTATTCAGATCATGACTATTTGAGATTTACGTATTTGGTTTCAAGTATTCTTGATGGTGTTTTGACTCATTATGTGCATGTGGTTGATTAATTCACTTCCGACTCTGAATGTTTCTTGTTCATGTTGTTAAAATTTCTTGAACAGCTTATGGATGATGAAAAATCATTCGCTGGGCTTATGTTACATATCCATATTCCATATTATTTTGGGATTGGGGCATGACAGGGTTTTTAGTGGTATCAGAGCACCAGGTTTGGCTAATGTATTAGTTTGACTGATATATTATACAAGCTTGGCTCGAACTGGAATTTGCGCAACATTTCACCAACCATGCATGCATAAATAAGTCAATTATTATCAACATTGATCTGGATATAGTCTTATTCCATTCTTTTTATCCCTTCTTATTTGATTTCTTTTTTGGTATGAATTCATTCTTCTCGTACCCATATTCCTTGATTTTGGTGTCATCCATTCTTTTCTTTGTCTCTTTTGCTTTTCTATCTTAGGTATTGTGCTTGTGTGCTCTTTCCCTGCTCTTGTTCTGTTTGATTCTGGGGCAACCTATTCTTTTGTCTCCTCTCGATTTGTCGCTCGCCATCAGTTGGAGTGTAGCAACATGTCAGAGGCTTGAAACATTGTGATAGGTGGTGGAGTTGTCAGTTGTTCCCGGGAGTGCAGGCAATGTCCCGTAATTATTGGTAGCACTGAGTTCAAAGCCAATCTGATTGTAATTGGGAATTCAGGGTTCGACGTTATTCTGGGTATGGATTGGTTGGGTGAAACCCATGCCATTATTGATTGTCGTGCCAAGAAGGTTGTGTTCCGGATTCCAGATCGCTAAGAGTTTAAGTTCCATGCCTGGGAGTCTTCCCTTGGCCAAGCTGCAGTTGATCAGGGGATTTGTGCGATGGAGTTGCATTCAGGCTGTGAGGTTGCGCCTCTAGTAGTTCGGGATTTCTTGGATGTTTTTCCAGATGAGTTGTGTTGGCTTACCCCCTGATAGGGAAGTGGAATTCGGTATTGATGTTCAGCCGGGAACAGAGCCGATATCGAAGAGTCCCTACAGGATAGCACCGGTTGAGCTAGCAGAGCTTAAGGTGTAGATTCAGCAGTTGCTTGATTTGGGTTTCATCAGACCTAGTGTTTCACCTTAGGGTGCTCCGATCCTTTTTGTTGATAAGAAGGATTGTAGTCGTCGTCTGTGCATGGATTATCGAGAACTGAACAGAGTTACTGTGAAGAATTGGTATCTGTTGCCCAGGATTGATGATTTGTTTGATCAGCTGAGTGGGGCTGCTGTTTTCTCGAAGTTTGATCTTCATTCTGGATAACACCAAGTTAAGGTGAAGGCTGCAGATATACAGAAGACTGCTTTCAGGACTAGATACGGGCACTATGAGTATCTTTTGATGCCGTTCGGAGTTACGAACGCACAATGGTATTCATGAGTCTTATGAACCGGGTTTTCTCTCAGTTCTTGGAAAGATTTGTGGTGGTCTTCATTGATGATATTTTGCTGTATTCTCGGAATCGGGAAGATCACGCTGAGCATCTTAGAGTGGTTCTGCAGACTTTGAGAGAGAATCAGCTCTGTGGAAAACTTAGCAAGTGCGAGTTTTGGCTCGATAGGATTTCTTTCTTGGGGCATATTATTTCTGGCGATGGTATTTCTGTAGATCCTGCTAAGGTTGAGGCTCTAAAGGATTGGTCTATTCCCAAGTTAGTTTCTGAAGTCAGGAGTTTTCTCGGTTTGGCTGGCTATTATCGGAAGTTCGTCCAAAATTTTTCGAAGATAGTAGGACCATTGACTAAATTGACTGGGAAGGATCAGAAGTTCTGTTGGTCTGATGAGTGTGATGGAGCTTTTGTTGAGTTGAAGAACAGATTGACCTCAGCGCCTGTGTTGACTATTCCTGAAGGTTCAGGTAGATTTGTAATTCATTTTGATGCTTCTGGTAAGGGCCTTGGAGCAGTTTTGATGCAGAAGGGCCGAGTCGTTGCGTATGCATCGAGGCAGTTGAGGCCGCATGAGAAGAACTATCCTACTCATGACTTGGAGTTAGCGGCAGTGATTTTTGCTTTGAAGCTGTGGAGACATTATTTACTTAGGGTCTGAGTGGAGATCTTTACAGACCACAATTCGCAAGTACATCTTCACCCAGAAGGAGTTAAACATGAGGCAAAGGCGTTGGTTGGAGCTTATGGCCGATTATGACATCAGTTTGCAATACCATCCTGGTAAAGTAAACTTGGTGCCAGATGTTTTGAGCAGGGGATCGGCAGTTATGTTCTTGACTCTACAGAGAGATCTTATTGAGTAGATGAGGAGGTTGGAGTTGGAAGTTTTGTTGCCGAGTTCTGATCGGAGTTGTTTGGTGCTTCAGCTGCAGTCGTCTCTTGTTGATCAGATTAAAGAGGTGCGGGCTAGTGATGCACAGTTGCAGAGATTTCGAGCTGAGGTTGAGTCTGGGTCCAGGACGAACATAGTTATTCATTCGGATGGATCTCTTCGTTTTGGGTCCAGATTATGTGTCCCGGAAGGTGATGTTCGTCAGAGTTTGCTTGAGGAAGCCCATCAATCTTCGTATTCTATCCATCCTGGTGGTACTAAGATGTATCGGGATTTGAAGCTTCATTTCTGGTGGCAGGGTATGAAAAGGGTTGTGGCTCAGTTTGTTGCTCAGTATTTGATCTGCCAGCAGGTTAAGGCAGAGCATCAGGGAACCGCTGGACTTCTTCAACCGCTTCTTATTCCAGAGTGGAAGCGGGAACATATCGCTATGGATTTTGTGACTGCTTTGCTGAGGAGTCCTAAGGGTCGTAATGTCATTTGGGTGATGGTCGACCGTTTGACGAAGAGTGCTCACTTCATTCCTTTTCGTGTCGGACAGTCTACTGAGAGCCTAGCTGAAAGGTATATGCAAGAGATTGTTAGACTTCATGGGGTTCCAGTCAGTATTGTATCCGACAGGGATACGAGATTCAGATCTCAGTTCTGAGAGAGTCTTCAGAACAGTTTGTGTCACGCTCCGCTTCCCAAAAATACAGAATACGAGTACATAACAAAAGCCCAGCGAATGATTTTCATCATCCATAAGTTGTTCAGGCATTTTTTACAACATATCATAGAAATAATCAGAGTCGGAAGTCAGAAAAGTCAACCACATGCACATATGAACCAAATACCAACAAGAATATTTGAAATAAAATATATTAATCTCAAATAGTCATGATCTGAAATACACAAATAATCCTGGGTCACATCGCCCAAATACAAATAATAATTCCAAATACATGAATACAGTTATTGTTCAAGCAACTACAAGAAATAATAATAATAAGCAGAATCTCCAGCATCTAAAACATCATCTCGCCAATACCTTTAGGAACCTATCCTCCAAAATCTACAATACAACGAATGCATGAAAGAGGAAAAGAGAAAACACAAGCACTCGTCAATTGCAAGTCGGGGGTCACAAATAGAGTAGGATACAAGCACATGGAATAGGGAAAACTAACTAGCACATGGTATAGGTATGATGTCAACCTAGACAAACTAGTATGGTAAAAGTGTCAAGTGTACACGGCATAAATCAAGTGTCAAACAAACAAGTATCCTATAACATGCATCAAGTGCCAAGTGTCGTGTAATCATGTATCAAGTATCATGTTTCAAGTCTCATGTATCAAGTCTCAGGTATCATGTAGTCAAGTATCAAGCAAGCACGTATCATGTCAAGTATCTTATTCAAGTATCATGTTCGAGTATTAAGTTCAAGTCTTGTGTGATTACTATCTAGGTAGCACGACATGCAACCCACCCTACATGGTTGCTACAACACAACAGTTTCACTTTAGATTTCATAGTGGACCATAGAGGACAGTATACTCAGGAACAAGTCAAGTAACCAGTATCAAGCACGAGTCACGTAATCGTGAACAAGTAGCAGCAAGTATCAAGCACGAGTCATGTAGTCATGAACAGGTGGCAACAAGTATCAAGCACGAGTCATGTAGTCATGAACAGATGGCAACAAGTATCAAGCACGAGTCATGTAGTCATGAATAAGTGGCAACAAGTATGGGAAACACGGGCCTCCTTCCGAGTACACGTTTCTGAATTATCCACTAATCGATCATTCCCTTAAACCCCGGCTTGATTACTTTTATTATTGTTATCAAATAGGCATGAATGTGTACGAAATAAGGTCAAACTAACATGGTATAATCCAGTTTAGGTTCAGGGAAACAAATCAGCTTGCATGAATAATATACATTCACATATACGAGCAAAATAGTCTATGTTCATAATCAGGATAGCAAGACCAAGCAGTACTAAAACAATGATTCAAAGAGCTACAGACATGTAAACCAAGATCCGTTAATGGATCTGGAAACTAGACATCCACACACATCCAACGAGTATAATTAAGTCACATACTAGTTCACAACATCTCAGCTCAAAACTGATTTGAATACGAAATTTATGTTCAGCCAGAAAACAGGGGAATGACTTCAAGAGCATGAAAACAGCATGAAAACGTATCAAATAATTCCACGAAAAATCTGGGGTAATCCCCTATAGGTATAGACTCAAAATAACAAGTTTCATAATATTCAAGTAAGTATAGATAATCCATAAAAAATAAGAAGTAACACAAAAACATGGTTTGACGAATCTGGAATTTCTCAACACTGCTGTACGAAAACAAGGATATCTCGCAATCAGTGAATCGAAATCCAATTCCGCCAAAACGACGTGAAAATAGATAGATTTTTCTAACTTTCATATCTCACAAATAATTTTCATAAAACATAAGGAATTAGGGTGAAAATTGGGTTCAATACTGAACAGCACGCATATTACAGCACAAGATGGAATTAGAAAAGAACATGAAACGCTACATAAAACTTATCTTTAAAATACAAAAAAAATCTGGGGAGTCCTTAGTATCATGGGGAAACACTGAGAAAAATATTATACTAAGATATTTTGAATAGCCTAGTTCTTGAAAATAAAT
Organism: Hemerocallis citrina; assembly: GCA_017893485.1. Taxonomy (NCBI): domain Eukaryota; kingdom Viridiplantae; phylum Streptophyta; class Magnoliopsida; order Asparagales; family Asphodelaceae; genus Hemerocallis; species Hemerocallis citrina. The sequence goes on along the minus strand of CM030366.1, from coordinate 10,782,626 downwards.
TGTTAACAAAATTTACACAAAACAGAATCAGAAATCTATCGACACACCTGTACCAAAACTATCATATCTCAGTCATACGAAATCAAAATCAAGTAAAACTAGTGGGATTTGAAAATAGACACAATTATCTACAATTCAGTTTTAATTTTGAAGTTCAAATTCGGACTTTAGCATGGGTGAAAACAGCAAATGAAACCGAACAGGCAGCAAGTTACAGATTTCACGTCTCTACTCAAAAACACTATAACTTCCATGATATTGATCCAAACTTAACCAAACTTGAAATAAAACCTAATAATCATCTAAACATCATGTTTTAGGGGTTCTAACATGTTCAAGCCTAATAATTCTCACATGGGCATTCAATCAAACACATAACATGCAATATGTCACATACACGAACAAAATCAAGTTTGGGTGAAACCTAGGGCATTAACCTATCAAACTTCATGTCATAAGTCTTCTATGGCCAAATTTATCACAATAGAGACAAACCCATCAAGAAAAATACAATTTTTGGTCGTCTTTAGACCCAACTACTCTAGGTGTGAACTTTTTGACTTGTATCAACCTAATGAATTTTTGTACAAATTACTTACCTCTTAATGGAGTGAATATGATGCCAACAAGCCGTAGGAACAAAACCAACAAGAGAAAACCTTCCATACGCGAATCCAAGCGAACCCACGAACCAAAAACGCCTTACGATCAACTCCTTCGATGCAACGGATGAAGTGGCGAAAACCCACTTCAAAAACACCACCAAGGGAGGGTATTGTGCTGATTTGGATGGTGGGGGTGCGGTTTGAGGTAGCCAGCCACACAAGGAGAGGAAAAGGTAGGATTTTTTATGGAGATGTTGTAGTATATGGTGGATGGATGGGTCGGCTAGGGTGGAGGGCTGATGGAAGGGTCAGTTTGAGGAGGGACTAAGCAGGCCGGGATGGATTGAAGTGGAAAGGAGGGGTCGGGGTTGCTTGAGAGGAGAAAATAGGATTAGGGTTAGGATTAAGCGGGATTAGGGTATATATATAGGAGTTAATTATGGGTTAATGGGTTGTGGGTATAATAATGTAGTAATAGGTATACAAATGGATAATGGGTATTGGGTAGGTTTCAAATGGGGATACAATTTATAGTGAATTCTATAGCTCCTAAAAATCTCCTTAGGGGTCAAAAATCATAGTTTTGGAAAATCACCACCAAAAATCCATCACATCACCAAAATGAAAAATAAAAATGAACGAGGCCAAGAAAATGAGAAAAAGAACCCAAAATGGTGAAACGAACAAAAACGACGAACAAACGACATAAGAAGCTCAAATGAAAAGAAAAAGAATATATATTGAAAATAAATCCAATATACGGATCCAAAAAATACAAGAGAGATAAAAATATACAAAATGAAAAATACACTCCAAAATACATAAAATGAAAAACAGGGGTTACAGTTTGGGGAGTAAATTAAAGTACAGTACAGCTTTTCATTTCCAGACTGATGGATAGTTAGAGCGGACTATTCAGATTCTTGGGAACATGTTGAGGTTCTGTATGCTTCAGTTTGGTGGGTCTTGGGAGGATCATTTGCATCTCGTAGAGTTCTCGTACAATAACAGCTTTCAAGCGAGTATTAAGGCTGTTCCGTTCGAGGCACTCTAGGGACAGAAGTGCAGATCACCAGTGTGCTGGGATGACATTGGTGAGAGAAAGTTGTTGGGTCCGGAGTTGTTCACCAAGACAGTTGATGCAGTGGTTCAGATCGGGAAGCGCTTGCAGGCAGCTCAGGACAGGAAGAAGCGATGGGCCGATGTCTATCGGAGAGCTCTGGAGTTTGTTGTTGGTGACCATATTTTCCTGAAGGTATCGTCGTGGCACGGTGTCATTCGGTTCGGTGGCGGGGGCAAGCTTAGCCCTAAGTTTGTTGGACCGTTTGAGATTTTGGAGCGAGTAGGCAAGGTTGCCTATTGTCTTGCATTGCCGCCAGCTTCATCAGGAGTGCACGATGTTTTTCATGTCTCACAACTCAGGAGATATATCCGAGATGAGAGCCACGTGATCAACTACTCTGAGCGGCCGGATTTGACTTGTGAGATTCTGCCAGTTGCTATTGTGGATCGGCAGGAGAAAGTTCTTAAGAACAAGATCATCAAGTTGGTTCGTGTTGCTTGGAATCCTCACTCGCCTGGTGAGTCGACTTGGGAGCTGGAGGAGGAGATTCAGCAGAAGTTTCCTCATTTGTTTGAGTAGTTTTTGTTTTGGTCTGTTGGTTGTTTTGGGGTTACCCTATGTATCTTCTTTTTGAATTTCGAGGACGAAATTCTTCTTGTTAGGTGGGTAGGATTGTAACCCCTATTTTCATTTTGTATATTTTTGAATGTATTTTTCTCTCTTGTATTTTTCTGACATGTATATTGGATTTTTTTCAATATATATTCATTTTATTTCATTTTTAGCTCTTTGTGTTTGATTGATTGTCTCTTTTATCTTGTTTTTCGTCGTGTTGTTCTTTTCCACATTTTTGGTCTTGTTATCTTTAATTTTATTTTTCTTGGGGTTTTGGTGGTGTTTTGGTTGCCTTTTCCCATTCCCATTATTTGTTATCCCTAATAAGATTTTTTAAAGCCAAAGAATTTCCTATCCTATTTGCATTCCTATTGTTATTTGACCCAAAATCCAAAACCCGTTTTTATACCTATTACTAGCTACTAATACCCATTACCCATTAGCTCACATCTAAATCCTATATGTATATCCATACCCTCACAAACCCTAAACCTAATATTAATCCCTCTCCTAATCCCGGCTCCCTACTCTCTCCCTCTCCTTGTCCGGCTGCAACCCCCAACCCGACCACCACTCACCCATCCTGGCCTTCATCCACCAGCCCGACCACCCCCCCTTGCCGGCCTACACCCTCCATCCGGATCACCATCCATTACCCGAGCCCCTTTCCCTTGCTTTGCCAATCACCACACCACCATCAACAACATCAAATATTGCACCATCATCCCCTACTTCTCTTCGTGGAGTTCTCAAAGTGGTCACTTGCCACTTTGATCATCGTCACTTTAAGGAGATTCGTTCGTGAGGAGTTTGTTCGTGGTTGCTTGGATTCGTGCTTGTAGCGGATTTCGTTCGTGGGTTTTGGTTCTAGGCTTGATTGCATCGTTCTTCATCCCCAAATTAAGGCAAGTAACTTGTACTCTAATTCATTTGTTTGATACAAGTACCAAAGTTCACTTATAGTGTAGTTGGGTCTGGAGACAATCTTTGATTGGGTCTAGAGACAATCTTTGATTGTATCTTTCTTGATGGGTTTTGTCTCTATTGTGATATTTTGGCCATAGAAGACTCACGACACCAATCTTGACATGAAGTAACCTAGGAATCGCCCGTTCATGATTTTAGACGTGTATGTGAGACTTGTGTGCAAATTCGTGTTTTGTTTGAGACCCATGTGAAATTCTTGGCGTGGAAATGTTAATAACCCTAATTCATGATGTTTAGACACTTGGTAGGCTTTATTTCAAGTTTGGATGAGTTTGGATCAATATTCTTGAATCTATATTGTTTTTGTGCTTGAGGGTGAAATTTGTATTTTCTGGATGTTCTGTTTTGTTTGCTGTTTTCGACTGTGCTACAGTCGGTATCTTGATTTCAGTATAAAATATGAGTTTTAGATAATTTTATCTATTTTCAAACCCCACTAACCTTGCTTGATTTTGATTTCGTATGACTGAGTTATGACTGTTTTAGTACAGAGGTGTCGATCGTTTCCAGATTCTGTTTTTCGGTAATTTTGATAACAAACTATTTTCAAGAACTATGCTACACATATTATTTTGATTTGAAACTTTGGTCAGTGTTTCTTTATGAAGTTAGGGGTTACCTAGAATTTTGATGAATTATATTGATGAGTTTTATGTGGTGTTTCATGCTCGTTTATAAAATCTATAAATACTGTATTTTACTCGCTGTTCTGTAAAGAACCTTGTTTTCACTATGACTCCTTTTACTGTATGAAAAATATTTGTGAAATGTGAAAGTTATTAAATTATATCTATTTTTATATTCCTTTGGAAGAATTGGATTTCGTTTCATTGGTTGCGAGACATCTTAGTTTTCGTACAGCAGTGTTGGGATTTCCAGATTTGCTAAACTATATTTTCTTGATACTTTCTTATTTTTGATAACAAATCTACCATTACTGGAAAATTCTGAAACTCTATATTTTGATTCTGGACATGTAGGGGAATACCTCAGATTTTTCGTGGATTTATTTAATGTGTTTTCATGCTGTTTTCATGCTCTTGAATTCGTTTTCTTGATTTCCGGATGAACCTGTTTTCTGTATTAAAACCAGTTTTGAGCTATGTTGTTGTGAACTAGTATATGACTTAATTATACTCGCTGGATTCGTGTGGATATCTATTTTCTATATCCTTCGACGGATCTAGATTTGCTTTTTTTAACTCTTGGAATCACTGTTTTACTACAGCATGGTCTTGCTGCCATGAACTTGAGATGTGTTTATTTTAGTCTTTTATGGGATATCTTACACTTGTACATGTTTAGTTTGCAACTTGCACTTGTCACATGATCATGCCATGTTATTCTTGATATATTTTTTATATATACATGTTTGTTCGACATTAATAATAAATAACCAAGCCGAGGTTTAAGGGACAGATTTAATAGTGGATAATTCAGAAATGTGTACTCGGAAGGGGATTCACTGATCCTACGTGATTACTTGACATGATTACTTGATACTTGCACGCAAGATACGATTCTTGCCACTTGCACTATTTGACACGTGATTACATGATACATGATACTTGGAGCTTGGAGCTCAATTACTTGCTTGTCCTCGAGTGTACTGCCCTTTATGGTTCACTATGAAATCTAAAGCGAAACTGTTGTGTTGTAGCAACCATGTAATGTGGGCTGCATGAAGTGCTACCTAGATAGTAATTCACTACAAGATTTGATACATGCTACTTCAACATGATATTTGAACATGATACGTGAACATGATACATGCTTGCTTGATACTTGACTATATGATACATAAGACTTGTTTACATGAGACGTGAAACTTGATACTTGATACATGAATACATGACTCTTAACACTTGACACATATTTACATGATACTTGATTACTTGACACTTGATTTATGCCATGTACACTTGATCACTTTTACCATGCTAGTTATTTACTTCGACATCACATTTATACCATGTGCTAGTTAGTTTCCCCATGTGCTTGTATCCTACATTATATGTGACCCGTGACTTGCAATTTATGGGTACTTGTATTTTTTCTTTTCTTCTTTCTTGCATTCGATGAATTGCAGATTTTGGAGAACAGGTTCCAGATGGTATCGGAGACTTGAAGTATTAGTGCTGTATTTATCATTATTTCTTATATCGTGCTTGAACAATTAATGTATTTTTGAGACTTCGATTTATTCTTGTATTTGGACGAAGTGACCCAAGACTTGTGTTTTATTCAGATTATGACTATTTGAGATTTACATATTTGGTTTCAAGTATTCTTGACGGTGTTTTGACTCATTATGTGCATGTGGTTGATTAATTCGCTTCCGACGCTGAATGTTTCTTGTGCATGTTGTTAAGATTTCCTGAACAGCTTATGGATGATAAAATATCATTCACTGGGCTTATGTTACGTATCCATATCACGTATTCTTTTGGGAAGCGGGACGTGACACAAGGTGTTAGTTGGAGCTAGGATCTAGAAGTGTCTCTTCATTCTTGATTTTCATTCTTCATAAGAGGTGGGTGGTCTTGATATTATTTAAATTTTAGTTTGATCATGCTAGAACATGATATTAGTAAAATAGATCAATTGATGTAATGTCAGTAATCTTATGTTTTCCTAAATTATGAGACATGCATGCTAATATATTACATGAGTAGTAAAGATAAAGTGAATGTGATAATAAGAGAACAAATCTATGGTATTTATGAATTGTAGAAATTTTATTAAACATGTTGATTGAAAATAAGAAAAAGAGAGAGAACAAAACTCATGCTTTTATGTGTGCTATGATTTGTAGAAATTTTGATGTGATTAAAGAAATAAGTTGTCATCATGTTAATTTAATATGAGAAAAAGAGTTATGACCATACATACTTATGTAGAAATATAATGGAAAGTTACTTGTTGAGATTTTTCCTTTTGATAAAAAAAATTGAATTTGTGGGTGAAATTGAATTGATATTCATAGAATCATTTTTTAAAATTATTTGCAAGAGATACATTATGATATTCTGATTAGAATGAAGAAATGAAAATTTTTGTTCATTCAAGAGAAGGAGAAATTTGAAATATAAATACAATGTTTAGAATACAAGTTTGGAAATTCGTGAATCATTGTTTTCTAATGAAATCAGTATGAATAAGAAAGTTTCAGTTCATCAAAAATGTTAGATCGATCATATGTCGAGTTTTGTGAAAAATAACTTATTTTAGATTGTTGTGAACAAAACTACAGTAGCATAATTCCTAATCAGAAATCACACTTGGACTTACTGGTTAGCCAGTGCACCACAGAGCACTACTGCACTTTTAAGAGATCTTGGGTTCAAAACTTGTTGGACACATTTATTTTGATTCACTTAAATAAATCTGAAACCTGTATTTTTAGTTTAAGTGGATTTTCGTTGTGGTTTTAGACACAGAGTCCATATGGACTTTCTGGCTAGCGGATTGGGCCTTTGAGCATTACTGTAGCCGACGTGTGGTCCTGGGTTCGAAACCCGTTGGCTGCAATTTTATTTTTTTGATTTTTTGGTATTTTCAATGGGTTTAAATGAGAATAAAAATTTGAGAAAAATACTGGAATTTCTATAAAATGAAATAGAGTTTATTAAAAATAGTTGTAGAATTTTCCAAGTATATTTGAGATGTTAAAAAGGAGAAATTGAGAAAGAAAGTGAATTTTTACTTAAGTTTTAATTATTAAAGAGTATGAGATTTATATTTTGAAGAAGAGTAAAATTTTTTTGTGTGAAGTGATTTCTTTTGAAAAGATTTGATTTTTTGGCATTTTCAATGGGTTTAAATGAGAATAAAAATTTGAGAAAAATACTGGAATTTCTATATAATGAAATAGAGTTTATTAACAATAGTTGTAGAATTTTCCAAGTATATTTGAGATGTTAAAAAGGAGAAATTGAGAAAGAAAGTGAATTTTTACTTAAGTTTTAATTATTAAAGAGTATGAGATTTATATTTTGAAGAAGAGTAAAAATTTTTTGTGTGAAGTGATTTCTTTTGAAAAGATTATACTCTTACTTGGTTTAAGAAATGTTTGATGTGGTTGAGATGCATTTTATGTGCTTAAATTTGTTAATAAAATTTCAAGTGATGAAATTGTGAAAAGAATTATTAGAGTATGAATGAATAAGTGAATCATGAATAGTGTCAAGATAAGACATGATCCCTTTGTGAATAAAGTGGAAGACAAGACATTGATCATTTGTGAATAAGTTGAAGATGAGAATATTTAAGTTTAAGACAAGTTTATTGGAGGGTATGAGTACCCATGAAATTGAGTACATGAAAAGTTGTGATCTAGAGGTGTAGTGAGGCCCCGGATACTGGCAAGTTAAATTAAATGAGTTATATATTTTGTGATATGGCTATGGAGCAATCTCGGTTTTGTGATTAAGTCCGGTAGGGGTTAAAGATAATTCTAGGGGTTGTAATTGATTCATGTCTTGAACTTAAGAATTAGGCACATAAGTGAAGATGGGGTAAAACTTGGGCAAACGTAAGTGGGGCTCTCTATTTGGTCGGGTGATGGTCTTGCTGCGGCGGTTCATCGGGACTATGGACCCAGTTGGGCGGTGTACTCCGAGACTGTGATTGTCTCATGGGAAACAAGATTTTATTTTAAATGTGGGAACATGCGTAGTCGGGCGGATAGTTTGCCGTACTCCAAAGTATATACGTATACCGGGGCTAGAGGGGTACTTGCGGGAGGTTCGCATGATGAGGAGTCTGTATAACAGTCAGGCGGGGGTCTTGCTATGGCGGTTCTCCGGGACTGGGATCCATACTCGTGGAACGTCTCAACTTTGTTTTATTACTGGGTAGTTTGTCATGGCGAGGGATCGAACCCTTTATTTTGGAGTACGTAGGTGCTTGCCCTCGGACCTATGTAGTATGGGATGCATAGAATCCGAACAAGTATGCATTAGTGTCATCTTGGTATAAAATGTGTGCATTAAGCATTAAGGCATCGCATACACTTACATATTTAGAATAATCACCTTTGACACCTTATTGTTCATTCAAATTGTGGTTTGTTAAAGTATTGAGATCGTTATATGTACGGCATAGAGAGGATGGCCGAGTATAATATTTTTGTCAGTTGTAAGTAACTGACGTGCCCACAGCTTATTTTGCAGGAATTGGATTTCTCATGAAGAAGTAAAATTGTTGTAATTCATTTGATTTTCCACTGTGTACAAAATTGTAAAGAACTCTGATGTATGATGAAAAGTTTAAATTTTCTTGTTAAATTGTACGAAGTGAAGTGTAAAGATCCTGTGGAATCTCGAATTCGGTCTTATTTGGAATTCGGGGTGTTACAATAAATATCCCCCTACCTCCACCAGAAATAGGTAATCAATATTTTTCTCCAAAAATGCTCTCATAATATTCCTGATTTCTTATTTGAGCATCATAAGGTCTGTCACCGGGATCAATCCCTGTGTTTCAGGCCTTTTGCAGGTCATCGGAGGCAATCCTCACCGCACGAATCAAATCCTACAGTGCAAACTAGACAATCGTCAGGTCAATCATAGTCAAAGGCAGTCAACACCGTTGAAAGTCAAAAGGTCAAATTCTTGACTGTTCATCAAAAAAGAATCCACATCATCTGATCGTTCCCACTCCGAAAAAAGCAGCAACAGATTAGCGCCATAGGTGGAAAATGGCAAGAGAAAATCCGACCAAACTTCACTGGTGAAAATAAATTTCCATCATGCCACCTCTTCCTCCACCTCCTCCTCTACAGGAACTCCCTCCTGCCTTTCAACCAAAGAAAGAGGAGCCCCTTCAGCTAGCCCTGCCTTCACCTGGAGAGGCCCCACCTGGGGGCTCTTGTCGGAGTCACCCTGAACCATCCGCAAGGCCTTTTGTCGAAAACAGGGGATCAGTGTACACCTCTACTCCTTCCTCACTCCCTCAACCACAACCCGACCTCCGTTAAGTCATCGTCGACCGCCAGCAGGAGTCAGACCTTCGAATTCATCTTAACGAAAGGAGAGCTCGTGAAGAAGTCTCCCAACCGGAGCATAGGGGAAGCAGGAGAAGCCCTTCTCCTCAGAGGCCAAGATCCAGGAGATCTCCCTGTCCAAGGGGACGTGGAAGATCTCCCTCTCCAAGACGATGAAGGAGATCCCCCTCCCCTAGGGGCCAAGAGATCATCGTTCCCCAAGGAACCGCAGAGGGACACCCCCGCGAGAAAGGAGGCTCCAACTCCAACTAGAAGGACAGCCCCCAGGGCAGGCATGGATGAGGGGGTGCCAGTCACTAGAGCTGAGTTTCTAGAGTACAAGAATGAGATCCTCTAGGCCCTCAGCATAGTTCCACCTCAAACCCGACAACCTAGTCCTCACCCTTCTCCTCTCAACTAGAAGAGTCCCGCAGATCAACCTTCTCCTTCTCGATCTGGTTAGTAGGAGGATGTCGTCCTTCAGTGTCTCCGAAAGATGGAAGACCTTCTGGCGTCGCTGAAGAGGGAAGAAGAAAAATAAGAAGGAAGATACCGTCTTGTCAGACCTCCATTCTCCAAAAAGATTGTTGAAGCTCCCATCCCTACCAATTTCAAGGTCCCAGCATTTGAGCCATACAACAGAGAGACCAATCTAGTAGAACACATCGAGAGTTTTAAAACTCTCATGATGATCCACCAAGCATCTGACTCCCTCTTGTGCAAAACCTTTCCAGCGTCCTTAAAAGGCGCGACACGAGTATGGTTCTCTCGCCTTTCTCCAGGCTCCATATTTTTCTTCGACCAACTTGAGGAACTCTTCCTCACGCATTTTGCCACTAACAGTAAGTTGGAGAAGACCAGTGCCTCCCTGTTAGACTTCAAGCAAAGGGACGGGGAGTCCCTTAAGAGCTATGTCCAACGCTTCACAGCCGAGTCCGGATCCATCCCATTGCTTCCAAATACAATGTGAAACATGATAACCTTAAAAATTCCTTCATCAAAAGACCTCCCCGGGACTTCTCTGACATCCTTCAGAGAGTTGAGAAGTACATTCGAGTCGAAAAGGGGATCCACCCCCAAGAGTAGAAGATGCCTCCGTCCGGAAACAAACAAAAAGGCGCTAACAAAGTTGAACCGTGAAAGTCCCAGAAGGATGTCTCGGGTCAGCACCGCCCACCTCCCATTCCTCATTTTGAGAAGTACAATCCACCAAATGCAAGCATATCCGCCATCCTTATGGAGGTTGACAAGGATGGGATCCTTCGACCACCCCCCTAAGATGAATGACTCAAGCAAGAGACAAGATAAAACAAAGTGGTGTGCCCTCCACAAGGATCATTGTCACCTTATGGATGAGTGTCGAGCCCTTAAATACGAAATAGAGTCGTTGCTCCGACGAGGATACCTTGCCAAATTTTCCCAGGTAAACGACTCTGAACCTCCTCCGATGAGGGGGCCCAACAAACGGGCAGAGAGGACACCTGAGTCCCAGGGATCGGGGCGGATGGAGATATTTCATGAAATCCATGGAGGACCTATGGGGGGAGCCTCCACCTCCTCTAGGAAGGCCTTGATTCGAGAGGTAAACTCTGTACACAACATCCCTCCTTCAAAAAGTTCAGGAGTTAGCATCACCTTCTCAGATCGGGACTTGGAAGGCGTCCGAACTCCTGACTGTGACGCACTCATGATCAGTATGTGTATGGAGAACCATGAAGTGTGCCGAGTCTTGGTTGATTACAGCAGTTCAATCAACATCCTCTTTTTGAATGTGTTCGATGGCCTCAAACTTAAGCGGGATTGCCTCAAGCTCGCCGGATACACCCACCACGGATTCTCTGGAGCCTTCGTAATGGTCAAGGGAATAGTAACCCTCGATATTACTCTAAGGAAAGCTCTAAATGCTCGCACAGAAGTGTTAGACTTCATGGTGGTTGACATGAAGTTTGCCTGCAATGCTATCTTCGGCCGCCCAGGGTTAGCAGCCTTCCAAGCGGTTGCATCAATATACCACCTAAAAATGAAATTCCTTACACCTGCAGGAGTGGGGGAAGCCAAGGGAAGTCAGGAAGTCGCTCGGGCCTGCTACACAGCTACCATGGAGGGCTCAGCTCTTCTCCTCGATGCCTTCGAACTCCCCCATGATATGGGACAAACTAGCTCCGAACCCGTGGGAAAACTGGTAGAAGTCCCTTTCTCCGAAGAGGATACAGCTAAGTGTTTTCAGTGAGCAAAACACTACCCCGCCAAGTGAAGGAGCAACTTATCATCTGCACCAGTGAAAATCAGGACCTGTTTGTAGCGCCCCGAATTTCTAATAAGATATCTTAGAAAATACGTGGCACATTCCCAGCGATCCACTTCAATATAATATTAAACATAACCAACACCACTAAAATTTTCAACATTTATTACAACAGACATTTACAAACACAGCGGAATTCAAAAACAACTCAACTCATAATTTCTTTTATTTACAACCCAATTTATCTCAAAACTGCTATTACAATTTTACACAAAACACTTAAGAATCAATTTATCTCATATATGCCTCTAGCATCCAAACCTCCAACTCTAAGCAACAACCTGCAACATGTGAGGCTAGAGTTGATCCCTAACCCCCAAAACTAACGGGGTCAGCCATAAATGGTGTGAGAGATATAAAAACAAACATACAACATAAAAGATCATACCTCATAAATTCTTAAACCACAGGTACTAAATAAGAATATGGGAAGTACGTAATGGCAGGTAACATAAAACATTAAGTGGAACTAAACTAAGTGTCGGGTGTAGAAAAACAGAAAACCACATGCATAAAACCAAGTCAAGGAAACACAATTTCTATATGCAGACTCTCTAATGCATACTTGTCGAAGTCTATGCATCCCATTCTACATAGGTTCGGTGCAAGCCCTTAACGTCTTCACTTCGTAGGGTTCAATCCTCGCGTTATGAACTAATCCTAACACGATGACTACTACGAGATAAAGATAAACTATGGATAGTATCTCATGCCCGATAATTCCGGAGATCAATCCCACACCACAACTAGTTACCGTGATAATTCCGGAGATTTTCCCACACCGAAACATTGACACGTCACCACACGAATACCACATGTGCTTCACCTCGACTCCGATAATTCCGTAGATCAATCCCACACCACAAGTAGTTACCGTGATAATTCCGGAGATTGTCCCACACCACAAGACTGTGATAATTCCGGAGACATATCCCGCACCACTAATAATCTACTGTGATAATTCCGGAGATTAAATCCCACACCGAAAGCCATACTGAGGTTCTTGACTCATGTTCCCGTTCATCATATCACCACTAGTGCCTGTCCTTATCATTTTGGGGTTATTTAATTACTTAACGAATCTCCTAGAGTGTTATACCCTACCGGCCTAAATTCAAATCTAAATAACTGAAATGCCTCACTGGATCTCAACAAATAACTCAACACCGGTATACTAGGGTCACACACCTCTAGAGATTCAAACTCAAAAGTCTAAACCAAAGTCCCACTAAACAAAGTGGCTCAACTAAATATCTTAATTCATATGCTTAACTGAATATCTCAAAGTCAAATGCTTAATCAAATACCGAACTGAATGTCAAGTATATACTGAATTATCTGAAAGAAACAATTGTTCGAAATAGCACTAAAGTTTACAAAGATCCTTCAGTACCAGTCGACTTATACTGTAGTAAGTCGACTGTCCAGAAGACAATTATCCAAAGTTTTACAAAAATAAACTAAGTCATATAACAGTCGACTTAAAAAGGGATCAGTCGACTTACTCGAGGTAAATTCCAATAATTTCTCAAAATATATTCTAAGTATATGAGTCGACTTAAATGAGTCATAGGCCGACTGTCCAGAAAGGACTAATAATTTTACAAAAATATATTCTTCAGTGGACCAGTCGACTGCCTACTGGCTAGGTCGACTGTCCAGAACGACTATTTCAAAGATTCTAAAAATACAGTATCAGGCTCGTACCAGTCGACTGTACAGTAGGCCAGTCGACTGTCGGCCCACAGTTCTCAAAACTTCGGTCTGATTACAAAATCAAATCTGGAGTGCCCTAATGATTCAATGTTCATGAAGAATAGTTCGTATTCAGGAAAAATGATAAATCCCAACAAATTTCACCATGTATATGTATATATTACTCAAACATCAAATGTGTCAAAATTCAAGTTCTCATGTTTTAAATCACAAATTCTTTCATTAGGGTTTTACGAGATCTAAATTTCTTTCACAAATCTAAATAAAAACCTGATTTATAAATTCAATGTCCAGGTGTTCATACTCCAATCTCAACATGCCTTTAGCAACACATTTTAATAATAAAGATCTACTATTCCATCCACAATTATTCACATGATTCATACAACAATACTAGATCTATATTGTTCACAACATCAAATCAACACATCAATGATACTTGCACACATAGATCAACAACATGACGAATTTCTATCATTCACAACATCAAAACTAACAACAAACATATTCTTATATCACTCTCATGAATCAAACAACAAAATAATTTTTATATATCTCACCTTGAATTGGGAAAAGTCCACGAAGATGTTCTCCTCTTTGCTAGATCCAAAAACTCCCTTCTCCACCAAAAAAATCTCCACAAATTCTGTATATTATCAAAAATGACGGCTGGAGAAAAATCCTTTAAATATCCGGGATTGAATATTAGGGTTTTACCGATACTTTTGCAAAACAATCCTTTCCAAAATACAATTTACATATATAGTCCTATCTTTGGAAATTCCATCAAAACTCATTTAAATTAGGATTTAAAAGAAAATATACACTCTGAATCTCAATCAATACTGTTCAAAACGTCCAGAATGTACATTTTGCACTTTAACCCCTAAAAATGTCAGTTTTGCAAAAAGGTCCTTCTTTTCTCAAAATTGCAAATAGTTCCAATTAATTTCAGAAAAATCTGGAAAAATAATAAATAAATCTCAAATATTAAATAATGATTTTTCATGAAGAAAACTAAAATTTTCAACTTCTCAAAAGTACTTGCACGTGTTTTGCACGTGTACAAAAGATAAATTTTTCTAGAAATATTCATTAAATCTCCAAAAATCAATTTAAATTCATTTTCAAATATAAAAATAATATTTGAAAATACGGGGTTCTACACTGTTCGCTTGGACCGCCTTGGATATGTCGGGTATCGCCGAACACTTGATTGTACACCGCTTAATTATGGACCTAGATTCCAAGCCTGTCCAGCAAAAGCGCCGCAAGTTTGCACTCGAAAGGCAACATGCCATCAAGGAAGAAGTTCAGAAGCTCCTAGCAGCCCGATTCATCTAGGAAGTCAGTTACTTCGAGTGGCTAGCAAATATTGTAATGGTCAAGAAGGCCAAGAAAAAGTAGAGAATCTGCATAGACTTCACCGACCTCAATAAAGAATGTCTAAAGATCCATTCCCTCTCCCGAGCATAGATGCTTTGATAAATGCCACCTCAGGCAATGAATTATTAAGCTTTATGGATGCTTTTTCGGGATATAATCATGTTCCTGCCAGACATTCCAAAGATGTCATTCATCACAAATCAGGGACTCTATTGCTACCGAGACATGCCCTTTGGGCTGAAGAATGCCGGGCCACATATCAACGCTTGGTGAACTATGTTTAGCGGCCAAAACATGGACGTGTACGTGGATGATATGCTCGTGAAAAGCCTCAGGAAAGAATACCATGTCGCCGACCTCCAAGAAGCATTCAATGTACTTCAGATCAACAATATGAGGCAGAACCCTTCTAAATGCGCCTTCGGGGTCTCCTCAGGGAGGTTCTTGGGGTTTATGGTAAGTCATAGAGGAATTAAAGCAAACCCTGAAAAGATCAAAACCATCCTTGACATGTCTTCCCCAGCTGCGTTAAGGAAGTCCATAAGCTTACAGGTCGCATGTCCACCCTTGGGTGTTTCCTCTCCAAGTCGGGAGAGAAATGCCTACCTTTCTTCAAAGCTCTCCGAGGAGAGAAGAATTTCGGAAGAACAACAAGTGGCCTTTGAAAGCCTTAAAAAGTATCTCACCAATCCCCCACTCAATAGCAAATCCACACCGAGAGAAATCTTCTACCTCTTTCTAACTGCCTCGGATAAAACCCTCAGTGCTTTGTTAGTGAGAGAAGAAGAACGGGTGCAAAGGCCGATCTACTATGTAAGCAAGGTGATCCATGATGCGGAGCTTCGGTACACAAAGATGGAAAAGATGGCATATGCTCTAGTAATGGCCGCCCGGATGCTGAGACCCTACTTTCAAGCACACTCCATATGGGTCCTCACTGTCAACCGCTCAAGCAAATTCTATACAAGCCTGAAAACTTAGGAAGACTCATGAAATGGTCTATTGAGTTGAGCCAGCATGACATCACCTATTGCCCGTGAACCGCAATCAAGGCCCAAGCCTTGGCCAAATTTATCGTCAAAAGCACGATCCCTGATCCTCCCGAGGAAGGAGACAACCCCCTACTTTGGAATATCTACGTGGATGGGTCCTCTTGCCTCGAAGGGAGCGAAGCAGGGTTTATCTTAATCGTTCATGATGATTTTTCTTCCTCCAATACTCATTGCGCTTCAATTTTCTAGCTTCGAACAACAAGGCCGAGTATGAATCCATGATTGTCGGTCTCCTCCTAGCAAAAAAGGAATGGCATGAAGAGTCGAAGTATTCAGTGACTCCCAATTGGTGGTAAACTAGATCTGAGGAGAATACGAGGCGAGGGATTTCCGAATGATTAGGTACATGGCGTGTGTAACAAAAACCATGTCCACTTTCCAAGAAGTTGAGGTCACTTGCATTCTGCGAGAAGAAAACGGGCAAGCAGATGCCCTTTCCAAGCAGATGCCCTGATTGAGGTCCTACTGAAACTGAGCATTGAAGAAGAAGAAGCAGTCGAACTCATGCATATCACCCTTCAAACACCCAGAGACTGTTGGATGAAACCTCTGGTCGACTTTCACACCAAAGGGATCCTCCCGGAGAAAGATTCAGGAAAGGGAGGAAAGGTATGTACTCACAGAAGGGGTTCTTTACAAGTGCCCCTACACCTTGGTCGATGGTCGACCATACCTTCAGTGCCTTTCACCTGAAGAGGTCAACTATGCCCTATAGAACGTTCATGAAGGAATAGGCGGCAGCCATATGGGCGTAAGGTCCCTTGCACGGAAAATCTTTAACCATGGTTACTATTAGCCCACTCTCCTAAGTGATGTTAAAGTTTATGTTCGCCAATGGCCCTCGTGCTAGAGACACTCCTCTGTAAAGAGAATTCCCCAAACCAACCTTAGCTCTATGTCAAGCCCCATTCCATTCGCAAAGTGGGGTATGACTATACTTGGGTCGTTCTGTCCTACCACTGGACAACTGTAGCACCCCAAAAAATTGAAAAATGACAATTTTGCCCCACATGTGTTACGCACGTGTATTTTGTATAGTTACTGGGGATATCTGTAACGCATTTCAGTATAAATATCATACTTATTTTGTATTTCAACTATTTATGCATTTCCCGTCTTCCCAAAATTTATTTTATCCTATTTGAGTCAACTCAAATATAAAATTCCAATCTCTATGTTTTTACGTGCTTTATACATGTTATCGATGCACGAATCGATTACGTTTTTTTCCACCGCTACGTGTAATATTTTCTATGTGTTTCAATTATTTATTTTATGACTTTTTCGAATATGTTTTATAAATAGAAATTCATGTTTCTCCTATTTTAATTAAAATATTTTTATACGTGCGGTGAACGTATTTTTCTGTGTACGCATTGATTACACTACGGTATATGTATAATGATGTAATGCCCCTGCCCCTAGCTCAGACAATTTATACAATTTACAAGAAAAATTAGATACTATGTAGTGCAACTGCCCACCACAGGATGCCTCTCAAAAGGTGGTTAACCGGATTGGTGACTCTTGATCATAGGCATTATTATTTATATATTATTTTATTTTTGTTCAATTCCGATATGGGACTAAATCTCATACCTTCTCTCCTTTTTCAATTCAAGTCAACATCCGTTGGCTTCTTCAAATCACATTTCGGGTGGGCCCCCCACCATGGTGGTGACGTCACCAACATTTAACAACAGCACAAAGTGTTGTGCCTACCAACCGTGGGACCCCCCTCCAAATATTTCATAGATTATCCCCCCATAGGAAATCCTATGGGGCTAACAGCCAAATAATCCTTTCATTATATATATTTTATATATTTACTTTTTTTGAAAATTACGAGGTGTTACAAATGAAATATCTTTTTGTATGTTACATTCCAATTATTTATAAATATTTCTCCATTCGTAAAATCGACTTCGTATTTGAATATTGATTTTTACGTGCGATGCACGTGTTTGCAGTGCACGTGTCGGTTGCATTCTCTTTCAAAAATAAAATTTCTGAAGCATTTGTTTCTATTTTTATTCATGCATGAAAACCCAAATTTTTAATTAAATCAAACAAATTTTATTTAAATACATATATATACATATCATATGTGTTAATTTAAATAAATAATTAATTTTTGTGAAGTGAACACAGAGCACGTGCACGTGCACACGTACAATGTGCACACCTCAAATAAGATGCCGGTTGTGTGTGGTAGTGGGGTAAGTCTTAGTGAGTGGTTAATAGTTAGTGGGTGATGATGTGGTGGATTAGTTATAATAACTACTCCTAATTACTTATATAATTACTGCTAACCATTCACTCTCTTCACCTCTCCCTTCTTTCTTTCTCTGCCAAATCCGAAACCCCCAGCAAATTCACTTTTTTTCCTCCACTCACTCACATGTATATATATATATATACATATATATATATATATATTATAAGTTATATATATATATGTATATATATATATATAGGAAAATGATCGAGTGAGAACTCGTTTGGTGAGAACCACGTGAGAACTTTTGTTTGGAACATTTGTTGAAAGATCTGAACCGTTCATTTTGATCTACACGACTCAATTAGTCTATGTATGAGAAATCAAGTCATTTGAGATTCGTTTGCCCATGCATTGAAGTGTTACAAATTGTGTGGCTGAAAAATTATTTTTTTTATAGTGACATGATGCATGGACAAATGAATATCAAATGACTTGATTTTATATTTCTAGACTAATTTAGTTGTGTTAAACAATGTGAATGGTTCGGATTATCCATAGGATGGATAGGCGTGGAGTTCTCACGGAGCTTATCGTGAGAACGGTTCTCACCGGATCGCTACCCTATATATATATATATGTATATATATATATATATATATATATATATATATATATATATATAGATGTGAAAATGAGGTGTAGGCTTTGCTTAGGTGTAGGCTTCGCTTCGGTTTCCTTTTCTGTTGGATTTTCGGAAGGGATTTTGCTTCATTTTATGGATCATTTCTGGAGTTTTGTGAAGGGGAAATTTGCTATTTTGAGGTGGGTGGTTCTTAATTCCTTTCTAATGTTAGTAGTATGATGCATGCTAGTTGATATATGGTTTAGTTGTTAAATTTTGATTGGTATGATGAATGTAGATTGCATAATCTTATTTTAATTATATCATGATGTGTTGAAATAATATTGTGATTCAAATAAATGACTAGAACTTTTGTTAAATTAGAAAGAGAAAAAGAAAGTACCATCTAGTGAATTGTTGAAATGAAAATTGATGCATGTTAGAATGTTCTCATAATAGTCAAAATAATGCAATGGTATGAAAAGGGTTTTAATATGCTATTATAGTAAAGAAATGTAGAAATAGTCTCACTAGTATATATTTTATGAGTATAAGAAATTTTATAAATAAGATTTGATGAGAGACAACATTTTTATTTGAAAATTGATAATATGAGTTCCTTAATACAAGTTGGGAGGGAAATTTTATTATATTGTTGAAAATAAGAATTTTGTCAATTTAAATATATGCACTATACTGTATCTTTGATAGAAAACATTCTGGAAAAGAATTAGATTTTTGAATGGTACAATTAATTGGGAAATCAAAATTGTTAAAGAAAGAGTTATAAACAGACCAGTGGAATAAAAAATTTTTAACATAAAATCATAACAGAGAATGGGTTTGGGAGTATTGGCTTTCGGTGTGAGTTTAGAGCGTTGTGAACAGTGCGTGGCTTCATGGGTTCGAGTCTCGTAGAGGCTCTGTTTTATTCCAAAATTTGATTTTTCCCAATAACACAGTGCGCTTGTATATAAGCCATTCAAATGATTTTATATCGCTAGCCACCTTTGGACTTTCTAGTCTTCGGGTGTGATCTGAGGTGGTTACTGTGGTTGGGCGGGGGTCATGGGTTCGAAACCCGCCAGCCCTCTCTTTTTAATGTTTTTTCGTATTTTTGAGTTTTAAGAGCAATAAAAATTGGGGGAAAATTCTATTATTTCTCTATAATTATCTAGACTTTACAAAAATATTTTCACAATATTTTGATATATTTTGTGAGAATTGAAAGTGGAATTCACATTAAATAATGTGTTGAAGAACTTGAAATTTTAATTAAAAATGTCACTCTTGTATAATTAAAGAAAGTTGAAAATTTGAATGCAATTAAAATCCTCTGGACGATATGTTATTGATTGAGAATATTTGAGTTGCATACAAGTCTATAATTGATCAAATTGATAATGTGAATTGAAGTGAGTTACTTCATGTTATGAGATTATAATGAAATGTTTTCTTTGAGAAAGAGATTGTGAATAAAGAAATTGAAATATTATCTTGAGGTTGAATATAACATATTGTTGATCTCGAGAACGAGATAGTTGTTGTAATCTAAAGGCTAGGCGAGATCCTTAGAAGCCGGCAGTTGTTATTAATATGAACTTGAGAACTAACCAGTGTCGGTTGAGAATCTCTTGAGAAGTAACCGGTTGGGTTGACTGTCTCTTGTATTGGTTTAAGTACGGTAGGGTAAGCAAGTTCTAGATTGTGATGATTTTCTTCTAAAACAAACTAAAAACATAAGTACAGGCACTAAGGGGAGACGTGATGAAGTATGGGCAAACATGGGTATGAGGGCCTCAGTTGGTCTGCAGTGTAAGATAGTTTCCCAGGAATTATCGAGATGTGATTGGGAGTGTCCCCAACTCATTTGCGGTGTGGGATTCATCTTCGAAATTATCGGGATCGAGACGACACATATAGGGTGTTTTAGGACTATGTAGGCGCCATAGCTTGCGGTGTGAGATAGTTTCCCTAGAATTATCGAGGTGTGATTGGGAGTGTCCCCAGCTCACCTGCGGTGTGGGATTCATCTCCAGAATTATTGAGGCGTAGGCCTAATACTCCTAGAACATCTTAACTTTATCTTAGTCACCGTAGTAGTAATTCATGGTGAGGGATCTAATCCTTTAATGTGGAGTACGTAAGTGCTTGCCCTCGGACCTATGTTTTATAGGATGCATAGAATCCGAACAAGTATGCATTAGTATCATCCTAGCGTAGACATCTGTATCAGGCATTAAGTCATTGCATACACTGACATATTTAGGTTAGCCAATCATTTACACTTTGTTTACATTCAAGTTTATGATTGTTAAAGTATTGAAGAATCGTTATACTTTCGGCATAGCAAGGATGGCCGTGTATAATATTTCGTCAGTTGTAAGCAACTGACGTACCCACAGTTTCATATGCATGACTTGGAATTTACAAGAAGATATAAAGACGAATTTGATTTCGATGATTACTTAAATGCTAAAGTTGTTACAATTGTATATATACCATGTTGTAATTCATTTATTTATTTCCGCTGCGTGTTGATATAAAAGATTTTGTTATAATAAAAGTTTCAAAATTTCTTGTAAAATTGTACGAAGTGAAGTGTAGATCCTGTTGAGCTACGAATTACCATATTTTGGTATTCGGAGCGTTACAACAACGATCCTTCTTAGTGGTCACTATCGACTATTTTACAAAATGGATAGAAGCGAAACCACTGGAAACAATCACCGAGCACCGGATCCAATATTTCTTTTGGAAGAACATAGTTTGTCGCTTCGGGATCCCTCGCATTTTAGTTACTGATAATAGGACTCAATTCGTTGGTAAAGGGTTCCTCCTGTTCTCCACTGACCCGAGTGTTGAGCAGCATTTCTCTTCAGTGTCACACCCTCATACCAATGGCCAAGCTGAGAACGTCAATATGTAAATACTGGATGGTCTCAAAAAGAGACTTGGTGAAGTTGCCATGGGAAATGGGTCAAAGAACTTCCGAGTGTACTCTGGTCTTATAGGGCCCCAAAAAGAACCCCCACGGGCGAGTCCCCATTTAACCTTACATTCGGCATAGAAGTTGTTACCCTTCTAGAAGTTAGAATACCTTCTCCTCGCCTCCTCTCATTCAACCAAGAAAATGATTCGAACAACATTCAAGTTAATCTTGACCTTCTCGAAGAAGTACAAAAGAAATTCATCATCCGGAGAAACATCTACCAGCAAAGGTTAGAGAGATTTTATAACATGAAGGTACGTCGGCAAATATTCAAGAAGGGGACCTTGTCCTCCGAAAGCTCGATATATCCGACCCTCGGAAAAAGGGAAAGCTCGCCCCTAACTGGGAAGGACCATACAAAGTCTTACAAGTTGTTCGCCTAGGAGCTTACCGACTTGAAGACTTGGGGTAGAAGAAGATATTGAGGACTTGGAACGTCGAATATCTCATGAAATACAAAGAGAGCACTTAAAGACCTCGCCCAGTAGATAGCACCAAACATGTAATAAAGGCCGATGATTATAACGGTCACAACATATAATAAATACTTGCATTAAAGCAGCTGTTTAGTTAAATTCTTCAATAAAAAGCACTTTTTTCTTTTTTGCAGAATTTCTTGAACGGTTCAGAAACTCTGTCAATAATTCAACCAAAGCAAATCAATAAGTTAAGACACTTGGTACACCTCCGTACCAACACCAATCTATTCACTAGGCACTTCAACGGACAATTGCGAAATCCATCCAGGATTCATAATGATGCACGGGCACACTTGTCCCCGACCAAGCGTGTGGGAAATATCTCGCCGTACAAGTGCCTCACTCTGGACAAGTGTGGAGTCCATTCATGGTTCATATACCCACCATAGCCACATGCTCCCGAGCAAGTGTGCGAGGATCGGTTCGTAGCTCGAGTGCTCCAAAAACTCGTCGTCATCCTGTTCGGAGTCCACTCATGGTTCAGAGGCCAACTCTAGCCACTTTGCTCCTAAGCAAACATGCGGAGTTAGACCTGTCGTTCGAGTACTCCTGAAATAACTTTGGATAAGTGTGGAGTCTATTCATGGTTCATAGAGCCACCATTGCCACATGCTCTCGAGCAAGTGTGTGGGGACTGATTCGCCATTCGAGTGCTCCCAAAACACGTCACCATCCTATTCGGAGTCCACTAACAGTTCAACGGTCAACTCTAGCCACTTTGCTCCTAAGAAAATGTGCAGAGTTATGCTCATCGTTCGAGTACTTCTAAAACAACTTTGGATAAGTGTAAGGTCCATTCATGGTTCATAGAGCCACCATAGCCACATGCTCCCGAGTAAGTGTGTCGAGATCGGTTCACCATTCGAATGCGCCCGAAACTCATCGTCACCTTGTTCGGTGTCCACTCACGGTTCAAAAAGCCACTCTAGCCACTTTGCTCCAAAGTAAACGTGCGGAGTTAGGCCCGCCATTCAAGTACTCCTGAAACAAATTTTGATAAGTGTGGAGTTCATTCATGGTTCATAGAGCCACCATAGCCACATGCTCCGAAGAAAGTGTGCGGGGACCGGTTTGCCATTCGAGTGATCCCATAACTCATCGTCACCTTGTTTGGAGTCAACTCACGGTTCACAGAGCTACTCCAGCCACATGCCCCAAAAGCAAGTGTGCGGAGTACGGCTCGCCGTTCGAGTACTTCTGAAACAACCCATTATTCATACGCTAAAGCACTCCAACAGATAATTGTGGGATTCGTTTAGGATTCATAAAGATGCACGAGCATACTTGCTCCCGAGAAAGTGTGTGGGGGTATATCTCGCTGTACAGTGCCCTTTGAACCAAGTTAAAATCAACAAAACATAATTCTCAAGAGACGATTCTGAACCACTTGGCAAAATTTTATTTCACAAAAATAACCTGGATACAAGTATTGTAGAAAGAACAATTCCCTATAAGAATTACAAAATCTCACTCAGCATCCCTTCAACTCTTCCGTGGCAGTGGGATATTCCTATTCAAGGACACACGCGGTTTACGGCTTTCCACTGGAAAGCCAGCACTATCCCTTCCCCTCGAAACATCTGAAGCAACATCCAAACCCACAGATCAGGTCGCACCACCGGGGCCTACTGCTCGTTCCACCCTACCAACCGATGCCCCGATAGACAAGCCGACCACACCAATTTGAGCATCACTAGGGTTCCGCGGGGCCTCAGGCAGGTGTAAAGCCAGTTCGTGGAAGGAATTCCCCTGCTCACGCTCTATACGAGAGCAAGAAGTGCTGCTAATGTTGCCTCCTTCAAGGAGTCATTTCAAACGGTGGTTCTTGGTCTCTAGTTCAACAAGCTTCTCTTTGAGAGATTTGTCCTTCACTCTAAATTTCAAACGAGGCAAACCACTTACTCTGGTCCCCTGCGAAAAATCAAAAATAGTGATCCTATGATGGGCTGCTTATAAACTCTCCTGAGACTACGTTCTTCAGCTCGTTTCTCTCGGCTATGACCGCAAACAAAGAACGGCGAATAGCTTTAAGCTTCGAAGACTTCCCAACAGCTGCTCCACCTGGAAGTGACCTTCCACACCGATTGGAGGTACTTCACGGATAATCTCATCATTACGCCTTGCCTCGATATCCCTATAGGTCAAAACCCTTCTCAAGTAGCTGAGCTCTGCCTTCGCTTTAGAAAGCCTCTCTCATGAACAAGAGAGCCCTAACTCGGTCACCTGAAGCTTAGAACGAAGGCGGACTACTTCACGATCTCGAGAATCTCGTGCATTGTACACAATAACCTGTTGACGAAAGATAATGATAGATCATTCTAACAAAGACAACCAAGTCACAAGATGAGCGAAAACTCAAGAAGAGTCAAACATTACACGAGATAAGAATGACCCAAAGAGCGGTGGCCAATCTGCTATTAGGCATTAATACAAGAGCAAAAAAATCAAAAACAAAAGGCAACTAGCTATGAGAGGATTCAAGGGTCCACCTCGGCCGAATGATCCCCGGGAGGAGTAGAAACACGACCGCTCCCCTCAACCACCTCCGCAACAACTACTATAGCAGATTTAGAATCCACTACAATGATCTCCGCCTCCTCCTCTTCCTCCTCGCTACCCTTATCCTCCTCGCCTTCAATGGGGTCATGTAGGGATTACCACGAGCAATCGAACCTGGGGACGCGCGCTTTAACATGCTTCAGAGCCCTGGCGTACGACTGCTCCATGTTCGAGTCCAGGTGTTCCTTGCTTCGGCACTCGGTGCCTTTACAGCACGACCTCTCTCTCCTTCGCAGCACTCTCCCTCTCCTTGGCTGCGAGATCTCTCTCTCAGTTCGCCCTCTCCTTCTTTAGGGCGACTTGCTCAATCACCTTCACCAGCGCTGGTTCAAGCAACCCGATCTGTGTCGCCTGAGTCTCCGAAAGGAACTTCGCTTCCTCCCACGCCTTAGCGGTTTTTGCCCGCTCTACTCGATCCCTGTCGCTTGCCGCCTTCAGCTCCTTCTCTTGCTCCGCAACCCGCTTCAATAGGTGGCTAAAGTGTCAAGTGGTCTATAAGAGTAAAAATATTCAAAGTTACAAAGGGAAAACCGACTCTATTAATTCATACAAAGCTAAGTGTTGAGACAAAATAGTGAGAACTTACCGCCATGTTGGCCCTGGCTATCTGCAAGGCATCATCACCCACCGACCCCACGTCCATAGCCGCTCTATCCTTTGGAGTCGCTAGGTGATGGACTGCTTGCATGCAGGTAGCTGAGTTCCCGAGGAACCCATCGTGTTTCCATCACACGCCAATCAGGGACGAACAGCTTCTTGTGCTCCTCCGTAAGAATTGCTTCCACCGTCACGATAAGGGGTGGAGCTTCCAGTGCAAGAGCGGCACCAAGAGTGAATCCCCTGGTGGATGGGGTAGGAGAAAGGGAAGTGGGAGACTCGAAGTTTACAACCGGAGAAGCAAGCGCGGAACCTATAGAAACCTTCACATGCGAAGGTTTCGCGAACGTTCTCTTTCTCTTCTTCTCCTCGGGGGCTTTGCCGCTCAACCTCGAAAGCCTGGAAATCATTGCCCTAAAATCCATGTCAGTAACTCCTGCAAAATGAGTCACAATGAGATTAAAATATAAAATAAAAGAAGGAAAGATATCTACAGAAGCGAGAAAAAGAGAACAAAGAAAAATCAACGATGCATACTAGAGTTGATTGGACTGAGACCCCCCCCAAAGAGAAATTCCTCGGTTACATCTTTCCAACTTAGGGGAGGCCGACTTAGAAGTTTGATAACCATCTCATCCTCTTCGGGACTCAAAATGGGTTCGGCCTTCAGCCTTCGCCCTCCTCGGCACCTCCTCTCTCCACCTTGTGGGAATCACCCATGACTCGCGACCTCGAATAAGGAAGTATTTTTTCCTCCAAAATTTGATGGATTTGGGATTATCGATCAGCTTCACACCTCGACGAGGTGAGAGATAATATTTATACTCCGACTTTTTCTTCTGAGAATCCTGTAGAGCTTTCTAAGAACACCCAGTCAAGGCTCGTCCCCGCCGCTGGACACTGCAGTGCGAAGCCGTTGACATGCCTCCACATGTTTGGCATATACTGAATCAGACTCAGGGAGTACCACTTTAGAACCTCAGTCACAAATGATGGAAGAGGGAGACGAAAACCTGCGAGAAAGGTTATGAACGGGAAGAAGCAAGTATCGGGGGAGGTTGGCGAACAAGATCTAACACCCGGGCCCAGAAAGAGAAGGTCGAACTCCCTTGGAATCATTAAGCACTCTCGAATACGACTCAAATCTTCCTATGAAAGTATCGATGATATGTCGTCAACCTCGGAGTGCTCACGTGGTCTGTTCTCCTAGTATGGTGTCATTCCGTATACCACTCTCGACAAGAGATCGGCAGAATAGCCTCGAACTCCGCCCAGTTTCGTCAAAGGGCTCGAAAGCCTACCTAACTCCCCCATTTCTCTCATTTTCTCTACAACTGTCGCAATGAAAACTGACTACACCACCCCTTCCCCTTATCCACCCTCAAAGGAATCAGTTGCCGATCTCTGCCATGATCCGAAGGAGAGGTCTCATCCCCCAAAGATACCTTAGAGATCTTTGATAAAATAATATATATTAATGCAAATATATATTTTATACCTTGATGTGACAGCTACGGCCGAAAAAAGCAACGCCTAGCCGCGACCGCTAGCAGAACAGCCCAAGAAAAAATAATTGAGAGATGAAATAAGAGAATGAGGGAAAAGGGGAGGGGGTTGGAGTCTTATTGAGATGAGAAGCATCGGTTGGCTTTCTAAAGCTTTTTGGGCCCCTAAACGGTTGGAAAAGCCAATAATACCAAGGAGTCTAAATGGCCACGAAGACTAAACGACAAAAAACTCAAACAAGCGGGAATATCAAACGACGTCACAAACGACTGGTCAATGGTCAACGGTCAATGGGACACGTGTCACCCAACCGAACCACCTTCAACATTTGGTGGTAGGCTCCGAGCAAACGTGTACCCGATCGTGAAATCATGCAAAAACGGTTGACTGGTCAATGGTCAACGATTAACAGGACACATGTCGTCCAGTCGAACCACCTTTAACTTTCGATGGCAGGCTTCGAGCAAATGTATCCCCGATTGTGAAATCACGCAAAAACCGTTGACTGGCCAGTCAACGGTCAACGGTCAGTGGTCAATAGGACATTTATCGCCCAACCGAACCACCTCCAACATTCGGTGGCAGGCTCCAAGCAAACGAGTCCCCCCTCATGAAATCACACAAAAACCGTTAACAGGTCAACGGTCAAGGGACATGTGTTGCCTAGCCGAACCACCTTCATTGTTCGATGGCAGGCTCCGAGTAAATATGTCCCCGATCGTGAAATCACATAAAAACCGTTGGTTGGTCAATGGTCAACAGTCAATGGTCAACGAGACACGTGTCCCCCAACCGAACCACATTTAACGTTCGGTGGTAGGGTCCGAGCAAACGTGCCCCTGATCGTGAAATCACGCAAAAATAGTTGACTGGTCAATGGTCAATAGTCAACGGGACACGAGTTTTCCAGTCGAACTACCTTTAACGTTCGGTGGTAGGCTCCGAGCAAACGTGCCCCCGATCGTGAAATCACGCAAAATCGTTGACTGGTCAACGGTCAACAGTCAACGAGACACGTGTTGCCCAGCCGAACCACCTTCAACGTTCGGTGTCAGGATTTGAGCAAACGTGTCCCCAATCATGAAATCACGTAAAACCGTTGACTGGTTAATGGTCAACGGTCAATGGGACACGTGTCACTCATCCAAACCTCCTTCGATGTTCTGTGGCAGGCTCCGAGCAAATACGCCCCCGATTGTGATATCACGCAAAATGGTCAACCGTCAACAGACGCATGTCGCTTCAACCTCTTCTGACCGTTCTATCTTGATGATATTCGAGCCAATCTCGATCAACTCTCCGTATAGTGCCACGTCACCAGGTATTAAATTTATTTATATATTTAATTATTAAATCAAATTAACTATTTAATAATTTCGAAGAATAATTAAGAATCATAAAAAAATAATTAAAATTTTTCAAAATAATTATTAAATTCATAAAAACATTTTCTAAAATTCTGAAAAATAATTTAGATTAGAATTATTAATTAATATTTTTGAAAATTAATTATTTGAATTCGAGAATTAAATTTAAAAATTTTGTAAAATAATTAAAAATTCGAAACAATTCGGAAAAATCACAAAAAATAGATAAAGACTTCAAAATAATTCTGAGTATTCTGACAATCTTAGAATAACACTGTTACACCTCGAACAAGATCTAAACTTCCCCGACAACTCCGATAAGTTCTAAAAACCATTAAAAATGGGCGAACTACTCCTCAAAGCTGTGAAACTCAGACTTCAGGGGTGGGGGGCTTGTGATATAAGTAAAAAATAAAACTAAATCAGGACCGTTCAAATTGGGCACGAATCTTAATGCTCTCATGGGTAAAACAACGATTTCTGCTATAAACGGGTCTGTAAGGGGAACTGTGTCTTATCCAAGGCCCAAAAACCCAAAATGGATCTAAATTACTGTGTTACGATGGTCGCCCATTATAAATAAGCCCTGGTCATTTAAAGAGTTATTCAAATTCATGGTTATCCTTAAGAGGTGGTTTAAATCGAAACTCTTAACATGAAGGAATTTAAACTCTATTTCTTATCCAAAAACATCGGGAAGTAAAGACATATGATAATCTCGAAACTGGTCCCAAAGTTAATACCCCCCTACCTCCACCAGAAACAGGTAATCAATACTTTTCTCCAAAAAAGCTCTCATATTATTCTTGATTTCTGACTTGAGCATCGAAGGGTTTGTCGCAGGGATCAATCCCGGTGTTTCGGGCTTTTTGCAGGTCATCGAAGGCGATCGTCACCACACGAATCAATTCCTACTGTGCAGACGAGTCAGATCGTCAAGTCAATCGTAGTCAATGGCAGTCAACACCATTGAAAGTCAAAAGGTCAAATTCTTGACTGTTCCTATAAAAGAATCCACATCATCTGATTGCTCCCACACCGAAAAAAGCAGCAAAAACAAATTATATAGAATTCGACTTTGACAAAGCAAAAAATATTGCAAAAGGAAAAGCACCACAAATAATGTTTGGCAGACGATCATTATCAATAAGAAATAAATAGTAGGCATTGGAACTAATATCAATAATAATTAAATTAGAGAATCAAAATAATAATCAATTTAAGATAGAAATAGAATATTATGACACTGGTAAATAGAACAAAAAAATAGACTTAGTAGATACTGGAGCTACTAGTTCACATATTAAACAAACAAATATAAAAATAATCGAATTAATACCATTGGAAAACCCATATTACTATCTGGATTACTATAACAATAGACATCCAATTGTCCATAAAATAGTATTACCACTAAGAATAAACATTAGAAATGAAATACTATTACATCTACATGTAGATCCAGAGCACAATGTCAATAAAATATTATTAGGAACTGACTTCCTTACATTTGTACAACTGTTCTCAATACAAGAAGACAAAATAATAATAATAATAATAGTAAATAAGGAAAGTATAGTAACAAATAGAATATTGTCCAAAGGAACCCATTAAGAGCAACCAAAAACACATTATATATACTAACAGAATTTGTATACGAATGATACAAACCAAGAAACTATCACAGCCTAATAGACATAGGAGCAGGCACAAGCTTATCTGTAAAAATATACTACCAAAATGAAAACAAGGTGGATATAATAAAAAAGTAAGAATTGGTCTAACAAGACAACAGTTATACTAGACAAGTACCAACAAATTTTCACGATTCAAATAGGAAATTACATCCTAAAAATACCGATAATATACCAATTTGATGATATGAATAATGATGTATTAATAGGAAATAACTTTTTCCAACAGAACTATCCTATAACTATATCACACAAATCAGTTATATTTACAACACCATCTAAACATCCGGTAGTAATTAGAGTAACACAACCTTAATCTATGGTAGACTTACCACATTTCAAAGTTTCTTCAACCCAGCTTGGTGAATACCAATATTTACCAAATAAAAATAGAATACAACAAATCCAAGTAACAATTACACAAGAAATTTTACAAAAACAACTAGAAGATCTCTATGGAGAAGTCCTTTTAGCAAATTGGCACTTAAGTAAACCATAGATCATATAGAATTAGTAGACAAGAACAAAATAATAATAAATAAACCTATTAGACATACTCCTACAGATTTAGATGAATTCAAAATATATATAAAAGAACTAATGGAAAATAATTACATAAGAAAATTACAAAGTCCACATTCATCACCAGTATTCATAGTAAGAAAACATTCAGAAGAAAAAAAGAGATAAATCTAGAATGGTAGTAAACTATAAAGAACTAAATAAAAATACTAAAAGATTTGGATATCCACTACCAGATATGCAGATATTACTGAACACGATAAGAATAAGAAAAATATATTCTAAATTTGATTGCAAATTATGATTTTACCATGTAAAACTAACAGAAGAATCAAAATAGTTAACAACATTTAGTACACCACAAGGATTTTTTGATTGGAACGTGCTGCCATTTGGGTATAAAAACAGTCCAGGAGTATTTCAAGAATATATGGAAAAGATATTTGAAAAATACAATAATTTCATACTAGTATATGTAGATGACATTCTAATAGGATCCGAAAATGAAGAGCAAGAACACATAGTAAAATTAATGGAAATAAAAAATGCAGGAATTATACTATCCAAAAAAAATAGAACTGTTCAAAACAGAGATAGAGTTTTTAGGAACAAAGTTATCATATGAAGGAATAGAACTACAGCCACGCATAGCAGAAAAAATAATGATATTTCCAAATATTTTAAAAGAAAAAAGAGAAGTACATGTCATAATCGGGCTACTAAACCAAATAAGAGGATATATACCAAATTTATCAGTAAAAATAAATTGGCTTCAACTAAAACTAAAAGAAATTCAAGAAATGGGAATGCACCCAGATGATGATGAAAAACTTAAAATATTGAAACAAAAAACTTCACAGTTAAAGAATGTACATGGATATAGAAACAGATGCATGTAAAGATAATTAGGGAGCAATATTAAAATTTATTGAAAAAAATGAAAAGGAAGAATGACTAACCAAATACACTAGTGGATCGTTTACACAGACCCAACGAAATTACCACATAAATAAAAAAGAATTATTAGCAATCTTAAAAGCAATAAAAAAAGTTTGAATTGTTCATAATACATACAAAATTCACAGTAAGGACCGATAATATACAAGCAAAGAGTTGGATTAATAAAATAATAGATCCAATTATAACAAATAAAAGGTAGATAAGATAGCAAATGGAATTACCACATTATGATTTTATAAAATGAAAAGATAAAATTTTAGCTGATTTTCTATCTAGAAATTAACTGTTTCATTTGTTGCAGAATGGAAACTATAGTCCAGCAAATAGAACAAGATATAATTTTCCTCAAGGGGACCATTGAGAAAATAAGATGAGCATTTAATCAATTACAGCTACAAATATGCGGACTCCAAAGTTTGTTTTACCAGCACGTAAATCATCCTGTAGCCACAGAAAATATGGTGGGCAATGCTCGCGTAAGAATGAGTGGGATGGGAGAACCTACTCATTCTTTAAAAGAAGATGCTTTTACATCTTCAAATAAAACTACATACAAGGAGACACTCCTCACTGAGAAATCTCCTACCAAAGTATCGAAGAAAATATTATTTTTACAATATATTGAGAAATTATGCCAAGTAACCGAAGTGAACCAGTTCATCAAAACCATATCACAGCAACATATGAACAAGGCTATCATCCTACTAGGAGCTAATCCAAGAACAACGAGGGTACTGTTCGAAAGAAGACTTATTCCTCACTTCTATTCGTCCAGAGAAAGTGCAGAACTGATCCACTTTGCAAGAGAATTTTATAAAGCAGCCAAGAGTTACTTTGGCATCACCTAGGCCTAAAAAATGTAACGCCCCGAATTCTATTTACATGTAATTCGTAGTACAACATGATCTTTTACTTCATTTCGTACAATTTTACAAGAAAATTAAAACTTTTCTTTTATTACACAACAATATTTATTACAGAGTTACACGGCGGAATAAAATACAACAACAATTACAACTCTAATATCAGCAGCTTAAATATAATCTTTATCATCAACCGTCTTTAAGTCATTGCAATCCAATCAAGCCCTGAACTAAAAATCTGTGGGCACGTCAGTTGCTTACAACCGACGCAATGTTATAAACAGCGATCCTCTCTATGTTGTATTATAACAAAATCTCTTACTTTAACAAATACAAACTTGAATGCATATAAAAGTGTAAGGAGTGACTATCTTAAACATGTCAGTGTATGATATGACTTAATGCCTAATGCAGGTGTTACACTACAATGACACTAATACATACTAGTTCGGATTCTATGCATCCCATACTACATAGGTCCGAGGGTAAGCACCAACATACTCCACATTAAAGGGTTTAATCCATTGCCATGATAACTACCCAGTAATAAAACAAAGTTTAGACATTCCACGAGTTCGGATTCCAGTTCCGGAGATCCACCGCCCGACTATACAGAATTCTTGTCATGCGAACATCTCGCAAGTGTCCCTCTAGCCCCGGTATACGCATATACACAAGAGTATGGCCTACTATCCGTCCGACTAATCATGATCTCGGAATCCACCGTCCGATCAATCATAATCCCCGATTTAATTAAGGCTCGCCTCCATCGCAAGCAACCACAGCCCCAGAATCCACCGCCCGACTGGGTCTATAGTCCCGGAATCCACCGTCTGACTATATAGAGGCCCTCCACTGATGTTT
The DNA here is from genome assembly GCA_017893485.1 of Hemerocallis citrina. Classification (NCBI taxonomy): domain Eukaryota; kingdom Viridiplantae; phylum Streptophyta; class Magnoliopsida; order Asparagales; family Asphodelaceae; genus Hemerocallis; species Hemerocallis citrina. Next base: position 10,749,665 of record CM030366.1, on the reverse strand, counting down.
GCCTAAGTTTACTACATCTTCACTTAGTACCTAATTCGTAAGTTTGAACATGAATAAATTATACTACCTAGAGATAGTTTATCCTCCTATCGGTCTTATACAAAAATACCGAGAACGACAGCCCATATTGGCCACTTCTCAAAAATCAATTATTCATTTCCATTACTTTTGCCGGTACCTGAGTATCACTAAACCTCTAGAATCAACATCTTTGTATGTTCAACAACTTGGGGTACTCATTCCCTTATAATTCATGTTCTTAATTTCATTTATTCACATCTCAGTCAAACATTTCATTCATTCTTATTTATCAATCATGAAGTAAAATCTCAAACTATTTATTTTCATAATACACTTTTAATATTCATCAAAACCTTCTCAATACAAGTTAATTAAGATTAAAACATAATTTCTTAAAATTCATCATTGAAAACTCATCTCATCATTTTCCTTTGATTAATTTTAACCCATTTCCTATCGTCATTAACCATATATATATTTTTCTTGAGTTCATATCTCATCTAAGCATGAATATGATCTTTATTTTCCCACAATATAACTTAAAACAGTGAGAATATATTTTCAATCACCCCGTTTAAGTATCATTTGCAAAACAGTAAATTCAAAGTCAGAAACTGCATTTCATGCTATTTGTAAAAATCATAGAAAATCATATACTTCACAAAATTTTGCGTTATTTATATCAAAATAAACGTATACAAGTCTACTACAATTTCTTAGTTATAAGTTTCCTCAAACCAGTCAACTACTAACCAGTTCTGAGTTTAGATTTTATTAAAATAGTAAACGACCTCCAAATAATATGAATTTTCAAAGGGATGTTCCTAACATACACAAGATGCTCCAAAAAAGTTTTATTTCTAGATTCCAACTATTTTATTAAATACGATTTTCTAAGGTGCAAACAAAATTCAAAACGGTAACTTTCTTTGCATGAATTCGCAACTTTGTATACAATTCTATATCCAAATCATTTAATTTAATCATGATGTACTACCATGCACCCAAAAAACATCATTTCAACTTATCTATTAGATAATCTTTCAATTAGCATGCATTTTCATTCTAAATATCATCATCACAAATTAACCACGACTCATATGTATAAACAATTTTAAATCCCAATTTTTCTACACATACATGATACTAAAATTTGAGAAAGTTCAAGAAGACACCCACCTTAATTGAAGAAGAAAAATGAACTCCTAGTAGATGGCTCGTAGCTCCAAGAATGAGACTCCCTTCTTCTCCTAGCAAGCTTTCCTTCTCCAAGTAAGAACTCAAATAACTCTCTTTTTATTTTCCTCTCTTTCTTTTCTTATCTTTCTTATCTTTTCATTTCTTTTGATTTTTGGTGCAAAATTTCATGAAGAAAGGGGGTGGTATTTATAGGGTTAAATGGGTAAATGAAGAGACATCCATTACCCAAAAATAAATAGTCATTAACAAAATTAATCACCCACTCACCATTATTACACAAACCCCCATCTCTTCTCATTCCTTCATGAATTGGCCAACCCTTGGATTTCCCACATGTGCACACTCTCTCATTCATTTGTTTAATTATTTGTTTATAGCTTAAATGTATAAACTTGTTGCATGACATGTATAGGATTTTAAAGTGTTTATTTAAAGTAGAATAGCTTAATGGGATTCTTCTTTTTAATGAATTTCTAGTGGGTTTTAAGATGATCTTTAGGCCTTTGTGTTTTAATTAAAAAAATAAATAATACATTTGTGACAATTAAAATGAGAAGAAAAGTGTGCATGACATCTTAGAAAACTTCAGAAATAAAATGCACATAAAAATATTAAAAGTAATTTGGGAGAATGAAAACAGTCAGAATACAAAACATGTATTTGTAATAATGTTATGGATATTTTACATAACGAAAAATATACGTAATCGACACGTGTATTGAAAGCACGTGCAATGTACGTAAAATACAAAGATTAAAATAAATATTTGAGTTGGCTAAAAATAGAATTGAAATAAGTTTTTAGAAAATGGAAAATATATAAATACTCAGAATATACGATACGTATGACATTTATATAAAAATATGTTACGAATATTACTCGTAACGGTACAAAATAAACATACGTAACACACGAGGGCAAAATTGTCATTACTCAATTTTGCCGGGGTGTTACACTTTCCCCCCTTAGAACAGTTCTGTCCTTAGAACTTACTAGGGTAGATGTTGTTTTTGGTACACGCCCAAAAATATCATGTATTGTATACGAAAAATTGTAACTATTAAGAAAATAAATGTAGTATAAAAATATATAAAAAGATAAACTTATATAAGAAAACTATGAGTATCAAAAATTTATAAGAACGGAGCAAGAAAATTAGAAAAATAACATGAGAAAATAAATGTGACGATAAAAGACAGAATAGATTAAGAAAAATTTTCATAAAAATAATATCAGGTAAAGTATTAGATAATAAAGAAAAATATAAATTAAGTCATTAATTGTGAAATAATTTGGAAAACATCACAATTGGGAAGAATAAATAGAAACATAGTCGATAGATAAATTATTAATATGCTTGGTAATCAAAATTTTATCAAAGTAATAAGCGGTAGAATGATTAAAATCACAAACTGAACTAGTACTATATGATAGGAATTGAATTAGCAACTTAAGAGATGACTATTGGTTAAAAGTTTGAAAAATATACGAGCATGAAATTTAGTTAAAAGTATAGAAAATATGAAATAATTCTGTATAACAAGTTAATATCATGAAATAATTTGTAAAGTGAATACATTAATTATATATACGATTTAAAATAAACAAAAGTGAGGGTTATTCAAGTAGAAAAATCCATTTTTGTTGTGGGTTTGCCTCGTTGGTGTCCAACTGCAGGCTTGTCAAGTTGCAGAAGTGCCTCTACGACATCTGATTGCAGTTTGCCTTCTGGACATTCGGTTGCAGACCTTGCCTCCCCAACATCCATTTGCAGTTTGCCTCCATTGATGTCTAGTTGTAGATTTACCCTCTCGACAACAGGTTGCACCAAAACGAGGATGGGAAGATGTAATCTTCCATATGTACTTGGATATTAGATGTTTAATAAAGTATGAAAATAGAAGTTACATTTTTAAAATTGGTGATATGATAATAAAAGTAAAAGTTGCGAAAGTAAGAATATAAAATTACAATGATAAAATATTCAAATAAAATGATAGATTTTAAATATCGAATATAAGCTATATCACAAAATAGTAGGAAGAGGATTTATAATGTGTAGAAATATGTCATATTTAAAGCATTACAATCTTAGAATAATGGAAAAATATAGTATCATGAAATCAAAGTATTCTTTAACGTACAAAATTGAAATTCAAAAATATAATAGAAATAATAACAAGGAAAATGACAGTCTGAATAATAATTTAATAAGTAGTTGTTCAAAACTTAATAGAATACGTAAGAGTAATAGGTAACATGAAAGCCCATAAAAGAAACATCAGAAAGAAAACGAGTAAGTTAATCTTAAAAGATCAAGCTTAAGGGTTGTAATTGAAATAATAAATATCAAAGTGAATTAATAGTATAAGAATTTATTTTTTTGGAAGAAAAAAGAAAAAAGACTTCGTCTGTGATTTTATCGGCCCCAAGTGAGTTTACTCGACCCATTCTCCAGTCTCCCGCACTGCTCAAGTGTGCGACTCCGTATGAGGACCTCCTTCCCTTTTGCTCTGCCCACTCTCCGTTCACACGGTTATCAATGTAAGGAGCACTCTCAGGCTCGCATCGAATTCGGTGTGAGATGTCATCATGAAAAAGTATTATGATGAAAATCCACAAAGAAATTTTTTAAGAGGGAAGTATTTCCATGTGTAAGGCATCATGAAGGTAGGTTCAAACCAACCACGCTTCTGCTATGCCACTCAGATACCAAGGAAAAACATGCTCGCATACAATATCACATCAATGTATACGAGGAGAGTATCATGAATGCAAGTTCCATAACTTCATCATCCATGACTCCAGCCATCCAAAAGGGAAAAGGAGAAGAAGACATCAATGCACAGAGCAACACAAATGTAAATCATCTTACATTTAAATCTCTATAAATTGAACTCACACTTCTAATGTCCACCCTAATGTGTTGTCCTTGTAATTTTGTACTACTTATTGAAGTTTGCTCTGATACCATTTGTAACGTTCCTACCCCAACTTAGACAATTTATACAATTTATCAGACAAATTATTTTATATAGTACAACTGCCCACCACAGGCTGCCTCTCAAAAGGTGGTTAACCGAATTGGTGACTCTTGATCATAGTTTATATTATTTATAGTTATTTATTTTATTTTGTATTCCCGATGTGGGACTAATCCCACACCCAATCTCTTTCTTTACCCGTGACACAACAGCCCGTGGGCCCCATGCCACGTCAACCTCACAAGAGAAGCATCACCTGCCTCTCTCAAACGAGCGGCCCCCACGATGACGTCATTGCTAACGTCACACGCACGTGGGCACAGCAGCAAAGCAGCATTGCTGCTTTCTCAACGGTGGGCCCCCTTGCTGATGTCAGCGCAAACAACACAGCCATCTTCTCTTTCTCACACCGTGGGCCCCCCTACTTCTCTTATTTACACTTTTGCCATCACTCCTTTATATATATTATATATATACTATATATTTTTTTAGAAATTATGGGGTGTTACATACACCCCCCCTCCCTTCAGAAATCAGCATCCTCACTGAGCAAAGGGCATGCACAATCTAGTGCAGGATCTACTTTCTAGCCGATGTGGAGCATCTACTATTCTATCCGCCCGATTAATCATGATCCCGGAAGCCACCGCCCGATCAATCATAATCATATCCGTCCGATTAATCATGATCTCGGAATCCACTGCTTGACCAATCACAGTTCCGGATTTAATTGAGGGCTCACAACAGTCCCGGAATCCACCGCCCGACTGGGTCTATAGTCCCAGACTCTACCGCCTGACTATGTAGAGGCTCTCCACTCACGTTTGCCCAAGTTTACTACATCTTTACTTAGTGCCTAATTCTTAAGTTTGAACATGAATAAATTATACTACCTAGATCTAGTTTACCTTCCTACCGGTCTTATACAAAAATATCGTGAACGACAGCCCATGTTGGCCACTTCTCAAAAATCAATTATTCATTTCCATTACTTTTGCCGGTACCTGGGTATCACTAAGCCTCTAGAATCAATATCTTTCCATGTTCAACAACTTGGGGTACTCATACCCTTATAATTCATATTCTTAATTTCATTTATTCATGTTCACAAATTCATTTATTCATATCTCAATCAATCCTTTCATTAATTCTTATTTATCAATCATGAAGTAAAATCTCCAGCTATTTATTTTCAAGATACACTTTTCATATACATCAAAATCTTCTCAATACAAGTTAATTAAGATTAAAACATAAATTCTTAAAATTTATCATTGAAAACTCATCTCATCATTTTCCTTTGATTTATTTTAAACCAACTCCTAACGTCATTAACCATATATATATTTTTCTTGAGTTCATATATCATCTAAGCATGAATATGATCTTTATTTTCTCATAATATAACTTAAAACAACGAGAATATATTTTCTATCACCTCGTTTAAGTATCATTTGCAAAACAGTAAATTCAAAGTCAGAAACTGCATTTCATGCTATTTGTAAAAATCATAGAAAATCATATACTTAACAAAACTTTGCGTTATTTATATCAAAATAAAGATATACAAGTTTACTACAATTTCTTAGTTATAAGTTTCCTCAAAATATTGTATCTATAACCCTGAATTCTTCGAAATATACATTAGAGTCGAAATAATGAAATACTGCCACTTGTACAGTCTTGCAAAATTCTTATAAAACTCAATTCTTTGAGAAAATTTGATTTCTTAGACTTTTCATGAAGGTTAACGAGTCTACTACAACTTCTTAGTTCTAACTTTTCTCAAATTATTTCATTTACAATGCTGAATTGATCAAAAACCAAAATGTGTACAAATTTTCAGCAACCACTCAATTACTAACCAGTTCTAAGTTTAGATTTTATTAAAATAGTAAACAACCTCCAAATAATATGAAATTTTAAAGGATGTTCCGGACACACATAAGATGCTCCAAAAAAGTTTTAGTTCTAGATTCCAACTATTTTATTAAATACGATTTTCTGATGTGCAAACAAAATTCAAAACAGTAACTTTCTTTGCATGTACTTGCAACTTTGTACACAATTCTATATCCAAATCATTTAATTTGATCATGATGTACTACCATGCACACAAAAAACATCATTTCAACTTATCTATTAGATAATCTTTCAATTAGCATGCATTTTCATTCTAAATATCATCATCACAAATTAACCACTACTCATATGTACAAACAATTTAAATATCAATATTTCTACACATGCATGATACTAAAATTTTAGAAAGTTCAAGAAGACACCCACCTTAATTGAAGAAGAAAAATGAACTCTTAGTAGATGGCTCCTAGCTCTAAGAATGAGACTCCCTTCTTCTCCTAGCACACCTTCCTTCCTCCAAGCAAGAACTCAAATAACCCTTTTTTCCTTTTCCTCTCTTTCTTTTCTTATCTTTCTTATCTTTTCTTTTCTTTTGACTTTTTATGCAAGATTCCATGAAGAAAGGGGGTGGTATTTATAGGGTTAAATGGGTAAATGAAGAGACACCCATTACCCAAAAATAAAGTCATTAACAAAATTAATCATCCACTCACCATTACTACACAAACCCCCACCTCTTCTCATTCCTTCATGAATTGGCCAACCCTTGGATTTCCCACATGTGCACACTCTCTCATTCATTTGTTTAATTATTTGTTTATAGCCTAAATGTATATACTTGTTACATGACAAGTATAGAATTTAAAAGTATTTATTTGAAGTAGAATAACTTAATGGGCTTCTTCTTTTTAATGAATTTCTAGTGGGCTTTAAGATGATCTTTAGGCCTTTTTGTTTTTATTAAAAAAATAAATAATACATTTGTGACAATTAAAATGAGAAGAAAAGTGTGCATGACATCTTAGAAAATTTTAGAAATAAAATACACATAAAAATATTAAAATTAATTTGGGAGAATGGAAATAGTCAGAATACAAAGCATGTGTATGTAATAATGTTTCAGATATTTCACGTAACGAAAAATGTACGTAATCGACACGTGTATTGAAAGCACGTGCAATGTACGTAAAACACAAAGATTAAAATAAATATTTTAGTTGGCTAAAAATAGAATTGAAATGAGTTTTGAGAAAATGGAAAACATATAAATAATCAGAATATAAGATATGTATGACATTTATATAAAAATATGTTATGAATATTACTCGTAACGGTACAAAATACACATACGTAACACATGAGGACAAAATTGTTATTACTCAATTTTGCGAGGTGTTACAAAAAATATATGTCAGAATGTATTTAGCAATCCCTAGGTATCTTGAAGAAAATGAAAAACTTCCAACCGAGCATGTTATAAACATAGGGATGACTACCCAAGTGATTTATGAAGCATCTAACATTATACCATACAAAGCCTAGGAATTTGGAAAACTAATTTCAGAAGAAGGGCGATGGGATTCAGAAATATGTACTATGAATTAAAAGACATAAAGTCATGAGACAGCAATATATGGATCTATGACGGTCTAGACCTAGAGAAAATAATAATGTATAGTATAGAGAAAATAAAACAACCACAAGATAAACGTGCACTGTTTGACAATTGATACCAGATACTAACCACATGAGTAATGACGATGACAGAACAAACAACTGGATACTACTGTAGCCTGATGAAGACGGAGTGTCAATATAAATGTGGAGCATGCGAAGATGTCGGCCAGGAAAATCTCTTTTTCTAGAATAGTCTACAGAGTAATTATTGAAAGTTGATGTAAGCAGTGATGTATTTGTAGCAATTATTGAACAAGATGATGTAAGCAATGATGCATGTAAACTTGCTGTAAGCTGATCCCTTGGTCTATAAAAGAGTAAGCTGAGTAAAGAACAGGGGCATATTATTTAAGAGAAAAAAATTCATATAATCTTGTAGGGAGAGTTCTGTTTGTAAGAAGTTAGAAGGAAATAAAAAAACTTATCTTTCTAGGATCTATTGATTCTCGTAGAATATAAGGTATGAACATCTAAATTTATTTCCCTTATGTAGAGTTTTGTAAGTCTCCGCCTAATGGATCATGCGAAAAGACCTAGTTGTAACTTTCTATAGTTAAGCTTTACACCTAGTATCAGGAAACGAGCTAAGTGGTGGTTTTCTGTACTAAAGTGATACTAGTTGTTCCAAACGTATCTCTTGGATGAATCTCTCTTGAAGAGCATAGTAGTCCTGAGATGGGAGGAACGTAAAAGGAGCACTAGAATCGGGGTGCATACCAGAAGTATTTTATCCACTGGTAATAACTGGTGTAGAGCAGCTCAAAAAAGTTTAACTGGTGGGAAGCATGAGGGGCCGTCTATTTTGGTTTTTATGGTATCCTTAGAGATCGGTCCCTACTCTTGATTTCATACTTTTTGTTTCAAATCACAAATCACTAAAAAGAACAGTGGATAATAATAATCTCAGTCTTGCCTCAGAAATTTATGAATTAATGACTAACTATCAAGGAGAGTTATAGAATGTTATTTTTTTATGTTTATTATCCTCATAGAGTAATAAACATGTATGAATTTTATGAGTTCAAATTATTTTTCTTTAGTGTACAACGAGTAATAGTTATAACAATAAATCAAATTGATCATGGAGAAACTAGCAATATAAATGTCCAAATAATAGATGACCTAACTTTTTATGAGATCTTTATTATTTTATGAAAATGGAGAACTTGTGTAGCGCCCCGAATTTCTAATATAATATCTTAGAAAATACGTGGCACAATCCCAGCATCAACTTCAATGTAATAGTACACATAGCCCAAAAACACAAATAATTTTATTCCAAACTTTAATTACATCAACCTTTACAAACACAGCGGAATACAAAACACCTTGAATTACAACATTCTTTTTACAACACTTCTTTTTACAAAATTATACACATAGCTCTATTACGTCAGTTTATCTCCAAAACTATCTCAAGCATCCCAACCTCCAAACTCTAAGCAACAACCTGTAACACATGAGGCTAGAGATGATCCCTAACCCCCAAAACTAAAGGGGTCAGCTATAAATGGTGTGAGTGACATAAAAACATACAACATAATTAAATCATAAAATATAAAGTCATCAACAACATGTATTAACAACAAGGATAAACGAATGAGAAATAACAAAGATGTAAAGCATGAAAACAACAAGTGAAGCTAGACTAAGTGTCGAGTATAGAAAACAGGAAAACCACATGCATAAAACCAAGTCAAGAAAACACAATCTCTATATGCTGACTCTCTAATGCATACTTGTCGGAGTCTAAGCATCCCACTCTACAGAGGTCTGGTGCAAGCCCTTAACGATCTCCACTTTATAGGGATAACCCCTCGTTATGCTACTAATCCTACTACGGTGATGGAAAACAAGATTCAGAATACTCCGCGAATAGGCGTCACCGCCCTCGACGCGCAAGCATCATGTAAGATAGCTCAAAAACAACAACCGGAGAGTCATCTCCCTGCCGTGTACCCCACGAATAGGCCTTCAAGACCCTCAACGTGCAGATACACCTGATACATTCCGTGAATAGGTCTGCCGACCCTCAACACGCAAATGCACCCTGCCTGCTCCGTGAATAGGCCCGTAGACCCTCAACACGCGAACATCTAAATACCGGAGAATCATCTCCCTGCCATGTACCCCACGAATAGGCCTTCAAGACCATCAACGTGCAGATACACCCGATACATTCCGTGAATAGGTCTGCCGACCCACAACACGTAAATGCACCCTGCCTGCTCTGTGAATAGGCCCGTAGACCCTCAACACGCGAACATCTAAATACCGGAGAATCATCTCCCTGCCATGTACCCCACGAATAGGCCTTTAAGACCCTCAACATGCATATACACCCGATACATTCCGTGAATAGGTCTGCCGACCCTCAACACGCAAATGCACCCTGCCTGCTCCGTGAATAGGCCCGTAGACCCTCAACACGCGAACATCTAAATAGATCTAGTTGGACTAACAAACCATGAGCCTATACTTACGTTGATTATTATTAAAACACCAAAAATCCTTATCTCTAGAGTTAGGGTATCCTACCGGACTTCAACAACAACTAAACCAAGACCCCTCAAGCCTAACTCAACAAATCTCAACTGCCGGTTCACAGGACTCCCACTCAACTCCTAGAGACCTCAACGGGACCAAAACTCACTAATCCATCGTTAAAACGATCAAAGGAGAAATCTCTCCACTCAACAAAACCCAAATCTTTATAAATTTTCAACATCTAATCCAACGATGAAGTATCTTGAAAACATATGTTTTGTAGAAACAGTAATCTTTAGAATAATAAGTTATAGATTAAAGCATTTAGAGTAAAAATCATTTGAAAGAACATTCATAGATATAAGGATACATCAGTATTAGTCGACTATAGAAAGCATAAGTCGACTGTCCAGAAAGAAAATTCCATAGTTTTAAGAAAATAAGCTAAGTGTTATAAGTTGACTTATAAAAGTCATAAGTCGACTTACCAGAGAATATAAGTTTACTTATAAAAGTCATAAGTCGACTTACCAGAGAATATAAGTTGACTTATAAAAGTCATAAGTCGACTTACTAGAGGATATAAGTTGAATTATAAAAGTCATAAGTCGACATAGCAGAGAGAAATTCCAGAAATCTTTAAGAAAATATTCTAAGTGTGCCAGTCGACTGAAAAGGGTCTAAGTCGACTGTCCAGAATGGATTTTCGAGAAAACTAATGATCATAGCAGCCGGGTCGTACCAGTTGACTGAAAGGTCATACCAGTCGACTGTTGGCCTACAGACTGCATAGTTTTGGTTGTGCATATGTCAAAACTAGGGTTTTTAGGAATCAGTCATATATCGAAATAACTTTCTTTTATTTTTCAAATCTCATTAATACGAAAATAATTAGATTTAAACTTATCATTTGAGAAATCCAAGTTCAAATAACATCTTTTACAAAAATCACAATTCCCCAATTTAAATCCTCATAACTCAAATCCTCAAAACCTGGTCCTCTTGACCATTAATCATTCACAACATTCTTCAACTAAATCTCAACTATTCTCTATAGTGGATCCATGAACAAAACCAATTTATCCTCAACATGGTCAAGTTGTTTTTATCCAACTCACCAATAGTCCAAAAATCTCATCTTTAATTTAATTAATGCTCGACATCTATCAAACTCAATAAACTCAACAATAATCCCACAATTTAAGAAAATATAATTTAAGCAGTAGCAGTCGACTGCTAATAATCACCAGTCGACTGTCCGCCATGAAAATCAAATATTTTTAGCCTACTGATAATTTATATTAGGTTCTCAACAAGATCTAAAATCATTCTTATACAAATATCTAGGGTTCTTCTCGAAGATCCAATTTTTCATCCATCCATACATATACATATTCAATATCTAAATCAATCTAAACATTCATATCATTCTCATATGACATACACGAATCAAAGAGAACAAACAAAACAACCAAACGATTATATCTACTCATCTACAACATACACAAAAACAAAATAAAACAAAACAATGTCACTCACCTTAGGAATGAAGAGATCCAACAAGAAAGCCTCTCTTTTTGTGAGATCCACAATCCTCCTCTTTGCAAAGAATCCAAGATCTCCTCTTTAATCACCAAGAAAATAAAAATATAATAAAACTTGTGTTGTGCAACGAATGACGGCTGCACACCCTCTTTTATACAGGCCGGAAATAAGGAATTAGGGTTTTAGAAATACATTTGCAAAAGAATCCTTCCAAAATATTACTTTACATATATAACCCCTTTCTTAGTTAAAATAAGTTAACTAAATCAAAACCAAATCAAATATTTTTATCACTGAGTTTTCTAGTAATCCCGCACAGCCCAGCCAATAAGAAAATTTTGGATTTACAACTCAGGGTGGCGATTTTGCATAAAAGCCCTCCCTTTTGTAATATTTGCAAATACATCATAAAATATTCATAAAAATCCAGAAAAATTAGAAATAATATCTAATAATAAATATTATATTTTCCAGCCAAAATATTTGACTTTTACTTTCCAGAAAAATATTTACACAAGATTCTACATAAATTCCATATTTGCAAAAATACTCTTTTTGTTTAAATCTTCACCAAATCAACTTTAAATCAAATCTAGATATATTTAAATTTAAATGCTAACCATAGGAAACCAAAATATCAGTAAAAACGAATTTTCATAACTGATTTCAGATCCAAATGGCTTTTTACATAAAAGCCCCTCTCTCTCGAGGTATTTATAAAAATAGTTTCTTTATTCAGAAAAATCCCAGAATTTAGAATATACTCCATTATAATTAGAAGAACTTACCAAAAATAAAAATTGGTTGTTTACACCAAAAATATTTGCACGTGTTTCGCACGTGTAAAAGATAAATCTTTAGAAAATATTTATTAAATCTCCAGAAAATTATTTTAATTTATTTTCAAATCTTTAAAATAATATTTGAAAATACGGGGTAATACAACTTGGTAGTTATATCTGGAGTCCTACAACAAAATTTATACAATTTCTAGAAGAAAATGAATATATAGTGGAAGAAAACGAACATATTGAGGAAGAAAATGAACATATGGAAGAACTCGAAGAACACTCATATGATACTGATAATAAAGTATCATAAAATGAATTAGAAAGTATGAGAAATTTTGATGTTAAGCTTTGACTGTTCTAAATATTTTTGAGAGTCATAATGCACGTTATTTTCTAGAATATTATTTTACAGAAGGATGTCATCTTTGAAGTTTTTTGATACTTTGTTTTTTTTTCTTTACAGACTATCACAACTATTTCACGTTTCGCAACCAGTTGGTATCAGAGCCAGTTCAGAGTAAGTAATTTTTTACTTAATTTCTATATTTTTTCAAAAATTAAACGATAATTTTAACACATAGAATAAGAAACTAAAGATTTAATATTAAAAATAGAAATTATCCTAAAACCCCAAAACTTTTAGAATTTAATAAAATATCACACATCCTATATAAAATATTATAGGAAAGATATTATAGAAATTTAATTACAAACTAGGTTATAAGCGGAATTATTTCCAAAACATGATCGTTTCGACAAATATTTTCAAAAATTAGGTCAGGTCGATAATTAGCTTTCTTCTATCTCCCTCTCTCTATTCCGTCTGAAACCCTAGCTGCTCTCCATATTGAAACCTGCAAATCCCGACACCCCTTTCTCTTTCCATCTGGAAATCCCCTTTCGAAATCCCCCCCAAAAATACCACCAACCCTACCGCCAGCTGTCTGTGGGGGGAAGGAGGATTCATAAGCTCTCACATGTATATTATGGGCCTTACACGGTGATCGCCAGGGTTGGGGTAGTCGCCTACAAGCTGCAATTACCTCGCGAAGCAAAAATACATGATGTTCTACACGTATCACAGCTGAAACCATGTGTGGGGAGGGAGGAAGACCTAACCCAAGTCCCCCAACCTACTTCCAGGAAGAAATAGCAGAGCCAATGTGCATAGTTGAAAAACGGATGGTTGGAAGGAACGGGAGGGCCGTAACAGAGGTGCTGGTATAGTAGAAGGGAGGAGATCGATCCGCTGCCACTTGGGAAGAGTTTTGGAGCTTATGTAATTGCTTTCCTGGCTTCCAAAGCACCATGGAAGCTCCTTTTAAAGTGGGTAGGATTGATACAGCTTCACAAGAAGAAGAAGCCAAATTCTGAGTTTGAGTATCAGTCCTAGTTACTTCATTTCAATCCCCAGAGGACTATCTTTCTTTAAGGGTGTTTTCAGCAAAAATAATGGAGAACATGCATAATCACCCCTCCGCTTAAGTTCTACGAGCAGCGCACATGCTACGTGGCTTCTCCTTAGTGGGAGTTAAGGTGAATGTTAGGTAACACTGTAGCAGCGGTTGAGCTGCGTGAAGCACGTGCGATACGCACTTAGCAACTGTAATCTCTTTTTCTTTATGCTGTGAATGAATTAGATTCTTCTCTTTTTCCCTTCTTATCTTCTTCCTAATCCTTTCTTACTTTCCTTGCTTGATACGTCTTGTTTTGTTTGCTCTAGTGTTCTTATTAACAACCTTCATGCCAGTGAATACGCGACTGAACCCAAACAGAGAACCCAATACGGGTTCACATCAATGGTATCAGAGCCACCTCCATCCACCACGATTGAACCGGTCGGAAGCTCAACGGTCCTCTAATCTGGATCTGGCTCTTGATCTGGAATCGAATCACCAAGTGCTGCGATAAGGGGATCTACTCCTCGGAGTATTGATCCCCAATAGTCGACCGACTTAGAAAAGAGGATGGATGTGATGGAGATGTCAATGAGGAACTTAACCACCACCGTTCAGAACCAGTTCATGGGGTCCAACACCAGATTCGAGCCCAATTCGACGAGATGCAGAACCTTCTGCAAAGTATGCACCCCTACAATGAAAGAACCCCACCCAGGGGGGAGAACCCATTTCCTGGAGGGTTGGTGAATTAGCCTCTACTGCCCACACCATCGACGGTTCCTATCTAGCCCTCGCATCCTAACCCATGGGAAAGGCGAGAAGAGGAAGAATACAGAAGGTATAACCAATTTTTCCCAAGATACACCAAGTTGGAGATCCCCATCTTTGATGGCACAGGGGACATTAGCAATTGGGTCTTTCAATTGGAGCATCATTTTGATACTCAGAAAATAGAAGAGAAGCACCATGTGGATTTTGATGTGTACTATTTGAAGGAAGAAGCCCTCGTTTGGTGGAGATGGTTTAAATGCCAATATGGAATGGAGGTACGTTGGGAGACCTTGAAGCGGGAGATGCTTCCTCAGTTTGGGCCAGTGGAGTTACAAAACCCAACCGCCACCTTGTTCAAGTTGAGGCAGACAGGGAGTGTACATGACTACCATAGAGAATTCATAAAGTATAGCCATCTGAGTCGACCTCTTACCAAGCCTGTGTTAGGTGATTGCTTCATATCTGGGTTGAAGGAGGATATTCAACAAGAGGTCACACTTAAACATCCCTTGTCGGTAACCTCCGCGTATCGAGAAGCTCAAGCGAGGGAAACCATACTTTCTAGCCAGAGAAGAGCCATCAGATACCAGGTTAACAACCCCAATCCAGGGGGGTATAACCATCCTGCAGGGAATCTTCACTCCCTAACTTGGGTGAAGGCAGCCCTTCAATGGGGAACAAATTAGCCATGAATGAGCCTATCAAACTCACACAATTTGATCAAATGCTAGCAGAAAAAAGGGCAAAGAATTTGTGCTTCAGGTGTAATGAGAAGTGGGTAAAAGGCCATAGGTGTAAGAGGAGACCGTTGATGCAAATCGAAGGAGAGTTTGACAGTAAAGAGTACTGGGAAGCAGAAATACCAACTGACGAAGTGAAGGTTGATGAAGACAAAAGAGAGAGTGATTTATATTGCATTCAGACTGAGATTAACAGTAATTTGTACCCTACTGTTTCACTGCAGGCCATCTCCAGTGTGGATCGCCCCAAAACCATTAGGTTTCCAGGCAGTATAGCAAGGCAAGAAGTGTTTGCACTGATCGATACAGGATCGACCATAACTTCGTAGATACTTAGATAGCCAAGAAAGTCAAGCTGCCAATCACCCGTGGAGAAAAGTTTGAAGTCATTGTCGCAGGGGAAGAGAAGCTGAAATGTGAAGGAGTTTGCGAGAATGTGGAGTTTCACTGCCAAGGGGTGATCATCAAAACAAATTTCTACTTACTTCCCCTGGGAACAAGTCAATTAGTACTTGGGGTCCAATGGATGAGAACCCTTGATGGGGTATGGTTGAGTTTTAAAGATTTCTCCCTTCACTTTGAGTTGGAAGGGGAGGTAAAAGTGCTGAAGGGGGTGGGCAGTAAGGGTTTGGAGATAGCCTCCCCCAAATCTCTAAAAAAAGACCCTGATGTACATGAAGAAGGGACTCTTGCTGCAGGTCACCCCTCTTCCAAAATTTGGTACCCCTACGACAGACACCCCCAAGTTAATCACCATGATAAGCTGCTGCCGGTCTTGAGGGAATTTAATAAGGTGTTCCAAGAGATAGTACAACTTCCCCCGAAGAGAGCCTGCGACCATCAGATACCTCTATTCCCCAATGCTCCTCCTATGAGTCGAAGACCATACAAGCACCCATGGCAACAGAAGAATGAGATAGAGAGATTAGTCAGTGAAATGCTGCAGACTGGGGTCATTAGACCTAGTTCTAGCTCCTATGCGTCTCCGGTGGTAATGGTGAAGAAGCCAGACGGGACATGGAGGCTATGTGTCGACTATAGGGCTCTCAACAAGGTGACTCTCAAAGATAAATTCCCAATCCCCATTATTGACGAACTACTAGATGAGCTACATGGCTCAGTTATCTTCAGCAAGTTGGACCTGCGAAGTGGATATCATCAAGTGAGGATGAAGGAGGTGGACATTTATAAAACAGCTTTCAAGACTCATGAAGGCCACTACGAATATGTAGTCATGCCATTTGGCCTCACGAATGCCCCCTCCACCTTCCAATCATTGACGAACACATTGTTCAAACCCTACCTGCGCAAATTTGTGCTGGTATTCTTTGACGATATACTCGTCTACAGCAAATCCAAAGAGGACCACATTGAGCATGTTAGAGTGGTGCTGCAGCAGCTAAAGCAACATTTGTTGAGAGCTAAATTAAGCAAATGTGTGTTTGGGGTGACTAAAGTAGCTTACCTTGGGCATATTGTGTCGCCAGAGGGAGTATCGGTTGATCCAAATAAAATCTATGCAGCACAAGAGTGGCCCATACCCAAGACCTTTAAAGCTCTAAGGGGGTTCCTTGGATTGGCAGGCTATTACCGCAAGTTCATAAAGGGTTATGCAGCTATCTCATCTCCCTTAGTAGCTCTAACCTAGAAGGGAGCCTTTGCTTGGTCTCCAGAGGCACGAAAGGCTTTTGAAGCTTTAAAGGCAGATCTAATGACATCACCAGTACTCCAATTGCCCAATTTCAGGGAGCAGTTTATTTTGGAATGCGATGTAGCAGGCACAGGGATAGGAGCTACACTCATACAACAAAAACACCCCATTGCTTTTTTAAGCAAGGAGCTAAAGGGTCGGAGCAGACACCTCTCAGCCTACGAGAAGGAAATGCTGGAAATTCTTTTGGCTGTTAAGAAGTGGAGACAGTTCCTGTTGGGTAGAGAGTTTATTATTCGTATAGATCACAAAGCCTTAAAACATTTACTAGAGCAGAGATTGGAAACTGAAGCTCAACACTCGTGGTTGTGGAAGTTGCATGGGTACACCAGTTCATAGTGGAGTACAAGAGGGGAAGGGACAACCTTGGGCCTGACAGATTATTAAGGATCTTTGAGGAAATCCATCTTGAAGCTATAAAAATCATACAACCCACTTGGCTCAAGGAGGTGAAGAAGGAAATGGAGCATAACCCTTTTTACAAGGAGGTGCAAGCAAGAATTGAAGTTGGAGGGGAGAACAATTCAAAGTATACCTTGTGACATGGTGTGTACTATTACAAAGGGAGAGTCCTCCTTGATCCCAAATCCCCTATCACAAAGCAACTAATGCAGTTCTATCATGACTCCACTGAAGGGGGGCACTCAAGGTACGACAAGACATGGAGGCGAGTGAAGGCTGTAGCTTATTGGGTTGGCATGAAGGGGATGATTAAGGCTCACATCAGAGAGTGCGATATATGCCAAATGTGTAAACACTCCAACCAATCCCCCGCAGGTCTACTCCAACCCTTGCCTATACCCACCGCAGCATGGCAAGACATAAGTATGGACTTCGGGGAGGGTCTTCCCAAGAGCTTGGGCAAAACCACCACCTTTGTCGTGGTAGATCGACTGTCCAAATATGCCCATTTCATCGCACTCGCTCACCCCTATACTGCCAGGCAGGTTGCAGAGTTGTTCGTGAGCAACATAATAAAGCTCTATGGGATTCATGCTACAATCGTCAGCAATAGAGACGCGGTGTTCGCTAGTTAATTTTGGAAGGAGATTTTTCGCCTACAAGGGACCCAATTGTGCATGAGCACCTCATTTCATCCCCAACGGCCAAAGTGAAGTGGTCAACAGGACACTTGAAACATACTTGAGATGTTTTTGTGCGTACAAGCCTAGCACTTGGGTCAGTACCTTACCTTGGGCGGAGTACTGGTACAACACTACTGTCCATAGCAGCACCAAGCATTCTCCTTATCAAGTGCTCTACGGCAGGAACCCCCCCAACCTGCTACCTTATGTTCCCAAGACTGCAAAGTCCCCTGAGGTTGAAGAATGCTTAATTGAGAAAGACACTACATTTCAGTTACTTATGGACACCCTCAAGAGATCTCAATCTAGAATGTAACAAGTTGCGGACCTACATAGAAGAGACAAGGAGTATGAGGTAGGAGATAAAGTGTATATCAAACTTCAACCCTACCGCCAGCTGTCTGTGGGGGGAAGGAGGATTCATAAGCTCTCACATGTATATTATGGGCCTTACACGGTGATCGCCAGGGTTGGGGTAGTCGCCTACAAGCTGCAATTACCTCGCGAAGCAAAAATACATGATGTTCTACACGTATCACAGCTGAAACCATGTGTGGGGAGGGAGGAAGACCTAACCCAAGTCCCCCAACCTACTTCCAGGAAGAAATAGCAGAGCCAATGTGCATAGTTGAAAAACGGATGGTTGGAAGGAACGGGAGAGCCGTAACAGAGGTGCTGGTATAGTAGAAGGGAGGAGATCGATCCGCTGCCACTTGGGAAGAGTTTTGGAGCTTATGTAATTGCTTCCCTGGCTTCCAAAGCACCATGGAAGCTCCTTTTAAAGTGGGTAGGATTGATACAGCTTCACAAGAAGAAGAAGCCAAATTCTGAGTTTGCGTATCAGTTCTAGTTACTTCGTTTCAGTCCCCAGAGGATTATCTTTCTTTCAGGGTGTTTTCAGCAAAAATAAAGGAGAACATGCATAATCACCCCTCCGCTTAAGTTCTACGAGCAGCGCACGTGCTAAGTGGCTGCTCCTTAGTGGGAGTTAGGGTGAATGTTAGGTAACACTGTAGCAGCGGTTGAGCTACATGAAGCACGTATGATACGCACTTCTGTAGAATCAACTATATTAGCAGAGCGATTGTAATTTCTTTTTCTTTATGATGCGAATGAATTAGATTCCTTTTTTTTTTCCCTTCTTATCTTCTTCCTAATCCTTTCTTACTTTCCTTGTTCCCTACGTCTTGGTTTGTTTGCTATAGTGTTCTTATTGACAACCTTCATGCCAGTGAATACGCGATCGAACCCAAACAGAGAACCCAATACGGGGCTCACATCACCCCCCCCTCCGAAAAAAAAATTCCAGCCTCTTCGCCTTTGAAATCCCCTCGACGCCTCTCTTTCCATTTCCCGTGACCTTCAAAACCCTAACCCTAGCTCTCCATTTCCTAGCTGTCGAGCTCCACCTTCTGATGCCCGATGCCCCCTGACTCTCCAGTATATTGCTGACTTTGGTTTTAATGTGGTTATTAAAAGTTTTTACTGTTTATGCACATTCCCTCAATCGGTCACTGCTGCCCTCTAAGAGATATTGTACCTGTAGTCGACCGTCATTTATAGATACACTAGATTTGCCCGTGGGCATGTGCCTACGGCACGTCTTCAGAACGATACAGCATATGAAAAACCTTGTAAACAGTAAATCAACAATTATATAGCTCAAGTTTGAATAGTATGACAATAATTAGTTGTAAATAAAAGTCCATGTTTTCATTAGTATATGTTGAAAAATAATTATGAATTGGGGTATAAAAGTCCATGTTATATATATATATATATATGTGTGTGTGTGTGTGTGTGTGTGTGTGTGTGTGTGTGTGTGTGTGTGTGTGTGTGTGTGTGTGTAAAAGGGATATGAGCAACTTGCTCATTTAGTAAATGTGCAATTGATTATGTGGCATGCATGTGATACATTGGACAACTAACCCTTTAAGAATTTTTTCAATCACATGTTTGCCACATCATCAATTGCTCATTTACTAAATGAGCAAGTTGATCATACCCATTTTTCCATATATATATATATATATATATATATATATATATATATATATAGAGAGAGAGAGAGAGAGAGAGAGAGAGAGAGAGAGAGAGAGAGAGAGAGATAAATAATTAAATAAATAAAGGAGTTGTTTTGGGAGGGATTTGAATTTGAGTTTTGGGGAAAAACTTTTGGGCGGAAAAATATGTTTTGTGAGGTTAAATCTGGACCATTGATTTCAACCCTATTGAATGAGAATCACTTGATAGCTTTCTTTGTATTTTATTATATAGATTAGGGATTGCATTTTGTTTGGTTCTTAGCTCTATGTGTGCCTCAAAGTTGAAATAGTAAATCCATCTCCAGATATCGTAGATTGAGCAGGTGTAATAGAGCATCAACTTGTTCATGTGATTGATATGTAGTCTCATATTTCTTAATTTTCTGTCACGCCCCGCTTCTCAGAATACGGGAACACAAGCACGTAATTGAGGCCCAGCGAATGATATACGTACGCCAACTCATATCATCCATAAATTGTACCAATCTTAACTCAACAATATAAGAAATATGATTCACAACCACGCAGAAAACATAATGACATAAACGAGAATGAAATTCAATAACCAAATCTGGAATATAAGAACTTACCCAATAGCTCGAGAGACTCCTGCTCCAATCATAGAAGAATTGCTCACCAATGCCTTCTTGGAATTCTCCTCATGCACCTGTACTTGTTCATTTAAAAAGAAAGAATAATTTGTCCTTAGAGCAAGTACGGACAGCAAGTAGTGAAAAGCAGAGAGTAAGGGAACAGGGTACATGAAGGAATATGAATCAAGATCAAATTGCAAAGACAATAATGGTACTAATAACAATGGTCATAATCAAGTATATACATGTCAACTTCTGTCTATTAGCATGTTGTTTCTCCTATCTAGTGCACGTACAACTGCATCTCATACCACAGGTTCGGTGCACGCAAAACAGTGTACGTTTGAGACATAGTAGTGGGATCTACAGAGCGTGTAATCGATGTCAATAACAATCATTTATCATTTACAATCAATCAATTTTCAATTTTCCAATCAATCATTCACAATCATTACTTCTCCTTCCATGTCAATACGATATCACAATAGGCCTTACCGAGTACATTTTCTGAGACTATCCACTACTAAGTCAACTCTTACAAACCCCGACTTGTTTAGTATTTTATTAAATCATTCTTGTCCATGTAAGTGTGTATAAGAATATCAAGGGAACGATACGAATGCAGCAACATGATGCATTGCACAATAATAAACATGAAGTAGTAAATCTGAAACAATAATTCTTTTTATATTAGTTTAACTGATTCCAATTATAACTGGGTTGAAACCTCAGTACAAGACGGACAAGGCAACATGAATTATAAAAGCTATCACGTATATATATTCATCAAGTGGGTAATTAACATGCTATAGTATCATCAAATGAATTACACTATTATACAGCAATTAGAATGGATTTTGCAGTGTACAAGTCAATTCACCATGTCATTGTTCAAGTCACGATATTTCAATCAATCAATGTATTCAATCACCATTCATTTTCCCTATATACGATTCTAGTCATTTTATTTATGTCAAGTGTGTATGTAGGCTTGGGTTTGAGTCAATGGATACTAATAAGATGTCAAGAGTACGTCGGGTTGGCTCGTGTAAACCCTCGATACTCCCAACGGAAGGGACACAAGGCAAATTTAATGATAATTAAATTGGAACTACTTGCATAAGAGGTCAAAAATCTTGAACTAGAATAATAAAAGAGTTCAAGTGGACTTGCCTTTTTCTTGTAGACGATTCAATAATTTAATAAGAATAACGGGATCAAAATCCCGGGGAGCAATCCCAAGAATACGCACAAAATGCACGCTAAAATACCAAATAGTGAATTCCACTCCACACCGGATCGGTCAGAACGAGGGACGGCAAAACCAGATTTGTTGCGACCAGAACACGGGACACCGAAACGACCCAATGAAAATTCCTTCTACACACCAGATCCAGACAAAACAGCAAACAGCGAGAAGGGGATCTGGCGAGGCCGAACACAGAACAGCAGAGGCGACCAATCAGAATTCTTCCACACAGCGGATTGGGGCGAACACGGGACAGCAGGGGGGCGACCAATCAGATCGTTCCACACAGCGGATCAGACCCGAACAGAAAACAGCGGATTGGGATCGAGTGTGCGCCGAACACAAAACAGCAAACCCAACGAATCACCGTTCGTTTTCTTCCTTCGATCGAAGAGAGAGAGCGGCACGAGGAGGAACAGCGCGAGGCTTCGGCTAGGCGACGCTACGGCTAATGGCGGTGGCGACGGGCGGCGACGCTGGTCGGGAAGCGACGCAACGACAGCACCTCGACGGAGAG
The DNA here is from genome assembly GCA_017893485.1 of Hemerocallis citrina. NCBI lineage: Eukaryota > Viridiplantae > Streptophyta > Magnoliopsida > Asparagales > Asphodelaceae > Hemerocallis > Hemerocallis citrina. The sequence goes on along the minus strand of CM030366.1, from coordinate 10,726,986 downwards.
CGAAGCTCTGTTTCGCGCTCGAAAATAGAGGAAGACGGAGCGCGCGATTTGGGGACTTCGACGGGGCTTGGATGACCACGGCAATGCAATGGGGGGTCTCGGCTATGGTGGAGAAGACGGCATAGCAGAGGGGATGACGACGAATGTTGCGGAAAGGAGCTCCGAGCGGAAGGGGGTAATGGTGGTCGGCGAGTTGGTGATTAATTGGGTTTTTCGAGGTGGGTTCGACTGCGGAGTGCAGTCGAGGGCAAAGCTCGACTGTGGTGGAGAAGGCGGTGATGCTGGAGACGGCGATGGGTTGAGCAGCGAGGGACTGCGAGGTGCTTGGAGGTTGCGGCAATGGTGGGAGGCTTGGGACGTCGGTGATGGTTCTTGGATGGGAGCGATGATTGGCGAGTTCAAGGTGGGATGATGAGGAGTTGGAGGAGAGCGGCGCTTGAGCGGGAGGTGGAAGACGAGGGGCTCGAGCGAGAGGATGACAGCAAATGGCGAGGCTCGAGTCAAATGCGCTCGAAGGTTGGGTGCTTCAGTCGAGGGCGTCGCGAGGTTGGCGACGATGGCGGAGTGCAATCGAGGGCGTCGCGAGGTAGGCGACGTTGGCGGGAAACCACGAGGGTGAGAAGAGGAGCGGGTTGGAGACGGGGAAGATGAGTTGGGGGGGAGTTTGGGTTTCTGTTTTTGTTGGGGAAAAGAAACAGAGAGGGAGAGAGATAGTAACGGGGAGAGTTAATAACGGAAAAGAGAGAGTGGTGGAGTGTTTATTAAAATAAGAAATATAATATCAAATATGGGGGTAGTTAGAGATAGTGGAGATGTGGTAACAGGGATGTGGGAAGAGTAGAGAAAAGTGGAGAAATTTGTATACGGTGTATGTATGGGTTTGTGGGTTTGGGTTAGAGTCCAATAGGAGATGAGATTGGGTTTGGGCTAAAATCCAACATGATATGGGCTACTCTTTGGGCTTCAAATGAATATAAATTCAATAATAATTGTGGGCTTCAAACCAAAAAGAGGAGAGATAAGATTTATAGTTCGGAATATAAATTTGGGTTTCAATAGGAGATTCAAAAAGGAGATTCAAAAGGCTTTAGACGCACTGGAATGATTTATACTGAATTTGAAATACCAGAATACATGGAGAAAAGAAAGAACTGGAAATCCGTATAATCGGAAACAGGGGTTACATTTTCTGTTTCATCCCAGTGTTGAAAGAACGATTTCATAGTATTAGTTCCTAAAGTATTTTAGTTGTTACCAAGGATGATATGGATATTGGTTTCCACCTACTCAGGGCCGGCACCTACCATGAGGTAGGTGAGGCGGCCACCTCAGGCCTGAATTTTTTTCAATTTTAGGATCCCAAATTTGTATTTTGCTTGTAAATATAGACATATATTTTTCACGTAAAAATAAATTATAATTTTATTAGGGGCCCCAAAAATAATTATTTGGGTCTTTCGCCTCGGACCTCCGGGAACTCGGAGCAGGCCCTGCACCTACCAAATTGAATGATTGGCCACAACAGTGGTGATCTGCACCATTATTCTTGACCTAACAGATCATATAATTTCTTTCAGTAGATTCTCATGTATTAGAATTTAGAAGATATGTGATCGAGCCGTTAGTGAATGTAAAATTAATAGCCTTAATAACATGAACATTCTAAGTCACCTATCGTCGATAGGATTATTAACACGATTATTATCATACTAATACTTTTCATCTCTCTTATTTGTATATATGTCTCGCAAATTGTTATATCCTTATTAGTCTCATAATGTGGTTTATACTCTTGCATATAGTCCAAAGGTATTAATTTATAGAAAGTATTCCACCAGTCTCATGGAGTTGTGTTCCATTTTAGATCCTGGGAGGCCTTCGAAAGCAGACAAAGTTGCCACCTTAGCAACGTAGTTCGTCAACTGAACCAGATACGTCTCGAAGCGCAAAATCTCAAAGGATCAAATGAAGCTCTTCAGGATACCATAAAATATCTCTAGGTAACAACAACGTCCTTTCGGCATTTCATGTGCTTGAACCAAGTCTTGGGTTTAATTATGGTTGTTGTCACTCGAGTTTTGCAGGAAGAGAAGTTGGAACTGAGGGACGAGAAAATCCGTCTCAATGCTGAGAAAGAGTGAATAGAGCAAATTCTCAAAGGAACGGCTGTCGCTCCTACTTTCATACCGCAATCTGCTTCTGCTCCTACTTTCATACCGCATTCTGCTTCTGCATCAGCTTCATTCCATGCTGCATATAAATCGATGCCATACCCGAACTACATGTCGGTGCAGATGTGGCAATGGCTACCCCCAACTGCCGTTGACACTTCTCAGGATCACGTTCTCAAGCCTCCTGTTGCTTAATAGACTCAGTTGTCGGAGACAACCCTTTCGTTCATCATATTACCTCGAGTTATTTATATGAATAATCTTATTGATTCGAGTTATTTATACGAATAATCTTATTGATATGAGGAGTTGTATTAATGTGATAATATCCAAAGCTTGATCAAACTTTGGGGCCTCAAGGCAATCACAGTATGTAGCAAGTTATCGATTGTGGCATATGGCTTCATGATTTTGCTACTATTTTTCCTTGTGTATATTGTGGTTCATATTCTGATTAACTTGCAGTATTTAGCAAATAAATTAACTTGCAGTCTTCATGTATATCATCTATTTTCCTCGCACAAAGCTGATGTGAAATCAGGAAGTAGTAGAACAAAACAATGACATACAAAGTGATGATTCTACGAAGATTCAAAGATGACAAATCACCAGTAAATTAAATGCAAGTTGTTTTTCTTTTTGATAATGGTCTATAGGCCTAAAAAATTCATTGATAAATTAGACAGAGTACAAAAGATCCTTCTCTATATTAGGGAAGGTGATATACAGGAAATGAAACATGACTAACTTGTTCCCAACATTACACACATTATTAAATACAAGTTTGAGGCCATTTCAATGGCCAAAATAAACTCAAAAATATAAGACCAAAATATACAAGTTTGACGACATTCCTTCTCTATATCAGAATCACATATGTTTCCACTTTCCTTCTTATTCCCCTCGGGTGACACAGATGAAGCAGATTGCAGTTTCCAATCTCATTGCCATGGAATCAATTGTTTTCGCCAATACATCTGATCCTTTTGATTCAATGTCTTCTTCAGTAATCATCTACAAAAACTGTGACATGGTTAAATAAGAAAGGAACATAGGATGAATTAGTAAACTCAAAGTCAATAAATAGTTGCAAAAGTAGACACATAATCAATCAAGGCATGATTTTTTCATAAAAACTTATATAGATCTTAATAACTGGTTGTAAGTCTATGAACTACATCAAAACTTAGAAGCAAGGTTCAAGAAAACAATATCTAGCACCTTTTCACCATCACCCTGCTATTTTTTGTTTCATGAATGAAATATGCACTACCATGTCAGACAATCAGTTATGTTGAATCGGAAATTTAGACCATATTTTACTTATTGGATGAACTTTTTTCAAAATACATATAAATAAACAACAACAACAACAACAATACATGTTAAGATTGGTTCCATCAAAATTAGATTTTGAGCATGGCTTCAACTTTCTTTTCAACAAGTTTAAGTTCAGATTGCTTCTCGAGCACAACATGTTTAATAAACTTTTACTAAGGCCACTGTATCTGAAGAGCTTTTTCAAGAGCAAGCTCAACAATACTGTATCATGAAGAGCAAGCTCAACAATACTGTATCATGAAGACCAAGCTGAACAACAACAACAATACTGTATCATGAAGAGCAAGCTCAATGTAAGTGCGAAATTTGAACATTGTCAAAATAGAAAAATGAATAGAAATGCAACTATGCTCAGTTTCAACTTTGATCTATGGAAATATAAATACATGCATAGTACGATTGTGATCAATCTAACTCTTCCAAGCTCATACATATCTAATTGTGTAATGCAATAAATTTAAATTTGGAAAGGCTAGCAATTTACAAGTGAAGATAACCTAATAACCCATACATAACTGGGTGATTTTATATCAAACAACAATCTAATTGGGTTATGAATTCAAAAATATCTACTCAAAGATTGGGTTCACAAAGTTCTAAACGTTACCGATGCTGGATGTATATAAACGATAATTTTTTTTTAAAAAATGTAACATTGAAATTTTACCTCTATCCAAGTTAGAGATGGAGATGGAGATAGTGATGGGTGGGGTTTTCGAAGGTGGTTGTCGGGAGAGTTTCGGGGAGATGGAAGGTCGGGTTTGAAGAGCTGGAAGGTCAGGATTCGGAGGGAGCAAGAGAGAGAGATCTGTCGGGAGGCGTTTCGAAAGTGGTGAGTTGAGGGTGGAGAAGGAGGAGGTAGGGAGTCGAAGATAGATTATGAGAAGAAAGAAAGGATCGAGAGGCTCGGGGGCGAGGGTTTCAGATTTGGGAATTGAGCGAGAAGAAGAGAACCGAATGAGAGAAAGGGAGAGAGAAGAAAAGAAGAAAGGAGTTTTTTTTTGCAAACGTAGGCCACTTTTGAAAATATTTGCATTTTTAGCCCAGTTGCCAAACTATTAACGTTTTCGGCTACTTTGTGCCAAGTCAGCAACGGCCGCTATTTCCAGTAGCGGCCTCTTCATTTAGAGGTCGCTAATGGGAATAGCGACCTATGTTTTATTTTTTTTTGAATTTTTTGTTTACTGTCGCTATTCCCACTAGCGACCTTAGTACAATGAGGTCGCTGGGGAGAAATAGCGACCTTAGTAACGACCTTAGTATACTAAGGTCGCTATTCCCAATAGCGATCTCAGTTTTAAATTTTTGGAAAAAGCTTTCTAGAAATCGCTAAGTGTCTCGATACATTCGTTCGAGCTCACTAACCTCATTATACTAAGGTCGCTAGTGGGAATAGCGACGACAAACAAAAAATTCAAAAAAAAATAAAACATATGTCGTTATTTCCATTAACGACCTCCAAATGAAGAGACCGCTATTGGGAATAGCGACCGCTGCTGACGTGGCACAAAGTAGCCCAAAAGAGTTAATAGTTGGGGAACTGGCCCAAAAATACAAATATTTTCAAAAAGTGGCCTATGACGGCAAAAAATTCAGAAGAAAGGAGGCTGGGTGTATTTTTATATATTGGGAATTGACTAAAATACCCCTGCTCGAGCGGGGATATGTATCCACCATCCATCCCAAATCATGATGGTGAAAAGCAATCACGTGATTCCCATCTGAGTTCACTCCTGATTGAGTGCAAATTGGTTCGCACTTGATCAGCCCTATATATATGAGTCCCCCTCTATTGTGCACTAGTAATGGTGTGCACTCCGTGTGCACTCGGACTTCGGGTCTTCGTATCGACGATCTGAATCGTTCATATGGATCTATAAGTCTAAATTAGTCTAAATATGTAAAATCAAGTTATTTGAAATTCATTTGCCCATGCATTGAAATTTACAAAATTGTATGGCAATATCATTTTTTTAATGCTTGATGAATGGGCAAATGAATTTCAAATGACCTGATTTTACATATTTTAATTAATTTAGACATGTAGATCAATGTAAACGGTTAAGATCTTCGATACGAAGACCCGGAGGCCATGTGAAAACTATGGCTAGTGCACAACGGAAGGTTTGTCTATAGAGAGAGAGAGAGAGAGAGAGAGAGAGAGGGAGCGAGAGAGGACATGGATAAGAATAATTCACCTTATGAACAATTCTCTTAGGGGTGGTTTGGCAAGCATGAAAAACACTATTGGAAACCAATTCAAGTGTAACACATTGTTTATATTGTTTGTGTGGAAAAAACACTATTGGAAACCAATTTTGTAACTCTTTATTGTAGAAGAATTGACCTATTTGATTTCTTTGTTTTTTTTATATTTCTTATTTATTTATCTCTATTTACTACTCCTTAATAACACTACAATAAATATGGGTTACTATATAGGACATAGGAGTTTGTGAGTATTTTGCATTGGGACTTGTAAATTCCTTAGGGAACGTTTGGTACGTGGATTGGAGAATTTCTTAGAATGGTCAGATTTCTGGGAATGTAAGGGTAGAAATCATGATTCTCATGAATGTTGCAATATTGCGTTTGTTACAAGACATTTCTTTCCTGTGAATATTTGATTACTGTGTTTAGTATAGACCAATTCATTTACATTAATCCTTCACTATCATATACATTACTGAAAATACTCTTTTGACTATATATTTAAAATATATATATTTATATAATTGTTATCTACTTTAGTAATCGATGCATATGCGTGATACATGCAAAATCAATACTGATATATATCTTATCCAACCAGAGTACAGTAACAAATAGATGACTAAAAAATTTACATTATGATTCTAATATATTTCAACCAGGTATTTAAAAAACATAACAAAAAAAATGAAATGCACAAAGTACGAACACATGATCTTAGGCATATGTGGATTATAATTTACAATAAAATATATTATTTATGACTTAGTAGATAAAGGGTTTCTCCTTGAGTTTTTAATGAATAATGGTGGGTACTATTGTTAAAATTGATACATTATACTGAAACATATATCATACTTATTGAGGTAATTAAGGATATGTATGAAGGGGTAACAACCACAATTAGAAAAATCACAGGAGAGACCAGCGATTTTTCTATTACAGTAGGTTTACACCACGGTTCGACTTTAAGCCTTTACCTCTTTACTTTGGTTATGAATGAATTAACACGAGGAATACAAGATGAGGTGCCTTGGTGTATGCTTTTTGCCGATGACATCGTCTTAGTTGACGAGACTAGAGCAGGAGTCAATGCTAAATTAGAATTGTGGAGAGAAACTTTGGAAGCTAGAGGCTTCAAAATCAGCAGAACTAAAACAGAGTATATGAAGTGTAATTTTAGTGATATTCGGAACACAACTGAGGAAGTAGTGAAACTTGCTGGCCAAGAGATACCTAAGATAGTCCGTTTCTGATATTTAGGCTCGATTATACAAAGAGATTGGGAGATTTGTGAAAATGTTACACATAGGATCCAAGCAGGGTGGCTTAAGTAAAGAAGTGTCAGTGGTGTTTTGTGTGATAAACGTATATCTTTGAAGTTTAAGAAAAATTTTATAGGACGGCTGTTAGACCAGCAATGATGTATGGAGCAGAGTGTTGGGCAACAAAAAAAACATGGGCAAAAAATGAGTGTAACGGAGATGAGGATGCTAAGATGGATATGTGGTAAAACAAGAAAGCATGGAATTAGAAATGATCATATACGAGATATGCTAAAGGTAGCTCCAATCCAAAATAAGTTAAGAGAGAATCGCCTCAGGTGGTTTGGATATGTCACATGTACACTTAGTAGTGCCCTCATTAGAAAGAGTGATTTGATAAGTATTGAGGGTAGAGTTAGGGGTAGAGGAAGACCTAAACTAACTTGGATGAAAACGATGAAAAAAGATATGATAGCTTGTGACCTTATAGAAGATATTGCACTAAACTGAGCAGAAAGGAAAACCAGGATTCATGTAGCCGGCCCCAACTAGTTGGGAAAAAGGCTTTGTTGTTGTTGTTGTTGTTGTTGTATATATCATACCTATTTAATTATGATCATTCTCTAATTGGATGTTGCTCTTTATATATAAATATGCACAAATCTCACTCTGATAAGACAAAATAACAAATTTGTTGAAGGAAACATAGAGCGGCAATATGATAAGACAGAAAGATTATCAAAAATTTGGAGGGTGTTTTGGTAACGTGATAATCTCGGTTATTATTTTATGTAGAGGAATTCACAAATCCCACCTTTTAAAGAATGTATATTTTCCACCTTTTAAAGAATGTATATCTTACCCAACAAAGAATTTTGATTTCCATTAAAAATTTAAGAATCCTTCGAAAACTATAGTCATATTCTACCGAACCTGATAATCTAGAAGGAAATTAGATTCTCTGGTCTGTTTTGTGCTCGGTCAAATTAAGCATTTAATTTGGGAAAAATCTTGTTATTGTTTATCTCCTAATTTTCTGTACATTCTCATTTAATTATTCTTTTCTCTTGTATTTTGCTTGGGGGTTGTTTCTTGTTTTTATCCTAATTTTTTTCTCAAATTTTTTTGAAGTTATAGTGATTGCTTTCCTATATAAGTAGTTCTTGACCTAGATTTATATTATTTTGACTGAATCTAGTTTTCCCTGTTTGGAAATGTGCTACCTGTCCAGTTGAATTACTTAACAAGGCGGGACCAAGTAATGAAAGATCAGTGTGCATGTGTGCATGCATAGAGATTACTTGTAGAAATAAGTCAAATCACCATCTTTAGCAAAATTGTTCAACTTCTTATTTGTATTAATACAGACATGAATATGAGAGAATTTTGTGTTTGATGTTGATTGTATATCTCTGTTTGCTTCAAACCTTCAACACAAGCTAATTATGAATGCATCTATCTATTTTATTTTTAGACTTTTTGAAAATGAGCCATATTTGTGTTAAAGAGCTCTTTTTGGTTTAAAGGAAAACTAGTAGTTAACATGTGTGATCCGCGTGAACGTTTTAACCAATATATAGTTTTTAAAGTAATATAATATAGCACGTGTTAATAAATACATATTTTTTAAAGTAATATAAAAAGTATAACGAGAGAGTTTGAGTTATACGTGTAATGCACATAAATTGGTAGATTTAAATAAAGTGTATAATGAGAGAGTTTGAGTTGCGCGTACAATACACGTAAAGCAGTAGATTTGCAAATAATGTAGTATATTTACAAATGACACTAAGGGCTTCTCCCATTATAATATTAGAGATTAGAGATATATGAAATATACCACCATATTTAATTAATAACATGTTAACAAACAACTTCAGAGTACTAGTTAAATGTACAAGGAGAAAACAACCTAACTAAACATGAATAAAACATACTCCTCCAACAAGCATGAACAAGCATGGGAGGGTGGAAAAGAAAACCATAAGAACATAATGACAACATACATAGTAAAGGAGATCCCTCCAACAAAGCCTTAGAAGTATGCATCTAACTAGTGGCATTCAATTGGGTGGTCTGGGTCGGGCCGAAACACGTCAGGCCAAGCCCAGAGGCAAGCAGGCCCGGGCCAGGCCACCCTCAAAATCGGGCCGGGCCCGAAAGTGCCAACCACTAGCCCAAACCGAGACCGACAGCCTAGATCCCAGTTTCCGGGCTGGTCTGGGCTGGGCTGGTGATTTTTTAAATTTTTCTTTATTTTCCTCAAGCTCACAATTAAAATAGAAAAAATATATAAAAAACTGTAAAAAAAAATTATGTATTATTTTTCGCAATTGTTGAAGTCTCGAATGGATTACAAAGGTAAAAATTTAAATTAAATAAACATTGTAATAATACATACAAAGATACAAAATTTTAAATTACAAGTTAAGGGGATGATTATAATCTAGAGTTCGAGAGAGTCTAGGGTAAGCGTCCGCTACACTGCAATAATCTTCAATATTCAATCTTTAATCTTTTTTGTTAGCTTCTAGTGGAAATTTGGTCTTCAATATTCAATCTTCATTCATCACTACTTGTTGAGTTTTCTTGTAATCCTTAAGTCATGTCCTTCGCTTTCATCTAATCTTCACTGTACACGAGCATCTCCAAAGACTTTGTCATCAAGCGATTCATTTGGTCGTTTAATATCCTTCCATCAAGAGAAAAACACTTTCCGATGCGACGGGGGACACCAAGAGAGTTAGAATATCTTTTGTCATATGAGAAAGAATAAGATAAGATGTTTCATTTTGTTTCCAATATGATAACACATCAATATTAAGTTCAATCGAAGGTTGTGCATTGTACCAATGTAATTCATTGGGCACAATAATCCTAGATTTTTCGATCTAATCAGATTCAATACATCATTTGTTCCATTCGAAAATGTACGATCCTTACCTATGGCGCTTGAAGAAGATAATGAACTTGTATGTTGTGTACAAGTAGATGCTAAATTTCTATCATAACTATTAGACAAACTATTTATTATTGACTCAAATTTATCTATAAATGCATGCTGGTCAAAGTTATCATTATCGTCTCTAACGTATTTCAATCAAATTCTCTGTACCCTTTTATCACATGATTCATTACACTAACATCACAAATATAACATAGGAATATGAAAAAAATATTTCAAAATTTTAATATAAGAAGAATAAACAATTGCTTCAATCAAAGGGTCACCCATCATTTCTTGAAAAGTTTTCATTATAGTAACAATTGAAGAAGTCGAAGAATAAGATTTTGAAAATTGCAAGGTTGCAAGTTGAAAAGGTTCTAAAAATTTGCCAAATTATCGGCGAAATTTTAATATTCGTCATTCATTTGAAAATTTTCCATATGCATTGTAATACGAAATTTTTTTATAAACTTTATGTATTCAAGAGCAACAAGAAATAGTTTGTAATTAGAATTCCAACGGTGTCTAACATCTATAATTTTTTTTGACATAATTTATTCTCTTAAGATTGCACCATTGTTTGAATGCTTGAAGAGTATGTCCACTCAAAGTTATGAAATGTGCACAATCTCTTAATCCACTCATATATTCGTCAACTAATTTCAATGCATCTCAAACACAAAGGTTGATAATATGACATGTAGATCTAACATGAAATATTTCAGGCTATGTAGGATGAAACACATCCCTTAATGCAGAAAAATTTCTTTTATTATTAGAGGCATTATCAAAACCAATGGCTAGAATTTTATCACAAATACAAAAAGTAGTGCAATCAGTAGTAATCAAATGACATGTTACGCAAATCATTGGAACATCGTTATAATCTTTCCAACAATCGGAGGTTTACGAAATCTTGTAAGTTAACGAATACAACATACCAATTAACATGTATTTAGCCTCTTTGTATACTTTGAAACAATTGGCTTTAACGGTGTTCTTAGGAATCCATTTGTAATGGGGTTTTTGGGCGATTTGATTAAAAGTCTCAAGGTTCTTACTATCAGATTAAGAAAATGGTAACCTATCCTTAATAATGAGTTTAGCCTTAATAATGAGTTTAGCCATTTCCATACATACGTACTACATTATGATCTTACTACGAGTCTCAAGGTTCTTACTATGACTATCTATGTAACTCCCTGTTCCAGTTGTACGTATTTTATTACGTAAATTTTTGTACTTCAATTTTCAGATCAATTTTATTTTTCTCTTTGAACTCTTTATCTAGAGCCAGAATATTTTTTTGGTCAATTCCATAATTTTGTGATTTTTTTCGATCGGAGTTTAAATACAAAGTCTAACCCTGATTAATCCTAATCCTAATTCTTAATCCAACAGCTAACCTAACTCTCCTACACCTTATTTTCTTCCTTCCTACGCTTCTTTTTCTCTCTCCCTATAATCCCCACTTCTGCATACGCCAACCTCTCCCCCCCATTTTTCTCATTCTACGCCTAACTCCCTCTCTTCCGTCAACCTCCCCTTCTGTATTCTTTTATATTTTTCTACACCCCCATCTCTTTATCCCCTTATTTTATACACACACCATGCATGCATGCACACTCATTATATATTATATATATATAATGTACACATTCATACACACTTTCATACACCATGCACATTCTATCTCTTTCATTTCTTTATATTTATATACACACATACACATACAGCACACTCCTATCCCTTTCTTTATATATATATACACACACACATATCACACCTCACCCTCATCTCTACGTCTCATTCTTCACTTCTCCTTCTCTTCCTATGCCTTCTTCACACCCGAGCACCACTTTATCCTCTACCTTCGAGCTGACGACTCCGCTTCTACGGTCCCGTGAACCCTGAAGAAAAACCCGAACTCACTCCGTATCTGCACGCCGCACCACCTTGTTGTTGTTGTCACTCACCGTTGTTACCGTTGCTCTCTCGTTGTCGTCTTGCTGCCATTCTTTCTGCCGTTGTGTCACCATCAGTTGTCGACGTCGCTTCTTCTTTTCGTGGTTAACACCACCACCGTAATCGTCACGTTATAAGGCAAGTATCTTGTACACTTTTTTGTTCTCGTACAAGTATTTTCCTTGAACTCGTGGCAAGTAGTCTAGTTATCATCATATTTTATTGTCAAATTTCATTCTAGGCACTTGTTCCATGCTATGTCAACTCAAGAGTGAACCGTTAAAACATTTCGAATCGTATTATTGAATATCAAATATTCAACCTTACTATCTCTAAATTTCTTGACCTTGAACTAAGAATTCGACCATGTTCCCGATACTGGATTAAAGATTTTTCACGTGAAAATCGTAACCCATCAAGTCCCGAATCTAGAACATCTTACGGTTTCTCAATCCGATGTATAGATTGTGAGATATCACGATTTTGGTACTGTCATATCGTAAATTCTTGAACCTGCACGAGATGACTAACCGGTCTCTTGTACTGAGAATTCGACCATGTTCCTGATACTGGATCGAAGAACTTTCTACATAAAAATCTTAGTCCTTCGAGTCTAGATATTCATAACATCTTACAGTTTCTCAATCTGATGTATAGATTGTGAGATATCGCAATTTTAGTATTGTGACTCTGAATTTCTAGAATGCGGGCGAAACATCGAAATCAGCGAAGAATGAATTTGTATGCATAGCTACTCTCTCTAGAATGTATCGTGTAAATATGCGTTGGAACCGGAAGAGCGTTTACTTTTTAGAATCTCTGACGGAATCGAATTTTCTTTTCTGCAACAACGTGAAAGTAAATTTGAATGCAGATATGTGATGTTGTCTAAAAATTCATCTCGACGTTTTTGCATATAAACCATTTTTGCATATAAACCCGTTATTTGTCATATTTAATGAATTGAACTATATATATTGTTGTTCTTGTAATAATAACTTGCATAGATATAATAGGTTGATAGATTTTTTCATATAATGCATTTTATACCACTTGATAATTCTATGATAACTACTCTCGATACATGTACCTGTTTCATCTCATACCATGATTACTGCCCTTGATATTTTTCTAGATAAAATGTCTTGAAATCACCGTTCCACTAGTCGTACCAACTGTATGTTCATAATTAATTATAAAAGAATAATAAGCTGGAATTATAAGGGTACGGCTTAGTAATGGACAATATAGGAGAGTATACTCTGAAGGGGGCCCGTGTTTCCCGAAATAGTGATTCTTGATTCTTAATTCTTGATTCTTGATTCTTGATTACACAATTCTTGTTTACACAATTCTTGATTACACAATTCTTGATTACATGTCTTGATACTATCACTGGAAGACCCGAGTATATAATCCTATAAAATTCACTACTTAAGTCTAAATATCACATGATTGACATGTACTGAACTTGTGGTATGGAATACAGGATTGCGTGCATTAGATAAGTTAATAAAACCGATAAACTTGAGATTTCCACTAAGCATGATTCTTGATTACATGACTCTTGATTCTTGATTACATGATTCTTGATCACATGACTCTTCATTACATGACTCTTGATTCTTGATTACATGATTCTTGATTACATGACTCTTCATTACATGACTCTCAAATCTTGATTACATGATTATTGATTAGCTAAGACTTGGTTATCAATTGATTATACTTTGAAATCTTGATTACACTAGTTTACGGTTATTAGTTACATGATCATATTGTCCCAGTTCCTTGCTTACTTCCATATTGTATTTGTACTTCTACTTCTTGACTCTTCCATGTTATATATTGTTATATTACTCAATTTACTATTTGTTGCTACTTTCTGCCCGAAACTTGCTCTAACAGGTACTTTTCTATTTTTCTTTGAGTTAATAATTATACAGGTACTGATGGACCCGCAGAATAGACTTTCTAGATGATCGTTGCTGCTTTATTACTACATCATGTTGTTTTTCTTTCAATCGCTATTTTATCTAGTTTTTATAGCGAACTGCTTATCGTACTGTTTTAATTATGGCACCTTGTATTTCTGGGCAACTTGACCCGATGTTGATGTATTATCTGGATGATGGTTATTTTATTTTCAGCTCATGTGATAATTATATTTTTCTGCATAAATATGTTATAAATATCTTGTTGAGCTTATAATTGTATAGCTTATGGATAATGATTTTCATTCGCTGGACCTCAGTTGCGTGCCTGTATTTCCGTATAGTGGAAAGCGGGGCATGACAATCTATATGACCGAACTTAGGGTGGATCTTTTGTTGGGTTATAGTGTCTTCTAATAAGTCTAGGTGTGCTTTAACTAAGTATCGCCTAAGTGTGCCCGTCCCTTCACCCACTTTTCATTTGTACGTACTTTTACACTTGTTGCATACTTTATGCCCCTATTTTGGATTTGATTGAGATGGAACAAATGTGATATGTGTGGACTACGGTTGTTTCACCTATATGTTTTTAGGTAGAAAAAGAAGAAGTGGGGAGACCGGTGCCTTGTGTTTGTGTTTGTGTTTGAGTCTCTTCAACAAGAATTTCTTCGTTTTGTGTTTAAGTTTGTGGAAACTCCGGAATACTATCAAACTCTTTAATACTATCGCTTTCTAATAGTAAATGTGGATTTCAAACAAAAAGTGTGGGAGATGTATTAGACCTACTATTGGTGGATTCTTTTCCACTATGGCAATATGATCATGATGATGTCATTTGTTTGTGTACGAAACTTCAAAATTTTATATGTAAAGTTATATAAGAAATTACAACTTACAAGATATAAATTAATAACTAAGTATAATGAACTATAAATAATGAAAATTGATATTGTAACCACACTAGAAGAATAGCAAGAGAAAGTTGAGAAGCTTCTTGATTGTTTCTTCACTTGAGTCACTTCTTTTCATGCAAAGATTGCAAGAGAGTTGAGAACTTGAGATGATTGTTTCTTAAATTGAATCAATTCTTTTCTTCTTAAGATTGCAAGAGAGTTCAGAAATTGAGACTTGGTTTAATTCAGAATGAATTATAGGTTGTTGAATTTTTTTTTGAATGAATAAAGCTAGTTGAAAGAACTGTTTGGAGATTTTTGAGTGAAGAAAATGGAATGGGAGGGTGGGATGGCTATTTATAGATTTTCTTTATTTTCAGGTTTCCAAAATTTTCCCAAAAAATAGTTGTTTATAACGTTTTGGGGGGGCAAAAATGTAATCACAAAACATCCACACACAAAAAAACCCAACGTCGGCCCGGGCTAGTCGACCGTTGGGCCGTTGGGAAGGGGAGGGCCGAACGTTGGGCCCACCCGAGCTTAACCAACCCAAACCATGTCAGTCCGGTTTGGGTCAGGTCGAAGCGGTTTCAGGTCCAAAGTGGTTCGCTTCAGACCGGGCCGCTTTGGGCCTTCGGTTGAACCGAACTAAAATGCCAAAATTGGCAGTCTGAGCCTGGGCCTGGTAGGTTCACACCTGTCCGGGCCAGTTTTGGGCTCGATACTGGTCGATCCGAGAGGGCAGCGGGCCGACCCGGCTCAGTTGCCACCCCTACTAACTACCAATGCTCCTCAATCCAGTGTTGGTTCAATCTCAATCTCTTCATCATCGTACTCCTCGGTCTGGAAGTTATATGTGGATGATATGCTATTGGCTGGTTCATCTATGAAGAAAATTAATGAAGTAAAAAAGTTGCTAGTTTCTCAGTTTTCTATGAAAGATTTGGGGAGACAAAGTAAATTCTTGGCATGAAAATTAAGTTAGTTGTATGTGAAGATAGTGTTGAAGTGGTTCAATGTAGATGGTGTGAGGATTTTACTTATTCCTTGGGTGCACACTTCAAGTTATCTATAGACTTGTGTCCTGCATCGGAGGCAGAAATAAAGTAAATAACTATAGTTTCTTATGCCTCAGCAGTTGATAGTCTTATATATGTGATGGTGTTTACAAGACCAGATATCACACATGCAGTGGGAGTTGTTAGCCGGTAATCAAAAATCCAGGTAAATAGCAATTGGATGCAGTGAAGTGAATTTTTATTTTTTACTGGCACTTCAGATCATTCTTTATGTTTTGGGGGTTGTTCATTACGGATACATGATTATGTCGATGCGGACTTTTGCGGTGATCGTGATGGTTGTAGCAGTACTACAGGATATATATTCAAAATTAGAGGTACTGGTGTGAATTTGGCGTCTCAGTTACAGAAAGTTGTAGCACAGTCAACGACAAAGTTAAATTATTCGGCACTTACAAAGTCTTCAAAGGACATGTTATGGATTTTGGACCTCATGGGTCAGTTGTGTGGAAAGAAACCCATAGGGGATCTGTGGTGTGACAGAGTGCATTATTCTTGGCAAAAACTTGACATTCCATTATAGAACTCGACATATTCAGATGAGATATCACTTTATCATGATGGCAATTGAAAAGATGTCGTTAAAGCTATCTAAGATTCTTCGCATAAAGAATCTGTCTGAAATGCTCACAAAGATAGTGGATTGCAAGAACCATCAGTTTTGCTATTCTGCTATCGGGTTGTCTCCAAGTTGATTGATGGGAGACTCGCAGTGGTACATGCCTTAAATAGGCCAATAGAGAACTGAAGAACATGTTAGAGACGTTTTGTATATGTCTCCAAGTGAGAGATTGTTAAGATTTGTGGATCCGATACATGAGCACAATGGTTTAAAGAAGTAGAAGAAACAAGGCAACAAAGAAACAACAGCAGTAAGGCTTGCAAGAAGCAGTCAATTGCTTTCTTATTGCAACCGATAGCAACTGGCCGATTTGCACTCGACAGACATTTGACAGTCGTCTGCAACCGCAACCAACAACCGATCTCTCTAACTTGCTCTAGTCACAAACAGTCGACTGCGTATTAGAGCAGTCAATCGCAAAGACACAGATTTGGAAAATTTGTCGACAGGTGAGATTCATTCTTGTGAAATTCTATATGTATTGTATGGTGTATGATTATAGGGTTATTCTATCATTGTTCTATTAGGGAAAAGTGATTGAACAACCGTTCTTGAGAGAGGAGAGTGGAGAAAAACCCTCCACCGTAGTGGTGAGATCTTGAGTGATTATAAACATGTTTCTTTTCATATTCTCTTGTGGAAATCGTAGAAGTGTCCTCTGTGCAGGGAAGTAACCATTGGCCATTGCATTAGGTGAACCACGGTGAAAATCTCGTGTGTCTGTGTGTTGTTGTCGTAGTTTATTTGTATTTCTTTGATTCGATTACTTGTTTGCATCTAAGGTTGGGGTATTGAAATCAACAATGGATCCTCTACCGATATGAACAATTATATATATAGGGTCTTTAATTCCATTTCTTAAAGAAGGATTATCAAGATTACTGTGGGGAAAAAAATTTGCTGGAAATTAGATGTTGGATCAAATAAATGATGGTCCGGAGATGTTTCTAAACTGATCGTTGTTTTACTTAGGAAGGCTTGTGGTTGAATTTGATAGGATGAAGAGTAGGACAAAGCTAACAGCTAACATTGATTGAGACTTTAAAGAGCAACAAAATGGTTCTTCTAGTTTAAACTGAGATTTTTCTTATGATATAACAGATCTATATACGTTGTTAATTATGAGTTGAAGATCATTTGGAATGTTTAATGGCTTGTGGTTCAAATATGTACGCCAAGAGTATGCCAAAAGCTAACACTGATTGAAGCTCTAGTGAGCGACTCAATGGTTCTTAACAGTTTTGACAGAGATGTTCTTAACAAAGCTGAATGACCACCAGCACTACAGGAAAATGGGGCAACCCCGATGACACATTAGCGATGAATTAATTGCACTGGGAAAGCGCAGTTTCCCGTTGAAATTATTTTCATCGCTAACTCTTCATTGGAGATTTGCATTCCTCGATGATAATAGTTGGATCCCCGTTGAAATTATAGTGTTTATATAGAAATTATAGCTTCATTGAATTCAACATCTTGCTGCGGCGGTAACCCTGGTAGATCTTTCAAGAATACCGTAGGAAAATCCCTGACAACTGGAATGCTTCTGACTTTATTTGGACTCATCAACTTAGATACCATTGCAGCAACTTTCGGGTTCTTCTTCTCCCCTGAAAAGTCACTGAGGGTCCTCCCGGTACTTTCACTAATACCTCTTGGTTCTTGCATTCAATTGTGGCATCATATATTGTCATCCAATCAATGCCAACGATCACATCCACACCCAAGACTTGCAGTTCAATGACATCAATAACAAAAAAACTCCTACCAATCTCGATATCACAGCCCTCGTAATACCGATTAGCAATCAACTCTTCCCCTGATGGTGTTGCCACTGACAAGACTTTGCCTGGAAATACTTTAGGTTCCGCACCTAAAACTTTAGCAAAATTGGGCGACACAAATGTATGCGAAGAACCAGTATCAAATAAAATTTTTGCTTTTATTCTATTAATTAAGACAAATCCTGTTACATGAAAAATGATACTCAAATCTTCAATTTATTTTTAAACAAAGTTTTACATAATACATCAAATAAATGAATTTAAAATTCTTGCATACCCTGGATCACATCTTCTAAGTTACCCGCATCCTCCTCAGTTAATGCGAACACTCGCCCCTGGCTCTGGAATTTGCCTCCTCTTGCAACTTCCTTCTTCAACTGTGGACAGTTTGGTCTAATATGCCCTTCACGACCACACTGATAACAAGACCGCACCTTAGGTGGCTAGGTGCATGCTGACTGATAGTGGCCTGCCTCTTCATAGTTGAAACAAGTCACCCCTTGAATTGCAGGTGCCTTCTTCTCTAGCCTACTGAACCTTCTCTACTTCACTGGGAACTTCTTTCCACTCTGATTTGCTGCTGATCTCTTGTTCCTGTTCTAGGTCTTCTGTTTCTTCTAGAACTGATCCATATCTTCTGCTATCATTGCTGGCCTCCTGACCAGCTTATCAAATCTTCTGATGCCGAATCGTATCATTCGGGACCTCAAATTTGGCCTCAAGCCTTGCTTGAATTTCTTGGCCTTCTTCGCTTCATCAACTATCAGCTCTGGTGCATACCTTCACAGCTGGGCGAACTTAGTCTCAAATTCACGCACAGATATGTGGTCTTGTTGTAGGTTCAAGAATTTCGCTGCCTTCTTCTCCTGAATATCCAGATGAAAGAAACGATCCTTGAACTCCTCCAGAAAAGACTCCCAAGTCACCTATTCACCCCCAAAAGTCCTCTTCACTGACTGCCACCAGACGCCAGCATCCTTCTCTAACTGCCTCGTAGAAAATTTCACCTTGTTGGCTGTTGGGGTTTCCAGAACTTCGAAGACTACCTCCATCTGTCTAATCCAATCATCAGCCTCATTTGGATCAGACTGCCCTTCAAAAATAAGCGGCTTCATCCGCTTGAAGGACTCAACCTGCTTAATTGGATCAGCATTAACAAGTACTGGTCCAGCCCCTTGATTCTGATTCCAAGTCATGTTGGCTGCCATGAATGTGTTCAATGTCTGATACACCCTGGCAATTTTCGTCTCTAGATCAAGTCTGGCCCCCTGGGAACTCTTAGCCCCATCACCATTTCTACCATTCCTGGTCCTGGGTCCTTCCATTATACTAAATACTGCAAAATGAGGAAAAAACAAGAGCATCACAACACAATTCATATACACATCAATACCTTACGGAAAAATTTCAATCATACCCCAAACCAATTCATCTTGTTTTTAATTCTATATGATACTCACACTCTAATGTCCACACCTAGGTACTCATGCTCTAATGTCCACCTAGTTGTATTCGTATACCATGTTTTCATTAATATTGAAGCATGCTCTGTTACCAAAACTCTGTAGTGCCTCAAATTTCCAATAAATAAATATGAAAATACATGGCATAATTCCCAGCATCTACCTCAATGTAATAGTAAACATAGCAAACACAGAATTTTTTTCCACTTTTATTACATCAATTGTTTACATAGCACAGTAGAAAACAAACACCTTGAATTAGAATTTCTTTCTTTTACAACACATACTTTTGCAATTTGCATAAGCCATAATATCATTCCACCACATGCATCTAATTTCCAAGATAATGGTACCTATCTGTGAAACATGAGGCTAGAGATAACCCTAATCCCCAAAACTACGGGGCCAACCATAACGGTGTGAGTGACATCAAAAGAAATATAATTTAAACGAAACATAAAGAATAAATTCATAATCAACACATTCCCATAGTAGTAACAAAATGGAATATGAAATAACGATAAATATAGCATGAAAACATCAAGTGCAGGAAAACATAAAACATCATGCATAATACAAGTCAAGAAAACACAAATACAGTATGATGACTCTCTAATTCATACTTGTCAGATTCTATGCAGTCCATACTATATAGGTCCGGTGCAAGCCCTTATCGTTCTCCACTTTATAGGGTTAAATCCCTCGTTATGTAACTAATCCTACAATGGTGATAGAAACAAGATCTAGAATACTCCTCGAATAGGCCTAACAACCCTCGATGCGCAAGCATCAAGTAAGCATAGCTCTAATTCCGGAGAATCACCTCCTTGCTGTGTACCCCACGAATAGGCCTACCGACCCTCGACGAGCAGATACACAATACATTTCCCGAATAGGCCTGTCGACCCTCGACGTGCGAATGCACCGTATGTTCCGTGAATAGGCCTGCCGACCCTCGACACGCGAACATACAAACTGTCCTCTAGACATTCCGTGAATTGGCCCGCCGACCATTGACACGCGAATATATTAGGGACACAACAACACACAGTCGTAGACTACATCCGTTGGACTAACAACAGAGCCCATACTTACGTTTTCCAAGTTCTATCACATCTTCACTAGTGCCTGTCCTTAGGTTGATTATTATTATTTAAAACACAATCCCCCCTCCTCCCCCCCCCCCCCCCACCCGAGTTGGTGTACCCTAACAAACTTAATTCCACCAAAACAATCCCAAGGCCCCAACTGGCCAATATCCACAAAATCTCATCTGTCGGTTTACAGAATTTCTACTCAACCTCTAGAGACTCACAACTCGAATATCAACACAAAATCTTTCATTAAAACTCTTAATTCCATCATTAATTCGTTTATATAAAGAAAACTTCTTTAACCAAACAATTCCAAATTTATCCAAACACTCACAAATTTCCAGAAGTAAAATATGAGTTTAATCCACTCGAATAACTAAATTTCGCAATTAGAAATCATAGAAAAGTCACAAAACGTCAATATCTTGAAACCATATATATATTTGGCCTCCTAAAGTCGTAGAAATACCAATTAAATTCCATTATTAATCAAAATATAACTCTCTGTAAAATACAGTAATCTATAGCAAAAACTTCATCTAAAATAGTAGATCAATAATTCATAAGTTCGAAGAAATAATCGTTCAAGAAATCAGCAAGAAAACTCAACAAAGAAACACTAACAGCAGGTGTCGGTCGACCGACATCTTAGTTCAAACAGTGGCAGTCGACTGACATGCTAAAAATCCAAAAATCCGTAATTGATAGTCGACAGTCAATTCAAGCGTTGTTCTTGGGGGTCGACCGTCAAGCCAAAAAGACAGCACTTTAAATTTCGTGCACTTTTCAATCTGATACATGGTTTTAAATCTTTAAAAAGCATGAATTCGTGAAATTAAAATCCTGAGATGATCAAATACAACTTGTTTAATATACTGCAGTTCATAAATCAAATCAACCTCTCAACAAATTCACAAAAGAGCAATTTTTCATCAAAACTCTTCAAATCTGGAATGTAAATATCTATAAGTGTACATATGTGTATATGCATCAGTAGCTTCATCAAAATTCATTGTATATGAGTAGTATAATGTTTCAAATCAAATATAAGTATTGATGTAGGTCAAAATCCACTTGAAAATATCACAAAACTCAAAAATCCACCTTTTGGCCTACACCATCAAACCCGATTATCAAAACCCAACTTCAGCACATAAAAACTAAATATTTTATCCCAAAACCGCTCTGGCAATTCATCAAACACATACAAAACTAATTAAATTCAATTTGCTCTTGACTATATGCATCTACAACATTCATTTATCAAGTTCCATCCAGTCAAAAACATTTAAATAGAAAGTATATATACATACACTGTAAAGAATCCATCTTTATTCACTTTATGCATTATAAGTCTTACAAACCCATTCTATACCATCAATTCAGCAAGAAGATGAAGGAAGACAACATACCCATGATTCCTACTGAGTTCTTAACATTCTTAAGTCATTTATATAGAGATTTTATTCATCAATTGCATAACATTCATAAAGGTTCCACTTTTAACTATCCGTCCATCAATATATTCATTATATCATCATACAATCATCTATCATGCATTCTACTAGTCAAATCATCATATATAACATGCATAGATCAATAAGAAATCAAACATATGTCACTCACCTTATTGAAGAATCAACGAAAATAATAAAGAAATAAGAAAAGCTCATCCTTTCGCAAAAATCCAAGAACCTTGCTTCGAAATTCCAAGAAAATCAATAATAAAAATCTCCTTTTGTTTTGTGCAGAGGAGGGACGGCTGTAGCAGCCCCCTATATAGCCGAAATCTAGAGTATTAAGGTTTTGAGAATATTTTACAAAATATTCTTTTAGAATCTATCTTTACACATATGGATCCTTCATACTAGGTAACTAGATTAACCAATTTAATTGAGATTAAATCAAAAATATCCCCTCATATCTGGTCGGGATATGTTTCAACTCTAGAAAATCAATTTTGTAATTTTTTTGCCTCAAAGTGGCAATTTTGCAAAAAGACCATTTTTAATAAATTAGCAAAATAAATCAAGTCTATTAGAACAAAAATTAGACTCTTTACCTCTGAGTTGGCCAGACATCATGCTTAGCCCAGAAATCCAAAAATATGGAGTTTTTACCCCTAAGTGGTAATTTTGCACAAAAGCCCTTCTTTTTGTAATATTTGCAAACATGCCGAATAAAAATAAAAAAAATTCCAGAAAATTCATAAATAATACCTACTAATAAATACTAGGTTTTCCCAAAATATTTTCTGACTTTGAGTTTCCCAAGAAAATATTTGCATGTGTTTTGCATGTGCAAAAAGATAAATTTCAGAAAAATATTTATTAAATCCACAAAAATCACTTTAATTCATTTATTAATCTCAAAAACATTATTTAAAATTCTAGCGTGTTACATCACTCCCTCCTTAGAATAGTTCTGTTCTCAGTACTACTACTAATAGAGACCAAACAATATAAGCAAAAGAAAATGCAATCACATAAATGGAAATACAGTTTAAAGAATACCGTCATATAAGAGAATACAACTTCATCAAAAGAATACAATCATACAAAAAGCTCAGGAAAATGCTTGTGCATGCGATCCTCCTGCTCCCAAGTAGCTTCTTCAAACAGCTCGTTCCTCCACTATACCTTGACCATAGGTATCATCTTATTCCTCAACACCTTCTCCCGACGGTCAACAATCTCTACAGGATGCTCCTTGTAACTCAAGTTCAGCTGTAATCCTTCAGAAACTTCCGTCGACTAATGACTCTGATCTGGCACATACTTCCTCAACATCGACACATGGAACACATCATGCACTTGTGCCAATTCCTCTGGTAGTTCCAACTTATATGTCGTCTTACCAATCCACCTCAAAACCCTGTATGGCCCAATGTAACTGGCGCCAATTTGCCTCCCTTTCCAAACCTGATCACTCCTTTAGTCGGAGACACATTGAGAAAGACTGCATCCCTAATCTCAAACTCTAAGTCCCTTCGTCGAGTATCTGCGTAACTCTTCTGCCAACTCTGAGCCTCGACTGACCTCTTACGAATCAGCTCGATCTTCTCCGATGTCTGCTGCACAATCTCAGGCCCAAACATCTACCTTTCACCAACATCATACCAACAAACGGGTGTCATGCACTTTCTCCCGTACAGAGCTTCATACGGAGCCATACCGATACTTGCATGGTAACTGTTGTTATAGGCGAACTCATCCAATGACAAGTACCCCTCCCAACTGCCCCCAAAATCCCTAATACAAACCCTCAGCCCTCCAATACCTGATTCACCCGTTCAGTCTGACCATTGGTCTGCAGATAAAAAGCAGTACTGAAATCGATTCTGGTACCCAAGGCTACTTGCAAACCCTTGATGTGAACCTCGCATCCCTTTCAGAAATAATCGACACAGGAACCCCATGAAGTCTCACAATCTCATCAATGTACAGCTCTGCCAGTTTCTCCAACGACCAAGTAATCTTCATAGACAGAAAGTGAGCTGACTTGATCAAACGATCAATAATAACCCAAATTTAGTTGTTGGCCTTCGGACTCCTCGGTAACTCCGTGATGAAATCCATGCTGATACTCTCCCACTTCCATTCCGGAATAGGCAATGGCTGCAACAAGCCTCCAAGCCTCTGATTCTCTGCTTTGATCTGCTGGCAAGTCAGACACCTTGCCACAAAGTCTGCCACATCAAGCTTCATACAAGACCACCAAAAGTGTTGTTTGATATCCTTGTACATCTTTGTGCCTCCAGGATGCACTGACAACAAGGTACTGTTTGCTTCCTGCAAGATACTCTCCTTTAAATCTGCATTCTCCGGCACACACAACCTCTCACCCATCCATAGATTTCCATCTTGGACACGGAACTCTGATAACTTACCTTCAAAAATATTCTGCAACATCCTCTGAATATCTGCATCTGATTTCTAAACCTCCATAGTCTGCTCTCTCAAAGAAGGCTGCAACCTCAAATAAGCCAAAGATGCTCCCAAACCCTAAAGTACCACCTCAATACCTGCCTGATTTAACTCTTCTGCCAACTCTCTCTCAGTAGTGATCAAACTCGACAGACAGACTGCTCTTTCGACTAAGCCCATCGGCCACCACATTCACCTTGGCTGGATGATACTTGATCCCAGGATGAATGTCTTCCAACACTTCCAACCATCTCCTCTACCGAAGATTCAGATCCCTCTGCTGATAAATGTACTTCAGGCTCTTGTGGTCGGTATACATGGTGACCTTCTCTCCATATACATAATGCCTCCACTACTTTAAGGCAAAGGTAATAGCTACCAATCCTAGATCGTGCATTGGATAGTTTTTCTCATGCGGACGCAACTGCCTCGAACCATATGCAATAACCTTCCCTTCTTGGATCTAGACGCACCCCAAACCCCTGAGCGACGCATCAATGAAGATATCATAGTCCTTCCCAGAATGTGGCAAAGTTAGGATATGCGCAGTCGTCAACTTCTCATTTAGCTCTAGGAAACTAGGCTCACACTTATCAGTTCAAGTGAAGGCCACATTCTTCTTAGTCAACCCTGTCAAAGGAACTGCAATCTGTGCATAGCCCTGAATGAATCTCCTGTAATACCCAGCCAATCCCAAGAAACTCCTAACTTCCTTCACTGTCGTTGGCCTGGGCCAATTTTTCACTGCTTCAACCTTCTGAGGATCGGTGGCCACTCCCTCCTTAGAAAGGATATGACAAAGGAAAGCTACCTCGAACTTCCAAAACTCACACTTCGACAGCTTGGCATACAAGTTATGTTCCTGTAACTTCTTCAATACCTTTGCCATGTGTTTAGAGTGCTCTTCCTCCGACTTGGAATATACTAGAATATCATCAATGAATACCACCACGAAGGAATCAATAAACAATCGCAAGATCCGGTTCATCATGTCTATAAATACTGCCGGTGCACTCGTCACTCCGAATGGCATCACCAAAAACTCATAGAGCCTATGACGAGTTCTGAAAGCTGGCTTGCTTACATCTCCCTCCTTAACTCGGACCTGATGATACCCTGACCGCAGATCAATCTTTGAATGTACAGCTTCTCCCTGAAGTCTATCAAATAGATTATCAATCCGTGGAAGCGGATACATGTTCTGAATGGTCACCGTGTTCAACTCCCGGTAGTCAATGCACATCTTCATTGACCCATCCGTCTTCTTTACTAACAACACTGGCGCACCCCACGGTGAAGTACTCGGCCTGATGAATCTCTTACTCAGTAATTCCTCAACCTGCTTCTTAACTTCATCCTACTCTACACGTGCCATCCTGTACGGAGCCTTAGAAACTAGAGTACTTCCTGGATGAACATTGATGCAGAACTCAACATCGCGCTGCGGCAGTAACCCTGGTAGATCTTTCAAGAATACCGTCGAAAAATCCCTGACAAATGGAATGCTTCTGGCTTCATCTGGAATCATCAACTTAGATGCCATTGCTGCCACTTTTGGGCTCTTCTTCTTCCCCTGAAAAGTCACTGCGGGTCCTCCTGGTGCCTTCACCAATAACTCTTTGTTCTTGCATTTATTTGTGGCATCATACATTACCATCCAATCAATGCCCACGATCACATCCACACCCAAGACTTGCAGTTCAATGAGATCAATGCCAAATAATCTCCCACAAATCTCGATATCATAGCCCTCGTAATACCGATCAGTAATCAACTCTTTCCCTGATGGTGTTGCCACTAACACGACTTTGCCTGGAAATACCTTAGGTTCCACACCTAAAACTTTAGCAAAATTGGGCGACACAAATGTATGTGAAGAACCAGTATCAAATAAAACTTTTGCTTTTATTCCATTAATCAAGACAAATTCTGTTACATGAAGAATGATACTCAAATCTCCGATTTATTCTTAAACAAAGTTTTACTTAATGCATCAAATAAATAAATTTAAAATTCTTTCATACCCTAGATCACATCTTCTAAGTTACCCGCATCCTCCTCAGTTAATGCGAACCTGCCCCTGCCTCTAGAATTTGCCTCCGCTTGCACCTTCCTTCTTCAACTGTGGACAGTTTGAACTGATATGCCCTTCACGACCACACAGATAACAAGACCGCACCTTTGGTGGCTTGGTGCATGCTGACTGATAGTGGCCTGCCTCTCCACAATTGAAATAAGTCACGCCTTGAATTGCGGGTGCCTTCTTCTCTGGCCTACTGAACCTGCCCTACTGCACTGGAAACTTCTTCCCACTCTGATTTGCTATTGGCCTCTTGTTCCTGTTCCAGATCTCCTGCTTCTTCTAGAACTGATCCATATTTCTTTTGTCATTGCTGCCCTCCTGACCAGCTTATCAAATCTTCTGATGCCCAACTGTATCATCCGGGACCTCAAATTCAGTCTCAAGCCTTGCTCGAATTTCTTGGCCTACTTCGCTTCATCAACTATCAGCTCTGGTGCTACCTTGACAGCTAGGCGAACTTAGTCTCATATTCGCGCACTGACATGCTGCCTTGCTGTAGGTTCAAGAATTTCGTTGCCTTCTTCTCCTAAATATCCAGATGAAGAAAATAATCCCTGAACTCCTCTAGAAAAGCCTCCTAAGTCACCTGTTCACCCCCAAAGGCCCTCTTCACTGATTGCCACCAGATGCCAGCATCCTTCTCTAACTACATCGTAGAAAATTTCACCTTGTTGGCTGCTGGGTTTCCAGAACTTTAAAGACTACCTCCATCTGTCTAATCCAATCATCAGCCTCATTTGGACCAGACTGCCCTTCAAAAACAAGCGGCTTCATCCGCTTGAAGGACTTAACCTGCTTAATTGGATTAGCATTAACAAGTACTGGTCCATCCCTTTGATTCTGTTCCGAATCATGTTGGTTGCCATTAATGTGTTCAAGGTCTGATACACCCTGGCAATTTTCGTCTTTAGATCAAGTCTGCCCCCCTGGGAACCTTCAGCCCCATCAGCATTTCCACCCTTCCTGGTCCTGGGTCCTGCCATTATACTGAATACTCCAAAATGAGGGAAAAATTTAGATTGTCACAACACAATTCATATGCACATCAATACCTTATTGCAAAATCTCAATCATACCCCAAACAAATTCATCTTGTTTTTAATTCTATGTGATACTCACAGTCTAATGTCCACACCTAGGTACTCACGCTCTAATGTCCACCTAGTTTCATTTTTATACCATGTTTATCATTACTATTGAAGCATGCTCCAAACTCTGTAGAGCCCCAAATTTCCAATAAATAAATATGAAATTACGTGGCACAATTTCTACCATCTACCTCAATGTAATAGTAAACATAGCCAACACAGATAATTTTTCAACTTTTATTACATCAATTGTTTGCATAGCATAGCGGAAAATAAACACCTTGAATTACAATTTCTTTCTTTTACAACACATTCTTTTACAATTTGCATAAGTCATAATATCATTCTACCACATGCATCCAATTCCCATTCTAATGGTACCTACCTGTAAAACATGAGGCTAAAGATAATCCTAACTCCCAAAACTATGTGGTCAGCCATAACGGTGTGAGTGACCTCAAAAGAAGTATAATTTAAATGAAGCATAAAGAATAAATTCATAATCAACACACTCCTACAATTGTAACAAAACGGAATATGAAATAATGATAAATAAAGCATGAAAACATAGTGTGTAGGAAAACATAAAACATCATGCTTAATACAAGTAAAAAAAAAATGCAGTATGATGACTCTCTAATGCATACTTGTTGGATTCTATGCATTTCATACTACATAGGTCCAGTGCAAGCTCTTATCGTTCTCCACTTTATAGGGTTAAATTCCTCGTTAGGCAACTAATCCTACTACGGTGATAGAAACAAGATCTAGAATACTCTGCGAATATGCCTAACAACCCTCGATGCGCAAGCATCATGTATGCATAGCTCTAACTCTGGAGAATCACTTCCCTGCCATGTACACCACGAATAGGCCTACTGACCCTCGACTTGCAGATACACAGTACATTCCACAAATAGACCTGCCGATCCTTGACGCGCGAATTCACCATTTGTTCCGTGAATAGGCCCGTCGACCCTCGACATGCGAATATATTAGGGACATAACAACACACAGTCCTAGAATACATCCGTTGGACTAACAGCAGAGCCTATAATTACGTTTCCCAAGTTCTATCACATCTCCACTGGTGCCTGTCCTTAGGTTGATTATTATTAATTAAAACACAATTTCCCCCTCCCTAGATTTGGTGTACCCTGTCGGACTTAATTCCACCAAAACAACCCCAAGGTCCCAACTGGTCAATATCCACAAAATCTCATCTGCCGGTTTACAGGAATCCCACTCAACCTCTAGAGACTCACAACTCGAATATCAACCCAAAATCTTTCATTAAATCTCTTAATTCCATCATTAATTCGTTTATATTAAGAAAACTTCTTTAACCAAACAAATCCAAATTTATCCAAACACTCACAAATTTCCAGAACTAAAATCTGAGTTTAATCCGCTCGAATAACTAAATTTCACAATTAGAAATCATAGGAAGGCACCAAACGTCAATATCTTAAAATCCATATATATATTTGGCCTCCTAAAGTTGTAGAAATACGAATTAAATTTAATTATTAATCAAAATATAACTCTCTGTAAAATACAGTAATCTATAGCAAAATCTTCATCTAAAACAGTAGATCAATAATTGTCACGCCTCGCTTCCCAAAAGAGAATACGGAATATGGATACGCGACAAAAGCCCAGCGAATGATTTTCATCATCCATAAGCTGTTCAAGAATCTTTACAACATTCATAAGAAACATCAGAGTCAGAAGCAAAAGAATTAACCAATAAGCACATATGAACCAAAATACCAACAAGAATACTTGAAACAAATTATACAAATCTCAAATAGTTATGATCTGAATAAAACAAATATCCTAGGTCACATTGCCCAAATACAAGAATAAATCTAAGTCTCAAAATACAATATTCTTCCAGCAAGCTACAAGAGATAATAATAATAAAATGCAGCACTAATACTTTATATCACCAATACTGTCTGGAACCTGTTCTCCAAAGTCTGCAATTCAATAATTGCAGGGAAGAGGGAAAGAGAAAACAAGTACCCGTCAATTGCAAGTTACGGACCACTTATAATGTAAAATACAAGTACATGGGAAAACTAACTAGCAACATGGTATAAACATGATGTCAAAATAACAACTAACATGGCAAAGTGAACAAGTGAAAATGGCAAGAATCAAGTGTCAAGTGATCAAGTAGCATGTAAACATGCATCAAGTGTCAAGTATCAAGTCTCATGTAAACAAGTCTCATGCATCATGTAGTCAAGTATCAAGTAAGCATGTATCATGTTCAAGTATCATGTTCAAGTCTTACGTTCAAGTTTTGTAGTGATTACTATCTAGGTAGCGCTTCATGCAGCCTACCTTACATGGTTGCTACAACAAACAGTTTCGCTTTAGATTTCATAGTGGACCATAGAGGGCAATGTACTCAGGGACAAATCAAGTAATTGAGCTCCAAGCTCCAAGTATCATGTATCATGTATCATATAATCACGTGTCAAGTTGTGCGAGTGGTAAGTATCGTGTCTTGCGTGCAAGTGTCAAGTAACCACGTGTCAAATATCGCGTCTCGAGTAATCACGTAGGATCAGTGAATCCCCTTTCGAGTACACATTTTGGAATTATCCACTATTAGATCTGTCCCTTAAATCCCGCCTTGGTTATTATTATTAATGTCAAAAAAGCATGTATATGTGCAAAATATATCAAGATAAACATGGCATGATCATGTGGCAAGTTCAAGTTGCAAGGTAAACATGTACGAGTGCAAGATAATACATGAAAGAATAAAATATCCAAATCTCAAGTTCAGGACAGCAAGACCATACTGTAGTAAAATAATGATTTTTAGTGTTACAAGCATGAAAATCTAAATCCGTCAAAACTTCTAGAAAATCGACTTCCAACCAAATCCAGAGAGTATAAATAAGTCATATATTAATTCACAAAAACATACCTCAAAATTGATTTGAATACAGAGAATATGTTCAGTCAGAAATCAGGAAAACGAATTCAAGAGCAGGAAAACAGCATGAAAAAACAGTAAATAAATCCACGAAAAATCTGGGGTATTCCCCTATATGTCCAGTACCTGAATATAAAGTTTCAGAATTTTCTAGTAAAATTAGATCAGTTATCAAAAATCATAAAACATCAATAAACGATAGTTTGGCAAATCTGGAATTTTCAACACTACTATACGAAAACTATAATATCTCGCAACCAGTGAAACGAAATCCAAATCCTCCAAAGGAAGATGAAAATAGACAAAATATATTATCTTTCATATTTCACAAGAATTTTTCATACAGTGGAAGGAAATAGGGTGAAAATACGATTCTTTACAGAACATCGAGTAAAATACAGCAAGTATAGTTTTCACAAAGGAGCATGAAACGACATATAAAACTCACCAATAAAATTCACCAAAATTCTGGGTAATCCATAACTAGATAAAGAAATACTGAACAATGTTTTGGATCAAAATAATATGTGTATCGCAGTTATTAAAATGATTTAGTCATCAAAAACACCAAGAAACGAAATCTGGAAAAGATCGACACCTCTGTAGTAAAACAGTCATATTTCACACATACGAAAATGAAATCAAGTAAGGTCAGAAGGGTTTGAAAATAGACAAAATTCCCTAAAACTCTTGTTTTATACAGAAATTAAGATACTGACTTCAAGACAGTCCAAAACAGCAAACAAAACAGATCAGCAACAAAATACAGATTTTTCCTTTTAACAATAACTCAACATATATCATACAAAACTTTTTCAAAACACAACCAAACATGAAATCGAGACTACCAAGTGTCCAATCATCATGAATTAGGGTATCTAGCATGTCCACACCAAGTATCTCATATGGGTCTCAACAAAATCACGAATTCTCACAAAAGTCCTACATACATGATCAAATCAAGAACGGGTAAAACCTAAGTTATTTCATGTCAAATTATATGTTGTGAGTCATCTATGGTCAAATAGCACTATAGAGAAAAAACCCATCAAGAATAACATAAACAAGAGTCGTCTCTTGACCTAACTACACTATAAGTGATATTTTTGACTTGTATCATACAAAAGAATTTGAGTACAAGTTACTTGCCTTAACCGAGATGAAACGAACACCAAGAATAACGGGAATGAATTCCCGGACAACAAACAAAAATCCACGAACAAGAGATCACAAATCAAGAGCAATGAACCCACGAACAATCGCACGAACACACGACACGCTTCTCAAAGCAAGAGAAGAGAGAACCCACAAGAGAGAGATATGAACTTGCGGCGGCTTGTGGCTTGGAGAGTTGGTCGGCCAAGGGGAGAGGAGTGATCGGAGAGGGGATGAAAAGAGTATGGTGGTCGGGTGAGGATGGTTGTGTGTTGGCCGGAGGTGGGGCTCGGCCTGGGTGTAGCCAAGGCGGGCGTCGGGTTAGGCTGTGCGGGGTGGAGTGCGGCACAAGCAAGGGAGGCTGGGGGTTAGGATGGGGGCTAGGGTTTTGGTGGGGGAGAGAGAGAGAGAGAGAGAGAGAGAGAGAGTTATATATATGTGAGTGTTTTAGGGTTTAAAATATGTGTTGGGTTATTGGGTAATTGGGTTGTGGGTATATTAGGAGTAGTAATAGGATTATTTAATGGGTATTGATATGGATTAATGGCATAGGATTCAAATTGGGATTGGGTTTAATTTAGCTTTGTTAAATCTATTAGGGATCAACAATGGGATTGGGAATAGGATGAGCAACCAATCACCACCACAAGCATCGAAGAACAAAATAAAGAGGACAAGAACCAAATGAAAGAAAAACAACAATTGACGAAGAACGAAACAAAAGAGGAACAAAAACCAACACAAGGAGCTAAAAATGAAATAAATGAATATATATTGAAATCAACTCTAATATACGGTCCAGAAAAATACAAGACAGAGTACAATAACCAAGAAAAGGAAAAAATACACCAAAAAATACACAAAATAAAAAATAGGGGTTACAATCCTACCCACCTAACAGATCAAATTTCGTCCTCGAAATTCAAAAGAAGATACATAGGGTAACCCCCAAACGAAAAAAACAAAAGAACCAAATAAAACTACTCAAACAAATGAGGAAACTTCTGCTGAATCTCCTCCTCCAGCTCCCCATTCGACTCACCAGGCGAGTGAGGATTCCAAGCAACACGAACCAACTTGATGACCTTGTTCTTAAGTACTTTCTCCTGCCCATCCACAATAGCAACTGGCGGAATATCACATGTCAAATCTGACGGAACGGTCAACTCAGAATAGTCGATCACGTGGCTCTCCTCTCGGATATATCTCCTGAGTTGTGAGACATGGAAAACATCGTGCACTCCTGATAAAGCTGGCAACAATGTAAGACGATAGCCCACCTTGCCTACTCGCTCTAAAATCTCAAACTGTCCAATAAACCTCGGGCTAAGCTTGCCCCCACCACCGAACCGAATGACACCGCGCCACGGCGATACCTTTAGGAAAACATGGTCACCAATACCAAACTCCAAAGCTCTCCGATGAACATCAGCCCATCGCTTCTGCCTGTCCAGAGCTGCCTGCAAATGCTTCCTGATCTGAACCACTGCATCAACTGTCTTGGTGATCAATTCTGGACCCAATAACTTCCTCTCACCAATGTCATCCCAGCACACTGGTGATCTGCACTTCTGTTTATAGAGTGCCTCGAACGGAGCAGCTCTAATACTGGCTTGAAAGCTGTTATTGTATGAGAACTCTACGAGATGCAAATGATCCTCAGCAAACTGAAGCATACATGACTTCAACATGTCCTCAAGAATCTGAATAGTCCGCTCTGACTGTCCATCAGTCTGGGGATGAAAAGCTGTACTGTACTTCAACTTACTCCCCAAACTAGCCTGAAGACTCTCCCAAAACTGAGATCTGAATCTCGTACTCCTGTCGGATACAATACTGAATGGAACCCTATGAAGTCTAACAATCTCTTGTATGTACCTCTCAGCAAGGCTCTCAGTAGACTGGCCGACACGAAAAGGAATGAAGTCAGCACTCTTCGTCAAACGGTTGAAAATCACCCAAATGGCATTATGACTCTTAAGACTCCTCGGCAAAGCGATCACAAAATCCATAGTGATATATTCCCACTTCCACTCAGGAATAGGAAGCAGTAGAAGAAGTCCAGCTGTTCCCTGATGCTCTGCCTTAACCTGCTGGCAGATCAAACACTGAGCAACAAACTGAGCCACAACCCTTTTCATACCCTACCACCAGAAATGAAGCTTCAAATCTTGATACATCTTAGTACCGCCAGGATGGATAGAATACAAAGACTGATGGGCTTCCTCAAGCAATCTCTGACGAACTTCACCTTCCGGGATACATAATCTGGACCCAAAACGAAGTGATCCATCAGAATGAATAACCATGTCCGTCCTTGACCCAGACTCAACCTCAGCTCGAAATCTTTGCAACTGTGCATCACTAGCCTGCACCTCCTTATTCTGATCAACAAGAGATGACTGCAGTTGAGGCACCAAACAACTCCGATCAGAATTCGGCAACAAAAACCTCCAACTCTAACCTCCTCATCTGCTCAATCAAATCCCTCTGCTGAGTCAAGAACATAACTGCCGGTCTCCTACTTAAATCATCTAGCACCAAGTTTACTTTACCAGGATGGTATTGCAAATTGATGTCATAGTCGGCCATA
Source organism: Hemerocallis citrina (assembly GCA_017893485.1). NCBI lineage: Eukaryota > Viridiplantae > Streptophyta > Magnoliopsida > Asparagales > Asphodelaceae > Hemerocallis > Hemerocallis citrina. Next base: position 10,692,416 of record CM030366.1, on the reverse strand, counting down.
AGTTCCAACCAATGCCTTTGCCTTACGTTTAACTCCTTCTGGGTGAAGACGTACTTGAGACTTTTGTGGTCGGTAAAGATCTCCACTTGGTCCGCAAGTAAATAATATCTCCACAGCTTCAAAGCATAAATCACTGCCGCTAACTCCAAATCATGAGTTGGATAGTTCTTCTCATACAGCCTCAACTGTCTCGATGCATACGCAACGACTCGGCCCTTCTGCATCAAAACTGCTCCAAGACCCTTACCAGAAGCATCACAGTGAATTACAAATCTGCCTGAACCATCGGGAATAGTCAACACAGGCGCTGACGTCAATCTGTTCTTCAACTCAACAAAAGCCACAGCACACTCATCAGACCAACAAAACTTCTGATCCTTCCCAGTCAACTTAGTCAACGGTCCTGCTATCTTCGAAAAATTTTGGACGAATTTCCGATAATAGCCAGCCAAATCGAGAAAACTCCTGACTTCTGAAACTGACTTAGGAACAGGCCAATCCTTCACAGCCCCAACCTTGGCGGAGATAATGTGCCCCAAGAATGAAACCCTGTAGAGCCAAAACTCGCACTTGCTGAGTTTCCCATAGAGCTAATTTTCTCTCAAAGTCTGCAGAACCACTCTAAGATGCTCAACATGATCTTCCCAATTCCGAGAATACAACAAAATATCATCAATGAAGATCACCAAAAATCTATCCAAGAACTGAGAGAAAACCCGATTCATAAGACTCATAAATACACCCGGCACGTTCGTAACCCCGAAAGGCATCACAAGATACTCATAGTGGCCATATCTGGTCCTGAAAGCAGTCTTCTGCACATCAGTCGCCTTCACTTTGACTTTATGATACCCAGATTGAAGATCCAACTTCGAGAAAACAGCAGCCCCACTCAACTGATCAAATAAATCATCGATACTGAGCAACGGATATCGATTCTTCACAGTAACTCTGTTTAGCTCCTGATAATCCATACACAGTCGACGACCACCATCCTTCTTGTCGAAAAAGGGACCGGATCACCCCAAGGCAAAACACTAGGTCTGATGAAACCCAAATCAAGCAACTGCTGAATCTGCACCTTAAGCTCTGCTAGCTCAACCGGTGCCATCCTGTAGGGACTCTTCGATATCGGTGCTGTTCCAGGCTGAACATCAATACCGAATTCCACTTCCCTATCAGGTAAGCCAGACAACTCATCTGGAAAAATATCTATGAAATCCCGAACTACTAGAGGCGCAGCCTCACAGCCTGAATGCAACTCCATCGTACAAACCTCCTAATCGACTGCAGCTCGGCCAAGGGAAGACTCCCCGGCATGGAACTCAAGTTCTGTGCGATCAGGAATCCGGAAGACAACTTTCTTGGCACGATAATCAATAATGGCATTGGTTTCACCCAACTAATCCGTACCCAGAATAACGTCGAATCCCGAATTCCCAATTACAATCAGATTGGCTTTGAAATCTACGCTGCCAATAATTACAGGACACTGCCTGCACTCCCGGGAACAAATGTCAATTCCACCACCTGTTACAATGTTCCAAGCCTCTGACATGTTGCTGCACTCCAACTGATGGCGAGCAACAAATCGAGAAGAGACAAAATAATGGGTTGCCCCAGAATCAATCATAACATGAGCAGGAAAAGAGCACACAAACACAACACCTAAGATAGAAAGCAAAAGAGACAAAGAAAAGAATGGTTGAATAGGGATGAGGAAAAAAAATGTAGAAAGAACAAACAGAAGGAATTAGAGCAAAGGAAATGAAGAAAACAAATAGAAACAACAACAATAACACAATAAAACAAAAGATACCTGCAACCACACCCTCAGCTGACTCAGCATCTGTCGCAGTCAGGTTGAAAGCCTGACCTCTCCTCAGAACAGCGGTCCTCTGACCGACAATCTGGCGCTGCGGAGGAAGCTGTGGTCTAACTGGACCACGAGTTGCGGCAACTTGCTGAACAGGACCCCTGGCTAGAGGAGCCAACTGTGGGCAGTCCCGCACCGAATGGTTAGCAGCACCACATCCAAAACATTGACGAATGGCACGTCGGCAATCCTTGCGCTCATGCCATTGGAGACGACAAAAGTCACAGAAACCAATTCTCGGAGGAGCCACAGAAGAGTAAGGAGCTGTCCCTGACCGGAGGGGCTGGAACAGGTCTCCGAATAGGCCCACCAGAAGACCTAGCAACTGAGTGCAGAATAGTCCACTGAGAAGGAGCCAAACCACCACGAGCCTGCTCCTGGGCCCTAGCTGCCTCAAGAGCCTCAGCATAGGTACGCAAGCGGAGAAAGACAAGCTGTACCTTGATATCTCGCTCAAGCCCCAAAATGAACCTACGAGCCCTATCCTCTTCGTTCGCCACAAAAATGGCTGTGAAGCGGCTAAGTCTCGAAAATTTGGCTGCGTACTCGTCCACAGACCTGGAGCCATGTTTCAGGTATGTTACAACATTGCATGAACAATATGTAACAAAATTTTATTACTCGAAATAATGACCAACCTGTTTCAGGGCTAAGAATTGTTGCTCCATCTCAACTCTGGTGCTACTAGGAAAGAACTTCGCCAAGAAGCTCCTAGTGAAAGTGGCCCAAGTGATCGGTCTTTCGAGCCTTTCGGACTCGGACCTCCACCAGATATGAGCCAATTTCACCAGCTGGATGGTCACCACATCCACACGATCTGTGTCTACAACTCTAGCTGCCAAAAGCAGTTGCTCTGAGCAAATCAACCACTGTTCAGCCTCCAAAGGCATCTCAGTGCCTGAAAACCTGTCGAGATGCAGCCTCATAAAGTCTGTGACCGTTCCCGGACAGGGAAGAAGAACATCCTGCCTAGGCACAATAGGCAGAGGAACTCGAGCGGCTTCCAAAGCAGCCATCACCAAATCACTATGGTTCTGCTGCTGATTAATCAAGCGCTTAAGCACAGCAGTGACAGCCTCAATCGGGTCAACCAGTGACTGAGAAGTAAAACCTCTGCGAGCCATAGTCTGCATAAACCAAAAATAGTTAGCATCCAGATCAATGTTGATAATAATTGATTCATTTATGCATGCATGGTTGGTGAAATATTGAGCAGATCCCAGTTCGAGCCATGCTTGTCTAATATATTAGGAACTAATACATTAGCCAAACCTAGTGCTCTGATACTACTAAAAACCCTGTCATGCCCTGCTTTCCAAAAGAGAATATGGAATACGGAATACAGATACGCGACAAAAGCCCAGCGAATGATTTTCATCATCCATAAGCTGTTCAAGAATCTTGACAACATTCACAAGAAACATCAGAGTCGGAAGCAAAACAATCAACCAACAAGCATATATGAACCAAAATACCAACAAGAATACTTGAAACCAATTATATAAATCTCAAATAGTCATGATCTGAATAAAATAAATATCCTGGGTCACATTGCCCAAATATAAGAATAAATCCAAGTATCAAAATACAATATTGTTCTAGCAAGCTACAAGAGATAATAATAATAAAATGCAGCACTAATACTTCATATCACCAATACTGTCTGGAACTTGTTCTCCAAAGTCTACAATTCAACAATTGCAGGGAGGAGGGAAAGAGAAAACAAGTACCCGTTAATTGTAAGTTATGGGCCACTTATAATGTAGGATACGAGTACAGGGGGAAACTAACTAGCAACATGGTATAAGCATGATGTCAAAATAACAACTAACATGGCCAAGTGTACAAGTGTAAATGGCATGAATCAAGTGTCAAGTGATCAAGTAGCATGTAAACATGCATCAAGTGTCAAGTATCAAGTCTCAGGTAAACAAGTCTCATGTATCATGTAGCCAAGTGTCAAGCAAGCATGTATCATGTTCAAGTATCGTGTTCAAGTCTTATGTTCAAGTCTTGTAGTGATTACTATCTTGGTAGCACTTTATGCAGCCCACCTTACATGTTTACTACAGTAAATAGTTTCGTTTTAGATTTCATAGTGGACCATAGAGGACAGTGTACTCAGGGACAAGTCAAGTAATCGAGCTCCAAGCTCCAAGTATCATGTATCATGTATCATGTAATCTCGTGTCAAGTTGTGCGAGTGGCAAGTATCGTGTCTTGGGTGCAAGTGTCAAGTAATCACGTGTCAAGTATCATGTCTCAAGTAATCACGTAGGATCAGTGGATCCCCTTCCGAGTACACGTTTCTGAATTATCCACTATTAGATCTGTTCCTTAAACCCTGGCTTGGTTATTTATTATTAATGTCAAACAAGCATGTATATGTGCAAAATATATCAAGATTAATATGTCATGATCATGTGGTAAGTTCAAGTTTCAAGGTAAACATGTACGAGTGCAAGATAGTATATGAAAGAATAAAATATCCAAATCTCAAGTTCAGGACAGCAAGACCATACTGTAGTAAAACAATGATTTCCAGTGTTATAAGTATGCAAATCTGAATCCGTCAAAACTTATAGAAAATAGACTCCCAACCAAATCCAACGAGTATAAATAAGTCATATATTAATTCACAAAAATATAGCTCAAAAATAATTTGAATACAGAAAATAGGTTCAGTCAGAAATCAGGAAAACGAATTCAAGAGCCGGAAAACAGCAGGAAAACTCAATAAATAAATCCACGAAAAATCTGGGGTATTTCCCTATATGTCCAGTATCTAAATATAAAGTTTCATAATTTTCTAGTAAAATTAAATCAGTCATCAAAAATCATAAAACATCAATAAACGATAGTTTGGCAAATCTGGAGTTTCCAATACTGCTGTACGAAAACTATAATATCTCGCAACCAGTGAAACGAATTCCAAATCCACCAAAGGGAGATGAAAATATACAAGATATATTATCTTTCATATTTCACCATAATTTTTCATACAGTAGAAGGAAATATGATGAAAATACGATTTTTTACAGAACAGCGAGTAAAATACAGCAAGTATAGTTTTCACAAACGAGCATGAAACGACATATAAAACTCACCAAGAAAATCCACCAAAATTCTGGGTAATCCCTAACTAGATAAAGAAATACTGACCAAAGTTTTGGATCAAAATAATATGTGTAGCACAGTTATTAAAATGATTTAGTCATCAAAAACACCAAGAAACGAAATCTGGAAAAGATCGACACCTATATAGTAAAACAGTCATATTTCACACATACGAAAACGAAATCAAGCAAGGTCAGAAGGGTTTTGAAAATAGACGAAATTCTCTAAAACTCCTGTTTCATACTGAATTAAGATACTGACTTCACGGCAGTCCAAAACAGCAAACAAAATAGATCAGCGACAAAATACAGATTTTTTCCTTTAACAACAACTCAACATATCATACAGAACTTGTTCAAAACACAACCAAACATGAAATCGAGTCTACCAAGTATCCAAACATCATGAATTAGGGTATCTAGCATGTCCACTCCAAGTATGTCACATGGGTCTCAACAAAATTACGAATTCTCACAAAAGTCCCACATACATGATCAAATCAAGAACGGGTAAAACCTAAGTTATTTCATGTCAAATTATATGTTGTGAGTCATCTATGGTCAAATAGCACTATAGAGACAAAACTCATCAAGAATAACACAAACAAGAGTCGTCTCTAGACCTAACTACACTATAGGTGGTATTTATAACTTGTATCATACAAAAAAATTTGTGTACAAGTTACTTGCCTTAACCGAGATGAAACGAACACCAAGAATAACGGGAACGGATTCCCGGGCAATAAACAAAAATCCACGAACAAGAGATTCACAAATCAAGAGCAACGAACCCAGAAACAATCGCATGAACACACGACACGCTTCTCAAAGCAAGAGAAGAGAGAACCCACAAGAGAGAGATATGAACTTGCGCCAGATTGTGGCTTGGAGAGTTGGTAGGCCAAGGGGAGAGGAGTGATCGGAGAGGGGATGAGAAGGATTATGGTGGTCAGGTGAGGATGGTTGGGTGTTGGCTGGAGGTGGGGCTCGGCCTGGGCGTAGCCAAGGAGGGCGTCGGGTTAGGCTGTGCGGGGTAGAGTGCGGCGCAAGCAAGGGAGGCCGGGGGTTAGGATGGGGGCTAGGGTTTTGGTGAGGGTGAGAGAGAGAGAGAGAGAGAGAGAAAGAGAGAGTTATATATATGTGGGTGTTTTAGGGTTTAAAATATGAGTTGGGTTATTGGGTAATTGGGTTGTGGGTAGATTAGGAGTAGTAATAGGATTGTTTAATGGGTATTGATATGGATTAATGGCATAGGATTCAAAATAGGATTGGGTTTAATTTAGCTTTGGTAAATCTATTAGGGATCAACAATAGGATTGGGAATAGGATGAGCAACCAATTACCACCACAAGCACCGAAGAACAAAAATAAGGAGTACAAGAACCAAATGAAAGAAAAACAATAATTGACGAAGAACGAAATAAAAGACGGACAAAAACCAACACAAGGAGCTAAAAATGAAATAAATGAATATATATTGAAATCAACTCCAATATACGGTCCAGAAAAATACAAGAGAGAGTACAATAACCAAGAAAAGAATAAAATACACCAAAAATACACAAAATAGAAAACAGAGGTTACAATAATTCATAAGTTCAAGAAATAATCGTTCAAGAAGACAGCAAGAAAACTCAACAAAGCAACACTCATAGCTGGTGTCGGTCGACCGACATCTTATTTCAAAAAGTGGCGTTCGACTGACATGATAAAAATCCAAAAATCTGCAATTGACAGTCGACCGTCAATTCAAGCGTTGTTCTTGGGCGATCGACCGTCAAGCCAAAAATACAACACTTTAAATTTCGTGCACTTTAAAAAGAGCAATTTTTCATCAAAACTCTTCAAATCAGGAATGTAAATATCTATATGTGTATATATGTGTATATGCATCAGTAGCTTCATCAAAATTCATTGTATATGAGTAGTATAATGTTTTAAATCAAATCTCAGTATCGATGTAGGTCAAAATCCACTTGAAAAAAAACTCAAAAATCCACCTTTCGGCCTACACCATCAGACCCGAATATCAAAACCCAACTTCAACACCTAAAGACTAAATCTTTTATCCCAAAACAGCTTTGGCAATTTGTAACCCTTGTTTTTCATTTTGTGTATTTTTGAGTGTATTTTTTGTTTTGGTGTATATTCTCTCTTGTATTCTTTCTGAACCGTATATTGGAGTTGTTTCGATATATATTCGTTTATTTCATTTTGAGCTCTTTGTGTTTGATCAGTTGTCTCTTTTGTTTCGTTCTTCTATTATTTGATCTTTCTTTCATTTGGTCTCGTTCTCTTCATTTTTATTATTTTTGTGGGTGTTTGTGGTAGTGGTGATTGGTTATCCTATTCCTAATCCTATTGTTTGATCCCTAATAAGATTACCAAAGCCAAATTAAATCCCTAATCCTATTTGATATTCTATACAATTTGTATCCTAATTAAAACCCAATTAATCAAATCCAACTACTACTCCTAATTACCCACAACCCAATTACCCATTAACCCTAATCCCCTTATATATATATCTCTAATCCTTTTCCCTAAAACCTAAAACCCTAACCCTAGCCTCCACATCTCCACAACCGGCCTCCTTCCTCCTTGCTTGTGCCGGCTGCCACCCAGAACTGATCCCAACCCGACGCCAGCCGACCCCCGACCAGCCCCTCGGCCTGCCGTCCTCACTCCCGATCCCGACCAGCCTCACCGACCACCACCATCATCTACTTCACCATCATCTCTCTCCCGTTCCTCCCCGACCCTCGCCGTCGACTTGCTACTGGCAAGGGCCGCCGCCTCTCTCCCCTCGGCCACACACTCTCCCTCTCTTGGTTGATTGCTAGCGCATGTAAGTTGCACGTGAGCCGTTGGTTCGTGGATTTTTTGTTAGTGAGTTTGTTGATTCGTGGATTTTCGTTCGTGTGTTTTGTTCGTTGTCGGGATCCACTCTCGTTATTCTTGATTTTCATCATTTTTCGTCTTCGGTTAAGGCAAGTAACTTGTACTCAAATTTCTTTGTATGATACAAGTCAAAAATATCACATATAGTGTAGTTGGGTCAAGAGATGACTCTTGTTTGTGTTATTCTTAATGAGTTTTGTCTCTATAGTGCAATTTGACCATAGATGACTCACGACATATAATTTGACATGAAATAACTTAGGTTTTACCCGTTCTTGATTTGATTATGTATGTGGGACTTTTGTGAGAATTCGTGATTTTGTTGAGACCCATGTGACATACTTGGTGTGGACATGCTACATACCCTAATTCATCATGTTTAGACACTTGGTAAACTCGATTTCATGTTTGGCTGTATTTCGAACAAGTTTTGTATGATATATGTTGAGTTGTTGTTAAAGAGAAAAATCTGTATTTTGTCGCTGATATGTTTTGTTTGCTGTTTTGGACTGTCTTGAAGTTAGTAACATAATTTCAGTATAAAACAGGAGCTTTAGAGGATTCAATCTATTTTCAAAACCCTCTGACCTTGCTTGATTTCGTTTTCGTATGTGTGAGTTATGAATGTTTTACTACAGAAGTGTCGATCTTTTCCAGATTTCATTTCTTGGTGATTTTGATGACTAAATCATTTTAATAACAGTGCTACACATATTATTTTGATCCAAAACTTTGGTCAGTTTTTCTATATCTACTTAGGAATTACCCAAAATTTTGGTGGATTTTATTGGTGAATTTTATTTGCCGTTTCATGCTCATTTTTGAAAACTAAACTTGCTGTATTTTGCTCGATATTTTGTAAAAAATCGTATTTTCACCCTGATTCCTTTTACTGTATGGAAAATGTTTGTGAAATAAGAAAGTTAGTATATTTTATCTATTTTCATATCCCTTTGGTGGAATTGGATTTCGTTTCACTGGTTGCGAGATATTATGGTTTTCGTACAGTAGTGTTGGGATTTCCAGGTTTGCCAAACTACTGTTTATTGATGTTTTCTTATTTTTGATGACTGAACTAATTTTTATGGAAAATTATGAAACATTATATTTCGATACTGGACATATAGGGGAATACTCCAGACTTTTCGTGGATTTATTTACCGAGTTTTCATGTTGCTTTCTTGCTCTCGAATTTGATTTCCTGATTTCTGGCTGAACCTATTTTCTTTATTCAAATCAGTTTTGAGCTATGTTTTTTTGAAGTAGTATATGACTTATTTATACTCGCTGGATTCGGTTGGGAGTCTATTTTCTAGATGTTTTGACGGATTCAGATTTACGTGCTTGTAACACTGGAAATCACTGTTTTACTATAGTATAGTCTTGATGTCCTGAACATGAGATTTGTTTATTTTATTCTTTTATGAGATATCTTGCACTCGTACATGTTTACCTTGTAACTTGCACTTGTCCTTGTCACATGATCATGCCATATTATTCTTGATATATTCTGCACATATACATGCTTGTTTGACATTAATAACAAATAACCAAGCCGAGTTTTAAGGGACAGATCTAATAGTGGATAATACAGAAACGTGTACTCGGAAGGGGATCCACCGATCCTACGTGATTACTTGAGACATGATACTTGAAACATGATTACTTGACACTTGCACGCAAGACACGATACTTGCCACCTGCACAACTTGACACGTGATTACATGATACATGATACTTGGAGCTTGGAGCTCGATTACTTGACTTGTCCCCGAGTATACTGCCCTCTATGGTCCACTATGAAATCTAAAGCAAAACTGTTTGTTGTAGCAACCATATAAGGTGAGCTACATGAAGTGCTACCTAGATAGTAATCACTACAAGACTTGATACATAATACTTGAACATGATACTTGAACATGATACTTGAACATGATACATGCTTGATACTTGACTACATGATATATGAGACATGATACATGATTACATGATACTTGACACTTGATGCATGTTTACATGATACTTGATTACTTGACACTTGATTCATGTCATTTACACTTACTCACTTTGACATGCTAGTTGTTTATTTTGACATCATGCTTATACCATGTTGCTAGTTAGTTTCTCCATGTACTTGTATCCTACATTACAAGTGGTCCGTAACTTGCAATTAACGGGTACTTGTTTTTTATCTTCCCCTCCTCCCTGCATTCATTGAATCGCAGATTTTGGAGAATAGGTTCCAGACGGTATTGGTGACATGAAGTATTAGTGCTGGATTTTATTATTATTTCTTGTAGCTTATTTGAACAGTATTGTATTCTTGTACTTGGATTTATTCTTGTATTTGGGCAATGTGACCCAGGATATTGACTTATTCAGATCATGACTATTTGAGATTTATATATTTGGTTTCAAGTATTATTATTGGTATTTTGGCTCATATGTGCATGTGGTTGATACTTTTGCTTCCGACTCTGATGATTCTTGTGAATGTTGTAAAGATTTGTGAACAGCTTATGGATGATGAAAATCATTCGCTGGGCTTTTGTATCGTATCCGTATTCCGTATTCTTTTTGGGAAGCGGGGCATGACACAATTCATCAAACATATACACAACTAATTAAATTCAATTTAGCCTTGACTATATGCATCTACAACATTCATTTATCAAGTTCCATCTAATCAAAATATCCAAACAGAAAGTATACACACATACACAGTAAAGAATCCATCTTTATTCACTTTATGCATTATAAGTCTTACGAACCCATTATATACCATCAATTCAGCAAGAAGATGAAGGAAGACAACATACCCATGATTCCTACTGAGTTCTTAACATTCTTAAGTCATTTATATAGAGATTTTATTCATCAATTGTATAACATTCATAAAGGTTCCACTTTTAACTATCCATCCATCAATATATTCATTATATCATCATACAATCATCTATCATGCATTCTACTAGTCAAATCATCATATATAACATGCATAGATCAATAAGAAATCAAACATATGTCACTCACCTTATTGATGAATCAACGAAAATAATAAAGAAATAATAAAAGCTCCTCCTTTCTCAAAAATCCAAGATCCTCGCTTCAAAACTCCAATAAAATCAATAATGAAAACACCCTTTTGTTTTGTGCAGAGGAGGGACGGCTGTAGCAGCCCCCTACATAGCCGAAATCTGGTGTATTAGTGTTTTGAGAAGATTTTACAAAATATTCCTTTAGAATATATCTTTACATAAATGGATCCTTTATACTTGGTAACTAGATTAACCAATTTAATTGAGATTAAATCAAAAATTTCCCCTCAGATCTGGCCAGCATCAGTTTCAACTCCAGAAAATCAATTTTGTAATTTTTTTGCCTCCAAGTGGTAATTTTGAGAAAAGACCATTTTTTAATAAATTATCAAAATAAACCAAATCTATTAAAAAAAATTAAACTCTTTACCTCTGAGTTGGCCAGCCATCATGCTCAGCCAAGAAATTCGAAAATATGGAGTTTTTACCCCCAAGTGGTAATTTTGCACAACAGCCAAACTTTTTGTAATATTTACAAACATGCCAAATAAATATATAAAATAAATCCAGAAAATTCGTAAATAATACCTACTAATAAATATTAGGTTTTCCCAAAATATTTTCTGACTTTGAGTTTCCCAAGAAAATATTTGCACGTGTTTTGCACGTGCAAAAATATAAATTTCAGAAAATTGTTTATTAAATCACCAAAAATCACTTTAATTCATTTATTAATCTCAAAAACATTATTTAAAATTCTAGGGTGTTACCCCTTCGATGACTTATTAACTAACTCTCTGTTAATCCTTTTATTAGTGGATCCGCAATGTTATCCTTTTATTTTACATTGTTCACATAGATAACTCGAGTAGAGAGTAGTTGTCTAATGGTATTATGTCTTCGACGAATGTCTTAATTTACCATTATATATATATTGCTCTGTTCTCTACAAATTACAGATTGACTATCTGAATGTATGGAGATTGGAGGCACAGACTTTGTCCACCTTAGAATATCCTTAAGGAAGTGGCGTAACCATTCAGCCTTTTCCCCACATTTGTCAAGTGCGGTAAATTCAGATTCCATCGTGGATTTAGAGATCACTGTTTATTTCGAGGATTTCCAAGAAACTACTGCACCACCTAGTGTAAACACGTAGCCACTAGTAGATTTTGAATTATCACTAGATATTCAGTTCGCATCACTGTAACCTTCAAGTATAGCCAAATATCTCGTATAATGCAGCCCATAGTTACAAGTAAATCGCAAGTACTTCAGTACTCTTGTAATTGCTTACCAATGCTCGCTTCCAGGATTACTCGTATATCTACTTAGTTTACTTACTACATAGGCTATGTCTGGTCTTGTACAACTCATTAAGTACATTAAACTTCCTATAATTCTAGAGTATTCTACTTGAGAAATACTTTCATCTTTATTCTTGGATAAATGTAAAGTTAGATCTATTGAAGTTCTGGCAATTCCAATATTATCTTTATCAAAATTTTCAAGAATATTGTCAATATAATGTGACTGGCTTAAAACAAGCTCGTCTGATATTTTTGTGATTTTAATTTACAATATAACATCATCTAGTCTAATATCCTTCATGTCAAATCTTGAGTTCAATATGTTTTTAGTAGATTTAATCATCTTATCATTGCTTCCAACAATAAGCATGTCAACTACATACAAGCATATTATGACATATCCACTTTCATTGTCTTTAGCATATATGCATTTATCACATTCATTGAACTTGAAACCATTTGTCATCATGACATTGTCAAATTTATCATGTCATTGCTTTGATGCTTGTTTTAAGCCATATAATGATTTTACCAGTTTACAAACTTTATTTTCTTGTCCTGAAGCTGAAAACCCTCAGGTTGTTCCATGTAGATTTCTTTATCTAAATCTCTATTAAGAAAAGCTATTTTCACATCAATTTGATGTACTTCAAGATTGCGCAAGGCTTCTATTGCAAGTATCATCCTAATGAAATTTATTCTCGTCATAGTAGAATATGTATGAAAGTAATCCCGACCTTCTTTTTGTAGCGCCCCGAATTTTCAATATGATATCTCAGAAATACGTTGCACAATTCCCAGCATCAACTTCAATTATAATAGTAAACATAGCCAAAAATATAGATAATTTTTTTTTCAACCTTTATTACATTAGTTCATTACAAAATACAGTGGAAAGACATACACCTTGAATTACAGTCCTTTCTTTACAACACACCTTTTACAATTTTACATAAGCCGTAACTTTATTCTAACTTAAGCATCCCAATCCAAAGCTACAAGCAACTACCTGTAAAACATGAGGCTAGAGATAACCCTACCCCAAAACTACAGGGGTCAGCCACAGTGGTGTGAGTGACACAAAATTAAAATAAATGCGACAAGAGTAAAACATGATCATAGTATCATAAACAACATGTATCAACAATAAGAATAAATGAAATCTGAAATAACAATAATTAATACATGAAAACATCAAGTGAACTAGTCTACGTGTCAAGTGTAGAAAACAGGGAAACAATATGCATAAAACCAAGTCAAGAAAACATCAATGCTATATGCTGACTCTCTAATGCATACTTGTCGAATTCTATGCATCCCACTCTACATAGGTCCGGTGTAAGCCCTTATCGTTCTTCAATTGATAAGATTTAATCTCCCACTTATGCAACTAATTCTACTACTATGACCACTATAAGATTTAGACATTTTGCAAGTATTGGTTCTCGCCCTTGGAATACTGGAGCCCAATCCCACTCTGCGGATCATTCTGTGGCACATACATCCATCATCCCCGAATACTATGGAATATCTCACTCCTTGGATCATCCTGGAGTCCATAACCCACGTTTTCACTCATTTCATCATATCACCATCTAGTGCCTGTCCTTATCTTTGTTAGGTTAATTAATTAATTTACGAATCTCCTAGAGTTGGTGTACCCTACCAGACTTAACTCATCAACTGATCAACAATGTGCCTCAATAGGCCAAAACACAATATCTCAACTTCCGGTAAACTAGGTCCCACACACCCTCTAGAGACTCACACTCAACCATCCACACTCAACTTTCATTAATCAAAACTTTTAATAAAACAACTTGAAAACATATGTTTTGTAGAAAATAGTGTTTAGAATAGTAAGTTATAAATCCAAAACATTTAAAGAATCAATCGTTTAAAGGAACATCGGAATAACTCAGGAAAACATCAGTCAGAGCTGTAACAGTTGACTATAAACAATATTCGGTTAACTGTCCAGAGCGAAAACCCAACACATCATGAAAATAATTCTAAGTAATGGCAGTCGACTGTAAAAGTCATCGGTCGACTGTCCAGAGTGAAAATCCAAAACTTCGAGAAAAATAATTCTAAGTAATGGCAGTCGATTGTAAAAGTCATCGGTCGACTGTCCAGAGCAAAAATCCAAAACTTCGAGAAAACATCAAAACAGAGCAGAGTCAGTCGACTGTAAAAATGGGTCAGTCGACTGTTCCGCGTGAAATCTTAAAACTTCAAGAAAATACAGCAGCCAGGTAGCAACGGTTGACTGTATGAATTAACCGGTCCACTGTCGACTTGCAGACTGCAGTTTTCAGTTGTGCACATTTCAACCGATATAGAGTTTTACTTTATAAAAACAAATTCTGTGAAAAGCATATTTCTGATATGATCAAATACGACTTGTAGAAAATGTAAGAGTCCAAAAAAATAATCAAAACCACTTTGAATTAATAAAAATCACAATTTGTTGATTTACTCCAAATAGAACATGAATTTGTGCATATATCAAAATAAAGTTTTTAAGAATCAATCATACATCAAAAGACCTTCGTATTATGTTCCAAACCATATTAATACCAAAATAAATTGAGATATAACCCAAAATCTTCAAAAACACACTTAAAGATTCAATTTCTTCAGAACAAAAAAATAGGATATTCATGTAATAGTGTTCATGCATGTTTGTGCACCAAAGAAAATTCACAAATCCATCAATTTAGGAATAGAAAAATGTTTAGATTAAATCTTTAATAATTGAGCAATTCAAATCCAAGTAAAAATTTCATAAAATCACGAAATCTCCAATTCGGTCATAAAGCATCAAATCCAAATCTAATTATCACGACTCCAATCCTCAATACATGATCTTTAATTCATTAGTCCTTCTCAAAATTCCTCAAACTCATTCACACTTATTTTCAATGGTTAACTCATGAACATAAACCAATTTAACATTTCCATGGCCAAGTTGCATTCCTCCAGACTCATTAATACTCAAAAATTTCATCTTTAATCAATTTAGGCATAACATTTACCATACTCAATTAAATCAGCAATAATCCAAGGAAATAGCCTACTCATGATTTACAATAGGTTCTTTAACAATCTTAAACCATCCACATGTAATTTCAATCATAAATAACTAGGTTTTCATAAAAGATCAATTTTAATTCATCAATTCATCCAACCCATCATGTATATATTCATACCAAACCCTAGCATGCTTTCTAATAGATGAAACACCACATACAACATTTAAAGAACAAAACAAACCAAATGTATCACTCACCTTGTTGAAGAAATCGAACGAAGACAAATTGAAAATAAGAAAAGCTCATCCCATGCAAGAAATCCAAGATCTTCTCTTTAGAACTCCAAAATAATAAGAAATAAGAAATCCCTTGTATTATGTAGCAAAGAGACGGCTGCACTACACCTTAAATAGGCCGGGATTAAAGATCCTAGGGTTTTTTTGAATACATTTGCAAAATACTCCCTTTTAAATATACCTTTACATAAATAGATCCCCATACTAGGAAATTGGTTAAAACCAATTTAATTGAGTTCAAAAATAGAAAAGATCCCCCTCTAGCATCAGCTATGGAAAACCCAGAAAACAGTTTTGCATTTTTCACCACTATAAAAGGCAATTTTGCAAAAAAATCATCTTTTATCAAAACTTGTAAAATATATCAAATGTGTTGAAACAAAAGGTAAAATCTTTACTCCTAAATTAACTAGGTATTATATCCAGCCCAAAAATCCAAAAATCTGGAGCTTTCACCCCCATTTGGTAATTTTGCACAAAAGTCATTCTTTTTGAAATATTTGCAAATAAGTCCAATAATTCTCAGAAAAATCTAGAAAAATCACAAATAATCTCAAATAATAAATAATGAGTTTCCTCGAAATAATTTTTGGCTTTGAAATTTCCAACACAACATCTGCACGTGTTTTGCACGTGTAAAAAGATAAATTTTTAGATTCGCATTTATTAAATCACCAAAAGTCATTTTAATTCATTTTCTAATCTCAAAAACAGTATTTAAGAAATACGGGGTACTACACTTTTTGTCTCCATCCTTTGGTAACAAGTATTGCCTTGTATTTATCAATTAATCCTTCGGCTTTCATTTTTCCCTTGAAAATCCTCTTGGAACCTACAGGTTTACTACCTAATGGAAGATCCCCTAGTTACCAAGTATGATTTTGTAAGATGAATCAATTTCGCTCTTAATGAATTCTTGCCATAGAGGACCATCACTAGAGCTCACCGCTTCTTTGAAAGTTTGGGGTTCACCTTGAAGCATAAAAGTCAAGAAATCTAGACCAAAAGATATTTTCATGCTTGTTCTTTTACTACGTCCATGTTCTTCCTCAACTTTATCTTGGTTTTCACTATCTTCATGTCACGCCCCGCTTCCCGAAAAGGAGAATACGGAATACGGATACGTGACTAAGTCCAGCGAATGATTTTTATCATCCTTAAGCTGTCAAGATCATTGCAACATTTCACAGGATTAATCAGAGTAGGAAGTAAGAGAAGTCAACCACGCATACATATAGACCAACAGAATTTACTTGAAACAAAATATAATAATCTCAAATAAACCAGATCTGAACAAGTTAATAATTCCGGGTCACATTGCCCAATACAAAATTCAAGTAGCAAATACACTTATTCAAGAATAGCAGGAAAGTAAATTATAGCAAGAACTCTAGCAACTAGAATCTTAGATCACCTACTCCATCAGGTAGCTGATCACCATATTCTGCAATTTAATAAATTGCAGGAAAAATAAAGAGAAACAAAATGCCCGTCAATGCAAGTTACGGGCTGCTTGTAGTGCAGGCAACATGTACAGGAAAGATAAACAAGAATAGAGTAACAGCGGAAGCAAGAATAACATGGAAAGGATCTAACAAAAATATAGAGGAATAACTCTTAATGAGGAACAGGACAAGTAGCATGGTA
The DNA here is from genome assembly GCA_017893485.1 of Hemerocallis citrina. Taxonomy (NCBI): domain Eukaryota; kingdom Viridiplantae; phylum Streptophyta; class Magnoliopsida; order Asparagales; family Asphodelaceae; genus Hemerocallis; species Hemerocallis citrina. The sequence continues at coordinate 10,675,197 of CM030366.1, read as the reverse complement.
AGATGAACGAGTACAAGTGGCATGTACTAAGTGTCAAGTAAACAAGTATCATGTAAACGAGTAACAGGTACCAAATGTCAAGAATCAAGTATCATGTACAAGTAACAAGTAGCAAGTGTCAAGTGATCATGTTCAAGTCTTGTATCTAATCCTATTTAGGTAGCCCTTCATGCGTCCCTGGTTTTACCACATGGTTGCTACATTCAAATAGTTTCGTTTTAGATTTCATAGTGGATCATAGAGGGCAGTGTACTCAGGAAAATGTATCGAGTAATCAAGTGTCAAGTATCAAGCCTTAAGTATCAAGTATCAAGGCTCAAGTATCAAGTATCAGGTAATCACGTAGGATCTATAGATCCCCTTCCGAGTACACGTTTCTGTATTTTCCATTATTAGATCTTTCCCTTTAACCCCGGCTTAGTTTCTTCTTATTATTATTCAAGCAAACATGGACGTGCACAAACAAGTCAAGAAACATGGAGAGACAATAAGGGACAAGAATAAGTTGAACAAAGGACAAGAACGGGTGAAGAAAGACTCAAAATAGACTAAGACAACGAAAAATTCTAGTTCAGGACAGCAAGACAGTACTGCACCAAATCTGGGATTTTCGCTGCTACAAACATGCAAATTGGATCTGTCAAAAAATATAGAAATAGACCCCCGCCGAATCCATCAAATATATATAAGTCATAAAGTATTTCACAAAAACAGGACTCAAAACAGAATTGTATCCAGTTCAGCCAGAAATCTGAAACTTGTATTCTTAAACAGGAAAACGGCATAAAAAATTATTGATTAAATCCAAGAATAATCTGGGGTATTCCCTAATATGTGTAGTAACAGAAAATAAAGTTTCATAATTTTCCAACATAGATAGAATACTCAATTAAAATTAGAAAGCAGCAAGGTACAACAATTTTGTAAATCTGGAATCATAAATACAGCAGTACTAAAACAACAACAGATTACAAAATACAAACCGAAATCAAGATCCGTCAAAAGGGTGATAAAATAGATACAGAAGGCTACAATTCACATTCACAAAGTTTTTATAGAAGGCAAATAAAATCTGGTTGAAATTAAGGTTCTTTACAGAACAACATGAAAATTCTACAAGTATAGTAGTTGTTTGCAAGCATAGAATAGTTTGTAAAAGTCATCGAATAAATGCAAAAAAATTTCGGGTTAATCCCAGTCAAGTCTAGTTGTAATAAACAAAATATTGGATCAACATATTGTCTTTAACATCAGTATAAAAATAGATTATCCTTTAGAATTCATATAAAACTGAATCTGGAATTTTCCATACATATCTGTAATAAAATAGTCATAACATGCAACTCATAAATCGAAACTGAGATCTGTCAAAAAACCTGGAAAGAAGACAGAATTCCCTAAAATTCATATTCACAAATAATTTTCATATACTGACCTGAATATGGTTTAAAATACTGAACAGAAACGGAGTAACACAAAAAACAGAAATATTCTTCGTGCATCAAATCAACTAGTTCATATGAAACATATCCAAATCATAACAAAAAGCAAAATCTAGTGTACTAGATGTCCACGCAACATGGTATAGGGTATTTTACAAGTCTACTATGAGTTATTCTGCATCAAACACATTATGCATACAAGATCATACAACACCTCATAATCACGAACACATGCATGTATACAAGAATTGATTAACCCTAAATTTATGTCGTATGTGTAATGAGACAACTACGGACGGATAAACACATAAAGACAAGATAGAACAGGGGTTTTGCACATGAATTGTCTCTAGAACTAACCTACACTACAGGTGGTATTTAGTACTTGTATTACACAAAGAAAAGAATACAAGTTACTTGCCTTATAGTTGACGACGAAAACGACGAAGCAAAAGCAAGAATTACCGGAATGGATTCTCGGGCACGAACATAACCCAACGAATGGATGACGAACCCAAAACGACTAACGAACAACGAACACAAACAAAACCCACACGCACGCACACAAGGGAAGGAGAGACGGCGGCCAAGCGGCAGCACTGGCATTTCCTGTTGTTGGATGTCGGAAGAGGAGACGGGAGGAGCACAGCGTGCTGCGATGTGGGGCGGCGCCGAGGGAGATCACGACAGGGAAGAACGTCGGGAGGTGCTGGTGCTGGCTGCATCGAGGTCTCTGCTGTGTTACGGTGGTTGGTGCCGAGTTGTCAATGAGAGGGATGGCGCTTGGCTACAGTCGGAGGGCACAGGGTGCGCACGGGACTGCCGACACCGGAAGAGGAAAAGACAGGGTCGGGAGTAATGGGTTTGGAAGGAACGGGGGGGGGGGGGAGGGGGTTGCGGCTGTGGTGTAGGGGGTGCAGAGGGGTCGACGTGCACATGCGGCTAGGGTTAGAGGATACAGGGTAGCACCACAAGGGGGGTATATATAGGTGTATATACAGATAGAATTAGGGTTTAGGTGTATGCTGGCATATATATTGGGTAACGGGTAGAGGATTATAACGGGTTTGGGTTTAGGGGTGTTATTGGGTATTGGAATTTAATGGGTTTAATAACAAAAGTCCAAACAGATTATAGGGTGATCCAAAAATGAAGTAGGAACAAAATGAATAAATAAAATAGGAAAGGAACAAAAAAAGAAAAAAAAATAATAGGGATAAAATATAATAGATCTACCTCTCCAATCATATCTCTCGAACAAAAGACCACCTCTTTCAGCCATGGCTTCCAAAGTAAAGATGGTGGCTGCCACTAGCCGTCGAGCTAATGCTCCTCCTACTCCACGGGAAGAGCCACATCGCCTTCCATCGTTGCCCCTTAGTGGTAGGGCTGCTTCGGTTGGCTCCCAGCAGCCTCGTCCCGAGCCTCATCCTCCTGAGAACATAAAGGTTAATATGCACCTCGACCCTCTCCAGGGTGCTCCCTGTGGTGCCCCTTCCGCAGCCAGATCTCTGCGGCGTCATCAACCCGAGACAACAAGGAATGGACCTACACCAATGCATAGGCAATATGCGCTCCAGAGGTGATGTTCCCCACACAGAACGCCAAAGGAGCCATTCCCTCTAGCGTCATAAGTTCCGGCGAACCCCCTCACAGCAGAGTCAAAGAACCAAGAGGAGCCTGACTTCCATTAGTTACCGAGCTCATAGGCATAGAGGAGGCATCCGTGATGAGGGCATAGTTCCAGGGAATTAACCGACCAAGTTCTCAAAGCCCTCCATGGTGCTCTGCATAGGGGTTGCAAGATAAGTAGTTCACGCTATAGACCTGAACGACGAAGAGTCCTGCAGGTCAACTCTATCCGAGGAGCAAGCAGATGAAGTCCTTCACTGCCTCCTAGAGATGGAGGACTTCCTTTCTTGGATTGGCCAAGAGGAAAGTCACCAAAATGAGGGATACTGCCCCAGTCAACCTCCTTCCAATCTAAGAGGAAAGTCACCAAAATGAGGGATACTGCCCCAGTCAACCTCCTTTTGCCAAGATAATCCTCGAAGCCTCTATTCTTGAGAACTTCAAACCGTCAACCTTTGATTCATACAATGGTGAAACTGACCCGATATATCAAATCGAGAGTTTTAAAACTCTCATGATAATCCAGCAAGCCTCCGATGCACTTCTCTACAAAATGTTCCCAGCAACCCTGAATGAAACATCACAGGAATGATATTCTCGTATCTCTCTAGGGTCTATATTCTCTTTCAATCAGTTTGAGGATATCTTCCTTACACACTTCATCTACACCTGCAAGATCAAGAAGATGTGTGCCTCCTTGCTCAACTTGAAGCAAAGGGTAGGGGAGCCGCTTAACAATTTTGTCAGGCACTTTAAAGCCGAGTCTCGATCCATCTCCTCCCTTGACTCAGGCCTTCAGACACAAAGTCCACCACGGAGTGCATCCCTGGCTAAGAAGCCTCCTTGGAACTTCTCTGAACTCTTACTACGGAGTTAGAATTACTTCCAAACTTAAGAGGCTCAACCTAGGACCTAGGAGAACCTTCATCCAGGAACAAACAGAATAAAACCAATGAAGAAGGGCCCAAGAAATCCTAGAATGATGAGTCAGGCTAGCGTCGCCTCCTCAGGCACCTCGCTTCAACAGGTTCACTCCTCTCAATGGCATTATATCAACGGCCCTCATGGAAATTAAGGGGGATGGATTGCTATGTCCCCTCCTAGGATGAACACGCCGTGCAAGAGAAGGAATATGAACCTATGGTGTTGATTTCAGAAACCATGGTCACAACAGCGATGACTGCCGAACCCTCAAAGAATAATTTGAGGCTCTAATCCAACAAAGTCACCTTTCAAGGTACCCTCAGAAAGATAGGGTGTCAAGCCTCCTCTAGCTCGAGGAGCTAACAAGCGTGCAAAAAGAGATTTTGACTCCCAAGACTCGGAACCCATGGTATTTTTCCACTCCATCCATGGAGGACCCATGGGTGGGGAGTCTAACTCCTTCCGAAAGGGGTTCGTCTCAGAAGTAAACTAGGTTCACAATTTTCCTCCCGCCAAGGTTTTAAGAGTTCCACTAACTTTCTCGGACAAATACCAAGAAAGCATCTGAACGCCTCATTGTGACGGACTAATAATTAGCTTCTGCATGACAAACCAAGAAGTGCACCACATCTTGGTGGACAACGACAACTCAGTGAGAATCCTCTTTTTAGAAGCATTCGAAGGTCCCAAATTCTTTAGAGACCAACTGAAACCTGTCGGGTACAACCTCTAAGGGTTCTCCAGGGTTCCATTCCAGATTGAAAGGGTAGTCACCCTCAACATGACTACAGGAAAAGTGCCAGATATCTGGATCAAGGTCATAGACTTCATGGTAGTCAACGTGAAAGTCGCTTATAATGTCATCCTCGACTGTCCCGTCCTGGCAGCTCTTCACGCAATAGATTTGGCCTTCCACATGAAGATGAAGTTCCCCACATCAGCAGGGGTGGAAGAAGTTAAGGGAAGACAAGAAGCAGCTAGAGCATGTTACGCCGCCACAATGGGGGCTCAGTCCTCCCTCTCGATGTTGTAGAACTCTCTCCTGAGAGGAGTCAAATTAACTCCAAGTCTGTGGATGACCTAGAAGAGATCCCTTCCTCCAAAAAAGACCGGACCAAGTGTTTGAAGGTAAGCAAAGCTCTCTCCCACCGACTCAAAGAACAATTTTTAGTTGCATTAGGGAGAACATAAACTTGTTCACTTGGACCGTTGCTGAAATGCCCGACATCTCAAGAGAATTAATCATGCACTGACTCAATGTCAGTCCAGATGTCAAACTAGTTCAGCAAAAGAGCCAAGAAGTCAAGGAAGAGGTCGAAAAACTCCTAGCCACCTGTTTCATTCACCCAGAGTGGCTAGCCAATTTTTCATGGTAAAGAAAACAAGTAGAGAATTTGCATCGAATTTACTGACCTAAACAAAGCATGTCTAAATGATACCTTTCCTCTCCCTATCATTGATGCCTTGATTGATAGAACATCCGAGCAAGAGCTCCTCAAATTCATGGATGCCTTCTTGGGATACAAGGAGATATGAATGTTCCCTCCTGACATCCCGAGAACATACTTGATCACCGATTAGGGTCTCCACTGCTACAAATTTATTCCCTTCAGGATGAAGAACGCTGGAGCCACTTACCAGCTACTGATCTACAAAGTTTTCAAGAGCAGATCAGCCAAAACATGGAAATCTATGTGGACAATATACTCATAAAGAGCCTTAAGAATGAGTACCATGTCACTTACCTCCAAGAAGCTTTAGACGTCTTAAGAAAGCACAGTATGAGATTAAACCCTTGTAGTTTGCCTTCGAGGGCTTCCCCAGGAAAATTCATTGGGTTCATGGTTAGTCACAGTGGAATCAAAGCCAACCCAGAGAAGTTCCGAACTTTGCTCGACATGTCTCCCATGTCCAACATCAAAGAAGTCTAGAGACTCGCAAGGTGCCTCACCGTCATGAGACACTTCCTTTCCAAGTTAGGGGAGAAGTGCTTCCCATTCTTCAAAGCTCTCCAAGGAGCTAAAGGCTCTGAATGAGAGAGAGTCACAACAAGAAGCCTTTGAACAGCTCAAGGCATATATCATCAATCCTCCACTCCTAAGTGAGCTCTGGCTTGGAGAAGTGCTCTACCTCTATCTGGCCACATCAGATCAGATCCTCAGTGCCGTCTTGGTGAGAGAATAGGACATAAACCAAAAGCCAATCTACTATATGATCAAAGTTCTTCATGACGCCAAGCTTCGTTATTCCACGATGGATAAGATGTCTTATGTTCTGATCATGGCCACCCGAAAACTCGCCTATACTTCCAATCACACTTTATCTTGGTTCTCATCGACAAACCCTTGAAGGAAGTGCTTCCCAGGCAAGAGTGTTCCGGGTGACTGATGAAGTGATCCATCGAATTGATCCAGCACAATATCAGCTACCGACTGAGGATTACCATCAAGGCCCAAGCCGCCGAATTCATCATCGGGACCACTATCCCTGATCTCTCCAAGGAAAGCAATGATCCCCAAGTATGGAGTGTCTATGTTGATAGCTCCTTTTGCATCGAAGGAAGCGAGGTCGAGGACATCCTGGTCAGCCCAGATGAGTTCACCCTCCAGTACTCACTCTGTCTCAACTTTCGAGCCTCCAACAAAAAGACTAAATACAAGGCACTAATTTTCAACCTCCTCTTAGCTCGGAAAGCGGGAACCCGGAAGGTAAAAAGTATTTAACAACTCTCAGCTGGTGGTGAACCAGATACTAGGAGAATACGAGGCCAAGGATGACTGCATGATCAAGTACTTAGCTTGCGTGAAGAAGCTCTTTGCTACATTCCAAGAGGCCGAGTCACTTGGGTCCTCCACAAAGAAAACAAGTAAGAATATTCCGCATTTATGGTCACCTCCTCTTCCTTCGAAGGACTCAATGACATCGTGCTCATTAAAGTTGTACTCAAGTCGAGCATCGAAGAGGAAGTCTTAGAGCTCTTGTTTATCACCCTACGGGCACCCAAAGACAATTAGATGAAACTCTTGGTCAATTTCCTCGAGAAGTAAATCCTCCCAGCATATCCAAAAGAAGCAAGGAAGATCCGGGTGAGACAAGAAAGGTACATACTTGAAGAAGTCTTGTCGTAAAGTATTGTTATTGGTAAATTGATTACTTATTGCTATTAAGATACTAGTTTTGCAATGCTTCTTCCCACTAGTATTGGCATTTCATTGTTATCTTATTGTTAAGTTAACCAGCGACACATATGCTGAATTAACTTATATTTTTTTGATAGACTAGTGTTTACTTTTAAAGAAGATGAATTTTCAAAAGTCTAAATGTTTCTTTTCTTGAATTTCTTGTTTAGAAAGAAAAGAGAGTAGCGAGGGTAGCAACACAACCACATTATGCCATGGCCTAATAGGTAAATTCTATGTTCATTAACTCTTTTCTTTTTTGTAGTTAGGGATGGCAATCGGGCCGGGTTGGCCCGCGACTCGCTCGACCCTGCCCGAATCAGACTGAGGACTGGTCCGGTCAGCATTTTGGTGGTCCGGACCAGAGCTGGCCACCTTAAAATAGGTGTGCCTATCTGGGTCCAAATTTCCCTTAAAAATTTGGGTGGGCCCAGACCGGATAGAGGCCCAGGCCTCGAACCGGCCCGCCCAGGCCAATCGTTGAGTTTGGCTGTTTTCTTTAAATAGTTATATTTAATTACAAGATTGCACCCTCCGAAAATCTGTAAATGACCACCCATTCTCACTACAACACACAACGTCTATCCCAACATTTTTTTACCTATCCCGGCATTTAGTGTAGCGACGTTTCTGAAAACGCCGCCAGAAATGTCAGCATATCTGCTGTCAGAATAGATAATAGCTCTATCCCGGCATTTTGAAAAATGCCGCAATAGACGGTATCTATCCCGCCATTTTTAGCCAAAAATGCCAGGATAAACTTATTAATTAAAAAAATGAAAAAGTTACCTATCTCGACATTTTTGGCTAAAAATGCCGGTATATATATTTTTATAAAAAAAATTAACATATTCCAGTGTTTTTAGCCCAAAATGTTGGGATAGGCAAAATTATTTTTTAACGTCTTTTTTTGGATTTTTAAATTTTCTTAAAAAATAAGGAAGACAAAATGATAATTAAACAAAAAAAACTCTTATATCCATAATTAAGCAAGGTTAGCAACTGTTTGGAAATAAAATTTGAACTAAAAATTAAGTATATATATACTTGGCAACAATTGAAGCTAACATCATATTCCTAAGTAAAAACAAACTAAACAAGCAAATTTATCTTCCTTTTTCCATAGCGAGTAAAGTTGCAATCGTTTTTGGACTAATTTACTCTACAAACAAGAAAAAAAATGTAGGCCATATCCATGAAACCAAATGGCAAGAGAAATTGTACTATAAAGAAAGCCTAGTTAGAATTTAGCATATAAGAAAATAACAGGTTCGGTAGATCAATTAACAACGTAAAATGTATGGTGATCTTACTAATTCTATATTGAGAGAATCAAAATATTTCCCAATGTCAATGCTAGGCCGAATGTTCTCTACTTCTACAGCTTGCTTCTGCTCTTGCTAATTGTGTGAGCTTCTTGATCTTCTTTGATACTTCTACACTCTGTGGATTGTATTGCAATGCTACTTGAAATGCAACTACAACCTGCATTGTAGTCATGGTGAATCAAAACAATAGAAGCAATTGATAATTTTAGGAGGAAAAGAAGAAAGAAGAAGATACATGTGTCTAATTAAAAAGAGACCATATAGGTCATCTCTTCTGGTTCACATTTATATATATCTTAAGCTAATAGGACTACCCCATCTCCCCTTTCTCTATTTTGAAATAGAGGAAGGAGAGCAAAAGTAGGAATTAACACGTGCAGCTAACATCAATTACAAAATTAAAAAAAACATAAATGAACTGAGATTAAGGTATTGATCAAGTTGCAACATCCTCTCTTATTTTGGATTGCATATATAGTATAATTATTTGCTAAAGAGATGAAAATATTTGATGAATATAAGAGTAATATCTAAAGATCCTTTGGTTTATTATGTTCAGCTTCGTCTTCCCATGTTAAATTCTGCAATCATATCTCTATTTACTATATGCGCTTATCCTGTTTGATTAAATGCATGAATGAACTGAAATATGTCAGTTGTAGGAGCCTGCTGTGTGGTAGGGGCATATGGAACACAAGTGGATGAGTTTTAATTTTGAATTTGATTAGAGATTTATACACCAATCTTTGAAATATAGGGTTCAGTAGGATGCTTATGGATGTGGGAATGGTTCAAATTTGGGTTCGGAATTATCTTGATTACAATTATTTTCTCATTTGTGGTTCACACAAGGTGTTTTTGAAAATGCTCAAAAGACCTTTATAATTATTTGGCATTATTTTGATTCAATTTAGTCATTCAAATTACCTTCTTTCAGGCGTTGTCTTGCCGACGGATTTTGGATGGCTGACGAATGTGGATATAGAAGGTAAAAGTCTACTACTTAGCAATTACATCATGTTCGATGGTTTCCTCTATAGTGGTTTCTCAATGATGATGAACTTTGTCCTATACTATATCACTAGTGTTACCTTGTGTAAATTACACAGACTAAAATAATTTTAATGGACTCATAAAATTATATGAAACTTGAAAAAAGTGTGAGAGAATTGAAAGAAATGAACTCTTCAATTGTATAGTTTAGTGAAATTTATCCTAAAAATATGCTCACGGTCTAGCCTTTGTATACATCCTGACCGGCAGCACTCATGCCTTGACCCGCCTCATCTCAACCCTCCATTCTCCCTCCTAAATTCATACCCTATCAGATGCCTTATCCCTCATCTCACGCGTCTCCGTTGTCTTCGACCGCAGCGATGTCTCCTTCTCAAACATCCTACTCCACCTCTCCGTTTGCCTCACCCTACTCTCAGCCACCTACATCCTTACCGAATCTCATTCTTGGACCCGATACCACAGTCATCCCCATCTTCAACCAGTACTCTTCCTCAAATTCAAATTTTAGGATTTCAAAAACACAAATTAGAAATTGAAAATAAAATGAGGCAGTAAATTAGAGTTTTAGAAATTAATACATACACCATACATAGATACAACTGATTTAGTTAAACAAAAATTTTCAAACCCATTTTTTCACAAACACATTGTGTGCTACATAGGCATTTCATTGAACACCTAATAAGCAAAGCACAGTTCTAGTAATTAAGTTTCAGATTTATAGGTTTGAGCCTTTTATATTGTTTTTTTAATGAAAATGTGCGTACTACACGTGCTAATAAATGTGAATTCCTCATTTTCCCCTCATTTCTTTATATCAAAATAGTGAAAGAAGAGAAGTTGACACTCTCTAATGTTAGTACAACTTGTGTTACCTTGTGCAAATTGCACAAACTAAAATAATTTTAATGGACTCATAAAATTACATAAAACTTTAAAAAAGTGTGAGAGAATTGAGAAAAATTAACTCTTCGAGTGTATAGTTTAGTAAAATTTAGCCTAAAAAATACGCTCATAGTCCGACTTTTGTATACATCTTGACTGGCAACACTCAGGCCTTGACCCGCCTCATCTCAACCAGTCCCTCTCCCCCCCCCCTAAATTCACACCCTATCAAATGTTTTATCCCTCATCTCACGCGTCTTCGCTATCTTCGACCCCAGCGACGTCCCCTTCTCCAACATCCTCCTTCACCTCTCCGTTCGCCATAGTCCGACTTTTGTATACATCTTGACTGACAACACTCAGGCCTTGACCCGCCTCATCTCAACCAGTCCCTCCCCCTCCCCCCCTAAATTCACACCCTATCATATGTTTTATCCCTCATCTCACGCGTCTTCGCTATCTGCGACCCCAGCGACGTCCCCTTCTCCAACATCCTCCTTCACTTCTCCGTTCGCCTCACCCTACTCTCTGCCACCTACCTCCTTACCAAATCTAATTCTTGGACCTGATACCACAGCCATCTCCATCTTCAACTCGTACTTTTCCCCAAATTCAAATTTCAGGATTTCCAAATTAGAAATTGAAAATAAAATGAGGTAGTAAATTAGGGTTTCAGACATTAATAAATATACCATACATAGATACAATTGATTTAGTTAAGCAAAGTTTTTCAAAACCATTTTTCGCAAACACATTGTGTGCTACATAGGCATTTCATCGAATATTTAATGATCAAAGCACGGTTATAGTAACTAAAATCTAGATATATAGGTTTTTGGCTTATATATATATTTTTTAAAAGAAATGTGCATAATGAACGTGTTAATAAATATGAATTCCTACTTTTACTCTCCTTTCTTTATTTCAAAATAGAGAAAGGAGAAAGATTGACACACTCTCTCCTATTAGTATAATATATAGATATAATTTGATCCATACTCCAGTTTTATGGTGAGCATCTGTTGCCATTATGTAGGCTTGCAGAAAGGGGCTGCTTCATCGTGCTCATTGAATTAAAAGGATTGATGTAAGTCTCTTAAGCTCAAAACAATACATATGTTTATACTTTTTCTGACTAACATTAGCACCATATCAAAGTTTATTGAGGGTGTTTCCGAAAAGAAAACATATATCTTGATTGAAGTTGCTTTACTGTTTTACTTCAATTTTGATTAAAGTTGTTTTCTTTTGCTGCAATCCCAGTAATTTTTCTACTCAACATTGACCTATGGTATAATTACTGTATTGGATTCTTACTTCATAAACTATGAAGATGTATATAATCATCCGATCAAATATTGTTAAAATTATTTTAATTATTTTTCAAAACGAGGAGTTCAAGAAGAGCCACATCCCCACCTATTACTTCATTGTAAGCTCAACTTCGGTAATTATTCAACTTTTTTTTCATTGCTTTAGAAATGTAGAATGATGTTGGTTGATTTGAAAATGTGAATTTGTTAATTTGATTTGTCATCTTTTAATTATATTGTGATCGAAATATTTAAGGGACATCTCTAAATTTAGAGATTTAGGGTTTAACTATGTCTTGGCATTGTGTCAGTGTTGAATAGGATTACCTCTGTTCTTTAATGACTTTTATGTTTTTGTTTAAGAACTAAAGTTACTATGCATGTACTTGATAATAAAAAATATGAACTAATGAAATCTCCCTTAGTGGTTTCAAAGAATATGACCAAAATAGATAAAAATATCATTATTTGGGTTTTCGAGACAAGAGTAACACATATTATTAAATAAGATAAACTGGAAAAAAAAAGACGCAGGGCATATCATTATTGTATTATTTAAGTTCCATATAATTTTATGAGTATGTTAAAAGTATTTTAGTCTGTGCAATTTGCATAGGGTAACACTAGTAGCTTACAAAGTATCAAAGGAAAAAAAAACTCTTGCCAAAGCTAAATCCCAAAAATGTTATAAAACAATAAGCAAGGGTCTGATTTCATGTCCACCATGCTGCTTTGTTAGGAACTTCCTTAATTAAGGTGCGTGATATGGCTAAAAAAGGGGTTAAATTAGAATCGTTCAAATTGGGCACGAATCTTAAAGTTATAGGGGCAAGATGGTAATTTCACTTACAGACGGGTCCGAATTGGGAATCGGATCTCCACTTGGACCCGCTAACCCATGAACGAATCTGTTCAGCTGAGAGCAGGTCTCAACCCGTTACGGACCAGTTCAACAGGATATGAGGAAATCCTGGCTCGTCATTATCCATTGGAGGTGGTTTCAACCACTTCTATCCAGTCACACTGGAAAGTAGGGATCCGTTCTTATCCCGAAGCAGATCCCTACGGTGACTATAAATACACCCCTACCTACTACCGTTACAGGTGATCAATCTTTGTCGACCTAAGCTCTTTCCCCTTTCTTTACTGAGTACTGACAAGAGCATCAGAGGGTTCGTCGCCGGGATCCATCCCGGTGTTTCGAATATTTGTGCAGGTTCGCGGGAGCACCAAGGAGTCAACTTGTCAACAAGGAAGAAGTCAGATTCAGCCCGTTCAAGTTCCTACAAATTCACAAATTCTGTCTATTGCCCCCACACCAGATTCAGCGGCAACAGATTGGCGCCGTCTATGGGAAAGACTCAAATAGCAATCCCACCTTCATCCTTTAACAAAATCTACTCCTAGCCATGCCTCCCAAGAGGAAGTCCGCAAACTCCAACCGAAGAACTACCTCCACTATTCCTCCTCCTCCTCCGCCGGAGGATCTCCCTCTGCCCATCCAACCAACCCTACAACTCGAACAACTGAACCCTCAATCCATTCAGCAACCTCGAGGCCCCCAAGCAATTGTTGGGGAGCCCTCTCGGCGAAGCCACTAGAAGCATCCTCTACACCAAGTCCGGTTCTCCATCCACAATGCCTCCACAGATTCCATGGCCTCCCAAAGCCCTCCAACACTGAAGGACCTACGGGATGTGCCCAACAACCGACAAAACGAGCCTGGACGCAACCTTCGGATCTGCTTGGACGAGAGGCAGACCCACGAAGCGAATCCTCACCGAGAGCACCAGAGGGATCGGTCTCCCCACCGAACAGACCGCAGGGGGTCCAACTCTCTTCGAAGGTGGAGAGAGTCACCCCAGCATCGCCCAAGACAAAGCCGCTCCCCGACTGGCCACCTGCAGCTCGAGTCCATCGCGAGCAGTAGGCCCCCGTCACGAGGGCAGAATTTCAACAATTCTAGGAGGCGGTCCTTCGGGTGCTCAGCGCCGCCCTCAACAACGGCCATCGGGCTCCTAGCCCTCAGCCAGCTCCTCGCCATCATCACCACTCCCGCAGTCCTCGGTCGGCTTCAAGCCATCACCGCCGTTCCCTAAGTCCTAGGCCGGCTCTGAGCCATCGCCGTTCTTCTCCTGATCACGGTCACTGCTTCCGAAGTCCACGACCCACTCCGAGACCCCCGTCATTCTATCAGTCCACCACCTACTCAGAGCCATCGCCGCCGCAGCCCCAGCCCTCCTCTGCATGAAGACGAGTCTCGGGGCTAATCGAGGTACGACCGAAGGTGGGACTCAGTCTACTGCCGTCTCCACGAGATGGAGAGGCGCCTCGGCCAGCTGGAAAGAGACGAAGAGCAACGAGCGAGGAACCTCTGCCCGAGCTGGTCCCCATTCTCCTGCACCATCATGGAGGCCCTTGTCCCAAAAAACTTCAAGCATCCACAGTTCGAGACTTACACCAGGGAGTCGAACCCCGCAGATCACATTGAGAGTTTCAAAACTCTCATGATGATCCATCATGCATTCGACGCCCTCCTCTGCAAGACCTTCTCGGCCACACTCAAGGGTCGGCTCGGGAGTGGTATTCTCGACTTGCACTGGCGTCTATCTTCTCATTCGACTAGTTTGAAGGCCTCTTCCTCATGCATTTAGTGAGCAGTTGCCGCTCCGAGAAAACGAGCACCTCACTGCTCTTCCTTAACCAAAAGAAGCCAGGTCCATCGCCTCTCTGGATCAGTCGGTAGCTTCGGCTGCCTTCCAATCTAATGTCATCAACCCCGACCTCAGGGCTTCCTTGGCCAAGAAGCCTCCTCAGAACTTCTCCGAGCTACTCCTTAGAAGCGAGAAGTACATCCAAGCTGAAGAGGCTCTCAATCGCCCCACTTTGGAGGGGTCGTCTTCCGGGAACAAATGAAAGACTACAGAGGAAGAAGGAGCTAAGAAGCTCCAAAAGGATCACAGAGGTCAGTGGCGCCCTCTCCCCCGCTTCGAGAAGTTCACTCCACTTAATGCGAGTGTCTCTGCCATCCTGATGGAGATTGGGAATGAATGTCTCCTGCCGCCACCTCCGAAGATGAACACCCCCGGGAAGAAGAGAAACCAGGACCAGTGGTGCCACTTCCACCGGGACCACGGGCACAACACTGATGATTGTCGGGCCCTGACGGACGAGATCGAGGCCCTTATCCAGAGGGGACAGCTCACTCGGTTTGTAAGGAAGGACAGAGCCGATCTGCCTCCACCGCCCAGGGGGGCTAACAGGAGAACAGAGCAGCGCGTGGAGACTTTGGAGGCCGAAGCAGAGGCCATCTTGCACCTGATACACGGAGGCCCAATAGGGGGAGATTCTAACTCCTCTTGAAAAGCCTTCGTTGGGAAGTCAACTCCATGCAGAGCCATCCTCCCCCCAAGTGCCTAGGGGTCCCTGTGACGTTCTCCGATAAGGACTTGGAAGGCGTCCGCACGCCCCACTGGGATGCCCTTGTCATTAACCTCAAAATGGCCAATTTCGACGTTCCCTGAGAGCTGGTGGACAATGGAAGTTCGGTCAACATCCTCTTCTTAGAGGCATTCAAAGGCCTCCAGCTATCAACGGACTGGCTAAAGCTAGCTAGCTACACCCATCATGGGTTAACCAGTGTTCCGGTGACGATCGAGGAAGCTATAACTCTCAATGTCATCCCTGGCAAAGCCCTGATCACTCGTACGGAGCCGATGGACTTCATGGTTGTGGATGTGAAAGCCGCCTATAATATGATCCTCGGTTGACCAAGCCTCGCCGCACTCCAAGCTATCCCTTTGGCCTACACATGAAGATGAAGTTCCCCACTTTCGCAGAAGTAGGAGAAGTAAGGGGGAGTCAGGAGGCGGCTCGCAAGTGCTATATGACCTCAATGGGAGGCCCAGTCCTCTCCCTAGATGTAACTCCCTATTCCAGTTGTACATATTTTATTACGTAAATTTTTATACTTCAATTTCAGATCAATTTTTTTTTTTCTCTTTGCACTCTTTATCTAGAACCAAAATATTTTTCTGGCCAATATCATAATTTTGTAACTTTTCGATCGGAGTTTAAATACAAATTCTAACCCTAATTATTCCTAATCCTAATTCTTAATCCAACAGCTAACCTAACTCACCTAATTTTCTTCCTCCCTACGCTTCTTTTTCTCCCTCCCTATAATCCCCACTTCTACATATGCCAACCTCTCCCCCTCATTTTTCTCATTCTACGCCTAACTCCCTCTCTTCCGTCAACCTCTCCTTCTGTCTTCTTTTACATTTTTCTATACCATCATCTATTTCTTCCCTTATTTCATACACACACCATGCATGCATGCACACTAATTATATATTACATATATATAATATACACATTCATACACACTTGCACACACCATGCATATTTTGTCTCTTTCCTTTCTTTATATCTATATACATACATACACATACAACACACTCCTATCCCTTTCTTTCGATATATATACACACACACATATCACACCTCACCCTCATCTCTAAGTCTCATTCTTCACTTCTCCTTCTCTTTCTCTGCCTTCTTCAAACCCGAGAAGCCAAGCTCCTCACCACCTTGTTGCGCTCAAACTCGACACCTTCACTCACTGTTGTTCTTGCAGCTGCTATTGCACAAACTCAATTCCAAACAACCTGACTCCGCACCATCTCCTCGTTGTTGTTGTCGCTCATTGCCGTCGCTCACCGTTGCAACCGTTGCTCGCTCGCTGCCCTCTTGCTTCCATTCTTGTCGCTGTTGTGCCGCCGTCTGTTGTCGACATTGCTTCCTCTTTCCATGGTTAACACCACCACCGAAATCGTCACGTTATAAGGCAAGTATCTTGTACACTCTTTTTGTTCTCGTACAGGCATTTTCCTTGGACTCGTGGCAAGTGGTCTAGTTATCATCATGTTTTATTGTCAAATTTCATTCTAGTCACTAGTTCCATGCTATATCAACTCAAGAGTGAACAGTTAACACATTTCGAATCGTGTTATCGAATATCGAACATTCAAATTTGCTATCTCTAAATTTCTTGACCTTGCACTAAGAATTCGACCATGTTCCCAATAATGGATTGAAGATTTTTTATGTGGAAATCACATCCCATCGAGTACCGAATCCAGAATATCTTACGGTTTCTCAATCCGATATATAAATTGTGAGATATCGCGATTTTAGTACTGTCATATCGTAAATTTCTGAACCTGCACGGGACCACTAACCGGTCTCTTGTACTTAGAATTTGACCACGTTCCCAATAATGGATTGAAGATTTTCTACGTGGAAATCGGAGCCTATCGAGTCCCGAATCCAGAACATCTTACGTTTTCTCAATCCGATGTATAGATTGTGAGATATCGCGATTTTAATACTGTCATATCGTAAATTTCTGAACCTGTACGAGACCACTAACCGGTCTCTTGTACTGAGAATTTGACCATATTCCTGATACTGGATCGAAGAACTTTCTACATGAAAATCGTAGCCTTTCGGTCTAGATATTCATAACATCGTACATTTTCTCAATCCGATGTATAGATTGTAAGATAACCCGATTTTAGTATTGTAACTCTGAATTTTCAGAATGCATGCAAAACATCAAAACCAGCGAAGAATGAATTTGTATGCATATCTACTCTCTCTAGAATGTATCGTGTGAATATGTGTTGGAACCGGAAGAGAATCTACTTTCTAGAATCTCTGACGGAATCAGATTTGCTTATCGGTAACAACATAAAAGTAAATTTGAATGCAGATATGTCAAGTTGTCTAAAAATTTATCTCTATGTTTTTGCATATAAACCCGTTATTTTTCATATTTAATGAACTGAATGTATTATTGTTCTTGTAATAATAACTTGCATAGATATAAATTTTCTCATATAATGCATTTTATACCTCTTGATAATTCCATGATAACTACTCTCGATACATGTACCCGTTTCACATCTCATACCCCTGATTACCGCCATTGATATTTTTCTTGATTCTTAATTAACGGTCTTGATTACACCGTTCCACTAGTCGTACAACTGCATGTTCATAATTAATTTTAAAAGAATAACAAGCCGGGGTTATAAGGGTACGACTTAGTAATGGACAATATAGGGGAGTATACTCGGAAGGGGGCCCGTATTTCTTGTAATAGTGATTCTTGATTCTTGATTTTTGATTCTTGATTCTTGAATCTTGATTAAAAAATTCTTGATCACACAATTCTTGATTACACGATTCTTGATTACATGTTTGATTTATCACTGGAAGACCCGAGTACATAATCCTATATAATTCACTACTTAAATCTAAACGTCACATGATTGATATGTACTGAACTTGTGGTATGGGACACAGGATTGCGTGTATTAGATAAGTTAATAAAACAGATAAACTTGAGATTTCAATTAAGCATGATTTTTGATTACATGACTCTTGATTCTTGATTACATGATTCTTGATTACATGACTCTTCATTACGCGACTCTCGATTCTTGATTACATGATTATTGATTAACTGCGACTTGGTTATCAATTGATTATACTTTGAAGTCTTGATTACACTAGTTTAAGGTTATTAGTTACATGATCATATTGTCCCAGTTCCTTGCTTACTTCCATATTATATTTGTACTTCTACTTCTTGTTTCTTCCATGATATAACTTGTTATATTACCCCTTTTACTGCTTGTTGCTACTTGCTGTCCGAAACTTGCTCTAACGGGTACTTTTCTATTTTTCTCTGAGTTAATAATTATCCAGGTACTAATGGACTCACAGAACAGACTTTTTAGATGATCGTTGTTGCTTTATTACTACTTCATGTTGTTTTTCTTTCAATCGCTATTTTATCTAGTTGTTGTAGCGAACTGCTTATCGTACTATTTTAATTATGGCACCTTGTATTCCCGGCAACTTGACCCGATGTTGATGTATTATGTAGATGATGGTTATTTTATTTTCAGCTCATGTGATCATTATATTTCCCTACGTAAATGTGTTATAAATATCTTGTTGAGCTTATAATTGTACAGCTTATGAATGATGTATATCATTCGCTGGACCTCAGTTGCGTGCCTGTATTTCTGTATAGTGGGAAGCGGGGCGTGACAGGGTTTTAGTGGTATCAGAGCCTAGGCTCGAACCATGCTTAACAAGTATACACACCGCAATGATCACATGAATATTGATAACCATCGTTTGAACTCGAATATTAAACTTATTCGATTCATTTTTGATCCCTTTCATATTTCATTCTTTCATTACTTATTTCCATCCGTCCCTTATATTCATCTTCATTCATTGATTCTTTATTGGGTATACTGCTAGTTAATTCTTTTCATAACCATATTCTATTTCATTTTATTGCTACCTGTTCTTTTAATCGGCATCACTTTTTCTGCTGCGTCATGTCAACGGCTTGGAGCATCACCATCAGAGTGGCGTAACGGAAGCATAGCAGAGTCCCTTATTGATTTGTGGAATGAATTTTAAAGCAAACTTTATCATCATCAACAACTCATGATTCAATATTATATTTGGAATGGATATGGGCCGAAGTGCAGATACTGATCATAGGCTGGTTATAGGGGGCGGTGCATTAATGAAGAAAGGGCAAGAAGAAGAGGAAATAAAAAGAAGAGAAAGGAGGAGAGAAGTCAAAGAAAGAAGAAAGAAGAAGAAAGAAAGAAAAAGAGAAAGGAAGAGGAAGAAGAAAGAGAGAGAGAGAGAGAGGTCAGAGAAGAGAGAGGTCAGAGAAGAGAGAGAGAGAAGCCGGAGAAGAAAGGGGAGAAGAGGAAGAAGAAGATAACTAGGGAGCAAGCTTCGGAGAAGAGAAGAGTGAGAAGCCGGTAGCAGAGGCAGGAGCAAGAAAGAAAGAGACAGAGTAGTAGCTCGGATTTTCTTGGCAAATGGAAAGAAGAGACCAAGAATCAGTGGTGGGGATGAAGAGAAAATCGGTGGAAGAAAAAAGAGAAGCGGGTATGAGGAAGCTTTCTTCATCTTCATCATCTTCTTCGAGATTCAGCAGGATCTGTGTATTTTGTGGTAGTAACTCTGGTAAAAGAGCTAGCTACCAAGAAGCCGCGATCGAGCTCGGCAAGGAACTTGTAGAGAGGAATATCAATCTCGTATACAGTGGTGGGAGCATAGGATTGATGGGCTTGGTTTCTGACGCCGTTCGTGCGGGTGGCCGACACGTTTTGGGAGTGATTCCGAAGTCGCTGATGCCGAAGGAGATTACTGGGAGAACTGTGGTAGATGTTAGAGTTGTCTCTAACATGCACAAGAGGAAGGCTGAGATGGCTCGCACTGCTGATGCTTTCATAGCTTTGCCCGGAGGTTATGGAACACCTGAGGAATTGTTCGAGGTGATCACTTGGGCTCAACTGGGAATCCACAACAAGCTGGTTGGTCTTTTAAATGTTGATGGATATTATGACTCACTCCTGTTCTTCATAGATTCAGCTGTGGCTGAGGAGTTTATATCTGGTAAGGCCAGCCGCATCTTGATTTTAGCACCCTCGTCTATGGAGTTACTCAGAAAATTGGAGTATGTGTCAGAGCGAGATGAGCTTGTGACTCAGCTGAACTGGGATGTTAGCGATGTCGGTGGTTCAGATTCTAAGCCCAGATATTAAATTGTTGAGTCCTCCAATTGAGGGTGCACAATTTGTCTTTAATTGTTTTTGCGCCTTTGTACTCTTTGTTTCTTTTATCTTCTTTTGTACTCTTGGTTGAAGAGGATTGCATTCGCTTTATAGCTATCCTATATCCCGCCTGAGTAAATTTCGAGGACTAATTTTTTTGTAAGGTGGGTAGGATTGTAACTCCCTATTCCAGTTGTACGTATTTTATTACGTAGATTTTTGTACTTTAATTTCAGATCAATTTTATTTTTCTCTTTGCACTTTTTATCTAGAACCAAAATATTTTTCTGGTCAATTCTATAATTTTGTGATTTTTTCGATCGGAGTTTAAATACAAATTCTAACCCTAATTAATCCTAATCCTAATTCTTAATCCAACAGCTAACCTAACTCACCTTATTTTCTTCCTCCCTACGCTTCTTTTTCTCCCTCACTATAATCTCCGCTTCTTCATACGCCAACCTCTTCCCCTCATTTTTCTCATTCTATGCCTAACTCCCTCTCTTCCGTCAACCTTCCCTTCTGTCTTCTTTTACATTTTTCTACGCCCCCATCTCTTTCTCCCCTTATTTTATACACACACCATGCATGCATGCACACCCATTATATATTATATATATAATGTAAACATTCATACATACTTGCACACACCATGCACATTCTATCTCTTTCCTTTCTTTATATTTATATACACACATACACATACAACACACTCATATCCCTTTTTTTCTATATGTATACACACACACATATCACACCTCACCCTCATCTCTGCGTCTCATTCTTCACTTCTCCTTCTCTCCTCTGCCTTCTTCAAAGCCGAGAAGCCAAGCTCCTCGCCACCTTGTTGCACTCAACCTCAACACCGTTACTCACTGTTATTCTTGCCGCTGCTATTGCACAAACTCAATCCCAAACAACCTGACTCCGCGCCATCTCCTTGTTGTTGTTGTCGCTCATTGCCGTCGCTCACCGTTGCTACCGTTGCTCACTCAC
The DNA here is from genome assembly GCA_017893485.1 of Hemerocallis citrina. NCBI lineage: Eukaryota > Viridiplantae > Streptophyta > Magnoliopsida > Asparagales > Asphodelaceae > Hemerocallis > Hemerocallis citrina. The sequence goes on along the minus strand of CM030366.1, from coordinate 10,653,818 downwards.
TGCCGTCTTGTTACCATTCATGCCGCTGTTTTGCTGCCGTCCGTTGTCGACGTCGCTTCTTCTTTCCATGGTTAACACTACCACCGAAATCGTCACATTATAAGATAAGTATCCTGTACACTCTTTCTGTTCTCGTACAAGCATTTTCCGTGGACTCGTGGCAAGTAGTCTAGTTATCATCATGTTTTATTGTCAAATTTCATTCTAGTCACTTGTTCCATGCTATATCATGCGTCTCATTATATTTTCTCATATAATGCATTTTATACCTCATGATAATTCTATGATAACTACTCTCGATACATGTACCCGTTTCACATCTCATACCTATGATTACCGCCTTTGATATTTTTCTTGATTCTCAATTAACGGTCTTGATTACACCGTTCCACTAGTCGTACCAATTGCATGTTTATAATTAATTATAAAAGAATAACAAGCCGGGGTTACAAGGGTACGACATAGTAATGGACAATATAGGGGAGTATACTCGGAATGGGGCCCGTGTTTCCCGTAATAGTGATTCTTGATTCTTGATTCTTGATTTTTGATTCTTGATTCTTGATTAAAAAATTCTTGATCACACAATTCTTGATTACATGATTCTTGATTACATGTCTTGAAACTATTACTGGAAGACCCGAGTACATAATCCTATAGAATTCACTACTTAAGTCTAAACGTCATATGATTGATATGCACTGAACTTGTGGTATGCGACATAGAATTGCGTGCATTAGATAAGTTAATAAAACTGATAAACTTGAGATTTCCGCTAAGCATGATTCTTGATTACATGATTCTTAATTATATGACTCTTCATTACATGACTCTTGATTCTTGATTACATAATTCTTGATTACATGACTCTTCATTACACGACTCTCGATTCTTGATTACATGATAATTGATTAACTGCGACTTGGTTATCAATTTATTATACTTTGAAGTCTTGATTACACTAGTTTACGGTTATTAGTTACATGATCATATTGTTCCAGTTCCTTGCTTACTTCTATATTGTATTTGTACTTCTACTTCTTGTTTCTTCCATGATATATCTTGTTATATTATCCCTTTTACTTCTTGTTGCTACTTGCTACCCGAAACTTGCTCTAACGGCTACTTTTCTATTTTCTTTGAGTTAATAATTATACAGCTACTGATGGACCCGCGGAACAGACTTTCTAGATGATCGTAGCTGCTTTATTACTACTTCATGTTGTTTTTCTTTCAGTTGCTATTTTATCTAGTTGTTATAGCGAACTGCTTATCGTACTATTTTAATTATGGCACCTTGTATTCCCGGGCAACTTGACCGGATGTTGATGTATTATCTGGATGATGGTTATTTTATTTTCAGCTCATGTGATCATTATATTTGCCTGTGTAAATGTGTTATAAATATCTTATTGAGCTTATAGTTGTACAGGTAATGGATGATGTATATCATTTGCTGGACCTCAGTTGCGTGCCTGTATTTCCATATAGTGGGAAGCGAGGCGTGACACTAGAAACCCTCGAGCTCCCACTGGAGAGTAGCCAGACCATCTCCGAACCGGTGGACGAACTAGAAGAAGTGGCCTTCTCAGAGGAAGACGCCACTAAGACGTTCCGGGTCAGCAAGGCACTTTCCCCCTCCATCAAAGAAGACATCTCCCAGTGCATTTGGGAGAACCGCAATCTCTTCACCGGGACCGCGGCTGTTATGCCTAGGATCTCCAAGGAGCTCCTAATGCACCATCTCAGCATTGCCCCGGGTGTCAAGCTCGTTCAGCAGAAGCGACGCAAGTTTGCTCTCGAGCATGAACAGGCGATCAAAGAAGAAGTCGAAAAGCTCCTCAACGCTCAATTCATCCAGGTGGTGAACTATCCTGAGTGCCTATCCAATGTGGTGATGGTCATAAAATCCAGCGGGAGCTGGAGGATATGCATCGAATTCACCGATCTCAATAAGGCGTGCCCGAAGGACCCTTTTCCCCTTCCAAGCATTGACGCGCTGATCGATGCGACCTCTGGGCACGAGCTCCTCAGTTTCATGGACGCTTTCTCCGGGTACAACCAGATTTGGATGTTCCCTCTGACATCCCGAAGACCTCCTTCGTTACGGACCAGGGCCTGTATTGCTACCAGGTTATGCTGTTCGGCTTAAAGAACGCGGGAGCTACTTATTAGTGCCTCGTAAACAGGGTCTTCCGAGACCAGATTGGCCGAAATATGGAAGTCTATGTAGACGACATGTTGGTAAAATGCACCCGAGGGCAGGAGTACGTTCTCGACCTCTAAGAAGCCTTCGGAGTGCTCAGGAGGCACATTATGAGGCTGAATCCGAACAGGTGTGTGTTTGGAGTCTCATTCGGCAAGTTCTTGGGGTTCATGGTCAGCTAGAGGGGCGTAGAGGCCAACCCCGAGAAGATCCAGGCCATTCTTAAAATGGCTCCCCCCTCCAGCGTCAAAGATGTGCAGAGGCTCACTGGGCGCCTCGCAGTAATTAGGCGATTCCTCTCCAAGTTCGGAGAGAAGTGCCTCCCCTTCTTCAAGGCCCTCAGGGGGCTAAAGGCTTCGAATGGGGACAACAGCAACAAGATTCCTTCGACCAGCTCAGGGCATACTTGGCTAACCCCCCACTCTTGAGCAAGCCAGTGCCTGGGGAGGTCCTTTACCTATATCTCACCACTTTGGAGCAAACCCTCAGTGCGGTCCTTGTAAGAGAAGATGATAGAACGTAGAGGCCCATCTATTATGTGAGTAAGGTCCTCCGGGACGCTGAACTCCGTTACCCAAAGCTGGAGAAGATGGCTCTCGCCTTGGTTATGGTAGCCTAAAAGCCCTGCCCCTACTTCTAATCTCATTCGGTGATCGATCTTACCAACCAGCCGCTCAAACAAGTTCTCCATAAGTCCGAGACCTCCGGGCGCCTTATGAAGTGGTCCATCGAGCTAAGCCACCATTACATCAGCTACCAGCCCAAAACAGCAATTAAGGCTTGAACTCGACCCTTGCGAGTCATCTGTCGACCCCCTGGTCTAGACCATTTATGTGGATGGATCTTCTTGCGCCGACAAAAGTGGGGCTGACGTCATCTTGACCGGCCCAGACGCTTTTGTCCTCAAATACTCCCTCCGCCAAAACTTCCCGGCATCAAACAACGAAGCAGAGTATGAGGCCCTCATAGTGGGGCTCTGTATGGCTCGCAAAGCCGGGGCCGAGCGCATCAGAGTCTTCAGTGATTCGCAGTTAGTTGTCAACCAAGTGTCTGGGGGATACGAGGCAAGGGACGAACACATGGCCAAGTACTTGTCGAAGGTTAAGGAGCTACTATCCTTATTCGAGGACGTTCAACTTCAGCAGGTTCCTTGTGAGGAAAACGCACAGGCGGATGCTCTCTCAAAGCTCACTTCCTCGTCCCTGCAAGGTCGAGAACGGACCATCTTAATAGTGGTCCTCCTCAGACCAAGTATTGATGAAGATAGCCCGGAGCCAATGGAAGCCTACCCCCTAACACTTGGGGAGAACTGGATGAAGCCCCTCCTCGAGTACTTCAGAGACGGGGTCCTTCCCGAAGACCTGAAAGAGATGAGCAGGATCAGGACACGAGCCGAGCAGTACACACTCCTTGACAGAGTTATGTACAAACTCTCTTACACTCAGATTGAAGACCGACCCTATCTGAGGTGTCTCTCCTCGGAAGAAGTGCTCTATACCATAAAGGAGGCCCATGACGGTCTGTGTGGCGTGCACTTGGGAGCGAGATCCCTCGCCCGTAAACTCTTAAACTATGGCTACTTCTGGCCCACACTACGAAGTGACTCCGAGGAGTACGTCCACCAGTGTGACTCTTGCCAGAAATTCGCCCTGATCCGTCGCCTGCCTCAAGCACAACTCACCTCCTTGGCGAGTCCAATCCCTTTTACAATGTGGGGGATGGATTTGCTCGGACCCTTCCCTCCAGCACCGGGCCAGCTGAAGTTCTTAGTCATGGCGATAGATTACTTCCCAAAGTGGATCGAGGCTGAACCTCTTTCGACGATTACCGAGCACAAGGTCCAGAAGTTCTTTTGGAAGAACATCGTTTGTCGGTTCGGGGTACCCCGCATCCTCGTAACCGACAACGGGACTCAATTCGCGGGAGCAACCCTCCGCAACTTTTGTGCCAACCTCGGCATCCAGCAGCGGTTCTCCTCGATAGCTCACCCTCAATCCAATGGCCAAGCGAAGAATGCAAATAAAAAAATCCTCTCTGGCCTGAAGAAGAGGCTCGACAAATCAACTAAGGGGCTGTGGGTCGAACAGCTCCAAATGTGCATTGGAACTATCGCACCACCAAAAGAACTCCGATAGGGGAGTCCCCCTTCAACCTTACATATGGTTCCGAAGCTTTCATTCCCAAAGAAGTGGGCCTGCCTTCACCCGACTGATAGCCTACAGTGAAGCTCAGAATGCGAACTAGCTTCGCAACTGCCTAGACCTCATAGACGAGGTCCGCGAGAAAGCTGCAATTTGACAAGAGACCTACTGCCATAGGATCACTCAGTCTTACAACAAGAGTGTACGGCTAGCCAACCTTAAAGAAGGAGACCTAGTGCTCCGAAAGTGGTCGATCTCCAATCCAAGCAAAAAGGGCAAGTTGGCACCCAATTGGGAAGACCGTATAGGGTCTCCAGAGTTGTAACACCTCGGATTTTAAATACCGAAAATATTCGTTTTTATATTTTGTAGGGGTGAGAATTATTTTAAGTGATATCTTATTGATACTGGTATGGATATTTTAATTGGATTGGTGTAAGATGATATGTTGAAGCCATGAGTTGAGATTTTATGTAAAGAAATATTATTTACTTTATTTTATAATTTTGGAGGATTGTTATGAGATGATTTAATATATTTTGTATTATTAGTATTATTAAAGTATAAAGTTGGTGTTTATTTGAAGAATTTTAGGGTATTGGGGGTTTATTTGCTAATAGCCTTTATTTAATTATTATTATTATTAATATTTTTATAGAAAACCCCCTCCCCCATTTTACTTCTTTCTTTCTTTCTTTCTTCTTCTCCATTCCCGTTCACTTTACCCGACCGGAAAGAACTCAACTTTCGGCCTCCCTCTCTCTCTCCTCAAATCCACCCAAATACCTTATGATTTTCGAATTAAGTTGGGGAGATGACTAAGTGAGGGATGCTCTACCTAGTGGTGGAGTCAATTTGGAGAAACAACCATGGAAAGGTATATCCCTTTTTATTTTATTGTATAAAATTAAGTGTGGTTAGTTTTATTGAGTAGGATTATTATGGTTGAGAGATTTAGAGATGTTGGAAGTGGTAGATTTGAGGAATTAGTAGATTATTAGGGAAATTGTAAGTTGTTGATAAATTAGGGTTTTGGGTTTGTAAGAAAGAGTTATATATATATGAGAATTATCTCTTGTATGGTAGTAAAAATTGTAGTGAGCCATTAGAATAAAATAGGGAGTAGTGATTTTGGCATAAACTCGGATTATAGGGTTTATGAAATCGGGTAGGAAACTCGATCCTAATAATTGTAGAAAATGTATATGAGGGTGTAGAATATTATGAAAGTATTAATATGAATTTAGGATGATTTTTATAGGCTTCCAGCTCAATTAAATTGAGTGAAATGGATTATAGGTGAAAAGTGCACGCTGGGTATTCGGTGAAATGCCCGAGCGATATAGAGGTGAGAATTTGATGAATTCGGAGGTGTAATTGGGTTTTATTATTGTTATTAACCCTAATTTGAGAAATTAGGAAGGAGGATTAAAGAAATTAGGAAATGGGAAATTTTCTTATTAGGAAGCCTCCGATCAATATGTGAGTTCTTGCATCCGGGATCGAATTTGAAATCCGTCGATGTAGCTCACCTACATATGTCATTTGTGACGCGTGGGTGAAGACGGATTCAAATTTGGAGGTCCGTAGGTCGAGTTTTGAGCTTTAAACTAATCGGTTCTATAATTTTTCAATTAGGTGGAAAAAGTCGAACTTCGACTGGCTACAGGGCGGACGTGGGACATCGTTTGCTCGATCTGTCAGGTGAGTATGTTGTATTTATAAATATTTTATATTGTGGCCGAAGTTTGTGGCCTTCTGAAATAGTTTGTGTGAGTTATGCCAAAAGTGGATTTTTATTGAAAATACGGATTTTTTAAGGATCCAAAATGGGTTTTTGAGATATGTGGTGAAAGTGACTATTTTAAGTATATGAAACCTATAGTATGGGTTATTGTGATGTGTTGAAGTATAAAAACTAAATGTATTAAATCGTTTATGCATAATTTTACCCCGTGCATGTTTTGTGCATGTTTTTGGGGTATATAGGCCGATATAGGTAATTTGGTATATGCGGAGCCTTGTATACGGGCTAGCATGCTATGGATGGATGTTATAAGATATAATTAGACGAAATTAGTGATTGTGATCATGTTTTGAAAACCCGTGTAATTATAGTGCACGTTTTGTGCATGTTTTGGGGCATATAAGCCCCTATAGGTGATTTTACTTATATGAAATATGATGCATGAGCTAGCATGCTATAATTAGATATTATGAGATTTAATTAGAGGAAATAAATGATTTTGGCCCCTTTTCTTGGAAATCCGCATGTGTGGTGTATGTTTGGGATATATATGTATCATGATATTGACTTGTGATGTGATAATTGATGAAATTAGAAAGTGGGTATATGTTTACAGTCTAATTATGTTCGACATGAATTAATGGGCAATAGTATGATATTACAATGTGATGAATTATCTATTTTGATACTCTTACGATATGGAATAACCTAATATAGTTCTTTTATTAATATTATAACTTGGTGTATGTTTATATGTGATTTAATGAAGTAGCAAATAGCATTGTATTCATAATGGGTGATGTTATGGAAAATTAAATAACATGGTGCATTCATATTATGTAATACTATGACATGATGGTTTCTATGTTAAATGACATGGTGTATGTATATATGTGATACAATGAGATGATAATTAATATCGTGGAAACCGGATATGTATCAAATGGTAAGAAAAAGGTAAGATGGTAAGTGTTAACAAAATGTGTTCTTAATTCACATGATTAAAGTCAAGGATGTGACAATTGTTTAATTAAAAGCTATGATGCTTTATGTTGATTTAATAAGTTGAAAAGATGAAATGATTAATGCTAATAACAGATGGTTTTGTTGACCAGTACCTACAGCAATCCTGGGGGTTTGGGGTTTGCCTCGCTGGCTTCGGCTGGGAGGAAGTACCCTAGTGGCACTAGGGGTTAGTGGTTTTTCCCTCGACGACAGCTGTCGCGAGGAAGCACCCTAGTGGGACTAGTGGTGAGTGTTTGCCTCGCTGGCTTTGGCTGGGAGGAAGTACCCTAGTGGGACTAGGGGTTAGTGGTTCCCTCGCTAATTCGGTTAGGAGGAAGACGTAGCCTCGGACGAGTAAGACTCTGTGTGAGCATTGGGTCGCGTGTTTACCGGGCTGTCGGCTTTCAGTATGTTGGGATACTGTGGCTCACTGGTCGACAAACTAATAAAATAACTAAGTGTTAATAAAAATGTGAAAGTACAGAAAGTGAATTGTGAATTGTGGATGAGAAAGAAAGTAGTTGTGAGTGAAGTAAATGTGAAGGAAAACGAGTTATGAGTTAGTGTATGAAAAGAAGTGATAAATGCAGTATGTGGTTAATTTAAAATGAGAATAATAAAAGAGACATGTGTTATTATGAATAGTACGAAGAAATTGTATTATGTATGTGATCATTTAAGTAAAATACAGTGTGATATAAGTTGTTACATCTTGGAATTGTGTCAAGGAACTACCTACCCGCTATTACAGTGGAAATTGTGGGAACTACCTGCCTTGGCATAATTCGCAGGGTGGGTTGGTATGATAGTGGTAATGATTAATGGAAATGAAGAATTAAATAAAGTAAAGATGATAAGTGATTGAAGTGAATTAATAACCAAGCTATCGGCTTGAGATGTGATGTGATATTACCCAAACTGTGTGTTTGAGGTGCAGTGATTATTATCCAAGCTATCGGCTAAGGGGTGTGACATGTTGTGGCCCCAAATTGTGTTTAGGGATTAAGTGAAAATGATAATAATAAGATACATTACTTATAAGAATGAGAATTACTAAGGTGGTATAATGAGATGGGAATGAGCTATAAAACATGTTTTCGATGTAATGAGTATAAGCATTCTACTAGTGATGTGTTAATGATGTGATGAAATGTGAGAGCTTTGCAATAAGCAATAAGATGTTATAATTGCGTCATAAGACTTGAATTAATGTGGCATTGTGAGAATAGAAGCATATGTGTAAGAAGTGGTACTTGTTGTATTACCATAAAATAAATACCTGTATTTGGAGAATGGTTACGAAAATGGTTAATGCAGAAAGTATGTTGTGTTATGAGTTTGTATTCATATAAATGGTTATTAAAGAAAGATGTAATAGCATCATGTAAGTGATATTTATATAAATAGCTAAATGCTATATGATGATAATTGAAAAGGAATGAATATTCGGGTAGGGAATTTAAATTGAAAAGGAATGGATTGTATGGAAATTCGTCTTGTGCGAGTATATAATACGGATAAATATGAGGGTGATGTGAAGTATAGTAGAATGTGTAAATTATGGGTAATTTTATAATTCGATGCAGATTTGAAGGGTATTTTGATATAAATCGTATTGATGATGTTTTTAAGTTTAGATGTTCAAGGTGTATCTTCTTACTGGGTGTTTGTAAGTTTAAATTATTTTCTTTATACAATTTAATTCATTTTTTAGATTTTTTAAATTATACTCACACCAGAAATGGCTAACCCCTGATGTTTTCTGGGGGTTAGGGGGGTCCCTCCCTAGAGTGGACAACCCTAACTCTCCTGCAGGTTAATAGCAGCAGGGCGAGGTAGTTATAGAGTTAGGAATTTAATTTTGTCGAGATGATAGATTATTTATGTATTTAGTATATGTAGAAAAGTGAATGGTTGATGTATTATTCTGTATTATGGTAAAAGTTTAAGTATATAGTGCTACGGTGAAGTAAGAAAGCCCGTATCCACCTTGTTGTGGAGTATTGGGTTATGTGATTGGTTTTTGGAAAGTTTTCATTAGTTTCTCTATTACTTATATATGTTCTTAAAGGAAATTTATGGTTTTTATTGAATATTTGATAATCCGTTATGAGTTTGGCCCCCAGAGCATTATATTATATTGCCTGTGTGTTTCTGCTCATTTTGGCCTGGGGAGCCCGTAAAATTATTGCATGTATTGTGAGCTACGGAATTTTGAGCAGAATTCCGTATGCTATTTGTGTTTCTGGGCAAAATTTACAGGGGAAACTCTGCCAAAATTTTCCTTGAATTATAACTTTCTTAGTTTATGTTTAAAGTGATATAGAAATTGAAAGAATTTAATTTGGAGAAGAAAAAAAAATTTTGGGGTGTTACAAGAGTTATCCGCCCAGGAGCGTATCAACTCAAAGACCCTGGGAGCAGGAGAATACCGAGGACATGGAATGCGGAGCACTTTATGAAGTACCAAGAGGGTGTCTAAATACCGCTCCAAGCAACTTTCCCAAGAGCACTCCATAAAACATGTCTAAAGTTCTTACTTATATTTAAAGCAGCTCGCAACTTAGAACTGGTCGCCTAATTGTTTTCAATAAAAGAAATCTTTCCCCACAAGTTCTCTATTTTTGAGTAGTCCAATTGTACTTTAAAAAAAATCGCATTAAAACGGCATGCTTGGAGTCCAACACTTGCTTCTAAGCGAGTACGAAGCGGATCACCATTCGGAATTGCTCCTACAGCTGTTGATATTTTCTAAACAACACACTTGGAGTACAACACTTGGTTCGGTTCCGCTTCAACTACTTGCTTCTAAGCGAGTACGAAGTGGTTCATCATTTGAAATTGCTCCTACAGCCGTTGGTACTTTCTAAATGACGCGCTTGGAGTCCAACACTTGGTTCGATTCCGCTTCAACTACTTGTTTCTAAGAGAGTACGAAGCGGTTCACCATTCAAAATTGCTCCTATAGCCGTTGGTACTCTCTAAACGACAAGTTTGGAGTCCAACACTTGGTTCGATTCCACTTCAACTACTTGCTTGTAAGCGAGTACAGAGTGGTTCACCATTCGGAATTGCTCCTACAATAGTTGACAATTGCAAACGCTAGCAAAACACACAAGTTCACAAAACAAGTACTATTTCATTAAAGTTTGAGAGACAAGTTTAATTATAGACCAACTACTCATCTTTACATCGTGATACAAAACTTGTGAAACAATATTACAAGATCATAGAAAGCTACTTCAGCCCCTCCTAGGGGTGGGTATACTTCTGTTAAGAGACACACGTGGGTGACGAATGATGTGCTGCCGATGCCCTACTTCAACGGACGTCCCTTGGTTAGGCGAGCCGAGAAGCATTGTCCGCACCCGAGCTAACGGTGGCCCCAACAGATGCTCCGCTCGACGAAGCTGCCACCCCACTTTGCGCATCTCCGAGGTTTTGATGTATAGGGGGCGAGCGAAGAGCGAGCTCGCGGAATGTTAACCCCCTATCATACTCCTCCCGAGTGCAAGAGGTAGTTCTGACAAGCGAGTCGAAGACGCGAAGTCGCTCTTGGTTCCTCAGATCGCGATCGAAGACGAGCATTCTCCGCCTCAAGCTTAACAATTCTCTCTTTAAGCGAGTCGTCCTTCACAGTTATGCAGTCGCATCGAGCTCGCACCACGTGAAGCGTCGGTGATTGTCCGCCAAAGATGAGCAACCTCCATGCTCTTATCGAGAGTTACCTTCTTCAGGTCGTCCCTCTCCGCTGTCACCTTAGTCAGAGAGTGACGAAGATGCCTAAGTCTCAAGCCGAGGTTGGCAGCTGCCGACGAACCCTCCTCATCATCTTCTGGGGTCATCTCGTTTATCCTCTCTTCTAATCGTCTCCTCTCTATGTCTCGATGAACTAAGATCAATCTCAGATGGTTCCGCTCACGCTCTGCTTTACGAAGCTCCCACTCCACTTCGCGAAGTCGCTCTTGGTTCCTAGCAAGCCCCAACCTCGTTGCCCCTAGACCGGCCTTAAGACGTGCCACTTCGGCCACCCGAGGCACTTCGGCGAGTTGTAGCACTTTGACGATCTGAAAAAAGCCAGAGCACGGAGCTACTAAGTTTACACGACTCGTACCCAACAACTCAGAAAAACAAGACAAATAGTTTCGAAACTTTTCCAACAATTAGACAAAAAATTTCATTTCATTGAATGCAAAAGGCGGTGGCCAATCCGCAACAAGACAATACATGAAAAGAAAGCAAAAACACAAAACAAATCAAGGATCGGTCTCTTACGAGGAATCCACTACTGAAGATGCTTCCACAGCGGCCACGATGGCCAGGGGCGTAGCCTCCGACGGAGCATCCCCCTTGGCCTCGGCACCTCCCCCCTCGACCTCGACCTCTTCTTCTTCTCCACCCTCCTCGCCATCTTCTGAGACGTCCTTAAACCCGGGGATGGGGTCCGGAAAGAGACGCCAGCCGGCGCAGTCCGCTTCAGGGAACTTCTCTGTCACCTAATCTATGGCTCGTGCATACGCCTTCGCCATGTTCACGATGAGGAACCCCTGTGCCTTTTCCATGGCCTGCTCCTCGGCCATCTTCGCCGCCTCCAGTTTCGCAGCGGCCATTGTGTCCGCCTTGTCCTTAGCCACCTCCTCGGCAGCCTTAAGAAGCCGAGCGTTGTCAGCCTCCAACTTGGCAACCACTGCTTTGAGGTGCCCCAGCCTCGAGTTCTTCGACTAGGCCTTGAGCCTCGCCTGCTTCAGATCCTTGGCGGTCCGGATCTTCTCTGCTCAAGCCTTCTCCACCTCGAGCCTCAGCTCCTTTTCCTGTTCGGCTATCTTCTCAATCAGATGACCGAAGTGGCAAGTGATCTGCGAAGATTAGGACTTGGGTTGTTAGCAAAAAAAAAGACAAAGTTCTTAGCCAAAAGAAAACTGAGTCATCGAAACTTACCGACACCGCCGAGTGGGCGGCTTCGAGCGTGTCGTCCCCCATGCTGCCCGCTTCCATGGCTGCCTTGTCCTTTGGCGTTGCAAGGTGCCGAAACGCCTGCATACACACCGACGAGTCGCCTAGGAACCCATTGACGTTGCGGACCTGCCAGTCTGGGATGAAAATATTCTTGTGCTCCTCGATTAGGAACACCTCGGCTTGGGCAGTCAGTGGCGGAGCCTCTAGCCCTAAGGCTGTCGATATCAAGAAGACCCCCGTGTCAGCAGAAGCCGAAGCCACCGCTCGGTGCGAAGGCTTCAGATCCGAGGGGGGTCACCTCCCCAGCTGCTCGCGGCAGCGCGGTGAGCTTGTACTGTCTCCGAGGGGGCCTTCGAGGTAACCCTCTTCCTCTTCTTCGGGGCCTTACTGCTCAGAACCCCCCTATGCTGCGTCAGCAAGTTATTGAAGTCCATTGATTCTGCAAAAAAAAAGGATAGGAGTTAGAAACATGGCCTACTTGGCTCTCAACACAAAATAAGAAGCTATTGCCGACCACAACAAAAAAATAAAAATAAAACAAAGTCGTACTAGGGTTTATCGGGCTAAGACCCCCCCCAGAAGAGTACCTCCTCAGTCAAGTCCTTCCAATCGAACTTCGGGCCGTCGAGCAGCGTCCGAACCATATCTTCCGCCTCGATGCTAAGAGTTGGGCTCTCCCTAACCTTCTTTCGGACCGACTCTACCCAAGCTGTGGGGATTCCCCATGGCCCTCGACTCGGATGAGGAAGTACTTATCCCTCCAATTTTTTATCGAGTCCGAACAGCAAACTAGCTTCGTGTAATACCCTGATTTTTCATTTATAAGAATTATTATTTTGTATTATTAAATTGTACGTATTGTGCACATGCAATCTTGTGGTATAAATTTTTTATAATTATTTTCATTACATAAACAAATGAGTATATATATATATGTGTGTGTGTGTGTGTGTGTGTGTGTGTGTGTGTGTGTGTGTGTGTGTCTTTTCTCGTTTTTTTATTAAAGCCTATTTTAACAAGCATAAGTATTTCTTTATTTTGAGCCCAATCTAATTTATTTTAAATGAAAAACTATTTTGGCCCACTAAATAAAACCCCATCAATTTATTTTCTCTTTTTTCTTACAACTTGTAATGTAGACAATTTTATAGACTTTTTATTAAAAATAAATGTACAACTTTTTAAACTAGGGGGCTTTTAGGGACACGTGCATTGCACTAGCACGTGTTTGTGCTTGTTCTTTTTTAGGCCGGATAGGAATGGGAGGGAAAAAGAGAGAGTGGAGTTTGTGGGAAGTAGTTTTGTGGTCATGGTTGGTTACTACAACTTCCCATTTAATTCTAGCTCTTGTTTCTTAACCCCTAGATCAATCCTAGCATTCTATTTGCCCCAAATTCTTGTATAAATACCCCCCCCCCCCTAGCCTAACTATCCTTACACTTTTCATTCATCAAACCTATAGTGAGAGAAAATAATCATTAGTAGTAGATTGTTGCATTGGTAGAGAGTGAGAATAAATGATTGAAAGTTGAGTGTGCTTGCATTTCAAGGAGGCCGGCAACACATCAAGAAGGCTCGGTTTGCACTCAGGCAAGGAGGAGAAGTACTCTTTGGGCGAGCACAAACTAGGAGGAGAAGGGCTCTTTTATTCTAGGAGTTGTTTTGTGGATTTTCTCTCCAAATTAGGTGGGTGATTTTCCTTACTTCTAATTCTAGTCACCATTCTAGGAATGATGACTTAATTTGCATGAAAGAAACTAATAAGAGTACATTAAATTTTAAAAAGGACTTGTTAGATGATATAATTAATGCTTGGTAGATTGTATGTTAACTTGTCATGAATCTTAATGGTGTAGCACAAATTGCTTTGTAGTTATGGAAATGTTAAATTGGGATTATGATAATATAGAAATTGAGTATGAATTGCTAGTGGATGAAATTATTGTTTTATGCAATAAATGAACTATTTTGATATTGGTTCTAATGTATAAATTTGTCAAATGCATTGGGTTAATGAAAGAGGGAAAAACAGGGATTTATAATTATAATGTGATTTATAAATACCAAATTTGTGTTTGAGAATTGTCAAATTGAAATATGGAAAGAGTTGTATAGAATTTAAATTATTGAATGAAAAATGTATGTTTTATTAGTGAGAAAATTATTTTTAAAATACTGGAGTGTTAATTTAAGATGAAATTAGTATTCTGGAGATTTACATGACATTTTGTGCAAGTAAAATGAAGATAAGAGCTTTTGAACATCGAAATTATTTAATGAAATAGAGAGTCGAGATGAATAGATTTCGAATTGTAATTGTGACAACCTGAGCCTATAGCTCAAGTGGTCAGTCGCTCTGGCACTACTGTAGCGTGGGCATGTGTCTCTGGGTCGCTGGTTCGATACCCTCTGTCCACCTTCTTTTTCGTGCGGGTTAAAAATTAACCCAATACCGAACAGAGAGTATAACACTCTCTAATCCCTCTTCATATCACTAGTGCGCATACGGCCGAGTGGCTAACGCATGGGGCTGTCTTCTCTAAGGCTGCGGGTTCGATTCTGGTTATAGCCAGAATACATTTTTTTGACAAATTGATTTTTTGGGGGCTTTCTTGATGTATAAAAATTCCGAAAAAATACCTTTAATATTCTAAAATCATGTACAACCAATGAAAATTTATTGGGAGTTATTAGACTAAAATAAAGTGTATTTTTGAGGTGAAATTGTATTCGAACTATTGTTTCTTACCATTATAATTTCATAAAAATGCATGATTTCATGAGGTGATTAATATAAATGTTAAAAAGAAAAATTGATGGAAGGAAAATATAATTGTGGCTTGTATGGGTTTATTTTGTCAAAAGTGTAGTGTGACAATAGTGATTTTGTGAATATTCACTTTGACTAGATATTTTCGTAATATGATCTTAATGGGGGAATAAATGTTGGTTATTGAAATGCATGATTTACAATTGAACTATATGTATGATAATCGATTCATGAAAAGATTGGAAATTGTTTAATTAGAAAAGAGAATTCTTCTTGAGCATGACAAACTCAATATGTGAATTGTGAATTGAAATTGAAAATTAGGGTATAGCCAAGACTCACACCGGCAATTGAAAGAAATGAGATATGTTAATTGAACAGAAAAGACCAAGTTTGGGTCATTGTTAAATGAAAGAAATAAGACCGGTGTTAGTGAGAGTGCTGACCCTAAGAGATTGATTTTGTTCATGATTTCATTAAGTTAAGGACTAGTACATAGTGAAGATGTAATGAAAGTGAGAGAAAAACACAAGTATGAGGGCCTCGAATCTACGATGTGGGTGTGATTCACAGTTTGTCTTCACGATGCGTCGTGACATGACGTGGGCACTACTCCGGAATTATCAGGATCTTGGCGATGCTTGTGGGGTGTTTGGTGACTGCGAGAGGATCGTGTGCAATGACGGAGGCTGAATTGTCCATAGGTTGTCTTCACGATGCGTCGTGACATGACGTGGGATTCCCCTCCAGGTTGTCTGTACATGAGCTCGTTACTCATAGAACATCTAGGATACTTACCATAGTTACAGTAGTAGATTAAGTCATGACGAGGGATTGAACCCTACAAGATGAAGAACGATTAAAAGCTTGCCCTCGGACCTATGTAGTATGGGATGCATAGAATCCGAACAAGTGCGCATTAGTGTCATATAATATAAATAACTGCATTAAGGACTAAGTGCACAATCACAACACGATATCATTAGGATATTCCCCTTAGTTAGATTGTGAACAAGTTTGTGTTTGTTAAGTATGGAAAATCATTATACTATTTCCGGCATAGAGAGGATGGCCGTGTATAATATTCATCAGTTGAATAAACTGACGTACCCACAGTTTTGTATGCAGGACAAATGGCATGATAAAGATTAAGGAATTACTGATGCTTAGAGATTATTCAAATGTTGTTGTACTTTCATTCATGTAAATGTTGTAATTTTGCTTCCGCTATAAAGTATAAAGATTCATTTCAAACTCTGATGTAAAGTAAAAGTTTTAAATTCCCTGTAAAATTGTACGAAGTGAGGTAAAGATCCTGTGGAATCTCAAATTCAGATGTATTTGGAATTCGGGGTGTTACAGAGTGGTATCAGAGCCCGCTTCACAAGTAGTACAAATTTATGAGGAACGACACCCTAGAAGTGGACATTTAGCGTGTTGAGTATAGAGATTTAAATGTAATTCACTTACATTTGTGTTGCTCTATGATTGACATTCTCCTCCTTCCCCTTTTCTAAGATGGCTGATCACTTCGACCCTGCTGGAGATGACAATTGCCACATTATTGAGGAAGAGACTACCCAGGGCATGCAGACTCCGACGGAGAGGAATGGCCCGAGTCCAGTGAGATCACTCCACCTCCAGATTCATCTGATGATTCTTCTGACGAAGAGGAACCAGTTCTGGAAAATCTCATTGTGTCTCTTCAGAGGTAGGTAGAGACTCTGCGGGAGAGAGTCAGGCTATTGAACGCTCAGTTGGTGAAGTGCAAGGATGATTTTACAGTTCTCAGTCATCGTGTTTGGGAACTCGAGAAGAGGAAAAACATGACTGATGTACTGAAGGAAGAAGTGGAGGAACTACGGGGATAACTTCATGAAGCCAAGAGGATCCGTAGGAGTTAGACCGTTGTATCATCTATTGCTTTCATTTTGATGTCAGAAATGTTTTAAATTCAAATGTATAAAGTTTAAAATTCAATGAAACGGAAATGTTGACTTAAAAGTTCATGTTTTATACTTCGAATTTAATGGACCTTTTGCATCATAATATGGCTGGACGAAGAGCTCGATCTGGTGAAGGTCTGGACTTGGAAATGGAGCTAGCGAGGGTCTGTCAGACACTCAATGCCGTTGCCATGAATCAGAATCAGGGAAGGGTGCCTGCGAATCCAGTACCCGAAGCAATCAAACTCGTGGAATCATTTAAACGAATGAAACCACAAGTGTTTGAAGGGAAGTCAGACCCTGACACGGCTGACAATTGGATCCGGCAGGTAGAGACTAACTTCGATGTTTTGGAGACCCCGAAGGGCAACAAGGTGAAGTTGGCGGCTCTGCAATTCGAGAAGGATGCGGCTGTGAGGTGGCAGTCAATGAAGCAGATGATGGGAGGCTTGGTTCTTGGCTGGGAGAAATTTTTGGAGGAATCCGCAATCATTATTTTCCCTCAGACGTCCAGGAGAAGAAGGCCATGGAATTTCTGGAGTTGCAGCAGGGTGGCATGTCGGTTAGGGAGTATGAGACCAAATTTACTCAGCTCTCAAGGTATGCTCCCAATTAGTGATGGATGAGGTGAAGAAGGCTCGTAAGTTCGAGCATGGTCTGAGGCCAAGCCTGAGATCCAGAATGATACCCCTCAGTATCAGGAGTTTTGACAAGCTGGTCAAACGAGCGGCAGCCACGGAGGCGGACATGGAGCAGTTTCATGTTGTTTAGAATCGGAGGAACAACTGGCAGGTTGGGAAGAGGCCCGCAAATTTTGGAAATTTTAGGGGACAACCATCGGCACAAAGGTTCAAACCGACAGGAGCGAACGCTATCAGTGTGGCTGGGGGACCTGAAAAGAATTTTGTGAGAACTCCTGTGGTAAATTGCTACAACTGCAGTGAGACGGGACATTACCAATCCCAATGCCCCAAACCGTGGAATGTTAACCGCAATGTACCAATGCAGCAGACTGGGAAGAAGCCATACCGGTAAGGGCGAGTATTTGCCTTGACTGAAGCTGATGCCGATGAGGTGGATCATGTCATCACTGGTACAAGGGCGGATGTTTAGAGGTTTTCGTTGTTTCTTTTTCTCCTTATTTAGTGAACTGTTACGTGACGAGTGTGTTTTATGTAACAGGAGAACTCTATTTGAATGGAATGAAAGCAGTTGTTTTGTTCGATACTTGATCCTCTCATACTTTTGTGTCTCCTAAATTTGCTAAAGTGTTGGGAGTTGAACCGAAGAATTTTCCAGGCAAGATCTTAGCAGTAGCTACTTCATCAGGGGAGACTTTAACCACTGATCGGTACTATGCGGATTGCGAGATTGTGATTGGAGACAGAATCTTCAGAATTGATCTAATCGAGCTGACTATCTTGGGGGTCGATGTTATCATTGGCATTGATTGGATGTCGGTCTACAGTGCAAGCATCGAGTGCAAGACCAAGGAAGTAACAGTGAAGGCTCTAGGTGGACCTGAAGTCACTTTCCAAGGGAAAAAAAAAGTGTTCCAGGCTGGTGGCAGCTATCCGCAAGGAAGAAATTTCTGTGGAAGTGCAAAGGATTCCTGTGGTTCGGGACTATCCGACTGTATTCTTGGATAATTTTCCTGGGTTACCCCCGCAACGTGATGTAGAGTTCAGCATCACTATTCAACCGAGAAATGCACCCATTTCTAAGGCACCATATAGGATGGCTCCTGTGGAGCAGGATGAGGTGAAACGGCAGATTGAGGAACTGTTGGAGAAAGCCTTTATTGAACCTAGTGCATCACCTTGGGGAGCACCAGTGCTTTTGGTAAAGAAGAAGGATGGATCGATGAGGATGTGTATCGATTACCGAGAGCTGAATAAAGTCACTGTTCAGAATAAGTATCCTATTCCCCGAATTGATGACTTGTTCGATCGTCTACAAGGAGCTGCTGTTTTCTCCAAAATAGATCTTCGATCAGGATATCATCAAGTTCGAGTGAAAGCTGAAGATGTGTACAAAACTACATTTAGAACTCGACATGGGCATTACGAACTCTTAGTCATGCCATTTGGAGTAACGAATGCACCCACGATCTTCATGGACATGATGAACAGAGTTCTGAGGCCGTTCATTAATTCTTTCATTGTGGTGTTTATCGACAATATTCTCGTGTACTCCAAGTCAGAGGAGGAGCACACTGAGCATCTGGCAGCGGTTTTGAGGAAGCTAGAAGAGCAGGAGTTGTACGCCAAGTTGTCCAAGTGCGATTTCTGGAAATCTGAAGTGGCATTCCTAGTTCACATCCTTTCTAAGGAGGGAGTGGCAACTGATCCTCAGAAGGTAGAGGCAGTGAGAGATTGGGCAAGGCCTACTACGGTGAAGGAAATCAGGAGTTTTCTTGGATTGACTGGATACTATAGGAGATTCATTCAAGGTTATGCTCAATTATCCATGCCGCTCACTAGTTTGACCAAGAAGAATGTGGACTTCAAGTGGACTAAGCAATGTAAAGGAAGCTTTCAGGAGTTGAAAGAGAAGCTGACTACTACACATACTTTGGCTTTGCCTAGAGCAGGTGTTGAGTATGATGTTTACAGCGATGCTTCACATCGCTGGCTTGGTTGTGTCTTGATGCAAGAAGGAAGAGTGATCGCTTATGGGTCTAGGCAACTAAGACTGCATGAGAAGAATTATCCGACTCATGATCTAGAGTTGACCGCGATTATCTTCGCCTTGAAGCAATGGAGACACTACGTGTACGGTGAGAAATTGAACATGTACACGGACCACAAGAGTTTGAAGTACATATACCAGCAGAAGGATCTGAATCTGAGGCAACGGAGATGGTTCGAACTGCTTGAGGACATGCGACCTGAGATCAAGTATCATCCTGGGAAGGCTAATGTTGTTGCTGATGCACTTAGCCGCAAGAGCAGTCTGGCGAGTTTGATTACAACTCAGAGGCAGCTGGCAGAGGAGTTGGATCGAGCTGGAATTGAAGTGGTTCTGCAAAAATTGGGAGCATCCTTAGCTCAGTTGAGGCTTCAACCTATACTAAAGGGAAGGATTATTGCGAGTCAGGAGGTTGATGCTGAAATCTTGGAGATGAAGGAGCAGGTTGGTGCTGGCAGGCTGTCCGAATTTCAAATTAGGGATGGAGTGCTGTGGTTCGGAGATAGACTGTGTATTCCGGATCAACCAGACCTGAAGGAAAATATTCTTCAGGAGGCGCATACTACTCTTTTGTCGGTACATCCTGGGAGTACTAAGATGTACAAAGACATCAAACAGCATTTCTGGTGGTCAGGTTTGAAGCGGGATGTGGCTAAATTTGTGGCGAAGTGTGAGATTTTTCAGCAAGTCAAAGCCGAGAATCAGAGACCCGGAGGTCTATTACAACCGTTACCTATTCTGGAATGGAAGTGGGATAGCATCAATATGGATTTCATTACGGGATTGCCCAAGAGTCCTAAGGGCAATGATGTGATTTGGGTTATAGTCGATCGACTAACCAAGTCCGCTCACTTCTTGGCGATGAAACTCACTGCTTCGATGGACATGTTAGCTGAGTTGTATGTTGGCGAGATCGTCAGGCTCCATGGTGTTCCATCAACTATTGTGTCTGACCGAGATGCGTGGTTTACTTCGCATTTTTGAAGGAGTCTTCAGACAGCTTTGGGTACCAAGATGGATTTCAGCACTGCTTTTTATCCGCAAACCGATGGGCAGACCGAGAGAGTCAACCGTATTCTTGAGGATATGCTTCGGTGTTGTATACTTGACTTTGAAGGTAGTTGGGAAAGGCATCTAGCTTTGGTAGAGTTTGCCTACAACAACAGTTTTCATACCAGTATTGGAATGGCGCCGTACGAAGCTTTGTATGGCAAGAAGTGCAGAACGCCTGTTTGTCGGTTTGAACTTGGGGAGCGTCAGCTGTTTGGGCCTGATCTTGTGCAGCGAACCTCTGAAAAGATTGATCTGATCAAGAAGAGATTGACTGAGGCTCAGAGCAGGCAGAAGAGCTATGCAGACAACCGGAGAAGGGACCTTGAGTTTGAGGAAGGTGACTTCGTCTTTTTGAAAGTATCGCCCAGCAAAGGTGTGGTTCGATTTGGCAAAGGCGGAAAGTTAGACCCAAGGTATATAGGCCCGTATAAGATTTTGAAAATGATCGGGAAAACTGCTTACCGGTTAGAGTTACCGGAAGAGTTATCTCAGGTGCACAATGTCTTTCATGTGTCTATGCTAAGAGGTTATATTCCAGATCCGAGTCATCATTTGCTTAAAGTGCCGGATGGTTTGCAATTGTATCTCAATTACATCGAGTCTCCTGTTGAGATTATTGATCATCGAGAGAAAGTCTTGAGGAATAAGACGAGTCTCCTGTTGAGATTGTTGATCGTCGAGAGAAAGTCTTGAGGAATAAGACGAGTCTCCTGTTGAGATTGTTGATCGTCGAGAGAAAGTCTTGAGGAATAAGACGATACCGATGGTCAAGGTAGTCTGGAGAAACCATTTGGTTGAAGAGGCTACTTGGGAGTCTGAGGAGAGGATGTTGAGGGATTATCCTGAGCTTTTTGTTTGATTTGTGTGTGTCACTTTTCTTTTTGGCTTGTTATTGTGTGTTGTTCTCGCTCTTGATTGTACTTCTGGGGACGGAATTATTCTAAGGAGGGAGTGTTGTAATACCCTGATTTTTCATTTATGAGAATTATTATTTCGTATTATTAAATTGTACGTATTGTGCACGTGCAATCATGTGGTATAAATTTTTTATAATTATTTTCATTACATAAACAAATGAGTATATATATATATATATATATCTTTTCTCTTGTTTTTTTATTAAAGCCTATTTTAACAAGCATAAGTATTTCTTTATTTTGAGCCCAATCTAATTTATTTTAAATGAAAAACTATTTTGGCCCACTAAATAAAAGTCCATCAATTTATTTTCTCTTTTTTCTTACAACTTGTAATGTAGACAATTTTATAGACTTTTTATTAAAAATAAATGTACAACTTTTTAAACTAGGGGGCTTTTAGGGACACGTGCATTGCACTAGCACGTGTTTGTGCTTGTTCTTTTTGAGGCCGGATAGAAATGGGAGGAAAAAAGAGAGAGTGGAGTTTGTGGGAGGTGGTTTTGTGGTCATGGTTGGTTACTAAAACTTCCAATTTAATCCTATCTCTTGTTTCTTAACCCCTAGATCAATCCTAGCCTTCTATTTGCCCCAAATTCTTGTATAAATACCCCCCCGCCCCAGCCTAACTATCCTTACACTTCTCATTCATCAAACCTATAATGAAAGAAAATAATCATTAGTAGTAGATTGTTGCATTGGTAAAGAGTGAGAATAGAAGATTGAGAGTTGAGTGTGCTTGCATTTCAAGAAGGCTCGGTTTGCACTCAAGCAAGGAGGAGAAGTACTCTTTGGGCAAGCTCAAACTAGGAGGAGAAGGGCTCTTTCATTCTAGGAGTTGTTTTGTGGGTTTTCTCTCCAAATTAGGTGGGTGATTTACCTTACTTCTAATTCTAGTCACCATGCTAGGAATGATGACTTAATTTGCATGAAAGATACTAATAAGAGTATATTGAATTTGAAAAAAGAATTGTTAGATGATATAATTAATGCTTGGTAGATTGTATGTTAACTTGTCATGAATCTTAATGTTGTAGCACAAATTGCTTTGTAGCTATGGAAATGTTAAATTGGGATTATGATAATGTAGAAATTGAGTATGAATTGCTAGTGGATGAAATTATTGTTTTATGCACTAAATGAACTATTGTGATATTGTTTCTAATGTATAAATTTGTCCTATGCATTGGGTTAATGAAAGAGGGAAAAACAGGGATTTATGATTATAATGTGATTTATAAATACCAAATTTGTGTTTGAGAATTGTCAAATTGAAATATGGAAAGAGTAGTATAGAATTTAAATTATTGTATGAAAAATGTATGTTTTATTAGTGAGAAAATTATTTTAAAAATACTAGTGTTAATTTAAGATGAAATTAGTATTCTGGAGATTTACATGACATTTTGTGCAAGTAAAATGAAGATAAGAGCTTTTGAACATCGAAATTATTTAATGAAACAGAGAGTCGAGATGAATAGATTTCTAATTGTATTTGTGAAAACCTGAGCCTATAGCTCAAGTGGTCAGTCGCTCTGGCACTACTATAGCATGGACGTGTGTCTCTGGGTCGCTGGTTCGATACCCTGTGTCCACCTTCTTTTTCATGTGGGTTAAAAATTAACCCAACACCGAACAGAGAGTATAACACTCTCTGATCCCTCTTCATATCACTAGCGCGCATTTGGCCGAGTGGCTAGCACGTGGGGCCGTCTTCTCTAAAGTTGCGGGTTCAATTCTGGTTATAGCCAGAATACATTTTTTTGACAAATGGATTTTTTGGGGGCTTTCTTGATGTATAAAAATTCCGAAAAAAATACCTTTATTATTCTAAAATCATGTACAACCAATGAAAATTTATTGGGAGTTATTGGACTAAAATAAAGTGTATTTTTGAGATGAAATTGTATTCGAACTATTGTTTCTTACCATTATAATTTCATAAAAATGCGTGATTTCATGAGGTGATTAATATAAATGTTAAAAAGAAAAATTGATGGAAGGAAAATATAATTGTGACTTGTATGGGTTTATTTTGTCAAAAGTGTAGTGTGACAATAGTGATTTTGTGAATATTCACTTTGACTAGATATTTTTGTAATATGATCTTAATGTGGGAATAAATGTTGGTTATTGAAATGCATGATTTACAATTGAACTATATGTATGATAATCGATTCATGAAAAGATTGGAAATTGTTTAATTAGAAAAGAGAATTCTTCTTGAGCATGACAAACTCAATATGTGAATTGTGAATTGAAATTGAAAATTAGGGTGTAGCCAAGACTCACACCGGCAATTGAAAGAAATGAGATATGTTAATTGAACAGAAAAGACCAAGTTTGGGTCATTGTGAAATGAAAGAAATAAGACCGGTGTTAGTGAGAATGCTGACCCTAAGAGATTGATTTTGTTCATGATTTCATTAAGTTAAGGACTAGTACATAGTGAAGATGTAATGAAAGTGAGAGAAAAACACAAGTATGAGGGCCTCGAATCTACGATGTGGGTGTGATTCACAGTTTGTCTTCACGATGCGTCGTGACATGACGTGGGCACTACTCCGGAATTATCGGGATCTTGGCGACGCTTGTGGGGTGTTTGGTGACTGCGAGAGGATCGTGTGCAATGACGGAGGCTGAATTGTCCATAGGTTGTCTTCACGATGCGTCGTGACATGACGTGGGATTCCCTTCCAGGTTGTCTGTACATAAGCTCGTTACTCATAGAACATCTAGGATACTTACCGTAGTTACAGTAGTAGATTAAGTGTAACTCCTATTTCCCCGTATTTGTATTTTATACTATTTTGTGCCTCGTTGTTCTATCTAGTCTATTGAGACTCTGCAAATTGTTCCGATTGAATGAAATTATTATTCTCGTCTCAACTCAAATTTGGGTCCTCTTTATCTAATTCATTGTGTGCCATTTGTATCGTTCTTCATGAACAATAGATCAATTCTTCTCTTTTATCTCTCTAATATCTATTTTAGTGCATTTTAACCACTTCTCTTGTTGGGTTCTTTTTGAAACGGATCCCCAAAGCCCGCAAACCCAACCCTCACTATATAAACCCTATACCCTATACCCTAACCCTATCCCTACTGTTCTAACCTAAAAACCACAGCCGCCTCCTTCTCTCTTCTCCATCTTCGATCGTTTCTTCCCCTTCGTTTCGCTGCAACCAACCCAAACCCCCCCGATCACCTCGCCCATCACCTTCGCCTCCCTCACCGTCGCATTCACCACCATCACCTCCGCATCACCTCCGTCATCGCCCACCTCCACATACTCCATCGCCGGCGCCTCCACCACCTCTCCAACATTCGAACCCAAAGAACTCCGAACCCACCTTCGCCCCTCCGTTCGCCCTCGCCTCCTCCATATACCATCCCGCCGTCGACTCCCCAACTCCTGAAACCCATCCACCACAAAACGCCTCTCACCGCCATTACCCAAAGCTTCGAAACCACCCGAACTCGCCTCGCCCATCACCTTCGCCCTCCGATCCCCATCGCCTAGCCCGTCACCCCAACACCCATCGCCTCTCACCGCCATTACCATCATCATCTTCCCCATCTCTCCAGCCTCCGAAACCCATCCAACACCTCCCCTGTTTCGAACCCACGAACAGAGGAGCACGCCGTCGACGCCTCCCGTCACCTCGCGCCTCCGCCGTGCCACCGCCGCCGCGTCGCTTCTCGACGTAGCGTCGCCGTCGAAGCTCCACCGCCGGCGCCGTTCCCCTCTCCCTTGCGCTCTCTGTTTTCGAAGAAACCAACGAAGAAGAAGGAGGGAAAGGCGGGGACGATTTCCAGCCGTTGGATCGCGCCAAGATCCGTGCGATCTGATCGCTGTTCGGTGTTCGCCCACAGCAGATCCCGGATCCGCTGTCCCCTGTTCGGATCAGATCCGCTGCGGAGGAGCTCGCTGATTCGCTGTCTTCGCTGTTCCGTGTTCTACCCGCACCGGATCCTTGCTGCTGTTTGCTGTTTTGGGCCGATCGTGTGTGGGGAAAACTCGATCTACAATTGATTTTTACGCGCGCTTTTTGAGGACTTCTTCCGGGATTTTTCTACCCAATTTGCTACCACAAGTGGGGTTTACCATCGTCAATTTAAGGCAAGTACCCTTGTACAATTTATTGTTCTAGTACAAGTTTCCTTGAAATACTACAAATAGTTAGATTGTGACTCCTCTTTGAAATATCGTTGTAGATCAATATTGAACCTCCAAATTGACAATTCTAAGAGTCACAAAATTTCCTCGTATTTAATTTATAATTATTGGACTCTTTTGCCCTTGAACACATAGACATATGAATTAAGGACCCCTAGAAATTGTAGACGCATATAAATTTAGTGTTTTGGCAAATTGTGATTATTATGACTTGAAAAATACTATTATTCGCTGTTTGATTCCCATTACCATGTATTTGTGCCACATAATGATTTTAGACACCAAATTACATAATTCTATGAAATCTACATTAGTGAATTATTTCCCTATGTTGCTGTCTGGATTTTCTTTTGAGGTTTCGACCCTTTTATCTTTGGAATTTGGGCCCGAGCCCTGAATGTGAAACGTAGATCAGGATGTGTAGATGTCGATAGACTCCAGAATGATTGAATTTGGAGTTACGGTCTAGGAGATATGGCTGTTATACGGCAGCTGTGTCAGTAGGCGCAGTTCTGTAAAAACTGCTGTATATGTTGACTTTGCGAATTATTTTAGCTGTACAAACAGCGTGCGGTTGACCCCAAATTCTGTGTGTAGCTGCTGGACATCATCTAGGACATCCCTAAATTTTTCTAGAATTAAATCACAACATTTTACATATGTATGCTTGCTTGATAAGAGTTAATAAAAGTAACTAAGCCGGGATTTAAGGGAAGATCTAGTAGTGGAAAATATAGAAACGTGTACTTGGAAGAGGACTAGTGTCCTGCCTGCCTGTTACGTGTTCATGACTACATGATTCACGATCCTGTTTACCTGTACCTGATTGCATGCTTCCTTATAGGAAGGTGTTCTCGGAAGATAACCACTAGGTTATACCTGTTTCCTGTGCCTGACTACATTACTTCCCTTAGGAAGGTGTATTCGGAAGAGAACTACTAGGTTCTGCCTGTTCCTGTTTCCTGTACCTAAGTACACTGCCCTATGGACTCCACTATGAAATCTTACTAAGCGAAACTGTTTGTCGTAGCAACCATGTAGTAAAAATATGGATGCATGTCGTGCTACCTAGATAGTAATCACGCAAGACTTGAACTTAATACCTGATATATGATTATCCTGTTACATGATTATCCTGTTACCTGATTATCCTGATACTTGATCTCCTGGTTACCTGATAACTGATACATGAAACTTGAACATGACACTTGTAACTTGATACATGATTCCTGACACATGAAACATGATACTTGATATTAGCTACTACTACAGGTTCACCTGACATATGTTTCACCGTTAGTAGTTGTTAATTAGCCTGTTCACTAGGAAGTTCTCCCTTGCTAGCTAGTTCTTGGTTGTTTCCACTACTTGTTATAATTCTGTTATATTCTTGATTCCAGTTCCTGTTTCCCCTGCTTGTACTTGTTTTCACTATTTGTGGCCCTAGCTTGCACTAAGGGCATTCTCTTGTTTTCCCTTGTTTCCCTGTTTATATTTATTAAACAGACTTTGGAGACGAGCTGCCCGCTGGAATTGGTGAGCAAAGGTTCTAGCTTCAAGTGGAGAAGAACCTGATTATAATATTTATTTCCTGCATTATTTGTTTTCCTGAATTATTATTTCTTGGAATTTGAGAACTTGTAACGGGCTGATGTCCCGAGTTTAACTTGATTCAGACTTGAAACTGCTTGGATGTGTTATTATTTTTCAGTCGTTTCTGTTGCT
Source organism: Hemerocallis citrina (assembly GCA_017893485.1). Classification (NCBI taxonomy): domain Eukaryota; kingdom Viridiplantae; phylum Streptophyta; class Magnoliopsida; order Asparagales; family Asphodelaceae; genus Hemerocallis; species Hemerocallis citrina. The sequence continues at coordinate 10,626,481 of CM030366.1, read as the reverse complement.
AGTAAATTATTCATGCATGCTTGGTTATATATCTCTCTTGTTATATACTTGTTGTGATACTGAGTCGATCCTACAGCTTATGAATGATGTTAAGATCATTCGCTGGGCTTCGTCACGTGCTCGTATTCCGTATTTTGGGAAGCGGGGCGTGACAAGGTTTTTAGTGGTATCAGAGCCAGGTTTGACTAATGTGTTAGTTAACTAATACATTAGGCAGGCCTGACTCAGTCAGGGTTAACTCAGCATTTGACAGGCCATGAAATTGCATGAAAAATTTTATTATCAACTTGATCTGGATCCTGATCGTTTGGGGTTTGTGCAGGACATGGCTCGAAGGAACGCTTCATCTTCCCAGTCTGGGGGTGATCAGGTAGACCATCCCGCCATTATGCAGCTGTTACGGATGCAGCAAGAGCAGAATGAGCAGCATGCGCAGCAGATGTTGCAGATGCAGAGGGAGCATGCCGAGTTGATGAGGGCAGCCTTAGGAGCTGCCAACAGAGAGCCTCCTGCACCCGCGCCTGGGGTGTTGCCGCCTAGACCGGGCAACGTAGCTGATTTCATGAGGCTACACCCCGACAAGTTTTCAGGAGCTGAAGGTCCACTGGAGGCTGAACAGTGGCTCATCAGGACGGAGCAGTTGCTGATCGCTGCCAGGATAGCTGATGTGGACCGAGTGGATGTCGTGAGCATCCAGCTGGTGGATCTCGCCCACATCTGGTGGCGAGCTGAGATGGAGAGACTTGAGCGCCCCGTCGCCTGGGCCGTTTTCAGGGAGAGCTTCCTCACAAAGTTCTTCCCTGATGTCATCAGGAACGATATGGAGCGGCAGTTTGTCGAGCTCACCCAGGTTCGTCAGATAGAGTTTTATATGCAATTTCATTTGTCGTTTTACGATATATCGATGCTTAACTAAGACACTATCTTGAATCAGGGAAATCGGACCGTGGACGAGTATGTCGCGGAGTTTACTCGTTTGAGCCGCTTTGCCACGACTATGGTGGCTGATGATGGGGCCAAAGGCCGTCGCTTTTTGCTGGGCTTGGACATCGATATCCAGGATCGCCTGGCTGCTTTGAGGCTTCGTTCCTACCCCGATATCCTTGAGGCTGCTAGGAGCCAGGAACAGACCAGCAAGCGGAAGCGTGCTATTCAGCGGTCCGCCCCGCACCCTGTCGCTACTAGGCCCACGGGAGGGCCAATCAAGAGGCCAGTTCCAGCTTACCCTGCCAGGGCTGCTCCTTACCCTGCTGCTCCACAGAGGGGCAGCTACTGTGACTTCTGCCAGATTACAGGACATATGCGCAAGGATTGCAGACGGGCCAACGGTCGCTGTTACGGGTGTGGTGCAGGTGATCACACTGTTCGGGACTGTCCGCAGAGGAGGGCTGCGCCACCCGCTGGTGCGCCAGCTCAGGGTCAGGCCAGGCCGCCATTTCCCCCTCAGCATCAGATCGTCGGTCAGAGGACCGCTGCCCCGAGGAGAGGTCAGGCCTTCAACCTGACTGCAGAGGAAGCTGAGACCGCGGAGGAAGTCGTTGCAGGTATAATTGTATTTTACTGTATGTTATTTATTTTATGCTTTATTGTTCATCTTGCATCATACCTTGTGTAAATCTTCCCACATCAGTTTTTGCTATCCCTTAGAATCCTGCATATTTATCTCTTCCCATATTTTGACTCTATCGAAGGTATCATCCTAGTCCATTCCTTTCCTGCCCATGTCCTATTTGATTCCGGGGCGACACACTCTTTCGTTTCCTCTCGCTTCGTGGATCGACATCAGTTGGAGTGCGGTGATATGCAGACAGCTTGGAACATCACTACAGGTGGCGGTGTTGTCGTTTGCTCCAAGGAGTGCAAGCAGAGTCCCTTGATTATTGGGAGCAGGGATTTCAAGGCAGACCTGATAGTGATTGGCAATTCAGGTTTCGATGTGATTCTCGGCATGGATTGGCTGGGAGAGTCTCATGCTGTCATCGATTGCAGAGCAAAGAAGGTTGTATTCAGGATCCCGGAGCGTGATGAGTTTGAATTCCATGCAGGAGAAACACCTCTTGGGCGTGGTAAGAAGGTGGCAAACGATGAAGGTTGTGCAATGGAGTTGCACACAGGCTGTGAGGCTGCGCCTCTTGTAGTGCGGGAATTCCTGGATGTTTTCCCAGAGGAATTGCCCGGGTTACCTCCAGATCGAGAGGTGGAGTTCGGTATTGACGTTCTGCCAGGTACAGTGCCAATATCGAAGAGCCCGTACAGAATGGCGCCAGTCGAGCTTGCAGAGTTGAAGGTACAGGTTCAGGGTCTTTTGGATCTGGGTTTCATCAGACCGAGTGTGTCACCGTGGGGAGCTCCTGTGCTATTCGTCAATAAGAAGGACGGGAGCCGTAGGTTGTGTATGGATTACCGGGAGCTGAACAGTGTCACTGTGAAGAATCGGTATCCACTACCCAGGATCGACGACTTGTTTGACCAGTTGGGCAGTGCTGCAGTGTTTTCGAAGTTGGATCTTCGCTCGGGGTACCATCAGGTGAAGGTGAAAGCAGCGGATGTGCCGAAGACTGCGTTCAGGACCAGGTAAGGGCATTATGAGTTCTTGGTGATGCCCTTCGGTGTCACGAATGCCCCAGCAGTATTTATGAGCTTGATGAACAGAGTCTTCTCCCAGTTCCTTGACAGATTCGTGGTGGTCTTCATAGACGATATCCTGGTGTATTCGCGGAATCGGGAAGAGCATGCGGAACATCTGAGAATAGTTTTGCAGACTCTGAGAGAGAACAAGCTTTATGGAAAGCTCAGCAAGTGTGAGTTCTGGCTTGATCGAGTTCCATTCTTGGGGCATATTATCTCGGGCGAGGGAGTCTCAGTTGATCCGTCCAAGATTGCTGCAGTGAAGGATTGGCCAGTGCCAAAGACAGTTTCTGAAGTGAGGAGTTTCCTTAGGCTAGCAGGGTATTACAGGAAGTTCGTACAGGATTTCTCGAAGATTGCTGGGCCATTGACTAAGCTGACCGGGAAAGATCAGAGGTTTGTGTGGGATGAGGCATGCGGTGAAGCTTTTGCCGAATTGAAGAGCAGGTTGACTTCAGCGCCAGTGCTTACAATACCGGATGGTCCGGGTGGCTTCGTTATTCATTGTGATGCTTCGGGCAGAGGTCTAGGTGCAGTACTGATGCAGAAGGGACGGGTGGTTGCTTATGCGTCCAGGCAGTTGAGGCCGCACGAGAAGAACTACCCTACTCACGACTTGGAGTTGGCTGCAGTGATCTACGCTCTGAAGTTGTGGAGACATTACTTGCTTGGAGACCGAGTGGAAATTTTTACCGACCACAAGAGTCTCAAGTATGTCTTCACCCAGAAGGAGCTGAACATGAGGCAGAGACGCTGGTTAGAATTGATGGCTGATTACGACATCGACTTGCAGTATCACCCTGGTAAGGTGAACATGGTGCCAGATGCATTGAGCAGGAGACCAGCCGTCATGTGTTTGACCCAACAGAAGGAACTTATCGAGCAGATGAGGAGATTAGACCTGAATGTGATTTTGCCGAGCACCGATCGCAGTTGCATGATGCTTCAGTTGCAGTCATCTTTGGTGGAGCAGATCAAGGAAGCTCAGGCAGGTGATGAGCAGTTGCAGAAGTTCCGGGCAGAAGTTGAGGCAGGTTTGAGGACCGATATGATCATTCACTCTGATGGATCACTTCGCTTTGGGGCTAGGCTGTGTGTCCCGAAGGGTGAAGTCAGGCAGAAACTGCTCGAGGAAGCCCATCAGTCGGCATACTCTATTCATCCCGGTGGTACCAAGATGTATCGGGATTTGAAGCTCCACTTCTGGTGGCATGGAATGAAGAGGACAGTGGCTAGATTTGTGTCTCAGTGCTTGATCTGCCAGCAGGTGAAGGCAGAACATCAGAGGACCGCCGGATTGCTCCAGCCTCTTCCCATTCCGGAGTGGAAGTGGGAGCACATCACCATGGATTTTGTGACCGCTTTGCCAAGGAGTCCTAAGGGGCACAACGCCATCTGGGTGATTGTCGACAGACTGACGAAGAGCGCTCACTTCATCCCCTTCAGAGTTGGTCAGTCTACTGAGAGTCTAGCAGAGAGATACATGCAGGAGATTGTCAGACTCCATGGGGTTCCAGTCAGCATCGTATCCGACAGGGATACCAGGTTCCGATCTCAGTTTTGGGAGAGCCTGCAGAACAGTCTTGGGAGCAAGCTGAAGTACAGTACAGCATTCCATCCTCAGACAGACGGGCAGTCAGAGAGGACCATTCAGACCTTGGAGGATATGTTGAGGTCATGTGTGCTTCAGTTTGGAGGATCTTGGGAGGATCACCTACACTTAGTCGAGTTCTCGTACAACAACAACTATCAGGCCAGTCTTAAAGCTGCACCGTACGAGGCATTGTATGGTCGGAAGTGTAGATCGCCAGTGTGCTGGGACGACATTGGTGAAAGGAAATTATTGGGGCCGGATTTGATTGTCAAGACAGTCGACGCAGTGGCTCAGATTAGGAAGCACCTTGTAGCAGCTCAGGACAGGCAGAAGAAGTGGGCAGACATCCACAGAAGACTATTGGAGTTTGAGGTGGGGGACCATGTGTTCCTCAAGGTATCGCCGTGGAGAGGCGTTATCCGTTTTGGAGGTGGGGGCAAGCTAAGCCCCAGGTTCATCGGGCCCTTCGACATTGTGGAGCGAGTAGGCAAGGTGGCCTATCGACTCGCGCTGCCACCGGCTCTATCTGGAGTGCATGATGTCTTTCATGTCTCCCAGCTCAGGAGATACATCAGGGATGAGAGTCATGTGATTGACTACTCGGAGTTGTCGGTACAGCCAGACTTATCTTGTGAGATTCCGCCAGTTACTATCTTGGACAGGCGTGAGAAGGTATTGAAGAATAAAGTTATAAAGCTGGTTCGGGTTGCATGGAATCCTCACTCGCCGGGTGAGTCGACTTGGGAATTGGAAGAAGAGATCCAGAAGAAATTCCCGCATTTATTTCAGTAGTCTTGTTATTGTTGTTCTTTCTTTTCTTTTGGGGGTTACCCTATGTACTACTTGTTTGAATTTCGAGGACGAAATTCTGCTTGTTAGGTGGGTAGGATTTGTAACTCCTATTTCCCCGTATTTGTATTTTATACTATTTTGTGCCTCGTTGTTCTATCTAGTCTATTGAGACTCTGCAAATTGTTCCGATTGAATGAAATTATTATTCTCGTCTCAACTCAAATTTGGGTCCTCTTTATCTAATTCATTGTGTGCCATTTGTATCGTTCTTCATGAACAATAGATCAATTCTTCTCTTTTATCTCTCTAATATCTATTTTAGTGCATTTTAACCACTTCTCTTGTTGGGTTCTTTTTGAAACGGATCCCCAAAGCCCGCAAACCCAACCCTCACTATATAAACCCTATACCCTATACCCTAACCCTATCCCTACTGTTCTAACCTAAAAACCACAGCCGCCTCCTTCTCTCTTCTCCATCTTCGATCGTTTCTTCCCCTTCGTTTCGCTGCAACCAACCCAAACCCCCCCGATCACCTCGCCCATCACCTTCGCCTCCCTCACCGTCGCATTCACCACCATCACCTCCGCATCACCTCCGTCATCGCCCACCTCCACATACTCCATCGCCGGCGCCTCCACCACCTCTCCAACATTCGAACCCAAAGAACTCCGAACCCACCTTCGCCCCTCCGTTCGCCCTCGCCTCCTCCATATACCATCCCGCCGTCGACTCCCCAACTCCTGAAACCCATCCACCACAAAACGCCTCTCACCGCCATTACCCAAAGCTTCGAAACCACCCGAACTCGCCTCGCCCATCACCTTCGCCCTCCGATCCCCATCGCCTAGACCGTCACCCCAACACCCATCGCCTCTCACCGCCATTACCATCATCATCTTCCCCATCTCTCCAGCCTCCGAAACCCATCCAACACCTCCCCTGTTTCGAACCCACGAACAGAGGAGCACGCCGTCGACGCCTCCCGTCACCTCGCGCCTCCGCCGTGCCACCGCCGCCGCGTCGCTTCTCGACGTAGCGTCGCCGTCGAAGCTCCACCGCCGGCGCCATTCCCCTCTCCCTTGCGCTCTCTGTTTTCGAAGAAACCAACGAAGAAGAAGGAGGGAAAGGCGGGGACGATTTCCAGCCGTTGGATCGCGCCAAGATCCGTGCGATCTGATCGCTGTTCGGTGTTCGCCCACAGCAGATCCCGGATCCGCTGTCCCCTGTTCGGATCAGATCCGCTGCGGAGGAGCTCGCTGATTCGCTGTCTTCGCTGTTCCGTGTTCTACCCGCACCGGATCCTTGCTGCTGTTTGCTGTTTTGGGCCGATCGTGTGTGGGGAAAACTCGATCTACAATTGATTTTTACGCGCGCTTTTTGAGGACTTCTTCCGGGATTTTTCTACCCAATTTGCTACCACAAGTGGGGTTTACCATCGTCAATTTAAGGCAAGTACCCTTGTACAATTTATTGTTCTAGTACAAGTTTCCTTGAAATACTACAAATAGTTAGATTGTGACTCCTCTTTGAAATATCGTTGTAGATCAATATTGAACCTCCAAATTGACAATTCTAAGAGTCACAAAATTTCCTCGTATTTAATTTATAATTATTGGACTCTTTTGCCCTTGAACACATAGACATATGAATTAAGGACCCCTAGAAATTGTAGACGCATATAAATTTAGTGTTTTGGCAAATTGTGATTATTATGACTTGAAAAATACTATTATTCGCTGTTTGATTCCCATTACCATGTATTTGTGCCACATAATGATTTTAGACACCAAATTACATAATTCTATGAAATCTACATTAGTGAATTATTTCCCTATGTTGCTGTCTGGATTTTCTTTTGAGGTTTCGACCCTTTTATCTTTGGAATTTGGGCCCGAGCCCTGAATGTGAAACGTAGATCAGGATGTGTAGATGTCGATAGACTCCAGAATGATTGAATTTGGAGTTACGGTCTAGGAGATATGGCTGTTATACGGCAGCTGTGTCAGTAGGCGCAGTTCTGTAAAAACTGCTGTATATGTTGACTTTGCGAATTATTTTAGCTGTACAAACAGCGTGCGGTTGACCCCAAATTCTGTGTGTAGCTGCTGGACATCATCTAGGACATCCCTAAATTTTTCTAGAATTAAATCACAACATTTTACATATGTATGCTTGCTTGATAAGAGTTAATAAAAGTAACTAAGCCGGGATTTAAGGGAAGATCTAGTAGTGGAAAATATAGAAACGTGTACTTGGAAGAGGACTAGTGTCCTGCCTGCCTGTTACGTGTTCATGACTACATGATTCACGATCCTGTTTACCTGTACCTGATTGCATGCTTCCTTATAGGAAGGTGTTCTCGGAAGATAACCACTAGGTTATACCTGTTTCCTGTGCCTGACTACATTACTTCCCTTAGGAAGGTGTATTCGGAAGAGAACTACTAGGTTCTGCCTGTTCCTGTTTCCTGTACCTAAGTACACTGCCCTATGGACTCCACTATGAAATCTTACTAAGCGAAACTGTTTGTCGTAGCAACCATGTAGTAAAAATATGGATGCATGTCGTGCTACCTAGATAGTAATCACGCAAGACTTGAACTTAATACCTGATATATGATTATCCTGTTACATGATTATCCTGTTACCTGATTATCCTGATACTTGATCTCCTGGTTACCTGATAACTGATACATGAAACTTGAACATGACACTTGTAACTTGATACATGATTCCTGACACATGAAACATGATACTTGATATTAGCTACTACTACAGGTTCACCTGACATATGTTTCACCGTTAGTAGTTGTTAATTAGCCTGTTCACTAGGAAGTTCTCCCTTGCTAGCTAGTTCTTGGTTGTTTCCACTACTTGTTATAATTCTGTTATATTCTTGATTCCAGTTCCTGTTTCCCCTGCTTGTACTTGTTTTCACTATTTGTGGCCCTAGCTTGCACTAAGGGCATTCTCTTGTTTTCCCTTGTTTCCCTGTTTATATTTATTAAACAGACTTTGGAGACGAGCTGCCCGCTGGAATTGGTGAGCAAAGGTTCTAGCTTCAAGTGGAGAAGAACCTGATTATAATATTTATTTCCTGCATTATTTGTTTTCCTGAATTATTATTTCTTGGAATTTGAGAACTTGTAACGGGCTGATGTCCCGAGTTTAACTTGATTCAGACTTGAAACTGCTTGGATGTGTTATTATTTTTCAGTCGTTTCTGTTGCTAGTAAATTATTCATGCATGCTTGGTTATATATCTCTCTTGTTATATACTTGTTGTGATACTGAGTCGATCCTACAGCTTATGAATGATGTTAAGATCATTCGCTGGGCTTCGTCACGTGCTCGTATTCCGTATTTTGGGAAGCGGGGCGTGACATTAAGTCATGACGAGGGATTGGACCCTACAAGATGAAGAACGATTAAGGGCTTGCCCTCGGACCTATGTAGTATGGGATGCATAGAATCCGAACAAGTGCGCATTAGTGTCATATAATATAAATAACTGTATTAAGGACTAAGTGCACAATCACAACACGACATCAATAGGATATTCCCCTTAGTTTGATTGTGAACAAGTTTGTGTTTGTTAAGTATGGAAAATTATTATACTGTTTCCGGCATAGAGAGGATGGCCGTGTATAATTTTCGTCGGGTTAAATAAACTGACGTACCAACAGTTTTATATGCAGGATAAATGGCATGATAAAGATTATGGAAGAACTGATGCTTAGAGATTATTCAAATGTTGTTGTACTTTCATTCATGTAAATGTTGTAATTTTGCTTCTGTTGTAAAGTGTAAAGATTCATTTGTAACTCTGATGTAAAGTAAAAGTTTTAAATTCCCTGTAAAATTGTACGAAGTGAAGTAAAGATCCTGTGGAATCTCGAATTCAATTGTATTTGGAATTCTGGGTGTTACACTTCATCCCGAACCTCGGAGCCAGATAGAATCGTTACGCATCCTTATGCTTCTGGTGCATCCGGTACACCGTTCGGAGCACACTCAACCTTGGCGCAAGACTCGCCGCTTGATAGTGGAGGACGAATCCATTTATCAGCCTCCACACGTTCGGCATTTACTGAACGGGGCTGACGCGGAACCACCTCAGCACTTCGGTGACGAAGGGGTGGAGAGGGAGCCGAACTCCCACCAAGAACGCTTCGACTGGCCATAAGCACATGTCAACGGGCATCAGCGAGTTGGCCCTCACCCCCGGCCTAGGAAGCATTAGGTCGAACTCCCTTGGGATTTGGAAGCACTCCCAAATCCTTACCAAGTCCACCTCAGTAAAAATAGAGATCGTCTCGTCTGCCTCTGACGTCTCCCTGGCCTCGTTTTCATCGAAGCTTTGACCCATTTCGTACATTATCCGCTCCGCCTGGTCCTCCAGAATGTCTCGAACCCTCTGTAATCCAGTTAGAACTCCAGGCAACCTCCCGAACTCTCCCATTCTCCTTTCCTCTTCGACCCTCATCTCAACAATTACCGAAGTCTGCCCTACCACAACTTTGCCCTTGTAGAGTGGGGGGCCTAACTAAAGGAAGCCTCGGGGGCAAGAAGAGGGGAGGTCTCCTTCCTCGAAGGGTCGGTAGACATTCTTTAAAAGGAAATAAGTTAAGTATAAAGTTACCTCGATTTGACAGCTACGGTCGAAAAACACACCGGAAGACAGTGAAAACTCGGCAGAAGCTCTCGCTAAGTAAAAATCTTGCCTGAGTAAAAAACAAGAATAGTGAGCAAATGAGCGCGGGAGGGGGGGGGGGCGGAGATTTATAGAGACTGAGGTTGGTGGCACATTTACCAAGGTTAAGAGGCCCCCAACAATGCAAAGGCCTGGCCCATCTGGTGAAAAACACCATGAAATTACGTTGACTAGTTAAACAGTCTTGGGGCCCACACGCCACGTGTCTCCCTTTCATTCGTCGATAGCAGCTCCAAAGTCGATTGTCACCGACGTCAAAATGCAAGAAAATGTGTTGACTGGTCAAACGGTCTTGGGGCCCACATGCCACGTGTCGCCCTCTCATTCGTCGACAGCAGCTCCGAAGTCGATTGCCACCGATGTCAAAATGCAAGAAAATGTGTTGACTGGTCAAACGGTCTAGGGACCCACATGCCACGTGGTGCTCCCTAGACCTCAGCAAGCTCTCCAAAGTCAATTGCCACCGATGTCAAAACATGAGAAATTGCGTTGACTGGTCAAATGGTTTTGGACCCACACGCCTCGTGTCGCCCTCTCATTCGTCGACAGTAGCTCCGAAGTCGATTGCCACCGACGTCAAAACGCAAGAAAATGCATTGACTGGTCAAACGGTCTAGGGACCCACAGGCCACGTGGTGCTCCCCTAGACCTCGGCAAGCTCTCCGAAGTTGATTGCCACCGACGTCAAAATGCGAGAAATTGCGTTGACTGGCCAAATGGTTTTGGAGCCCGCACGCCACGTATCGCCCTCTCATTCGTTGACAGAAGCTCCGAAGTCGATTGCCACCGACAACAAAATGCAAGAAATTGCGTTCACTCGTCAAACGGTCTAAGGACCCACATGCCACGTGGTGCTCCTCTAAACCTCGGCAAACTCTCCGAAGTCGATTGACACCGACGTCAAAATGCAAAAAATTGCGTTGACTGGTCAAATAGTCTGGGGCCCACATGCCACGTGGCGCTCTCCTAGACTTTGATATGCTTCCCGAAGTCATTTGCCACCGATGTCAAAACACAAGAATAGCCAGGGGCCCACATGCCATGTGGCGCTCTCCTAGACTTCGGCAAGCCTTCCGAAGTCGTTTGCCACCGATGTCAAAACGCAAGAATAACCAGGGGCCCACGTGCCACGTGTCTCCCCCTAGACTTCGGCAAACGTCCCGAGGTCGGTTGCCATCGACCTTCAAACGAGTAAAATTCGCCCTCTTCACAGCCATCAGATCATCCCAAAACTCGTGTGACAATCTGATCAACGTCTCAAATTGATCCACGTCATCGAGTGCTGATCCACCATTCGATTGTCTAGATTTTCATGCCCAGGGCTGATGGACGGTCCAGATCGTGCCATATCATAAATAGGTGATAAAATCTATTTTTTATTTTATTAATTCGAATTATCTATTTAAAAATTGCAAAAAAAATGATTAAAAATTTGGGAAAAGTAATTAAAAATTCTAGAAAATAATGATAAATTCGGAGGAACATTTTTGAGCCCCTGGGTAAATAATTGTGGTTTAGAACAATGAATTAGTGCTCCCGGGAAGCCAACCATCGCTTTGCAAAATTGAATAAATGGTTTGAAAAAATAATATAAAATTGGGAAAATCTTCGAAAAATCCAGAAGAGTCTAAGAACAATCTTGAGCGCGTTACCAGCTCAGGAAGGAACCATCACCCCTCAAACGAGGTTCGAACACCCTTCGAGAACTTCGATAAAGCCCTATACACCATTAAGACAACAAAACTACTCCCCAAAGGTTGTAATACATAGTCTTTGGGAGTGGGGGGGGGGGGGCTTGTGATATGGCTAAAAATGGGGTTAAATTGAACCTTTCAAATTGGGCATGAATCTTAAAGTTACAATGGCAAGATGGTAATTTCACTTACAGACGGGTCCGAATTGGGAACTGGGCCTCTCCTCTTTGACCCGCTAACCCATGAACGGATCTGTTCAGCTGAGAGCGGGTCTCAACCCGTTAAGGACCAGTTCAACAGGATATGAGAAAATCCTGGCTCGTCCTTATCCACTGGAGGTGGTTTCAACCACTTCTATCCAGTCACACCGAAAAGTAGGGATTCGTTCTTATCCCGAAGCAGATCACCGCGGCGACTATAAATACCCCCTACCTCCTATCGTTACAGGTGATAACTTTTTGTCCACCTAAGCTCTTTCCCCTTTCTTTACTGATTACTGACAAGAGCGTCGGAGGGTTCGCCACCGGGATCCATCTCGGTGTTTCGAACATTTGTGCAGGTTCACAGGAGCACTAAGGAGTCAACATGTCAGCAAGGAAAAAGTCAGATTCAGCCCGTTCGAGTTCCTACGAATTCACAAATTCTGTCTATTGCCCCCACACCAGATTCAGCGGCAACAGTGCGGTTAAATTTGGATGAGGAATTTATCTACTCGGAGGACGACTCAGAAGACTCAGAGGTGGCAACTGATACTCAGGTTACAGTCTCCCCTAAGATGGTGTCGTCTACATTCCAAGAGCTTGCCTCACAGTGTAGTTCCGGGACATCGAGATGGCTAATGGATTACAGGGTCCGGCGGGAGTCTAAGAGGGGTCATGAAGTGGCCTTGGACGACTACCTAGAATTTGTTGCATCGAGCAAGGCGGCCAAAAACATCAATGGAGGTACGGGTTACTTTTCTAGCTTCTATTTTTCACTTTAAGTCAGATTCAGATGTTTTTAGCCGAAACCTGTGGCCTAGCGGTTGACTTAGATCGTAATGCTCTTTTTCTCAATAAGATTAGGGGATGGGAAAAGGTTAGAGCTCACAGCACAATGCTAGTTCCGATAGCTCCATCGGAGGAGGCTTTGGGGAAGGACAATCCCCTAACAACACGTCCAACCCTCAACTTGGTTCCCAATGAGTGCACTCTTCTGGAACATCGGGGGAGGGGGGGGCTTTATTATTATGTCTAAGGCAAAGATTGTGGGTATGCAAGAGACCAAACTTGTGCAGGGACTAAAACTCAAAAAGGGTTGGGGAAATAGAATCAAGGAGTGGATAATACGTCTCTTAGCTGGAGCCTCGGGGGTATTGTCATTGGCTTTAACTTGGATATCTTACATGTCTGGAAGAATTTTGTAACCCCCGTTTTCGTCGATACAAAATTTTTCCTGTATTCTTGTATTTGAATTTATATAAATTCTCCTATTCTTTGAATACAATTGTATACAATATGATATTCAATTCTTATTTAAATCCTCCCTATTCATCATTTGTATTTGTAGATATTTTCATATGATTATAGATTTTAACCTGAATTATATTCCATTCTATAATCTTAATTCTTTCTTCTTGATTATGTATTTTAACACAAATTTTATTGCATTCTAAAATTTTATTTTTCTTATTTGGTTAATTACTTGTAATCTAGACCAAAACTTCATTCTATTATTATTGATCCTTTTACTAGTTTGAATCCAATTTTATAAACCCTATAACCCTATAACCCGAAACACTGTAACCCGTTAACCCACTACTTAACCCTATATATATATATATATATATATATATATATATATATATATATATATATATATATATATTAATTACCTCCTAAACCCTAATTAACTCTAAACTTAAATCTAATCTTCTTCCTCCTCTACCAGCCGCCCCGACTGCCTCTTCTCTTCTTCTTCTTCTTCTTTGTCTGGTTTCGAAAACCCAAACCCCATCAAAGCCCTCTTCATCATCGCAAGCACCACCAAGCCCCCGCGCCCTCGCCGTCGCACTCAGCCCCGCACTGCCTAACCCACACCGGAGCACCATCGCACTGTGCTCCACCCCGCAGCTAGTGCTCGCCTACTGTGACCCTGGGCCCTCACCATTGCTGTCGCAGCCTTGCGACCCTGACCTCCTGCTGCTCCTCCACCACTGCCACCACTGCCGAGCTCCTTACCCCTGTTCAACCCCTACTTTGCCACCCCGTCGACTCCGCATCCCGACCCCACTGCTCCTCCCTGAGGATTTCAACTCCATCGACTCCCTCTACCACCGCCAACTTCCCTACCATTACTGCCGCTCACTGCCCCGACTACCCCTTGTCTCCACCACCGACAACCAGCATCGCCGTTCTTCTCCAATGCCCACTCCTACTCCCCAAGCGCTACCTTCTTTCCACCTCAAGCAGCCCCTCCTTTCACCACACACGTAGCCACCCACCGATCACCTTCGAACCACCGCAACACTCCCACAGACCCCACGAACCCATCGATAGCACCACCTGACTCGAGCGTCACTACATCACCACTGCGACCACCTCACAGCCGACCCTTGCGGCTCCACCACCGACTTCCTGTACCCTGCCGCTCGCCAATCGTCCCCTTCACCCTGCCACTGCCATCCCCTTGCTAACTTTCGCCCTTGCTGCCTCGCGACCACCATCGGAACCCGAAATCTCCTCGCCACCTAACTGCTATCAATGCAACCTCCCGTCCATCTCCCCTGGCTGCCCCGACCACTTTGCATACTGCTCCTTGCAGCAGACTCCTCGTCTCTGCCATCAGCAACGACCACTACTCAGGAACCCCATCGACAATTGCCATCTTGACTGCCTCCGACCTCGCCACCCGACATTTGCACCTCGAAAAATTTCTGCAGTCACCCTATTGCCCTTGCTTGTTGCCGAACACCATCGATAGCCCCTTGTCGCTCGTACCCGTTGCTGTTCTTGCCCTTGCTTGTTGCTGTAATTGCCTTCACGCAGTGCTGCCGTTCTTGTTCAATGCTGCCTCGCTGTCGTCACCGTCGTTGGTTGTTGTTGTGCCGCCTTGCTATAGTTACTCGCTGTATCGTATGCAACGTCACATAAGGCAAGCGTCTCTTGAATTCAATTTATTGTTCTGCTTCAAGAAAATATTTATTGGAATCTGGCTAGTAGTGATTGAATTGAATATTGTATCTAATTGAATTCCGTTATTGATTCATTGCTTTCCTTATCATACTATGTTATTGATTTGAGCCTTGACCGTTAATCCATCATGTTATCGAATACTTGAATATTTTACCATGTCGATGGCTTGATTTGTACTAAGGTTTCGACTTAGTTTCAGACACTAAAATTTAGAACGTACATAGAATTTGTAGCACACTAAGTCTTGAATCCAGAACATCTTATGGATTCTCAAACCTGTTTATAGATTTTAAGTTATTGCCTTTTTAGTACTGTCATATTATAATTTTCAGAATTGAGACTGTGCACGAAACCTGTAAAGAATTGATTGATCAACCTAGCTAATTAAACTATATTTTATCATGTGAATATACGTTGGAACTGGAAGTGAGTCTAGTTTCTAGAACCCCTGAAGGAATTAGATTTGCATTTTCATAGCAGCGGAAAAGTGAATTTGAGAACCCATAGGTGTTGCTGTCCAAAACATGCATTGTTACGTTTTTGCATATAAACCCGGTATTTTCCATATTGAATGAATTGAACTATGTATATTTCTTGTACTGCATAGCCTTGATATCTGCTTGATATTTTATTAATACTAACGTTCTCAATGATTGTACGTGTTGCATAATTCTTGATACCACTGTCCTCATTGATCGTATTGATTGCATTGATCGTAATAAAATGACAACAAGACGGGAAATAAGGTTCGACTTAGTAGTGGAAAACATAGGAGAGTGTACTCGGAAGGGGATATTGGTCACAGCCCATATTGGTCATCGACTAATTACGGATTACTGACTACAATTTTTCGATTCATCGTGTATTGGTCATCGGTCATCGGACATTGGTCATTGATCTTGCAAGACTGGAGTACATGACCCTGTAGAATTCACCACTATAGTCTAAATGTTCACTTGATTGTATGCACCCGAACCTGTGGTATAGGACGCAGGATTGCGTGCATTAGATAGGTTAATAAAAGATTGATAGACTTAACGAATGACACTAAACATTGACTATTGATTTATTGATATTGATTATTGGTCATCGATTATTGATTATTGATTATTGTTTACCAAGTATTGGCCCCATTGAATATTATTTATCGACCATAGTTTATTGATCATTGATTACCGACCAATGCATCATTTATTGATCCTATTATTTACTATTGTTTTGATTATTATTTTTATTGATTGTTGATTATTGTTATTGACTACTGTTTATTGATTATTGATTATCAACTTGTGATTTTATTAGCGTCAATCATTTATTGACTCTGATAACGTTCCAATATCTTATTCTTGTTATATCGTTCTTTTATTGGTTAACTGCTTGCTACTACTTGTCGCCCGAAGCTTACTCTAACGGGTACTCTCCATCTTTCTTTTGAGTTATTGTTTATATAGGTACAAATGATGAGATACAATAGAAACTTGATATACTGTTATTGCACTGTGCATTCTGGGCTTTTTGGTAAGTTCTTGAATCTCAGATATTGGTTATTACATTATATTCTTGTTCCTATAATTATTATTGTATTGTTGAGCTTACTGGTATTGTACAGCTTATGGATGATATGCGTTTGTATACTTATATCATTCGTTGGCCTCAATTACGTCCATGTGTTTCCGTATAATGGGAAGAAGGCATGACAAATTCCTAGGGGATTATTCTTTGTAGGTGAGACTGCTTCATCGGACGGACAACTGGTCGCAAACGGTTATGGTCATTTATGGGCTGAATCAAACCAATGCTAGATGCACATTTTGAAATGAACTCCTTTCCATTTGAGCATGTTGGATGCATAACTGGGTGGTTGGGGGTGTTAGCTTTCGAGGGTAGTCTCAGATTAAATATACAGCGGAAAAATTACAAAAAAAAATATTGAAACCTAGCCATTGATCCATGCGAAAATTATAAATCATGTTTAGGAGTTATACCTCGAAAATTGATCTGTTGTCTCCACAATATGCCGATCACAGCACTACAATATTGTGGTGCCTCTATGGTTAACACACAAACGAACAAATCAAGCTTTCCCTCACGCCGCAGTGCCAGCTGCGGGAAGGGGATGTTCCTCACGATCTACTAGTATTGGATAGCTTATGGATGATATGAGTTAGTATACTTATATCATTCGCTGGGCCTCAGTTACGTGCATGTGTTTCTGTATAACAGGAAATGAGGAATGACAGGGTTTTTGGTGATATCACAGCCCAAGTTAGGCCCTAATCAGGTTAGGCTCTAGCCTAGGTTCGAACCATGTTACGCTCAACAATATGCACATCACGTTGATCACATGAACACGTAAGAACCAACGAATAGTCTGGGTACTAATCTTGTTCGATCCACTTTTTGTTCCCTTCATATTCAGTTCCTTCATTTCTTTCGTCCCTTCCATTCATCCGCATTCATTGATTCCTTATTGGGTATACAATTCATTCTTTTTCTACCCATACTATCTTTGATTTCAGCACTACCCATTCTTGTATTTCTATTCGGTTCGTCTATCGGCATCACTTGTTTTACACTGACCTATCAGTGGCTTAGAACTTCACCACGAAAGGAGTTAACGGACGCTAACGACGGAGTCTTCCTGATCAGAGTAGCGCAGCAGAAGCGTGGTGGGCCCATAACCAATAGGTCCCATGATTCTCATGTTACTTCTCCTTCCATGCATCTTTTATTTTCTTAATCATACATTGCATTCATCATCATCCATCAATTCATTATTTAACATCATTGTAGATCACTCCATTCATATCCATGTCCTTTCTTATTCTGATGTTGCCATAATTTCGTTTCTCTACCTCTAATACCCAGTTTTGTTATTTATCAAGTTTGCTTTTGCTTTGTCCTACGTTTCGCCAGAATGAATTTCTATGATGAAAATCTTTTTGTGAGGTGGGTAAGATTGTAACCCCTGTTTTCGTCTATACAAAAATTTTCCTGTATTCTCGTATTTGAATTTTCTATAAATTCTCCGATTCTTTGAACCCAATTGGATACAATATGATATTAAATTCTTATTTAAATCCTCCTGAATCATCATTTGTATTTGTAGCTATTTTCATATGATTATAGATTTTTTACCCGAATTATATTCCATTCTATAATATTAATTCTTTCTTCTTGATTATGTATTTTAACACAAATTTTATTGCATTCTAAAATATTATTTTTTATTTGGTTAATTACTTATATTCTAGCCCAAAACTTCATTCTATTATTATTGATCTTTTTATTGATTTGACCCCAATTTTTTAAACCAAACAACCCTATAACCCGAAACCTTATAACCCGTTAACCCACTACTTAACCCTATATATATATATATATATATATATATATATATATATATATATATATATATATATTAATTACCTCCTAAACCCTAATTAACTCTAAACTAAAATCGAATCTTCTTCCTCTTCTACTAGATGCCCCCACTTCTTCTTCTCTTCTTCTTCTTCGTCTGGTTCCAAAAACCCAAACCCCATCGAAGACCTCTTCATCATCGCCAGCACCACCAAGCCCAGCGCCCTCGCCCTCGCCCTCGCACTCAGCCCTGCACTGCCATCTTCCCAACCAACACCGGAGCACCATCGCGACTGCGCTCCATCCCGCAGGCAGCACTCTCCTACTACCACCCCGAGCCCTCGCCATTACTACCGCAGCCTCGCGACCCCGACCTCCCGCTGCTCTTCCACCACTGCCACCACTACCGAGCTCCTCGCCCTCGCTCATCCCCTGCCTCGCCACCCCATTGACTCCTCACCCCGACCCCCATTGTGCCTCCCTGAGTCCTTCAACTCCACCGATTACCTCCTCTACTGCCAACTTCCATGCCATTACCGCCGCTCGCTACCTCGAGTACCCCATGTCTCCACCAACGACAGCCAGCATCGCCATCCTCAGCCAATGCCCACTCCTGCACCCCAAGCATCACCTTCTCTCCACCTCCTGTGGCCCCTCCACCTCACCACACTCGCAGCCACCTACCGATCACCTTCGAACCACCGCAACACTCCCACAGCCACCACGAACCCATCGAAAGCACCTCCTGACTTGAGCGCCACCGCAGCACCACCGCGGCCACCTTGTAGCCGACCCATGCTGCAGCGCCACTGACTGCTTATACCCTGCTACTCACCAACCATCCCCTTCACCCTGCCACTGCCATCCGTCTCTCGCCCTTGCTACCTCGCAACAACCATCGAAACCCGAACATCTCCTTGCCACCTTGTTGTCATCACTGCAACCTCCCGATCATCTCCCCTGGCTGCCCGACCACCTTGCACAATGCTCCTTGCTGCAGCCTCCTCATCTCCACCATCAACAACGACCACCACCTGGGAAGCCCATTGATAATTGCCATCCCAACTGCCTCCAACCTTGCCACCTGACAATTGCACACCGGCAAATTGCCGCAGTCACCTAACTGCCCTTGCTCACTGCCGAACACCGTCAACAACCCCTTGACTCTCGTAATCACTGCTTTTCTTGCCCTTGCTTATGGCTGTCACTGCCGATCTCCTGCACTGCTGTCGGACTTGTTCAATGTTGCCTTGCTGTCGTCGCCGTTGTTTATTTTTGTTGTGCCACCTTACTGTAGTTAGTCGCTGCTGTGCGCTCGCCACTCTCGTATTCAGCGTCACATAAGGCAAGTGTCTCTTGAACTAAATTTATTGTTCCGGTTCAAGAAAACATTTATTGGAATCCGACAAGTAGTGATTGAACTGAATATCGTATCTAATTGAATTCCGTTATTGGTTCATTGTTTTCCTTATCGTACCATGTTATTGATTTCAACCATGACAATTAATTCATCATATTATCGAATACTTTAATGTTCTGCCATGTCGATTGCTTGACTTGTACTAAGATTTCAACCTAGTTCCCGACACTGAAATTTAGAACTCTTTACATAAAAATTGTACCACACCGAGTCTTGAATCTGGAACATCTTATGGATTCTTAATCCTATTTATAGATTGTAAGTTATTGCCTTTTTAGTATTGTTTTGTTATAATTTTCAAAACCGAGACTATGCACAAAACCCGTAAAGAATTAATTGATCGACCTAGTTACTTTAACTATAATGTATCGTGTGAATATGCGTTGGAACCGGTATCGAGTCTACTTTCAGGAACTTATGACGGAATCAGATTTGCATTTCCGTAGTAGCGGAAAAGTGAATTGGAGTACAAATAGGTGCTGATGTCCAGAACTTGCATTGTTATGTTTTTCCATATAAATCCGATATTTTCCATATTTAATGAATTGAACTATGTATATTTCTTGTACTGCATAGCATTGATTGTATCAAATGAACTATATATTTTCCATATAAATCTGATATCTTCTTGATATTATATTAATAATACTATTCTCTTCGATTGTATCAATTGCATAATTCTTGATACCACCGTCCTCATTGATCGTATTGATTGTATTGATCATAATAAAATGATAACAAGCCGGGTAATAAGGGTCGACTTAGTAGTGGACAATATAGGAGAGTATACTCGGAAGGGGATATTGGTCACAGCCCATATAAGTCATTGTTATCGGTCATATTGGTCATTGATTGATTGCAGATTACTGACTACATTATCCTGATTCATCGTGTATTGGTCATCGGTCATCTATCACTGGTCATTGGTCATTGATATTGCAAGACCCGAGTACATGACCCTGTAGAATTTACCACTATAGTCTAAACGTTCACTTGATTGTATGCACCTGAACCTGTGGTATGGGACACATGATTGTGTGCATTAGATAGGTTAATAAAATATTGATAGACTTAATGATTGACAATAAACATCGACTATTGATTTATTGATATTGATTATTGGTAATCGATTATTGATTATTGATTATTGTTTACCGACTATTGGCCCCATTGAATATTATTTATCGACAATAGTTTATCGATCATTGATTAATGACCAATGCATCATTTATTGATCCTATTATTGACTATTGTTTCAATTATTATTTCTATTGATTGTTGATTATTGTTATCGACTATTGTTTATTGATTATTGATTATCGACTTGTGTGTTATCGTCTATCATTTATTGACTCTGATATCGTTCAAATATCTTGTTCTTGTTATATCGTTCTTTTATTGGTTAACTGCTTGCTACTACTTCTCCTGAAGCTTTCTCTAACGGCTACTCTCCATATTTCTTCTGAGTTATTATTTATATAGGTACAAATGATGAGATACAGAAGAAACTTGATATACTGCTATTGCAATGTGCATTCTCAGCTTTTTGGTAAGTTCTTATATCTCAGATATTGGTTATTGCATTATATTCTTGTTCTTAAGATTATTATTGTATTGTTGAGCTTACTAGTAATGTACAGCTTATGGATATGAGTTTGTATACTTATATCATTCGCTGGCCTCAGTTACGTCCATGTGTTTCCGTATAATGGGAAGAAGGCGTGACAAATTCCTAGGGGATTATTCTTTGTAGGTGAGACTGCTTCATCAGATGGACAACTGGTCTCAAACCGTTACGGTCATTTATGGGCAGAATCAAGCCAATGCTAAAGGCGCATTTTGGAATGAACTCCTTTCAGTCTGAGCATGTTGAACGCATAACTAGGTGGTTGGGGGTGTTAGGTTTCGAGGGTAGTCTAAGATTAAATTTACAGTGGAAAAATTACAAAAAAATATCAAAACCTAGCCATTATTCCATGCAAAAACCATAAATCATGTTTAGGAGTTATACCTTAAAAATGGATCTGTTGTCTCCACGGTATGCCGATCATAGCACTACACTATTGTGGTGCCTCCATGGTATCCACATGAACAAACAAATCAAGCTTTCCCTCACGCCGCAGTGCTAGCTGCGGGAAGGGGATGTTCCTCACGATCTATCTCTAACATAATTTCTGTAACGACGAGGATTTTCTCATGCGTGACTTTTCCACATATACGTATCATATACATAGGTGTAGAAAATCAACCCTAAGAGAATAACGAGGCTGTTGGGATCACAATCTGACCTAGTTCAGATTCGTGTGTGGACCTTTGAACTTTAGTCATCCCATTTAATCTAATTCAATGTCAAACCAAAGTCTGGATTCCAAGTCTTACTAGGATTCCCAATTAAATTCATCTCATGAATTTAAATCCAATTTCGATCCATTCTAAGTGTGTGACCGTGTAGGTTTCCATTACGTTGGTAGTAATACTAAAATCACCAATAGTGAGCAGTATTTAGCAATACATCACTGCTACTCAAGTAAAGGGAATGTCAGTGATTTGACATAACCCATCCGTGACCAATGTTACCATGTAGTCTGGTCCCTTTATCAAAATATCTTAATTGACCACAAGGCATAGAGCGTGTCACCCTTGTATTGGTCAATCTTTTGTTTCTTGATGTCCGAGTAGAATGACTAAAAAAATGTTCTCAATATCTCATATTGACTCATTTGAGCACGACCATGCATTTTGCATTCTCACTCAATCAAGGGGCCCATAGATATCTCTCCTGTTATGTAAAAGGAACAAATCATATCTAAGTCATTCTCATCCCTCTGCATGATTTGTAGTATATCTAATAGTTGACTTTATAATTACCTTATTACAGGCAACATTTGACGATAATAAAACATATAACTTCTAATGTAGGAAACCGTAGTGACTTCATGTCAAAGGACTACATACACCATGGTCACTATGAGAACCGCTTATGACACTCACAACAATCCATGCAGCGTTCTCATGGTGGGTTAGTCCAGTATATTATTACTTTAATATGTACCAATGTGAAGACTTGATATCTCATATTCATGACCCATGAGATATGGTCATCAGTTTACACTTATACTAGTCTCTATGTATTATTGTTGTCCTAATTCACAATAATACTTGACTAGGGACATTTAAGAGTAGTGTTCTAATTACTACCAATAGGATCTCATAATCAAGTCATGTACTTGATATCCCATGGTACTGAACCTACTAATCTAAGGAATTTATTGTGTTCATTTAATCATAATAAACAACACAATAAATGAAATGCTTCATATATGAAATAAATGTCATGATACAATATAAACTAGTAATGTCAATACACAACTGGCCTCTACGGCATACACCAATAGGGGAGACTTCAATATCACTAGATTTTCCTTGAGCATCGTGGCAGAGGCTCGAGTGATACAAATAGGGAAGAGTTCAATAGGGTGATTGATGATCTAGAACTGATGGACGTTCCAATTAACGATAGGCTCTTCACTTGGTCAAACATGCGAGCAACCCCTATTATGGATAAACCTGATAGGGTCTTAGTATCCTTAGACTGTGAAGCTAAGTTCCTGACGTCATCTGCACAACCTCTTTCGAGACCAACCTCTAACTGCATCCCCATTGTTCTTTCCACTAAAGAGCGATGTCGCCGAAAACCAAGGAAATTCATATTCGAAAAGGCATGGCTAGAAATCTAGGGATTTCATCACATGGTGATGGATAGTTGGGCATTGCAACTTGAAGTACGGATGCTGCATCCTGTTGGTGTGAAAATCTCTGTAGACTTCGCAACAGATTGTGAAGATGGAACCACACTAGATTCTTGACTATTTTGCGTACAAAGGAATCAATTCTCTAGGAAATTCGTGATTTAGAAAGACTGGAGGAGTCCACGGACCTGTCCCAAGATGAGCGAAACGAACTGCTTGAACTTAGGAATAACATTGCAAATTTGTACAGACTTGAGGAAATCATGTGGCAACAGAGATCCAGGATTTCATGGCTCAAAGAAGGAGACTTGAACACGACATTCTTTCATCGTGCAGCCAGTGCCAGACTCACAGCTAACCTTATCCTTTCTATCTATACGGATGTGGGGATATCTCAAAATAAGGAGGAAATCACAAAAATTATCCAAGATCACTACAATGACTTATCCGGTAAAAAGAATGATTTTAGAGTACCTCTGAGGAAGGACTTCTGGCTAAACAATCATCACGAAGTTGCAACGTCCCTAGGGGATAGAGGCATGCTTCACGAAGGAGGAAGTAAAAGAGGCGATTACTTATATGGGGTCAGACAAGGCACCAGGGTTAGACGATTTCCCTATGGTGTTCTACCAAATCTTTTGGGAAGAGATTAAAGGGGATATTATGGCCCTCATGAATAAATTCTATGATCATAGTCTAAAATTGGGCATGTTCAACATTGTTGAAGTCATCCTCATTCCCAAACAGGAGGAATCCCTTAGGGTCGATGACTTCCGACCCATTAGCCTCCTTAACTGTTCAGTTAAGATTATCACCAAGGTTGTGGCCAACTCGCTAGGGAGGAGTAATGACAGTTTAGTCAGCTGTGAACAATCAAGCTTTATCGAAGGGAGATGTATCCTGGACTGTGTGGCCACTGCTGAAGAAGCTATTCATCAATACCATATCGCTAATGAAAAGAGCTTCCTATTGAAATTAGAATTTGAAAAAGCATATGACTCGGTGGACTGGGAATGCTTGCTGGAAACTCTCAAAGGCAGAGAGTTTGGTGTTAGATGGATCAGATGGATCAGACTTTGCTTGGGTACAAGTAAAACATCCATTTCGGTTAACACACAAACATGTAACCCCTTCTCCTGTAGGTGAGGATTACAACAAGGGGATTCGCTCTCACCACTGCTTTTTACCCTGGTGGCAAATGTGCCTAAGGCCATGATCGACAACTGCAAGCAAGTTGGCTGGATTGCCCCAATGGCGAGCAGTGGGTCACGACAGGGATGTACAATTCTACAGTATGCGGATGACACAATTCTGTTCGGTAACGGTGATTGAGCGGAAAAAAATTAGTTTCAAAGGATTCTTTATTGTTTTGAAGCGTGGTTCGGGTTAAGGATTAATTTCCACAAGAGTGCGTTGGTTCCTATTAGACTCGGGGATACTGAGGTAGTTACACGCTACCATCCTCAACTGTAAGAAGGAAAGTTTTCCAATCAAGTACCTGGGGCTACCACTCAGACCAGGGAAACTAAAAAAGTCAGACTGGCTACCGATCATTGACAGAGTGGAGGCTTGACTGGCAGGTTGGAAAGGAAAATCTTTATCTTAGGGGAAGAGTGGTCCTTATCAACTCAGTCCTGTCTAACCTCCCCATATACTACATGTCTGTCTTTGAACTTCCAATGTGGGTAATCCAAAAAATTGACTGCATCCGAAAGAGATTCCTATAGAAAGGAGCTGACACATATAACGGAGGATACCATCTGATCAGATGGGAAAAGGCATGAATGAAGAAAGCGCCAAGCTGACTGGGTATCATCGATTTGGGAGACATGAATCTTGCACTATTAGGCAAGTGGTGGTGGAAAGTATTCCACCCTAATGGCGTAGGATGGTAGGGATTCAGGCATATTTGCAAGGGAAATGAACGAGACGTCAAGATTTTTAGTTAGGCTCGAAAGTATCATGGTTCTGGAAAGGAATCGTTAGGGCCAACGACCCGTTCAACATGGAAATTTCTTCATTAGTCGGAAATGGGCAGTCCACCAAATTCTGGTGGGACAAGTGGTGCAGTGCTCACACTCTTAGAGAGAGATTCCCAGACCTTCACAAGCAGGCATCCTAACCTCACCTCCGTGGCTAAGACTTGGAGGAGGGGCGCATGGAAACCCTCCTTCAGAGCTAGACTCAATTCGGAATCACTCCTAAGGATGGGAGAACTTCAAGAGTACATTGCACATACTGGGGTAAAATGCTCACATGGCCCGGACCAGAAGTGCTGGGGCTGAGAGAATAGTGGCTCGTTCACGGTCCGCTCCATATACAACCGCATCCACTTTTAGGGATGTAAACACAGTTGGGCTCAAATCCTCTTTAAGGCAAAGGTTCCTCTTAAAGTTAGAGTTTTCCTCTGGCTGGTTCTTAATATTGTCATCCTAACTAGAGAAAATCTGGCCAAACGGAAACCAAACATTGTGACCAATTGTGGATTCTGTAACATTCATTTCGAATCGCTCAACCACCGTTTCATTGATTGCCAACTGAGCAAGGCAACACTGGTATAGGTCCTAAGGGCCTTAGGCACGACTGATTACCTCAACACTTATGAGGATATGTGGACGGGCCCAAAATTTTCTTTTAAGCGTCACAAAATGAAAGAAGTATGGTACATCGTCATTGCCGCTACAACATGGATTATATGGCTTGACAAAAATAACTTTTACTTTCGTAGGACTTGTAATAGTACTTCTAACATTCTAATTTATATCATGCGTCTTATTTCCTTTTGAATTACAGCTGCTGCCACAGGTCCGAGAGGAAAGATTGCCAGGGCCTTCCAGGTAGACAAGTACGATGACGAGGAGTTCGAGTTTGGGCCTACCATAGACTGAGTGGCAAAACAGTATCTTGATTCTCACCTTCAGAAAGCAATTTGAAGGACTGCTATGATTTTCACTATTTTCCTTTGTACTTGTTACATGCAATTTATGTTGCACGTTTGATTTATTCCACCCTCCAGGGCGGTGTGGGAGGTTTATGTTTTATTTCCTGTTTAGTAGGTCTTTGTACATTACCCCAGTAATCTGGGGATGTTTTATTAAGTTCGTATTAATAAAATATGGAAGCGTTATTTCACATTTTTCTTTCGAAAAAAATACTTCCTTAATTTATAAGGAATTGCAATGTTCACTTTACAGCCCCATCCATGGTTTCGTCTATCCTATCCTAGCAACTCCCAACCATGATCTTACCATCGTATTTCCCTATATTTGAGCTACATCCAACGTTTTAAAAATGCACCCTTTTTCTGTCTTTTATGGTATTGACATTTGTCCAACTAGACATTCTCAGTTCAATAATGTTACTATTTTGGAAAGTTATTGAAAGTCCGAAAATAAATCATTGGTTATATAACAGATTGCTATCTAATAGAAGGTTCACTTGACTTCTCGATATTCTTTTTGGCTAAACTGGTTTTAAAAATTACAACATAGGTGCAATCCCATTTTCGTTTATACAAAGTTTTTTGTATTTTTATATTTTGTTTGTCTATAAATTATTTTTGTTTCCGATTGTACGGATTTTATTTTTCTTTGCTCCGTATTCTTGTGTTTCAATTTTCTTATAAACTTTTTTTGTTCGTTTAAATTCATTTTCTTGTACATCTCCTAATTAATTGAACCCAAGCCGCATATAAGATTTTCAATTTTCTTGAACCCAATTACATTCATTTGAATAATCAGTTATTTTGTTTAAGCCCAGATTCCTAACACATTCTCCGATTGTACTCTCTGATAGTACGGATTTTCATCGATATTCCTACACTTCTTCAATTCTTGAATTCCAATATTTCTAAATAAATTCTGTCGTTGTTTTGAATCCAATAGCTTTCATTAGATAATCGATTATTATGTTAGAACCTTAAAATCCTAATCCATTCTTTAATGTCATTATTTGATTACTTGTAAATTTTTTTATTCTTTTTATAGACCTAAATCCTATTCATTCTACAATCTATTTATGCTCTTGTTGATTATATAGTTTAAGCCCGAAGTAGATTTCACACTATAATCCTAATCCATTCTATTAGTTTACTATTATATTTGATTATCTTCTATTAGTTATATTCAAGCCCAAATTCAAGTCCACATTTGAATACCCAAACCCATTAGCCCTACCCTACCCAAAATCTCAGTAACTGCATTTCTCCCAATAACTCCATAACCCCCTAATTATCTCCTAATCTCCCCCACTAATCAAAATCCTAACCACTCATTTCCACTAACTTATATTCTATCTAACTAATCTTCATTAATTAACATAACCCTAAGTATCCATCTCATCTCAACAACACAGCCGCCAACTATCACCTTCATCTCTTCTTCTCCATCATCCCGAAAATGAAAACTCATTACTGCCTTCATCTCTACCCATCTCGAGCCTCTTTCCTATCTCCACTCTTCAGCCGTCGACTGCCACACCCTGAGCACCCCCGACCAGACCCTTCCCCCTTGCCACCATCAACTCCACCCCGAGCGACCATTACTACCGACCTTGCCACTCGCAGCCAACACCCTACAACCCCACCGCAACCAAGCTGACCTTCGACTGTCTCCCTTGCCTCTCGCATGCACACGCGTGACCAACCGCTAGTGCTCTCGGCCACTGCAACCACCGACAACCTCCCTCGCCAGCTCCTTCCACAGCATCACCCCGCACACCTCACTGCCATCGAGCCCTCTCCCTTGCAGTTGCTATCCTCGACTATGACTGCCACCGTCGCTGCCATCTTGTTATGTCCGCTGTCATGTTGCATTTCCCAACCACTGCTCCTAACTCCATCTGAACTCATCACCACCTGCTCACCCCCGACGCTGCCTTGCTGCCTCCTCACCTTCGCCGAAGCTGCAACACCAGCTTTCTATCCCGACTGCGACCACCTCAACCACTCGAGCGCCACCGCTGGCTACCGAGCCCCTGTGCCTCTCCGCCTGTCGTCGATGGCCTCCTTACTGCAGTTGACCCCGATCATCCCCGACTACACCGACTTCCACTCACCACAACACCGAGGCTCCACCAAACTGCTGCTGCATCGCATCCCGAAGCCCTCGCCATTGCTGCCTTGCTGCTTTTCCAACTCTCCTTGCTGCTCGTCTTCCACCATGGTACTACCCAACACCCGTAGGCCTTCTCTCTCACCCGAACCCTTGCCGCTTCATCCCTCACTATCGTGATTGTTGTATGCTGTCACACTTTCTTGTTGCTGTTGATTACTGCCATCGTTGTGCTCGATGTTGCTGCCTTCGCTGCCTCGTTATCGTCGTTGTTGCCACTTTCTTATCGTCATAATCATCGTCATATCAGGAAAGCATCTCTTGTACACATTTTATTATTTTTGTGGAAGTATTTTCTTTGACGTCCGTCAAGTAGTTATTTATTTGAATATCGTATCTAATTGAATTCCATTATTGATTCATTATTTTTCTTATCGTACAATGTTATTTCATGGGCTTCTTATCGTGCCATTGTCATTGATTAAATTTTGAACCGTTCATTTATCGTATAATTGAACAGTCTGTCCTATAAATTGCTTGACCTTGTACTGAGGTTTTGACCCAGTTCCTGACACTGAAACTTATAACTTTGTACATAGAAATCACTGAGTCTTGAATCCAGAACATCTTGCGGATTCTCAATCCAATTTAAAGATTGTAAGTTATTGTTATTTTAGTACTGTCATGTTGTAATTTTCAAAACAGATACTACACATGAAACAAGTAAAGAATAAGATTTTACAACTAGCTATTGTATCTATAATGTATCGTGTGAATTTGTGTTGGAACCGGCAGAGAGTATATTTTCTAGAATCTCTGACAGAATTGGATTTGCATTCCCGTAGCAGCGGGAAAGTGAATTTGCGTACTAATAGGTGTTGTTGTCCAGAACTTGTATTGTTATGTTTTGCATATGTACCCGTTATTTTCTACATTTAATGAATTGAACAATGAGTATTTCATGTATTGCATAGCCTTGATATCCTCTTGATATTGTACTGATACTACCGTTCTCATCGATTATACCCACTACATAATTCTTGATACCATCGTTCTCATTGATCGAATTGATTACATGTTCATAACTGATTGTAATAAAATAATAATAAGACGGGGTAATGCGGTCGACTTCGTAGTGAACAATCGAAGACTGTACTCGGATAAGGGGCCCGTATTTTCCTATATTGTTATTGTTATCGTGTATCATGTTGTAGATAAATTCTCTTTATTGATCATTGATTGTGGATTCTCGTTATTGATTATCGTTGTCGAGTACATGACCAATAGAGTTCACCACTATAGTCTAAACTTTCACTTGATTGTATGCACCAGAACCTGTGGTATGGGACGCAAGATTGCATGCATTAGATAGGTGAATAAAAGATTGATAGACCTAAAGGTTAACATTATTGAACTATTGATTATTGTTCATCGACTATTGCTTTATAAATTATTGATTATTGTTCATCGACTATTGATTTATTGATTATTGATTATTGATTATTGTTTATCGACTACTATTTATTAATTATTGACTATCGCCTGTTGGCCTTATCGATTATTGTATCAACCATTGTTTATCGATCATTGATTATTGACCAATGCAATATTGACTGTCGAATATTGATTCTATTATTGACTATTGTTTATCGATTATTATTCTACTGATTATTGACTTTTATTTATTGACCATTGTACAATTGATTATCAAATTTTGATCTTGTTATTGTTTATCATTTATTGACCTCTGATATCGTCCCAGTTTCTTGTTTATTATTATATTGTACAATATTGTTTCACTGCTTGCTACTACCTGTCACTCGAAGCTTTGCTCTAACGGGGACTCTCCTCTTTCTTTTGAGTTGTTGTTTTTGCAGGTATAGATGATGAGACAATGAAGAATCTTGACGTACTGCTATTGCATTGTGTGTTCTCAGCATTCTGTAAGTTTTTGTATCTCAAATATTGGTTATTGCATTATATTCTTATTCCAGTGATTATTATTGTATTGTTTGAGCTTACTGGTATTGTACAGATTATGAATGATATGAGTTGGTATACTTATATCATTCGTTGGGCTTCAGTTATGGGAAGCAGGGCATGACAGGATTTTCAATGGTATCAGAGCCAAGTTTAGGCCCTAGTCAGATCAGGCACTAGCTATGTTGCTAACATCCTTACCATGTTAGGCTAATGTGTTATCCAGGTTCGAACCATGTTAAACTCAACAATATGCATGGTGCATTGATCACATGAACATGTAATAACCAACTTATCATCTCGATACTAACCTTATTCGATCCACTTTTGACCCTTTCATATTCAGTTCCTTCATTTCTTATTTTCTTTCATCCCTTCCATTCATCCACATTCAATGATTCCTTATTGGGTATAATTTCATTCTTTTTGTACCCATGTTCTTTTCAATCTGGTGCCATCCATTCTTTTATTTCTGCTCATTTCATCGAACAATATCGCTTGATCTGCAACAACATGTAAACAGCTTGAATCATCACTATGAAATAAGGTTTTTTTGTTCGCTCTATGGCGTGCAGGCACAGTCCCAGGATCCCAGATAGTTTTCAGAATCCCAAGTCATTAGGAGTTCGAATTCCATGCTATGGAGACGTCGTTTGGACGTGCCTAGGATATGGTGAGACACGAGGCAGATTGCTGGAGTTAATGGACGCTGATGATGGAGTTCACCCGATCAGAGTGGTGCAGCAAAAGCGTGGTGGGCCCATAACCCACAGGTCCCAGGATTCTTATATTGCTTCTCGTTCTTTGCATCATTTACTTCCTTATTCATACATCTCATTCGTCATCATTCATTGATTCATTATTTTATATCAATCTTATTAATCTTCTTTTTTATTTTGGTGAAGTCACCACTTCGTTTCTCTCTCCCTATTTTCCTGATTCGTTATCTCTTGGGCTTTTCTTTGGTTATAACCTACGTTCCGCCTGAATGAATTTCGAGAACAAAATTCTTTTTGTAAGGTGGGTAGGATTGTAACTTCTATTTCCGTTTATACAAAATTTTCTGTATTCTTGTATTTTATTTGTCTATAAATTATTTTGGTTCCTGATTGTACGGATTTTATTTTTCTTTTCTCCGTATTCCTGTATTTCAATTTTCTTATAAACTTTTTTTGTTCGTTTAAATTCATTTCCTTGTACATCTCCTATTTCATTGAACCGAAGCCTCAAATAAAATTTTCCATTTTCATGAACCTAATTACATTTATTTGAATATTCAGTTATTTTTTTTAAACCCACATTCCTAACCCATTTTTTGATTGTAATATCAGATCGTACGGATTGTTATCGGTATTCTTAACTCTTCTTCAATTCTTACATTCCAATTTTTCTAAATAAATTTTGTCATTGTTTTGGATCCAATTGCTTTCATGAGATATCTGATTATTATGTTTGAACCCTGAAATCCTAATCCATTCTTTAATATCATTATTTGATTACTTGTAAATTTGTTAATTTTATTGGTAAACTCAAATCCTATTCATTCTACAATCTTTTTCCTCTCTTGTTGATTGTATATTCTAAGCCCGAATTAGATTTCACACTATAATCTTAATCCGTTCTGTTAGATTACTGTTATTTATTATTATCTTCTATTATTAATATTCAAGCCCAACATCAAGCCCACATTTGAATACCCAAAATCGTTAGCCTTACCCTACCCAAAATCCCAATAATTACATCTCCCCCAATATCTCCATAATCCCCTAATTATCTCATAATCTCCCCCAGTAATCTAAATCTTAACCACTTATTTCCACTAACTTATATTCTATCTAACTAATCTTCATTAATTAACTTAACCCAAATTATCCATCTCCTCTCAACAACATAGCCGCCAACTATCACCTTCATCCATTCTCCATCATCTCATAAATGAAGAACTATTATTGCCTTCATCTTTACCCATCTTGAGCCTCTCTCCTGTCTCCACTCTTTAGCCATCGACTACCTCACCCTGAGTGCCCCTAACCCTGTCCTTCACCCTCGCCACCATCAATTCCACCCTGAGCGACCATTACTGTCGACCTCGCCACTCGCAACCAACACACTGCAACCCCACCAAAACCAAGCTCACCCCCGAATGTCTCCCTCGTCTCTCGCGTGCACACGCGTGACCAACCGCCAGTGCCCCCGACCACTGCAACCACCGATGACCTCCCTCGCCTGCTCCTACTACAGCATCACCATGTGCTGTAACACCCCAGAAATTTAAATACCATATTTTGAATTAATAAATAATTTTTAAATCAATTTATTTAATTATTTTGAATTTTTTTAAAATTGACATTTTCACATGTGCAAAACACGTGCAAATATTTTTTAGGTGCAAATTTTCACTTTTAAAATTCTGAATAAAGTCTCCTATTTATAATTGAGTATATTCTAAATTTTGGGATTTTCTGAATAAAGAAGCTATTTTTGTAAATACTTAGAAAGAAAAGAGTTTTTGTGCAAAGTTGTTTGGAGGTGAAATTTGAACTAAAAATTTATGGACTTCATTTAGGGCCAGCTATTCAGTAGAAGGCTCTAATAAATTAGATTTTATCCATATTTGGTTGATTTTAATTGATTTAATGGAATAAATATGTATATATGCAATTTTTGGATTGTTGCAGACTTTATTGCAAAATATTTTTCTTGGGAAGTAAAAAGTCAGAAAATTTATTTGGAAAATATTATCTTTATTATTTGATAGTAATTATAAATTTTCTGGATTTTTATGAATAATATATGGCATACTTACAAATATTTCAAAGTGAATGACTTTTTTGTAAAATTGCCACTCAGAGGCAAATTTTTTGAAAATTTATTTTTGGGATGTAGTGGAGGCCAGCCATATTGGAGGAGTTAGGGGTTTAGATTTTGATTTTGATTTGATTTGATTTAACTAATTAAATTGGAAAGATCTATACATGTAAAAAGATATTTTTCTTACGGGACTTTTTCGTAAAATCTTCGTATAAACCCTAAGGAGGGATCCCGTCCTATATTAAAAGCAGTAGCAGTCGCTCTCCCCAAGGTAAACAAAAAAAATTTTCTCTTTATTATTTCTTGGAGTTTTGGAGACTTGGATCTCTCAATTTTCACAAGGAGGAGAAGGAGCTTTTCTTTTCTTATTATTATTTTCTTTCAATTGATCTTCTTTGAGGTGGGTAATCTTCCAACTCTCTTGATATGTTTTTTTTTCTATTTCTCATTAACAGTATAGAATCATGTCAGGGTTTAGATTTTGTGAGATTATGATTATTAGCATGAATATGATGTTTGTTTATGAGTTGATTGTAGAGATGAATTATTTACATAAAGATGATTTTTTAATATGATAAAAATCAAATCTTGATGGCGTGATGCAGTTATTTTTATTCCCTTCTGAATGATGAATATTTTGGTGCATGAAAAATCATGTTTTATAGATGGAAATTAATTTTTATGAATCCATGAATCATTGTGGACTATTAGAGTTGTCATATGTTCTAAATATTCATGCTTGAGTTTTAGAGTTTTTTTTTTCTATGCATTAAATATCTACATTTTTATTGTAAAAATAGATCTATTAAACCTATTTGTGAATTTGGATGCATAGATCTATATGTATGATTAAAGAACATGTTTGAATAATTAAAAGATGAAATTTTGATAAATTTAAATATTGTTTTGAGGGAAATAAATCTATGTTTTGAGAGATTAAATTCTCAGATTTGAGGGACTATTTATTTTAGTTTTTAGAGACAAAAACTCTAAGTTCTAAAGGGGCATTTTTCAATTTTTAAAAGAGGCAAGTTTCATACATTTGGGAAAGTATGAGTTTTAGTTTGTTGATGATTTGGGGCTTCTATTTTCGTGCGAATGAATTACAAATTTGGAAACGAATTCTATGTTTTTGTGGTAAATATAAACTAAATTTTCTAGAATTTAATAATCAGTTTTAAATGGACTGCTCTTAAGGATAAGAAGGTATAACTTTCAGATTTTGGATAAAAGATAGTTGTCAGAATTTGTTGAATTTAAACCCTTTAAATTAATTTGTTTGAGTCCAGATTTTTATGGTGAGTTCCTTGATATGTGCTGGATTTAAATTAATTTTTCTAGAATTTAATATTTATTTTTGAAAGGACTGTTCTTAATGATAAAAATGTATAACTTTCAGATTTTTGGATAAAAGATAGTTTTCAGAATTTGTTGAATTTAAACCCTTTAATTTAATTTGTTTGAGTCCGGATTTTTATGGTAAGTTCCTTGATATGTGCTGGATTTAAGTTAATTTTTCCAGAATTTAATATTGATTTTAGAGTGTACTGTTTTGAAGAACGAAATCATGTAACTTTCAGATTTTGGTGAAATTCTAGTTTCAATTTTCGATTATTGAAGTAATGGTTTAGGGAAAATAAATCTATATTTTTGTAGATGAAATTCTCAGATTTTAAGGGTTATATGCTTCGGTTTTGAAGGATAACTATTTCGGAATTTTAAGAGTTATTCTCTTTTAAAGAGGGTAAATTTTAGATTTTGAAAACTATAAAAATTTCAGATTTTGGGGACAAGATCCCAGATATTTAAGAGATTTGTTTCAGCGGAGATTGAATGAATTTATAGTTGAGTTAATTAAACTTTATGAATGAATGGGTGTCACGCCCCGCTTTCCAAAAATACGGAATACGAGCAAGTAACATTGGCCCAGCGAATGATTTTCATCATCCATAAGCTTTTCAGGAATCTTTACAACATCTCACAAAATAATCAGAGTCGGAAGCAAGAGAATCAACCACACATGCATAACTAAATCAATATACCAACAGAATTGACTTGAAACATAAGGTATTAATCTCGAATAAATCAAATCTGAACAAGTCAAAAATTCTAGGTCATACTGCCCAAACACAAAGAATCCAAGTAAAAGATACATTGTTCAAAATGAGCAACAGAAAATAAATGAAGATAGCAAAAGCTCCAACCAACTAGGACTTTAGATCACTTACTCCATTGGGCAACTGATCACCAAAATCTGCAATTTGACAAATTGCAGGAAGAAGAAAAAAGAAAACAAGTACCCGTCAATGCAAGTTACGGGCCGCTTGTAATGCAGGATACAAGTATATGAAAAACTAACAAATCTAAATAATAGCAGAAACACA
Source organism: Hemerocallis citrina (assembly GCA_017893485.1). Classification (NCBI taxonomy): domain Eukaryota; kingdom Viridiplantae; phylum Streptophyta; class Magnoliopsida; order Asparagales; family Asphodelaceae; genus Hemerocallis; species Hemerocallis citrina. The sequence continues at coordinate 10,591,126 of CM030366.1, read as the reverse complement.
ACATAGCATGGCATATGCATCACAGAATCAACTAGCATGGTATACTAACATGTGTCAAGTGTCAAAGTCAAATAGCATGCCGACAGATATACAGATAGTGTCAAATAATGGTGTCAAGTGATAGTGTCAGACAGATAACAGATACTCAGATATTCAGAGAATCAAAAAATCAGATACAGATAACAGATTCAGATTCAGATACAGATTCTTATAAGTTTTGTATTAATTACTAACTAGGTAGCACTTCATGTGCCATCCTTTTATCACATGATTGCTACATTCAAAACAGTTACGTTTGTAGATTTCGTAGGGGATCATTTAGGGTCGTATACTCAGAATTCATACAGACAGATATCAGATAACAGATCCAGACAGACAGATAGAACCTAGTGGTTCTCTTCTTCCTTACACCTTCCTATAGCAAGTAATGTAAACAGGGTCAGATAACAGATCCAGACAGACAAATAGAACCTAGTGGTTCTCTTCTTTTCCACACCTTCCTATAAGAAGTAATGTAGATAGGGTCAGATAACAGATAGCAGATACTCATATGGGAAACACGGGCCCCCTTCTAAGTACATATTTCTATGCTTTCCCACTACTAGATCTTTCCTATAAACCCCGGCTTGATCATTTTATTATTATTATCAGACAGGCATGTATGTGTCATAAAAAAGGTCAAGAATAACATGTTATAAACATGTAATAGGTTCAGGATGACAGATAAACATGTACAGATGACAGACAGTCATATAAAAAAGTGAAACAGTGTAAGTTCTAATTCAGGACAGCAAAACAGTACAGTACTAAAACAATGAATCTCGTTGCTATAGAAATTCAAATCTGAATCCGTCAGAGAATCTGGAAAATAGACTTCCACCCGAATCCAGTGAATACATTTAAGTCATATAGTGTTTCACAAAATCATAACTCAAAACTGATTTGAGTTCAGAAAATATGTTTAGCCAGAAATCAGTAAATAGAATTCACAGTCAGGAAAACAGAATAAAAATACCTCACTAAATCTAGAAAAAATTTGGGGTATTCCCCTATATGTCTATTATCAGAATATAAAGTTTCATAATTTTCCAGTAAGATTAGTTGAGTCAACAAAATAAGAAAACATCAAGAAACGAAAATTTGGCAAATCTGAAATTCCCAACACTGCTGTACGAAAACTGTAATATCTCGCAAACCATGAAACGAAATCCAAATCTGCCAAAGGGAGATGAAAATAGAAAAAATAAGCTAACTTTCATATTTCATAAATATTTTTCATTCAGGAAAAGGAATTAGAATACAAATCTTTGCAGAACAGCGTGCAAAATCCAGCAAATATAGTTTTTATAAACAAGCATGAAATGACATATAAAACTGATCAATAAAATGCACCAAAATTCTGGATAATCCCTAAATAGGTATAAAAATACTGAACAAAATTTTAGATCAAAATAATATGCTTAGAACTAGTATAAAAATAGTTTAGTTAGCGAAATCATCAAGAAACAAAATCTGGAAAGGAAATACACCTCTGTAGTAAAACAACCATATCTCACACATACGAAAAAGAAATCGATCAAGGTCAGAGAGTTTGGAAAGAATACGGATTTCTCTAAAAATCATGTTTAATACTGAAGTTAAGATACTGACCTTAATATGGTCTAAAATCGCAATCAAAACTGATCACTAACAAAATACAGATTTTCCTCTTAACAACAAATCAATATGCAACATATGAAACTTGTCCCAAACACAACCAAACATGTTATAGAGTCTACTAAGTGTCCAAACATCATGGAATAGGGTATATAGTATGTCCACAACATGTATATCACATGGATCAAAACAAACACACGATTTCTCATAATTATTCCACAAATATAATCACATCAAAAACGGTCAAAACCTAAGTTGTTTCATGTCAAATTTGTGTCGTGAGGCAACTGTGGTCAATAGCACTATAGAGAGAATACTCATCAAAATACATCACACACGAGTTATCTCTAGAACACAACTACACTACAAGTGAAATTTATGACTTGTATTATACAAAAAAATTGAGTACAAGTTACTTGCCTGGAAGACGACAATGGAACGAAGCAAGCACAAGAATTACGGAAACGGATTCCCGGGGCATGAACACAATGAACGGATCGAATGAACACACAAACCAATCACGAACACACGATCACGAACCAGATGAAGACGATCGAGATCATGAACACAATCGGATGGCTGAGATTAAAGATCAAGATCAAGATGATCGGATCAGATCGGACGGTCAGATTTCCATGATGATGAAGATCAAGATCGATCGATCGAACGGCTGCGATCAAAGGAAGTTGATGATCATCATGATCGTGACGATCAAGAAGAGATCGACGGCCTACATCCAATCAAGCATGATGATCAAGATCCAATGGACGGCCAAGATCACCCTGATGGTGATGATCAAGATCAAATCAACGGATGGCTAGGAATCATTCAATCAAGATGAAGATCACAAGATCGGACGGCCAGATCTGAATTAAGGGAACACGATGATCACGATGATCAAGTCGATCGGACGGCTCACATCACATGATCAACTCACATGGTCAATTGCACCCACCAAGTCTTCGGTTCTGACAGTGGCAGGGACAGTCCATGGTGGACAAGTAGCACAGTGGCGGAACGACATGATGGGCGGAGGGTGTTGGGCACACGGGGAGGCACAGCACACGAGGTGGTCGCGGCTCGCTGCGACTAGCGCTGTGGTCGAACAGGGAACAGGGCAGCACTGCAAGCGGGGGAAACTGCTCCTGCTAAGGTGGTGGCACGGCCAGGTAGAGGCCAGAGGGAGACGAGGGGTCGTCGCACTGGCGTCGCGACAGGGAGGAGGAGACAGGGGAGAGGAGCACAGGTGGACGGAATGAGGGTAAGAAGGATCGGGAGAGGCAGAGCAACAGGAAGATGGGTTGAAGATGAGTGGTCGGGAGAGTTGGGAAAGCGGCTGATGATATAGGAAGATGAAGAGGCAGACACCTGGGGTTTTATATATATATGAATGTATTAGGGTTAGGTTGAACAGGTGAGTTCGGTTTTTGGGTCTTAACGGGTCTGGGTAGAAGATAATGGGTTTGGGCTTTACATAGGGTAATGGGTTGAAGTGGGGTTTGGGTAGTTATTGTGCTAACAGGTAGGGTTTGAAATGGATATGGGGTTTAGTTATTGGGTTTAATAGGTTAAAGAAAAATTCAGTAAGGAAAAATGGGTATTGGGTAAAATCCAATGGGAAAAATAGGGTTTATAAACAAAATGTAATTTGTATTAAAATATAGAATTTATTTGAAATAAGTACAAATATAATTAATATATAGAACTAGGTTTTTAATAACCAATCAAAGTAATAATAATAATAATAATAATAATAATAATAATAATAATAATAATAATAATAATAATAATAATAATAATAATAATAATAATAATAATAATAATAATTTTCTTAATAATCAAAGCAATAATAATAATAAAAAGATTTGTAATACAATATAAGAATCATTGGAAACTAGTTACAATTATTGATTAAAAAATAGACTTTAAAAGAAGATCCAAGAATACATTTTTTCAAAAAAAAGAATTTGAAAACAGAAAATAAATACATAAATTTTAAATACATAGGAAACATGGGTTACAATGGGAAGTGAGATTCAAAAGGTTGCGTTTAAAGAATTTCCGTAAGTTGAATTTGTTTTCCATATGTGAAAGGATATTTTGTATTATTGAACCAAGTTGGGTTTGATTTGATATTTAGGGTTATGTTGTGGACTCTTGGAAGTTAGTTGTGGATTTTTGTATTGTGAGCACTAGAGGTTAAGTGGGACCCTAGCATTTCGACAAATGAGATTTTATGGAATTTGGTCAGTGGGGCTTTTGTTGTTGATTTAGTAAAGTTAAGTCTAGTAGGGTACACTAACCCCGTGATTAATTTAATTGAATATAATAAACATAAGGATAAGCACTAGTGGAGATGTGATAGATCTTGGGTAATGTAAGTAGGGGGCTCTGTATAGTGGATGGATGGGATCTGGAACTATTGTCGTGGTTGGGCAATTTGATTCCGAAGGATGCGATTATCATTGCCATCTCCTGTGTTCGCACGTCGAGGGTCTTTTATAGTTGGGCGGTTTTATTCCGAAGGCTGGGACCTATTCGTGGAATTTCGGGATTGGCATGTTTAGGGCGACTCTTACATGATGCTTGCGCGTTAAGGGTGCTAGTTTGGCAGGTAGATACCAGGATGTAGGCATATTCACGAAGCATCTGGATCTTGTTTCTATCACCGTAGTAGGTTAGTTGCATAAATAGGGATTGAATGCATTTCTCTTTTGTTTCTTTTTTACACACACTTACTTAGTATAGTTTCACTTGTTGTTTATTGAATCTTTTATCGTTATTTCATTTCATGTTATGTGGCAAGTTTGTGATTGTGAGACTTTGGGAGGTTGCTATTACTATAGTATTGCGTCATTTGCCTTTAACTGACATCCCCACTCTTCAGTTATTTTGCAAGATTTGCAAGTAAGTTGCCCAAGTAAAGTAGAAGCTTGGATATGAGATGATTAAAGTTTAAGTGTTGAGTGGTGTTGTACTAAATGTAATTAATTTTTCGCTGTGCAAATGTAAAAAAGAATTGTTGTAAAAAAAGTTTTAAATTTTTCCCTGTATTTTATACTGTGTTTGGATTATACTGAAGTTGATTCTGAAATTTGTGCCACTTATTGCTAATTTTTATTAAATTCGGGGTGCTACATGCACTCTTCACTACCGTCGAGCACTCTCCGTTGCTACTGATGTCGTCGACTGCGACTGCCACCGTCACTGCCATCTTGTTGTGTCTGCTACCCTGCTGCATTTACCAACTACCTCGACCACCGCTGTAACATTCCGAAATAATTTTTTATTGCATGTGCATAGCACGTAAAATTTTGTGCACATTTTTGTTCCTAAAATTTTCTTGAGTCATGAACATTTTTCTTCTCATTTTTCTAGTCACAATTATGTGATTTTTTAAAAATTAAATCCATTAGGCCTAAATCCACTTTTATAGCCCACTAAAAATTAATTACAATTTTTTAAAAAAAAACACATGATTATTTTGCACTTAAATGTACATTTGGAATCTAGCACACCTGTCATGTGTAACACACACATACATCTAACTTAATAAACACCTCTCAAAAATTAAATCCATTAGGCCTAAATCCACTTTTAAATTATTTGTGTATAACTTCACTCTAATATAGATAAAATCAATGAGAAGTAATTTCTGGAAATCTAGGAGTGTATTTTATGAGCAAACATTTGAGAGAAAACGATAGAAACAAAAATAAATGAATGAGTTAAAAGATAATGGAAAACAGATAGTTGTGTTAAAAGATTTTGAACTCCTATATAATTAGATAGAGTGCTTGGACTTCGTGGTTAGCGCGCGGGGCTTAGGGGCTTCTTGGTCTCGGTTCGAAACATGGGAGGCTCTGCCTTTTTTCAAAATTTTTGAAATATATGAATAACAGTAAGAGTAACTATAAATTAAATTGATTGGGTTTATTATCACAAATGTGAGTTTGGCCTAGTGGCTGGGGCTTGAGGTTGGCGCTCCACTGGTCTTGGGTTTGACCCCGGGTGTAAACCATTTTTATTTTTGGTGTTTTGAATAACTTTGAGTTTTTTTTCTATTAATGGAAAATTTATGAAAAAAAACATTCTAATATATTATTTAATAATCTTATACCAACCTAAGAATTATTTTTGGGACTTTAATGTACATTTCATATTTTGACAGTATGTTATTTTTTATCGAAAATTCAAGGAAGAAAATTTTGTTTTAAATTAAAGTAAATTAATGGAATAAAGTAAATGCAAACTTGGAAATTTGTTTAATAAAAACTACAATTTAAATTAAGTTATTTTTGAAGCAAAATTGAGATATTTTCTAAGTTGACATGTTATGAAGTATGGGATGTGACGGCGTGTTTTAATTCATAAAAAATTTGCATAGCAACGAGTTGATTTGAACTCATGAGAAATGTTAAATAAAGTGAAGAATTAAACATTTGAAAATCATTGGGCTTTTGCCGAGTTGATATATATCGATATGTTTGTTATGAGATACAAGAAATCGATGTTGCTTAGTGATCGATAAATCAAAAAGAATATGAATAAGGGAATTGAAATGTTTTCTGAATGAGAAAAATTGATTATAAAAGAGGTTTGATGTAACCTGAGTGTTCGCTATTGTGAGATGGTTGTTGGAATCTAGATGATGAACAAGACTCGTAGTTACCGGCAAATTGTGAATAAAAAATTTTGAGAAATTGTCAGTGTGGGCTAATGTTTCTCATGTCTTGATTTAAGTCCGGTAGGATAAGCTAGCTCTAGATTGTGAAGATTATAATTAAACCAAATGATAGGCACTAGGGGAGAAGTGATGAAGTATGGGCAAACATGAGTATGAGGGCCTCATATGATTCGCGGTGGGAGATTATCTCAAGAATTATCGGGGTGTAAGGCATGACGTCCAAAATCACTCACGGTGTGGGATTTATCATCAGAATTATTGGGATCGAGGCGACGCTCTTGGGGTATTTGTGTGATGAGGTACCATATGACTCGCGGTTTGGGTTTCGTCTCCAGAATTATCAAGGTGTGTGTCATGACGTCCGAAAATCACTCGCACTAGGAGAGCGACTCTTAAGAAATATCAGGGTCACGTGTGGGCTTTGCCTCCAGAATTATCGGGGGTTACGGCTCGCGGTGGGAGAGCGATTCTCAAGAATTATCGGGGCGGTACTAGATACTCACAAGATATTTAAACCTTACATTCGTCACCGTAGTAGGATATTCATAACAAAGGATTAAACCTTATAATAAGGAGTACGATAAGGGCTTGCCCTCAGACCTATGTAGAATGGGCTACATACAATCCGAACAAGTATGCATTAGTGTCATCGTAGTGTAATATCAGCATTAGGCATTAAGTTCAAATCATACATTGACATGTTTAGAGTAGTCACTTTTCCCACTTTTTGTGCATTCAAGTTTGTCCTTGCTAAAGTTTAAGAATCGCTGTATTATAGCATTGCGTCAGTGTATGCAACTAATGGTCCCACCGTTTTCTAGTGCAATACTTGGTTAGAGAAAGATGCGAAGATGAGTTGATACTGATGATTACTTCGAGATTAAAGTTATTCAATGTTAAAGTTGTATATTTTATGTAACTTCCATGTGTATTTTGTAAAAGACAATATGCAGTGAAACTTTTTTAAATTCCTTATAAATTTGTACGAAATGAAGTAAAAGATCCTGTATTTGCTACGAATTATATGTATTTTGAATTCGGGGCATTACAAAGTGGTATCAGAGCAAGGTTCAATAAGTAGTACAAAATTATAAGGATGACATATTAGGGTGGACATTAGAAGTGTGAGTTCAGTTTATAGAGATTTAGATGTAAGTTAATTTGCAATTTTTGTTGCTCTATACACTGATGTGTTCTCCTCCCCTTCCCTATAAGATGGATGATAACCAAAACCTCATGGATGAAGTGGAAGAGAATTTATTCTTTGAGAACCATAAAGAAGAAGAAGAAGAACACAAAGAAGAGGAAGAAGAATCCGAAGAAGAGGAAGACCCAGAAGAGGAAGAGGGAGAACTGCCCGAATCTCGAGATATCACTCCACCTCCACCTGATTCCCAAGATGAATCCTTGGATGAAGAGCCGGTTCGAGACAAGAAGGATCATATTACCACTTCCCTCTGTAAGCAGCTGATTATCCACCAGTGGAGAGTAACCCACATGGAGGCACACCATGCGGAGGATAAGCAGAACATCGCAGCTCTGAGTCAGCGAGTATGGGAACTAGATAAGTGTCGACACAAGAATGCTCAGCATTTCAACCAGCTAGACAACAAAACTCGTTGGGGAAAGCAAGAATGTCGTCAAAGATGCGAGAAAATGCAAAAGGAAATAGATGAACTACAGGGAGAGCTCAGAGAAGCTAAGAGGAACCGTAGAATCTAGACTGCTTTATGTTTATAGGAAGATTTGGAGTTTTTTGGTGTCTTATGTATGGATGTATGGACCAATTTTATTTCTTAATGTATAAAGTTTATTTTTGGAAATGAATAAATTGTGTTAGAAGAAAAGTCTATGTTGTTGCTGCATTTAGTGATTAATGAAGTTTTATGACCCAGAAATGGCCGACGAAGAATTCAAAATGACGAAGGATCTAGCGGTGAAGGCAACCGCCCAGATCTGGAGACAGAAATGGCCCGTGTGTACCAAACTCTCAACACCTTTTTTGCAAGTGTGAACCGAAACACCAGGGCGGGGCAAGCAGTGCAAGTCCCGGAGGCTATTAAATTGGTCGAATCCTTCAAGAGGATGAAACCATCTGTTTTTTAAGGCAAGGCGGATCCTGATGCAGCCGATGATTGGATCCGGCAGATTGAAACTGTGTCCAAGGTCTTGGAAATCCCAGAGGCTAGCAAGGTGAAGTTGGTCACCATTCAGTTGGAGAAGGATGCCGAGGTCTGGTGGCAGTCCATGAAGTGAACCTTGGGAGGTGGACCTATTACGTGGGAGGACTTTCTGGAAGAATTCTGCAGCCACTACTTCCTGATGGATGTGCAGGAGAAGAGCGCAATGGAGTTTCTGAGCCTGCAACAAGGGAACTTGTCAGTTTGGGAGTGTGAGACGAAGTTCACTCAGCTATCAAGGTATGCACCAGAGTTAGTGATCGACGAGGCCAAGAAGGCGAGAAAGTTTGAGCAGGGGCTGAGGCCAGGTCTGAGTTCTCTATGATACCCCTCGGTATCAGGAAATTTGATAAGCTTGCACGGAGGGCTATAGCCACAGAAGCAGACATGGAATAGTATCAGTTGGCGTAGAACAAGAAGAACAACTGGAGTGCTGGCAGGAGGCCCGCAGCATCAAGCAACTTCAAGGGGCAGCCCCCAGCGCAGAGGTTCAAGTCGATTGGGGCAAATGCCATTGCTGTGATGGGGAAGCCAAGCAACGGAGGTACCAAGGCCCCAAGAGTGACTTGTTACAATTGTGGGGAATTGGGTCATTTCAGGACTGAATGTACCAAGCCAGGGAATCCCATAACTTGTTTTAACTATGGGAAGGAAGTCCATGCCAAGCCCTATTACCCACAGCTCCAGCAAGGAGGGCAAAGGCAGAAGCAGGCAGAGCAAGGGAAGAAACCATACCAGCAGGGGCGAGTGTTTGCTCTGGCTAAAGAGGATACAGAGGATGCTGACATTATCATCACTGGTATGGGAGCATCTAAATAGAGTTTATGATGTTATTTCGAGTCTTGTATTAGAAGAATGTTATGTACTAAAAGATAAAATTCATTATGTTACAGGGAAACTTCTAATAAATGGAATAAAAGCTACTGTTTTGTTTGATACTGGATCATCCCACACCTTTGTATTTCCTAAATTTGCAAAAAAATTGGGGATTGAGCTGAAAATTTTCCCCGACAAGGTTCTGGCAGTAGCTACCCCTTCAGGAGAAACATAGACTACTGATCGGTACTATGCTGGTTGTGACCTCGAGATCGGAAGAAGAGTTTTTGGAATCGATCTCATAGAGTTGGCAGTCTTGTGAGTCGTTATAATCATTGGCATAAACTGGATGTTGATCTACAATGCTAGTATCGAATGCAGAAGCAAGGAAGTTTTGGTGAAGGCACCAGGAGGACCAGTAGTAACATTTCAGGGGAAGAGAAAGTGTAAGGAATTGGTGGCAGCTTTGACCAAGAAAAAGATCCCTGAGGAAGTCAAGAAGATTCCTGTAGTCCAAAACATTCTGACAGTATTCTTGGAGAATCTACATGGACTACCACCTCATCGGGATGTGGAATTCAGTATTTCCATTCAGCCAGGGAATGCACCAATATCCATGGCACCTTACAGAATGGCGCCAGTGGAAAAGAATGAGGTAAAGAAGCAGATTGAAGAGCTTTTGACATGGGTTTTATCAGACAAAGTGCATCGCCATGGGGAGCGCCAGTTTTATTGGTGAAGAAGAATGATGGATTGATGAGGATGTGCATCGATTACAGGAAACTAAATAAGGTGACCCATCCAGAATAGGTATCCTATTTCGCGAATCAATGATTGGTTTGACCAACTTCAAGGAGCAACAGTTTTCTCCAAGATTGATCTTCGGTCAGGTTATCACCAAGTTCATGCTAAGGAAGAGGATGTGCATAAGATTGCATTCCGAACTCGACATGGACATTACGAATTCTTAGTTATGCCATTTGGAGTGACGAATGCACCAGCCATATTCATGGACATGATGAACAGGGTCCTGTGGTCATTCATCGACTCTTTCGTTGTGGTGTTTATCGATGATATTCTGGTATATTCCAAGTCAAAAGAAGAACATGCTGGGCATTTAGAAGAGATATTGAAGAAGCTGCAAGAACAGAAACTGTATGCCAAATTATCCAAGTGTGACTTCTGGATGTCCGATGTCGCATTCCTGGGACATATCCTTTCTAAGGAGGGAGTGGCCACTGATCCGCAGAAGATAGAGGCAGTGAAGGATTGGCCAAGACCCATGTTAGTGAAGGAGATTAGGAGTTTCTTGGGCTTTATTAGTTATTATCAGCGATTTATTTAGGGCTCTGCCCAGATAGTCGTGCTAATCACAGGACTTACGAGGAAAAATGTAAGTTTCAAGTGGACAAAGCAGTGCGAAGTAAGCTTCCATGAGTTGAAGGAGAGATTGACTACCGCTCCAATACTGGCCTTACTGGGAGTAAGAATTGATTATGATGTTTACAGTGATGCTTCACATCGAGGTTTGGGCTATGTACTGATGCAAGAGGGAAAGGTAATAAGCTTATGGGTCCAGGCAATTGTGACTGCATGAGAAAAATTATCCCACCCATGATTTAGAGTTGGCATCGATTATATTTGCCTTGAAGTAGTGGAGGCACTACGTGTATGGAGAGAAGGTCAATTTGTACACGGATCACAAGAGCCTGAAATACATCTGTCAGTAGAGAGATTTGAACTTGAGGCAGAGGAGGTGATTGGAAGTGCTAGAAGATATTCATCCAGAAATAAAGTATCTCTCGGGCAAAAGCAAACGTGGTGGCTGATGCGCTCAGTCGAAAAAGCAGCTTATCCTATTTGATTACAACTCGGTAGAAACTAGCAGAGAAGCTCAATCGAGCTGGAATCGAAGTAGTATTGCAAGAACTGGGTGCGTCTTTAGCACAATTGAGGCTTCAGCCCACATTGAGAGAGCAGATTGTCGATGATCAGAAGTCTGATCTAGAAATTTAGAAGATGAAGGAGCAAGTCAGCACAGGCAAACTGTCGAAATTTCAAGTGAAGGACGAAGTGCTGTGGTTTGGAGAAAGGTTGTGTGTACCTGATCAAGCAGAATTGAAGGAGAGCATCCTACAGGAGGCACACACTACTTTATTATCAGTGCATCCAGGGAGTAGCAAGATGTACAAAGATATTAAGCAGCATTTCCGGTGGTCGGAAATGAAGAGAGATGTAGCAGATTTTGCAGCAAGGTGTGCAACAACAAATCAAGACAGAGAATCAAAGACCCGGAGGATTGCTGCAGCTGTTACCCATTCCAGAGTGGAAATGGGAGAACATCAGTATAGATTTCATCACAGGGGCTACCCAGAAGTCCCAAAGGAAATGATTCGATATGGATAATAATGGATCGATTAACTAAGTCATCTCATTTCTTGGAGATGAAAATCACCTGGTCGATGGAAAAGTTGGCAAAACTATACATCGAGGAGATAGTAATACTGCATGGAATTCCCGTATCGATTGTGTCAGATCGAAATGCACGGTTCACCTCGCACTTTTGGAGAAGTCCTCAGGCAGCTTTGGGAACCAAAACTGACTTCAGTACTGCCTTCCATCCTCAAACTAATGGGCATACTGAGAGGGTCAATCGTATGTTGGAAGACATTTTGAGGTGTTGTGTGATGGATTTTGGAGGCAGCTGGGAGGTGTACTTAGCTCTAGTAGAGTTTTCCTACAATAACATTTTTCAGACTAGCATCAGTATGGCACCATATAAGGCTTTGTATCGGAGGAAGTGTAGAACTCCGGTGTGTTGGTATGAAGTAGGAGAAAGGGAAATGTACAGAACAGAGATAGTACAACAGACCTCGGAGAAGATAGAATTGACCAGGGAGAGACTGGTTGATGCACAGAGCAGACAAAAGAGCTATGCTGACAATCGACGAAGGGGTCTAGAATTCGAAGAGAGTGACTACGTTTTCTTGAAGGTATCTCCCACCAAGGGTGTGATTCGATTTGGGAAAAGGAGGAAAGTTCGCCCCAAGGTACTAAGGACCATATAAGATATTGAAGAGGATTGGGAAGAAAGCTTATCTGTTGGACCTACCGGAAGAGCTAGCCCAAGTGCACGATGTCTTTCACGTGTCTATGCTGCGTGGCTACATTCCTGAACCGAGTCATGACTTACCGGAAATGCCAGAAGGTCTACAGATAAATCTGAGCTACAAGAAGCGTCCGGTGGATATTGTGGATCGGCGGGAAAAGGTTTTGAGGAACAAAACTATACCCATGGTCAAGGTTATGTGGAAAAATCAGCTGGTCGAGGAAGCCATCTGCGAATCAGAGGAGAGGATGATGAGGGACCATCCCGAACATTTTTCTTAAACCCTATAATGTTATTTCTTTTTCTTTTCTCACTCTTTAAGCGTAGTTCCGAGGACAAAACGATTCTAAGAAGGGAGTGTTGTAACATCCCCAAAGAATTTTTTATTGCACGTGCATTGCACGTAAAATATTATGCACATTTTTGTTCCTAAAAATTTCTTGAGTCATGAATATTTTTCTTCTCATTTTTCTAGTCACAATTATATGATTTGTTTTAATTAATCCATTAGACGTAAATCCACTTTTGTAGCCCACTAAAAATTAAAAACAATTTTTTTAAAAAAAATCCCATGATTAATTTGAACTTAAATGTACATTTGGAATCTAGCACACTTGTCATGTGTAGCACATACATACATCTAACTTAATAAAAATTAATAATATTATTTGTATGAGAGTAGTGTGCACATTTGATACACGTGCACGTACTTGAGCACACAAGGGGGGTGGTTGGCCGGCCAAGTTGAGAGTGAGGAGAGAGTGGGGTGAGTTGTGGTGAAAGTGGGACTCATTCTAGGAAAGTGAGGAGCTATTTTGACCACACAATTTTTCTATAAATAATCCCTACTTTGGTCATGAACAACACAACTCATTACAAAAAAAAAGGCTAGCGATTTGGGGGAGCTAGGCCGGGATTGTGGTTGGGAGCATTGGAGCATTTTGTGCGGTCCTACTACTAAGGAATTCTACATTTGGGTTGGGTACTTCTTTTACTTTCTAATTGTTTGTAGAATGTATGTCTAGATAAATTGTGCTTGAAATGAAAATTTTGACATAAGTTCTTTAGTTTCTAAACATTTTATATGATGCATGTTGTATTGACATCTAGAGTTTTAGTAGGGGATAAATGTGAGAAATTAATGCATACTAGTTGAAAATTGCAATATAGAATTGTTATGAAGTCAAACTATAATTCTTATTAGAGTGTTTCGTAGTGATGTCATGCGTATTGTAGTATACCATGATTAGATCATGTATATAAATTGCATGTATATATAAAGTTGTTAAGTTATGCCTAAAAATCATGTAAATTTGGGATAGATTATAATTCAATGGGGAGGTGATAATTTTCCATAAATTCATAGTAAATTGCTAAAACAAAAATATATTCATGCAAGATTGTTATAAAGAGTAGTCATGTTGATTAATAAAAACATGTGTATAAAAGCTCTCCAAATTACTACTTAAATTATTTGTGTATAGGTTCACTCTAATCAAGATAAAATCAGTGAGAAATCATTTCTAGAAATCTAAAGTGTACTTTATGAGCAAATATTTTGAGAGAAAACAATAGAAATCAAAATAAATGAATGAGTTAAAAGATAAAGGAAAAGGGAGAGTTGGGTTAAAAGATTTTGAACTCCTATATAATCAGATAGAGTGCTTGGACTTCGTGGTTAATGCGTGGGGCTTAGGGGCTTCTTGGTCTCGGGTTCGAAACCTGGGAGGCTCTGCCCTTTTTCAAATTTTTGAAATTAAAGAATAACAGTAAGATTAACTATAAATTAAATTGAATGGGTTTATTATACAAACGTGAGTTTCGCCTAGTGGTTGGGGCTTGCGATTGGCGCTCCACTGGTCTTGGTTTCGACCCCGGGAGTAAACCATTTTTATTTTTTGGGGTTTTGATTAACTTTGAGTTTTTTTTTTCTATTAAGGGAAAATTTATGAAAAAAATAATTCTAATATATTTTTGAATAATCTTATACCAACCTAAGAATTATTTTGGGGACTTTAATGTACATTTCATATTTTGATTGTATGTTATTTTTTATCGCAAATTCAAGGAAGAAGATTTTTTTAAAATTAAAGTAAATTACTGGAATGGAGTAAATGCAAACTTGTAAATTTGTTTAATAAAAACTACAATTGAAATTAAGTTATTTTTGAAGCAAAGTTGAGATATTTTCTAAGTTGAAATGTTATGAAGTATGGGATGTGACGGCATGTTTTAATTCATAAAAAAATTTCATAGCAACGAGTTGATTTGAACTCATGAGAAAAGTTAAATAAAGTGAAAAATTAAACATATGAAAATCGTTGGGCTTTTGCCGAGTTGATATATATCGATATGTTCATTATGAGATATAAGAAATTGATGTTTCTTAGTGATCGATAAATCAAAAAGAATATGAATAAGGGAATTGAAATGTTTTCTGAATGAGAAAATTTGATTATAAAAGAGGTTTGATGTAACCTGAGTGATCTTTATTGTAGCGCCCTGTTTTCCATACACTGGGAAACCGAGACACGAGCCAGGACCTTTTCATTCAATTAGTCACAATACACAAAAACAGGAAAATTTAAAACTTTTTATTAATCATAATATTACAGGCCGAGTGTTTCTACTAATACAATAAGTTACATCAGAGTGTACATGAATAAAAGATAATCATTGCTTTTCCACTTGTAGATCATGCCTCGGCTAGAGTCCTTCTGGTTCGCGATCCTGTGTCCACAACCTATTGAAGTGGGGACGTCAGTATTCACTGACGCTTAAAGGCTGATCATATAGCAGCGAATCTCCAACACAATATATACAAATAAGGTGAAGTATGTCGGTGTAGTTTAAGTGTTCGTGAGTGCAGTGATTAGAATCTAATAAATATCAATCAACTGGAATACCAATGCACTGTCAACCAAACTAGAATACTAATGCACTATCAACTGAGCTCGGATACTCATATTCTAACGCCATGTCCACTAAACCAGGATGCTCATATCCTAATGCCAGGTCAACTAGACCAGGATGCTCATATTCTAATGCCATGTCAACTAAACCAGGATGCTCATACTCTAATGCCAGCAAGTCTCCGAAAGCAACATGCAGCCCATACTACATGCGACCCCATCTCAAGCCATTTCTCCATATATAGGGATTGAACCCGCGTTATGAATTCTAATTGTACTCAACCTGTTCCTGACAATACTCCATGACTCTGTGAGGTTGCAGAAGGGGTCAAGTCCCCCTATGCAGTCTGCTTATGGTGTCTCCGTTTTCCACTACTACCCGGCATGCCGGACCTCACTCGATCCCAGTATATCGGGCATCGTTCCAAAATCAAACCATAGGGTTTCGCAAGCGCAGGGTAGCACGAAGCCTACCCTGTGGCACCCTCTGGGGTATCGCAAGTGTAGGAATGCCCAAATGCATCCTGTGGCACCCCAGCCACGGTATTTCAGGAATTAACAGAGCGAGATACGCAACCCGTGTCCTCAACCTGTGAGACGGCACCGTACGTATCCCTTTGATGGGAAGGTACAACCCAATAACACCACCTAAGATCGTCCCTAAAGAAAGGTTTGGTCGTACAGTGCACCCTACTACCAACTCCCCTTCTTTCGGGAAAAAGGTTAAGGAATGATTTTATAAGTCACTATCCTAATGAGTTTATTATTCCTATGCAATCTTGCATAGTTTCCAATCATGGTCCAACTCGTGGTTCCTCGATCCAAGACTCTGGTAATAATATCTCTCTCACTCATTCCTACCCCTAACTCGGATTCTACCAACACTCTCGGCCCACGGTCAACCTACATTGGTTAAGATCCGTCGACGCCCGAGGTGAGATCTATCCATTTTGCTCTAAGGGGGTAGGATGTGGTCTTGATGGTCGATGACCCTTAGGGTACTTGAAGACCCTAAACTAGATTTTTCTTAAGCTACAACTATTAGAACTTCTCAACCCTTATTGCTATGAATGAAGGGTGCTCATATGCTATGGTTCCATACTAACATTAACTACAACAAGGTAGTTACTCCTACAATTTCCACATGGCTCTTTCTTATTACTTAACCTATGGCAATTCGATCATGGTATGCAATTGCAAGCATCAACCTACCACTACTAAAACATGGTATATGACATAACCATCAACTTATAACACTCTTGATTTTGAATGTGATTTAGCATGCACTTGTAGCGATCCCAAGCATGGATACATATATAACTAGTATGAACATATAACATTCCCAAGCATGCCTACATATAACTAGTATGAACATATAACATTCCCAAGCATGCATACATATAACTAGTATGAACATACAACATTCTCAAGCATGCATATATACTTATACATCATCCCTAAAATATGGTAAGTAATTTTACATCAATCCTACAACATTCTAAGCATATATATCATTCCTAACATGATAGATATTTTTAGAATAAATCCTACAACATTCTAAGCATAAATATCATTCCTCACATGATAGATATTTTTAGAATAAATCCTACAACATTCTAAGCATAAATATCCTTCCTAAAACATGATAGGAATTTTAGAATGAATCCTTTAACATTCTAAGCATAAATAAATTAATCTAAGCATGGTAGGTATTTTTAGAATGAATCCTATAACATTCTAAACACAAATAAATTAATCTAAGCATGGTAGGTATTTTTAGAATGAATCCTACAACATACTAAGCACAATAAATTAATCTAAGCATGGTGGGTATTTTTAGAATGAATCCTACAACATTCTAAACACAAATAAATTAATCTAAGCATGGTAGGTATTTTTAGAATGAATCCAACAACATTCTAAACACAAATAAATTAATCTAAGCATGGTAGGTATTTTTAGAATGAATCCTACAACATTCTAAACACAAATAAATTAATCTAAGCATGGTAGGTATTTTTAGAATGAATCCTACAACATTCTAAACACTAATAAATTAATCTAAGCATGGTAGGTATTTTTAGAATGAATCCTACAACATTCTAAACACAAATAAATTAATCTAAGCATGGTAGGTATTTTTAGAATGAATCCTACAACATTCTAAACACTAATAAATTAATCTAAGCATGGTAGGTATTTTTAGAATGAATCCTACAACATTCTAAACATGAATATTACTTCTAAACATGATAAGTAATTTTAGAAGGAATCCTACAACATTTGAAGCATGAATATTACTTCTAAATATGATAAGTAATTTTTAGAAGGAATCCTACAACATTTGAAGCATAAATCTCATCCCTAAATATGATATAACAAATTCCACATCTACTATTACTACTTTAATTGAAACATACACATCTACTATTGCTATTTTAAATGAAGCATACACATCTACAACATATATATCCACTACTACTACCATGAGCATCTACTAAAATTTAGCATAAATATCTACAACTAAATTACTACAAAAAAAAATCTTTATTAGCATATGTTTCTTATTATTACTAGTGGACATAAAAGAGATCTTTTTAATCTTTTTACAACTAGTGGTTAGCTAGTTTCTTTTCATACTTTATGATTATAAAAGGAACTAAACAATAATACAATAAGTAAGAACCCTTCATTTTTGGGTTCAACCACATATGCTCTCTTTTAGTCCAAGGTTCAATGTAGGTTCTACAACCAAAATGGTTGTATACAAGTTTATATGCCTTATGCATTAGTTCATATTCAAGTCCTACAACCTTACATGGTTGTATGTACAAATTCATGTGCATGTATCCTTTTAGTCCAAGTAGTTAATTCTTTATCATACAACAACATACAACATAAGAACTCTTTTTAGGTGGTTTATACTACAACATACAACATAAGAATTCACATAGTAACCACACCAAAAAAGAAAAATAAACAAGGAGGGTAAGAAGAAGAAGAACATCAAAACCATCATTCAAATAAACAAACAAGAGAAACCCCCACCTTGTTTCTTTTCTTGATGGAAGAACTAGACTACTCTCCTTCTTTCTCCTAGAACTCCTACCAAACCTACAAATAAAAACTCTCAAGTTAGTTCACTCATTCTTTTCCTTTCTTTCTTTCTTTCTTTTGATCTTTCTAAAATGAAACTAAGGAGAAGGCAAGGGGGTATTTATAGGAGGAGAGAGTGGTGGAAAGTGTAAATGGGCACACACACATTTGCAAAAACCCCCTCCCATGAATTGGGGCCGGTCCATACCTTAGGGAAGGTAGGGGTGAGGTGGAGGGAGGTGTTATGTGGTGGAGGTGTGGTGTGGGAGAGATATTTTCTAGTAATCTCCCTTAATCCCTTATGTCTTTGTAACCCTAGGATTAACCACTTATAAACCCTAACACTCTACTAGGTTTTGTCATAACAAAACAAGTGTTGTCCAAAAAATACACAACACACAATTTGTATAATGTACTAATCGACATACTATTCGTACGTGCGCATATATGTCTGTATACCGAAAATCTTCGCATAATTTGTATAAAATAATTAAATCTTGGAAATAATAATAAAATAAATTTTATTATTAGCTCGGAAGATCACGGTATCAATTTGATACAATACGGATGTATACTGACTGATATCTGGGTACAGATGATGTCTATGAATAAACCGGTTGAAAATCACCAAAATAATTCAATTTTGGAATTAAAACAAAATAATAATAAAATAATAATAAAATAATAATTTATATACGGTAATATCCGTCCGGGATATTACATCTATTGTGAGTTGGTTGTTGGAATCTAGAGGCTTAGCAAGACCCGTAGTGACCAGCAAATTGTGAATAAAAAAAAATTTGGAAATTGCCATTGTAGGCTAATGTTTCTCGTGTATTGATTTAAGTCCAGTAGGGTAAGCTAGCCCTAGGTTGTGATGATTATAATTAAACCTAAGGACAGGCACTAGGAGAGATGTAATGAAGTATCGGTAAACATGAGTATGAGGGCCTCATATGATTCACGGTGAGAGATTATCTTAAGAATTATCGGAGTGTGAGGCATGACGTCCAAGCGGTGTGGGATTTATTTTCATAATTATCGGGATCGAGGCGATGCTCGTTGGGTATTTGTGTGATGAGGTACCATATGACTCGCAGTGTGGGCTTTTTCTCTATAATTATCGGGGTGTGAAGCATGAAATCCGAAAATCACTCGTGGTGGGAGAACGACTCTCAAGAATTATCGGGGTCATGGCTCGCAGTGTGGGTTTCACCTCCAGAATTATCGGGGTTACGAGTCGCGGTAGAAGTGCAATTCTAAAGAATTATTTTGGGGACTTTAATGTACATTTCATATTTTGATAGTATGTTATTTTTAATCGCAAATTCAAGGAAGAAGATTTTGTTTTAAATTAAAGTAAATTAATTGAATGGAGTAAATGCAAACTTGTAAATTTGTTTAATAAAAACTACAATTGAAATTAAGTTATTTTTTAAGCAAAGTTGAGATATTTTCTAAGTTGAAATTTTATGGAGTATGGGATTTGACGGCGTGTTTTAATTCCTTAAAAATTTGCATAGCAACGAGTTGATTTGAACTCTTGAGAAATGTTAAATAAAGTGAAGAATTAAACATATGAAAATCGTTGGGCTTTTGCCGAGTTGATATATATCGATATGTTCGTTATGAGATACAAGAAATCGATGTTGCTTAGTGATCGATAAATCAAAAAGAAAATGAATAAGGGAAATGAAATGTTTTCTAAATGAGAAAAATTGATTATAAAAGAGGTTAGATGTAACCTGAGTGATCTCTATTGTGAGATGATTTTTGGAATCTAGAGGCTGAGCGAGACCCGTAGTGACCAGCAAATTGTGAATAAATAAATTTGACAAATTGCCAATGTGGGCTAATGTTTCTCATGTATTGAATTAAGTCTGGTTGGGTAAGCTAGCTCTAGGTTGTGATGATTATAATCAAACCTAAGGACAGGCACCAGGAGGAGATGTGATGAAGTATGGGCAAACATGAGTATGAGGGCCTCATATGATTCGCGGTGGGAGATTATCTAAAAAATTATCGTGGTGTGAGGCCGACGTCCAGAATTACTTGCGGTGTGGAATTTTTCTTCAGAATTATCGGGATCGAGGTGACGCTCGTGGAGTATTTGTGTGATGAGGTACCATATGACTCACGGTGTGGGTTTTGTCTCCAGAATTATCGAGATGTGAGGCGTGATGTTCGAAAATCACTCGCGGTGGGAGAACGACTATCAAGAATTATCGAGGTCATGGCTCGCGGTGTGGGTTTCGCCTCCAGAATTATCGGGGTTACGACTCGCGGTGGGAGAGCGATTCTCTTGAATTATCGGGGTGGCACTAGATACTCACAGGATATTTAAACCTTACATTAGTCACCGCAGTAGGATATTCATAACGAGGGATTAAACCCTATAATGAGGAGTGCAATAAGGGCTTGCCCTCGGACCTTTGTAGTATGGGATGCATCGAATCCGAACAATTATGTATTAGTGCCATCGTAGTGTAATATCTGTATTAGGCATTAAGTTCGTATCATACACTGATATGTTTAGGGTAGTCACTTTTCCACTTTTGTGCATTCAAGTTTGTACTTGCTAAAGTAGAGGAATCGTTGTATTATAGCATTGCGTCAGTTGTATGCAACTGACGTGCCCACAGTTTTCAAGTGCAAGACTCGGTTAGCGAAAGATGCAAAGATAAGTTGATACTGATGATTACATCCAGATTAAAGTTATTGTATGTGAAAGTTTTATATTTTATGTAACTTACGCTGTGTATTTTATAACAGTCAATGTGTAATGAAAATTTTTTAAATTCCTTGTAAATTTGTACAAATTGAAGTAAAAGATCATGTATTTGCTACAAATTACATGTATTTGAAATTCGGGGCGTTCCAACCACTCCTACCACCACCAAAACCCATTGCCACCTTCACACCCCCGACGTCGCCTTGCCGCCTCCTCCCCCACACTGAAGCGGCAGCACTACTGCTGCATCCCGACTGCCACCACCGCAGCCATTCCAAGCGCCACTACTGGCTGCCATGTTGTTGTGCTTCCCCGCCAACCGTCGACTGCCTCCTCACCGCAGTCGACCCCAATCATCCCCGACTGCACCGATTTCCCCTCATCGCAACACCGAGGCTCCACTGAAAAGTCGCTGCACCGCATCCCGGAGCCTTCACCATTGCTGCCTTGTTCCTTTTCCAACTCTCCTTGCTGCTCGTTTTCCACCGCGGCACCACACAACACCCGTAGGCCCTCTCTCTCACCCGAACCCTTGCCGCTTCGTCCCTCACTGTCGTAATTGCTGTATGCTGCCGCTCTTGTTTGTTGCTGTTGATTACATTCGTCGGTGTGCTCGCTGTTTGTAGTACCCCGTATTTTCAAATATTATTTTAAATATTTGAAAATGAATTAAAATGATTTTCTGGAGATTAAATAAATATTTTCTGAAGGTTTATCTTTTTACACTTGCGAAACACGTGCAAATATTTTTGGTGCAAATATCCAATTTTATATTTTTATTAAATTCTCCTAATTATAGTTGAGTCTATCCTAAATTTTGGGATTTTTCTGAATAAAGAAACTATTTCTATAAATACCTCGAAAGAGAGGGGCTTTCATGTAAAAAGTCGTTTTGATCTCAAATAAATAATGAAAATTCGTTTTTACTAATTTTTGGGCTTTCCATGGTTATCATTGAAATTTAAAATATATTTAAATTTTATTTAGAGTTGATTTGGTAAAGATTTAAACAAATATGGTGTTTTTGCAAATATGGAATTTATGTTGGATCTGGTGCAGATGTTTTCTTAGAAGGTAAAAGTCAGATATTTTAATTGAAAAATCTAATATTTATTAGTAGATAGTATTTCTTAATTTTTTGGATTTTTATGAATATTTTATGATGTATTTGCAAATATTACAAAGGGAGGGCTTTTGTGCAAAATCGCCACCCTAAGTTGTAAATCCAAAATTTTCTTATTTTTTGGGCCGTGCGGGATTGCTGGACAACTCAATGATAAAAAAAATTGATTTGGTTTTGATTTAGTTAACTTATTTTAACTAAGAGAGGGTTATATATGTAAAGTTATATTCCGGAAGGATTCTTTTGCAAAAGTATTTCTAAAACCCTAATTCCTTATTTCCGACCTGTATAAAAGAGGGTGTGCAGCCATCATTCGCTGCACAACACAAGTTTTATTATATTTTTATTTTCCTGGTGATTGAAGAGGAGATCTTGGATTCTCAGCAAAGAGGGGATTCTTCATTTTGCTTTGTGATATTCGCTTGATCTCTCCAACTATGTGAGTGACATTGTTTTGTTTTATTTTGTTTTGTGTATGTTGTAAGTGAGTGATATAACTGTTTGGTTGTTTTGTTTGTTTCTCTTTGATTTGTGTGTGTCATATGAGAATGATATGAATGTTTAGATTGATTTGGATGTTGAATATGTTGGATGGATAAAAAATTGGATCCTTGAGAAGAACCCTAGATATTTGTATGTGAATGATTTTAGATTGTTGGAAACCTAATATAAATTGTGAGTAGACTTTTCTTTTGGATTATTGATTTGATTAAGTTTGACAGATGTTATGCATTAATTAAATTAAAGATGAGATTTTTGGACTATTGGTGAGTTGGATAAAAACAACTTGGCCATGTTGATGATGAATTTAGTTTGCTTATGAATCAACAATAGAGAATAGTTGAGATTTAGTTGAGGAATTTTCTGAATGATTAATGGTTTAGGGGACCATATTTTGAGGATTTGAGTTATGAGGATTTAAATTGGGGATTTGTGATTTTTGTGAAAGATGTTGTTTGAATTTAGATTTCTCAAATGCTAAGTTTAAATCTAATTATTTTGGTATTAATAAGATTTGGAAAATAAAACAAAGTTATTTGATATATGACTGATTCCTAAAAATCCTAGTTTTAACATATGCACAATCTAAATTCTGTAGACTGTAGGCCGACAATCGACTGTTGTGAATTCTCAGTCGACTGGCACGACCCGGCTGCTATTTCAAAAGCTCTCTTGAAAATTGGTTCTGGACAGTCGACTGATGATTCTTACAGTCAACTGGTACCACTCAGTTTACTTTTTAAAGTTACTGTAGTTTTCTCTCTAGGCAGTCGATCTATACCTTTTTACAGTCGACTGGTACACTTGGAATTATGTTTTTATATTTTCTCTCTGGTAAGTCGACCTATGAGCTTTTACAAGTCGACTTATAACACTTAGAATATTTTCTTAAAGATTTCTGGAATTTCTCTCTGGTAAGTCGACTTATGAATTTTACAAGTCAACTTATAACACTTAGAATATTTTCTTAAAGATTTCTGGAATTTCTCTCTGGTAAGTCGACTTATGTCATTTACAAGTCGACTTATAACACTTAGCTTATTTTCTTAAAACCATGGAATTTTCTTTCTGGGCAGTTGACTTACCCTTTTCTACAGTCAGTCGACTTATACTGATGTATTCTTATAATTTTGAATGTTCTTTCAAATGATTTATTCTCTAAATGTTCTAAGCTATAACTTATTATTTTATACTTTATCTTCTATTGAACATATGCTTTCAAGATGATAAGTTGAGTTGAACAATTTATGTTGGAAGATTGGTTTAGATATTTGAGTTTGGGTCTTTAGAGGGTGTGTGTGATCCTAGTATACCGGCGGTTGAGTTCATTATGTTTGGGCCTGTTGAGGCATTTTAGTTGTTCTGTTATTAAGTCCGGTAGGGTACACCAACTCTAGGAGATTCGTTAAGTAATTGAATAACCTAAATGATAAGGACAGGCACTAGTGGTGATATGATGAATAGGAACATAGGTTATGGACCTCATTATGGCTTTCGGTGTGAGATTGATCCCCGGAATTATACAGGTGTGAGTGAAATAGTCTCCGAAATTACCTGTAGTGTGATATTGATCTCCGAAATTGTCGGGGTCGAGGCGACGCACATGTGGTATTCGTGTGATGAGGTCATTGCTGCGGTGTGAGATAATCCCCAGAATTATCCAGGTAAATTACATGTGGTGTGGAATTTATCTCCAGAATTATCGGTGCATGGGCTAATACTCACAGTTTATCTTTATCTCGTAGTAGTCATCGTGTTAGGATTAGTTGCATAGCGGGGATTGAACCCTATAATGTGGAGACGTTAAGGGCTTGCACCGAACCTATGTAGAATGGGATGCATAGACTTAGACAAGTACGCATTAGAGAGTCAGCATATAGAATTGTGTTTTCTTGATTTGGTTTTACGCATGTGTTTTTCCTGTTTTTCTACACTTGACACTTAGTTTAGCTTCACTTGAGGTTTATATGATTCCTTGCAATGTCATATTTTATGTATTATTATTTGTCACATGTTGATTATGAATCCATGCTTAATATTTATTTATGTTGTTTGTTTTTATGTCACTCACACCTTTATGGCTGACCCCTTTAGTTTTGGGGTTAGGGATCATCTCTAGCCTCATTTGTTACAGGTTGTTGCTTAGAGTTTGGAGGTTTGGGATGCTTGAGATAGTTTTGAGATAAACTGATGTAATAGAGCTTTGTGTAAAATTTTGTAAAGAAAAGTATTGTAAAAAGAAAGTTGTAATTCAAGGTGTTTTGTATTCCGCTGTGTTTGTAAAGATTGATGTAATAAAAGTTTGGAATAAATTATTTGTGTTTTTGGGCTATGTGTAATATTACATTGAAGTTGATGCTGGGATTGTGCCACGTATTTTCTAAGATATCATATTAGAAATTCAGGGCGCTACAGAGATTGGTATCAAAGCATGCTTCAATGGTAATAATAGACATGGTATGAAAACCAACCTAGGTGTGGACACTAGAGCGTGAGTACCTAGGTGTGGACATTAGAGTGTGAGTATCACATAGAGTTAGAACATAATGTCTTACCTTTGGGATACGGTTGAGGTTTCGCCAAAGGGTATTGACGTGAATAGGAATGGTGTGTGGTGCTCTAACTTTACCCTCATTTTGCAGTGTTCAGTATGGTTGCACCCAGACCCAAGAATGGGGGCAACAATAGCGATGGATCTGGAAGTTCTCAAGGAACTGGAATTGATCTCGAGGCCGAATTTGCCAGGGTGTATCGACCTTGAATGTACTGATGGCAGCTAATTTGGCGCAGACTCAGAACCAGAATCGGAATCATAGGGTTGGACCAGTGTTTATTAATGCTGATCCTATCAAGCAGGTCGAGTCTTTCAAGAGGAGGAGGCCAACATCAGGTCAGAGTGGGAAGGGATTCCCAGCGAAGCAAGTCAAATTCAGTAGACCAGTGCAAAAGGCATCTGCAACTCAGGAAGTGGCTTGTTATTACTGCAAGGATGCAGGTCATCACAAGACAGCGTGTCCAAAGTTGGCGAAGTAGACTGTTTCCAGTGTGGGCCAGTGCAGAAGGTACCCGCAGTTCAAGGTGCGACTTGTTTCAACTGTGGAGAGACAGGTCATTATCGAGCAAAATGCACCAAACCTCGGAAGGCGTGTTATCATTGTGGTCGTGAAGGGCATATTCGACCAAACTGTCCGCAGCAGAAGAAAGATGGTGCAAGGAAAGGCAAGGATCTGAGGAGGGGCGAGTGTTCGCATTGACTAAGGAGGATGCGGATAACTCAGGAATGTGACTCGTGTGTGCAAGAATTTTGAAATTCATTCTTTTGTATTAAGTAAAACTTTTATTTTGGGAATAATTAAAGATTGAGTATTTTTCTTCATGTAACAAGATTTATTTGGACTAATGGAATAAAGACAAAGGTTTTATTTGATACTGTTTTCTTGCATGCATTTGTGCCGCCCAAATTATTGCTAGTCTTAAGTGTGGAGCTTAAGGTGTTTCCAGGAAAGGTCTTGAGGTGGCTATCCTTAGTCATGTCCTTTCTAAGGAGGGAGTGGCCACTGATTCTCGGAAGGATGAAGCAGATGTGGAAGGTCAGAGTTGGATGCAGGAGTTCAGTAGTTGTTAAAGCATAGTTTCCGATGGCAAGTTATCAGAGTTGCGCAGCGGAAGGTTGTTTTTCTGAATTCTTTGCATGATAGTGTTTCTTCTAAATGTTTCTATTTCTTTTGTTGGAATGTGTTCTCTTGTGCGATTGTATTTCCTTAAACTATGTTTCTATCCATGAGTTTTCATTCCTTATTGGTGTGTTTGTTTGGACCTCATTAGCAGTAGTTCTGAGGACAGAACTCTTCTAAGGAGGAAGTGATGTAGTACCCCGTATTTTCAAATATTATTTTAAAGATTTGAAAATGAATTAAAATGATTTTCTAGAGATTTAATAAATATTTTCTGAAGATTTATCTTTTTACACGTGCGAAACACGCCCAAATACTTTTGGTGCAAATGTCCAATTTTATATTTTTATTAAATTCTCCTAATTATAGTTGAGTCTATCCTAAATTTTGGGATTTTTCTGAATAAAGAAACTATTTTTATAAATACCTCGAAAGAGAGGGGCTTTTATGTAAAAAGCCGTTTTGATCTCAAATAAATAATGAAAATTCGTTTTTACTAATTTTTGGGCTTCCCATGGTTATCATTGAAATTTAAAATATATTTAAATTTTATTTAGAGTTGATTTGGTAAAGATTTAAACAAATATGGTGTTTTTGCAAATATGGAATTTATGTTGGCTCTGGTGCAAATGTTTTCTTAGAAGGTAAAAGTCAGATATTTTAATTGGAAAATCTAATATTTATTAGTAGATAGTATTTCTGAATATTCTGGATTTTTATGAATATTTTATGATGTATTTGCAAATATTACAAAATGGAGGGCTTTTGTGCAAAATCGCCACCCTGAGTTGTCAATCCGAAATTTTCTTATTTGTTGGGCCGTGCGGGATTGCTGGACAACTCAGTGATAAAAAGATTTGATTTGGTTTTGATTTAGTTAACTTATTTTAACTAAGAGAGGGTTATATATGTAAAGTTATATTCCGGAAGGATTCGTTTGCAAAAGTATTTCTAAAACCCTAATTCCTTATTTCTGGCCTGTATAAAAGAGGGTTTGCAGCTGTCATTCGCTGCACAACACAAGTTTTATTATATTTTTATTTTCGTGGTGATTGAAGAGGAGATCTTGGATTCTTGGCAAAGAGGGGATTCTTCATTTTGCTTCGTGATATTCGCTTGATCTCTCCAACTATGTGAGTGACATTATTTTGTTTTATTTTGTTTTGTGTATGTTGTAAGTGTGTGATATAACTGTTTGGTTGTTTTGTTTGTTTCTCTTTGATTTGTGTGTCATATGAGAATGATATGAATGTTTAGATTGATTTGGATGTTGAATATGTTGGATGGATGAAAAATTGGATCTTTGAGAAGAACCCTAGATATTTGTATGTGAATGATTTTAGATTGTTGGAAACCTAATATAAATTGTGAGTAGAATTTTCTTTTGGATTATTGATTTGATTAAGTTTGACAGATGTTATGCATTAATTAAATTAAATATGAGATTTTTGGAATATTGGTGAGTTGGATAAAAACAACTTGGCCATGTTGAGGATGAATTTAGTTTGTTTATGAATCAACTATAGAGAATAGTTGAGATTTAGTTGAGGAATTTTGTAAATGATTAATGGTTTAGAGGACCATGTTTTGAGGATTTGAGTTATGAGGATTTAAATTGGGGATTTGTGATTTTTGTGAAAGATGTTGTTTGAATTTGGATTTCTCAAATGGATTTCTCAAATCGATTTCTCAAATGCTAAGTTTAAATCTAATTATTTTGGTATTAATAAGA
The DNA here is from genome assembly GCA_017893485.1 of Hemerocallis citrina. Taxonomy (NCBI): domain Eukaryota; kingdom Viridiplantae; phylum Streptophyta; class Magnoliopsida; order Asparagales; family Asphodelaceae; genus Hemerocallis; species Hemerocallis citrina. The sequence continues at coordinate 10,562,909 of CM030366.1, read as the reverse complement.
TTTGAAAAATAAAACAAAGTTATTTGATATATGACTGATTCCTAAAAATCCTAGTTTTAACATATGCACAATCTAAATTCTACAGACTGTAGGCCGACAGTCGACTGTTGTGAATTCTCAGTCGACTGGCACGACCCGGCTGCAGTTTCAAAAGCACTCTTGAAAATTGGTTCTGGACAGTCGACTGATGATTTTTACAGTCGACTGGTACCACTCAGATTACTTTTTAAAGTTACTGTAGTTTTCTCTCTGGGCAGTCGACCTATACCTTTTTACAGTCGACTGGTACACTTGGAATTATGTTTTTAAAGTCATTATATTTTCTCTCTGGTAAGTCGACCTATGACCTTTTACAAGTCGACTTATAACACTTAGAATATTTTCTTAAAGATTTTTGGAATTTCTCTCTGGTAAGTCGACTTATGACTTTTACAAGTCAACTTATAACTCTTAGAATATTTTCTTAAAGATTCCTGGAATTTCTCTCTGGTAAGTCGACTTATGACTTTTACAATTCGACTTATAACACGTAGCTTATTTTCTTAAAACCATGGAATTTTCTTTCTGGGCAGTTGACTTACCCTTTTCTACAGTCGACTTATACTGATGTATTCTTATAATTTTGAATGTTCTTTCAAATGATTTATTCTCTAAATGTTCTAAACTATAACTTATTATTTTATACTTTATCTTCTATTGAACATATGTTTTCAAGATGATAAGTTGAGTTAAACAATTTATGTTGGAAGATTGGTTTAGATATTTGAGTTTGGGTCTCTAGAGGGTGTGTGTGATCCTAGTATACCGGCGGTTGAGTTCATTATGTTTGGGCCTGTTGAGGCATTTTAGTTGTTCTGTTATTGAGTTAAGTCCGGTAGGGTACACCAACTCTAGGAGATTCGTTAAGTAATCGAATAACCTAAATGATAAGAATAGACACTAGTGGTGATATTGTAATATCCCGATCGACTATTAATAATATTATTTTATTAACATCCGACTACTTGTTTATTTTTATATTTTTCCTTTCACAATTGAGTTATCTTTTAATTAGGAATTAATTGTTAGTTAAACCTAGGGTTACAAGGCATGAGAGATTAGGATTTCTTCTAGAAAATTTCTTCCCCCACATCAACCTTCCCTCCACATAACACCTCCCCCACTCTCCCCCTCCTCCTAGTCATGGCCGGCCCCTAATATGTGGGGGGGCCTTTGTACAATTGTGTGGGTGCACAATTTAAATCTCCACCCTTCTCTCCTCCTATAAATACCCCCTTCCTTCTCCATAATCTTACTTTAGAAACATCAAAGAAAAAAAAAGAGAAAGGAAAAGAATGAGTGTTCTAACTTGAGAGTTTTTAATTGTAGGTTGATAGGAGTTCTAGGAGAAAGAAGGAAAGTAATCTAGTCTTCCATCAAGAAAGAAACAAGGTGGGAGGTTCTCATATGGTTTGTATGTTTGTTTGTTGTTTGTTTGTTTATTTGAATGATGGTTTTGATGTTCTTCTTCTTCTTAACCTCTTGTTTATTTTTCTTTTGATATGGTTACTTTGTAGTAGTATGATTGTGTGAGTTTTCTCATTTTGAAGTTGTTAACTACTTGGACTAAATTAACACATGCATATAAGTTTGTACATACAACCATGTAAGGTTGTAGGACTTGATTATGAACCATACATAAGGCATATGGATTGTTTACAACCATGTAAGGTTGTAGGACCAATGTTGAACCTTGAATTAAAAGAGAACATATGTGGATTAAACCTAAAATAAAGTGTTCTTACTTGTTGTATTATTGTTTAGTTTTAATCTTAAAGTAAGAAAAAGAAACTAACTAAATCACTTGTTGTAGAATAACTAAATAAAAAGATCTTTTCTTTTCTAAACACTAGTTGTAAAAAGATTAAAAAGATTTCTTTTATGCCCACTAGTAAGAAACTTATGTAGTAATTTAATTGTAGATGTTTATGATAAATTTTAGTTGATAGATATGCATGTTTCTAATAAAGTTGTAGTAGTAGTAGATATGTATACTTCTACTAAGTAGCAATAGTAGATGTATGTTTCATTAAAAGTAGTAATAGTAGATGAATGTTTCCATTAAAGTAGTAGATGTATTATATCATATGTAAGGATGAGATTCATGATACACATATTGTAGGATTATTCCTAAAAATATTTAGAAGCCATGTTTATGCTTCCATTGTTGTAGGATTACTTCTAAAAATATTTAGAACCCACATTTATGCTTCAATTGTTGTAGGATTACTTCTAAAAATAATTAGAAGCCATGTTTATGCTTTACATGTTGTAGGATTATTCCTAAAAATATTTAGAAGCCATGTTTATGCTTCAATTGTTGTAGGATTACTTCTAAAAATAATTAGAAGCCATGTTTATGCTTTACATGTGGTAGGATTATTCCTAAAAATATTTAGAAGCCATGTTTATGCTTCAATTGTTGTAGGATTACTTCTAAAAATAATTAGAAGCCATGTTTATGCTTTACATGTTGTAGGATTATTCCTAAAAATATTTAGAAGCCATATTTATGCTTCAATTGTTGTAGGATTACTTCTAAAAATAATTAGAAGCTATGTTTATGCTTCAATTGTTGTAGGATTACTTCTAAAAATAATTAGAAGCCATGTTTATGCTTTACATGTTGTAGGATCACTTCTAAAAATATTAGAAGCCATATTCATGCTTTACATGTTGTAGGATCACTTCTAAAAATATTTAGAAGCCACATTCATGCTTTACATGTTGTAGGATTTATTCTAAAAATATCTATCATATTAGGAATGATATATATGCTTAGAATGATTGTTGGATTGATGTAAAATTACTTACCATATTTTAGGGATGATGTAGAAGTATATACATATGCTTGAGAATGTTGTATGTTCATACTAGTGATGTGTATACATGCTTGAGAATGCTATGTGTTCATACTAGTTGTATAGGTATCCATGCTTGGGATCGCTACAAATGCATGCTAAAACACATCCACAATCAAGAGTGTTATAAGTTGATGGTTATGTCATATATACCATGTTTTAGTGGTGGTAGGTTGATGCTTGCAATTGCATACCATGATCGAATTGCCATAGGATAAGCAATAAGAAAGAGCCATGTGGAAATTGTAGGAGTAACTACCTTGTTGTAGTTAGTGTTAGTATGGAACCATAGCATATGAGCACCCTTCATTCATAGCAATAAGGGTTGAGAAGTGCTAGTAGTTGTAGCTTGAGAAAAAGCTAGTTTAGGGTCTTCAAGTACCCTAAGGGTCATCGACCATCAAGACCACATCCTACCCCCTTAGAGTAAAATGGATAGATCTCACCTCGGGCGTCGACGGATCTTAACCAATGTAGGTTGACCGTGGGCCGAGAGTGTTGGTAGAATCCAAGTTAGGGGTAGGAATGAGTGAGAGAAATATTATTATTAGAGTCTTGGATCGAGGGACCACGAGTTGGACCATGATTGGAAACTATGCAAGGTTGCATAGAAATAATAACCTCATTAGGATAGTGACTTATAAAATCATCCCTTAACCTTTTGCCCGAAAGAAGGGGAGTTGGTAGTAGGGTGCACCGTACAACCAAACCTTTCTTTAGGGCCGATCTTAGGTGGTGTACTGGGTTGTACCTTCCCGTCAAAGGGATACGTACGGTGCCGTCTCACAAGTTGAGGACACGAGTTGCGTATCTCGCGCTGTTAATTCCTGAAATACCGTGGCTGGGGTGCCACAGGATGCATGGTGCAGTCCTGCGTTTGCTAGACCCCAGAGAGTGCCACAGGGTAGGCTTCGCGCTGCCCTGCACTTGCGAAACTCTATGGTTTGATTTTGGAACGATGCCCGATATACTGGGATCGAGTGAGGTCCGGCATGCCGGGTAGTAGTGGAAAACGGAGACACCATAAGCAGACTGCATAAGGGAACTTGACCCCTTCTGCAACCTCACAGAGTCATGGAGTATTGTCAGGAACAGGTTGTGTACAATTAGAATTCATAACGCGGGTTCAATCCCAATATATGGAGAAACGGCTTGAGATGGAGTCGCATGTAGTATGGGCTGCATGTTGCTTTCGGAGACTTGCTGGCATTAGAGTATGAGCATCTGGTTTAGTTGACATGGCATTAGAGTATGAGCATCTGGTTTAGTTGACATGGCATTAGAGTATGAGCATCTGGTTTAGTTGACATGGCATTAGGATATGAGCATCTGGTTTAGTTGACATGGCATTAGAATACGAGTATCCCAACTCAGTTGACAGTGTATTAGTGTTCTAGTTTAGTGGACAGTGCATTGGTATTCCAGTTTGATTGACATTGTTAGATTCTGATCATTGCACTCACGAACACTTAAACTACACCGACATATTTTACTATGGTTGTATATATATTGTTTGGAGATCCGCTGCTATATGATCAGCCTTTAAGCGTCAGTGAATACTGACGTCCCCACTTCCATAGGTGCTGGACCGCAAAAATACAGGTGCGAGATTCAGGAGGACTCAAGGCAAGGAAAGTGAGAAGTCAACGTCAAGTTTTAATTTCCGCTGTAATAACTATTCATGTATACTCTGATGTAATCCAGTGTATTGATAGGAACACTCGGCCTGTAATATTGAGTTAATAAAAAGTTTTAAATTTTCCTGTTTTCTGTGTTTTGTGACTTATTGAAGGAAAGGTCTTGGCTCGTGTCTCGGTTTCCCAGTATATGGAAATCGGGGCGCTACAGATATGATGAATGGGAACATGGGTTATGGACCTCGGTATGGCTTTTGGTGTGAGATTGATCCCCGGAATTATCCAGGTGTGAGTGAAATAGTCTCCGAAATTACCTGTGGTGTGGGATTGATCTCCAGAATTAGTGGGGTCGAGGCGACGCACATGTGGTATTCGTGTGATGAGGTCATTGCTGCGGTGTGAGATAATCCCCGGAATTATCCAGGTAAATTACCTGTGGTGTGGGATTTATCTCCGGAATTATCGGAGTATGGGCTAATACTCACAGTTTATGTTTATCTCGTAGTAGTCATCGTGTTAGGATTAGTTTCATAGTGGGGATTGAACCCTATAATGTGGAGACGTTAAGGGTTTGCACCGAACCTATGTAGAATGGGATGCATAGACTTCGACAAGTACGCATTAGAGAGTCAGCATATAGAATTGTGTTTTCTTGAGTTGGTTTCACGCATGTGTTTTTCCTGTTTTTCTACACTTGACACTTAGTGTAGCTTCACTTGAGGTTTACATGATTCCTTGAAATGTCATATTTTATGTATTATTATTTGTCACATGTTGATTATGAATCCATGCTTAATATTTATTTATGTTGTTTGTTTTTATGTCACTCACACCTTTATGGCTGACCCCTTTAGTTTTTGGGGTTAGGGATCATCTCTAGCCTCATGTGTTACAGGTTGTTGCTTAGAGTTTGGAGGTTTGGGATGCTTGAGATAGTTTTGAGATAAACTGATGTAATAGAGCTTTGTGTAAAATTTTGTAAAGAAAAGTGTTGTAAAAAGAAAGTTGTAATTCAAGGTGTTTTGTATTCCGCTGTGTTTGTAAAGATTGATGAAATAAAAGTTTGGAATAAATTATTTGTGTTTTTGGGCTATGTGTAATATTACATTGAAGTTGATGCTGGGATTGTGCCACGTATTTTCTAAGATATCATATTAGAAATTCGGGGCGCTTCACTGTTGCTGCATTCGCTGCCTCGTTATCATCGTCGTTGCCGCTTTTCTTATCGTCTTAATCATCTTCATATCAGGCAAGCATCTCTGTACACATTTTATTGTTCTTGTGCGAGTATTTTCCTTGACGTCCGGCAAGTAGTTATTTATTTGAATATCGTATTTAATTGAATGCTATTATTGATTCATTATTTTCCTTATCGTACAATGTTATTGATTCATAATATTTTTATCATGCCATTTTTATTGATTAAATTTTGAATCGTTCATTTATCGTATTATTGAACAATCTGTCCTATAAATTGCTTGACCTTGCAATGAGCTTTCGACCCAGTTCCTAGCATTGAAACTTATAACTTTGTACATAGAATTGTAGAACACTGAGTCTTGATCCAGAACATCTTACAGATTCTCAATCCGATTTATAGATTGTTAGTTATTGTCGTTTTAGTACTGACATGTTGTAATTTCCAGAACCAAGACTGCACATGAAACCAGTAAAGAATGAGATTTTACACCTAGCTATTGTATCTATAATGTATCGTGTAAATATACGTTTGAACTGGCAGAGAGTCTATTTTCTAGAATCTCTGATGGCATTGGATTTGTTTTCTCGTAGCAGCGGAAGAAAGAATTTGAGTACCAATAGGTGATGTTGTCCAGAACTTGTATTGTTACGCTTTATATATAAACCCGTTATTTTCTATATTTAATGAATTGAACTATGATTATTTCATGTATTGCATAGCCTTGATATCTTCTACATATTGTACTGATATTATCGTTCTCATCGATTGTACCCATTGCATAATTCTTGATACCATCGTTCTCATTGATCGTATTAATTACATGTTCATAACTGATGGTAATAAGATAATAATAAGACAGGGTAATAAGGGTCGACTTGGTAGTGAACAATTGGAGACTGTACTCGGATGAGGGGCCCGTGTTTTCCTATATTGTTATTGTTATCGTGTATCATATCGTGAAAAAATTGTTGTTATTGATCGTTGATTGTGGACTCGTTATTGATTATCGCTACCAAGTACATGACCGGTAGAGTTCACCACTATTGTCTAAACGTTCACTTGATTGTATGCACCGAACCTGTTGTATGGGATGCAGAATTGCATGCATTAGATAGGTTAATAAAATATTGATAGACCTAAAGGTTGACACTATTGAACTATTGATTATTGTTCATCGATTATTGATTTATTGATTATTGATGACTGATTATTGTTCATCGACTATTGATTTATTGATTATTAATTATTGACTATCGACCATTGTTTATCGATCATTGATTATCGACCAATGCATTATTGACTATCGAATATTGATTATATTATTGACTATTGTTTATCTATTATTATTCTACTGATTATTGACTATTATTTATCAACCATTGTGTAATTGATTATCGGCTTTTGATCTTGTTATCATTTATCATTTGTTGACCTCTAATATCGTCGCAGTTTCTTGTTTATTATTATATTATACCATATTGTTTCACTGCTTGCTATAACTTGTCGCCCGAAGCTTGCTCTAATGGGTACTCTCCATCTTTCTTTTGATTTATCTTTTATACATGTATAGATGATGAGACACTGAAGGATCTTGATGTATTGCTATTTCATTGTGTATTCTCGGCATTCTGAAAGTTCATGTACTCAGATATTAGTTATTGCATTATAATCTTATTCCTGTGATTATTATTGTATTGTTGAGCTTACTAATATTGTACAGTTTATAAATGATATGAGTTGGTATACTTATATCATTTGCTGGGCCTTAGTTACATGCCTGTGTTTCCGAATAGTGGAAAGTGGGGCGTGACAATATGACTTCATAGCTTGCGTTAAAGTAACTGTTAAATCCCAAAAAAATGTTGCTGATAAAATCCTAGCCATTCAAAACTCCATGCATCCCCATTGAATCGGATTCACATTTTACAACAACCAAGATAAAAGTAATTTCATTTTAGCACAGTAATAGATGCCTAGATAAGGAGCCGAACAATAACTAGCTGGGATATTAAAAGATTTCATAATTTTAGTGCAAAATTGATAACGAAATATAAGAAATTTTAAAATTGCCAAACATAGAGCATCCACACCAACTCTCTGTTAGATAACCATATTTATATTTGGCAACCCAAATGACAAAAATCCTCCACACTAACCTCTCGTTTGGGTTGCCAAATTTGACAATGGTTATTTTTTAGGGTCAAATTTGGCAGACCAAATGGCAATAACATATGTTACATCACCATATTTTTTCTATTTTCCTTCCAAATTATTACATACTAGTAATCTGTACGTGTATTGCACATGCTAATTAATTAATTTTGTATATAATAAATAATAAGACGTAATTTGGTTTCGAACATGAAACCACCCTTTACTCATCACTAGTAATCTACACGTACGATACACATTCTAATTAACTTTTTTATATAGAAAATAAAAGCCGTAATCTAGCCTCGAACCTGACATATCCCTTTACTCATCACATGGTCTTTACAAATTACCCCTAGTGGCACAAACTTTTTTTTTCCTATGAGTGGCACTTTTGTAAATAATTATGTTGTAAATAAATTTGAACTTTGAGGGTATTATGGTAACTAACAACAGTAGAGTAAATGAATGGCTAATATAACTCTCACTTAAAAATGAATGGTTGAGATTATATGGTTGAATGTCTACAAATTGTTTGAGTTGTTTCCGGAAGAGAAAGGGAGTATCGGGAGAGATAGAGAAGATCGTTCTGAGTTTTTTTTGGGAAAGAGAGGGAGTATTGGGAGAGATTGAGAGGAGGGTAAATTTTTATTTAATTAAATAATTAAGTGGAGTTTAATTAGGTTGGGGTGAGATTAGGATGTGTGGTTTATATTTAGTTAGGTTAGAGTTAGACCTAATTGTGTGGTGTAGATTTATATAATTGAGAGATTTAGTTAGGTTAGGGTTATATCTAATTGTGTGGTGTAGATTTAATTGAGGTTGAATGCATACAAATTGCAGGTTGTTTACAAATGACTACTCTCTAATTATAATATATATATATATATATATATATATATATATATATATATATATATATATATATATATATATATATAGTCCCCTTGTGCACCACCCATGGTGCACACGACGTGTGCACTCGGCCATCGAGAATTCATATCGACTATCCGAATCGTTCACATTGATCTACACATCTAAATTAGTCTAAATACGTAAAATCAAGTCATTTAAAATTTATTTGCTCATGCGTTGAAATGTTTCAAAATTGTATGGCTGAATATCTTTATTTTATAATAACATGATGGATGGGCAAATGAATTTCAAATGACTTGATTTTACATAATTAGACTAATTTAGATATGTCGATCAATATAAACGGTTCGGATCGTCGATATGAACACCCGAAGGCCGAGTGCACACACCACACGCTGTGTGCACCGTGGGTGGTGCACAACGGAAGGGGATATATATATATATATAATCACAAATGACAATAATTGGTGCAAAACTTATGTTCGTTTTTTATTAAAGTTATCCTTTAAGTTGCCAAAAATAAAAATAACAACCTAAATAGCTAGTGCATTTGTACGGATGCTCTTACATCATCATAACTCCATTGCTTCTAAAACACATCATTTCCTGAAGTGACCCATAGAAAGGATCGAAAGATAGTAGTTTAGATGTGAATGCTTAATTCAAGGCTAGAACGAAGAAAAATAACCATGTTTGACGAAATATCAAATACCATCCCCCATTCGGATTTTAGTGTGATTGTGATCTCAACATCAGCAAGTGCTTTATTTGGCATTACCAGGTGCAAAAATGCGGTTGCGCGGTTGCTACCAAAAATTCACGAATTTTAGAATTATTTCATGAAAATCACATCTATAGACTATATCCCATATAGACACTTGCAATTATGACAAAATACTTCCAAGCATAATATTCAGGGAGAACCAAAAATTCATCGGGCATGGTTGCAGTTAGCACTGTCACATTTTTCCGATACTCAAACTCGTCTTGGATCCAACATTAGACCGAAACCGACCCGAGCTATACGGATCCGGGTCCGGATCCGGATCCGGGTTCGGGTCCGGATCCTAAAATAAGACTCGATGCACTTACGGGTCCACTCAAAATAGAACCGATCCAGACCCGAATCCAGACCTGTTAAAAAATATCCCAAAAAATATGAAATTTGAATAAAATGATTATAGGAATATACATATAAAAGTAATTGTTGAAGATTAATGTGTAAATATAAGATTTATTTATGTACTTAAGTACAAAAATTATTAGAACCGTAGGGTATGTTAGGGTTATATACTGAAAGCATCACTTTTGTATTAACTTTATTTCCTTATTTTTTTTTGAATGAGAATCATATGGGCATATGTTTGCATATTGTGTTTATTATAATATTAATGCAAGTATCTGATATTCTATAAGGTTGATAATATGGTGTGAGGAAACACACAGAAGATCATATTATCAGTTCCCTATGGAATATATAAATAGTTCACAACCTAGACGGACTTGGACAATCCATTGGAAAGGTTGTAGTGTAATCTGGTATTAGTCTATCTTGACTATAGGTTTACACTAGTACACTTTGTGTGTATTGAACAGGACCACTTGAGGTTGTTCTCTTTGTACTGACTACAAAAGAAAACAAACACCTCTGTTATTATAGATGCTTATGCTCTTAATCCAGATATAATAACAGACATGTATATGCAGTGTGCATTACTTTGACTCATAAAAGAGTGAGATTCATTATGGATCAACAACCTCTATGAATTGGGTAATAGCATTGTATGTATGATGGGCTGTTGATTGTAAAAGGAATCCATGTCCCGATACGTCAGATTGATGATGTCCCCTTAAGGAGCTCATAAGGATTGTCATGTAAACCCTGCAGGTGGATTACATCCGACATGACAAATAAAGTTGAGTGGTACTACTTAAGGATAAAAGATATTGATCAATATAGTTGTCAGTAACTTAATTTGATCGACGGACATTCGATATCTTAACATGGGGAGCTGAACGAGCATATAATAAAAGGAGCCTATAAATATAATTTGGGATTAGGAAGGTAGTGCAACAATAGCTCTTTAGTGGACCGAGCTATTTTTAATGGGCCTGGGTTGTGTGTTCGGGCTGAACACAGGATACCCAGATTCGTTAGGAGACCTAACCCTAATTTCTCCTCATGGTTCCTGCCGTAGCCTTATATATATATCCTCTATTCTCTGGCCGTCATATAATTATCAGAGATAAGAAGTTTTCTCTAAATTCGTGATTCACGTAAGGAGAGAAAGAGAGGTCAGCCAAGGAGAAGAAAGGTTGGTAGACCGTCGCCCACACGACGTCCAACCCGAGGAAGGAATACGTGCAGAAGATCTTGGGGTCGCTGACGGCTCGAGGTTGCTAGAAACTATTGTCTTCTTCTCATCGCAGCTATAATTCGTGAACCCTAGATTCCGCTATAAAGGGTTAGATCACGTATTAAATCTGTTAAGCTTTTATGATCGATACGTACACCAATCCGTGGTCCTGGGAATCATCGCAGTTCCATCAAATGGTATCAGAGCCGGTATTGGATCTGCGTATTGATTGTTACATCCATGTTGTCCAATAAAACTTGCATTGTATGATAGTCGGTAGATGTAGATCTGTTCTAACTCGGTTTTGCAGGCATCTTAGATCCAACTATTATGGTCCAATGCATGTTTTGTTTGTGTTGTTGTTGTTTTGTGGATGTAATTAATATCACGAGGGTTGATCGTGCTTATAATTTTAATTTTTCAATCTAGATTATGTGTGAACTCCTTCGGAAGGCATAGGATTGATGTAATTTTAATTTTTTTTTTCGATCGATCGTGATGGCGGCGGTGGCTGTTTCTGACGCCGGAGGAGATGCTATTTTTAGGCAGTCCGGGGATCGACAGATGGTTTTCGATGAAGAAATCGGCAGCCAAACCTTTAAAAAAAAAATCGGGGCGCTGCCCCGAACCCCGCGACCGGACCGGGCAAATCGAACCCCGGATAACTCTACGCAGGGTCAGATTTGGGATTCGCACAGTCGGGGAAGAATCAGGAAAGTTGGCCATAATAGTTGGATATTTATTTTCAAATTTATTGCCATTATTGCTTATTCTGATTATGCATGTTTATTATTTTGTGATTTTTTTTGAAAAACTAGGATCACATTAATAATGGACAACATGGACATAAATTAACTAGTAGAAAAACCCTCATTGTTAAATAACTAAGTGGGTGAGGGAATTCATTTAACATGAATCCCACAGTCTCCATTGCTGGTTTGTAGGTGATATAATTATACTTGCGTGTTGGCTTTAGTGCTTTCCTCCATATCGGATGAGTATAATTATGGATCACCAGTACAAACTTCCTTAGGGATAATTGTAGAAAGTTACCTAGTATGTGTTCACTTCTCCATCTGAAGGAACTCAATACAAGATAATGGACTTAGTATTAAGCAATGGTATACACTTAGATACAAATAATGGTATCCACCCCATCGGAATCACTGCTATTATTTGTAGGACCAGAGCAAGACCAACAGATTAATTTTATTTGTCATAAAGTTGTGTTGACATGATAGTAAAATTAATAGGAAAAACCTACTTGAACAAATATTGAATTTGTATACGTCCACACTATCGTGGCATGCTAAATTCATGGTGTTTAAGGTGTTGGTGAATTTTTATTATTGTTTTGAGGGAATCAATATTTAATTAATTCAAAAAGTTTTGCCCTACATAATTTTTTTTTATGTGATTCTCAGGATTTCAAAAATGGGTTCTTTCAGTCCACTTATGGTGATTCTTAAAGAAAACAAACTTACTGGACCTAATTATATTGACTGGAAACGTAACTTGGATATTGTCTTAACTGCTGAAGAGTACAAATTTGTACTCAATGAGGAATGCCCACCTAAACTGATGCTAACTCTGATGAAGAGGTCAAAGAGGCTTATAAGAAGTGGAAAAAGGCAGATGAGATGGCGCGGTGTTACATTTTGGCAACTATGTCAAATGTACTGCAGCATCAGCATCAGGCCATGCCCACAGCTTATGATATGATGTACAACCTTAAGGAACTCTTCAGACATCAGAGTAGAGCAGCTAGGCAATTTGCTATGAAGAGTTTGATGAGAGCATCTATGGCTGAGGGGACACCAGTAAGGGATCATGTTCTCAAGATGATGGGTCATCTAAATGAGATGGAGATCCTTGGTGCTGAAATCGATGGGAAAACCCAGGTCGATATCATTCTCGGGACTCTGCCTAAAAGTTTTGACTCGTTTTGCCTTAATTACAACATGAACAAAAGGTTGTATAGTTTGGCAGAACTTACAAAAGAACTACAGGATGCTGAAGCTCTCTTCAAGCAGAATGCCCATGTTTATGTGACTGAAAAGGACTCTACTTCTAAGCCGAAAGGTGGTAAGACGAAGAAAGTTCAAAAACAAGTAAACTCAGCAAAGAAGGGTATGGGACCTCAACGCGCTGTGAAAAAGCCGAAAGCCAAGTGTTTCAAGTGCAAAGGGTCAGGACATTGGAAGACTGACTGTCCACTTCTCAAACAAGAGAACAAAGAAGGTATATCTCATTTACTAGTTGTTGAAACATGTTTAGCGGTGTTATCTACCGGCACCTGGTGTGTAGATACAGGAGCCACTAATCATGTCTGCAATACATTGCAGGGATTCCAGGAAACCAGACGACTCAGTGATGGAGAGATATGCTTGTTTATGGGTGACGCTACAAGAGTAGCGGCCGTTACAATAGGAGATGTTATTTTATCTTTTGGTAGAAATAAGTCTTTGACATTGAGAGATTGTCTTTATGCACCTTCACTTAGAAGGAATTTAATTTCTGTTTCCATGCTAATTAAGGATGAATATTCAGTTTATTTTAATGACAATATTGTTATTAAAAAAAAATAAGCATTTTATCTGTTCTGGTGCATTGGTTGATAATCTATATGTCATTAATCCTATTTCGCCCACGATGCAACTTATGGAAATGAATAATATGTCTTCTAACATAAATAAGAGAAAAGAACCTTCTTGTATGAACCAAACATATCTTTGGCACTTGCGATTGGGGCATGTTAACCTAAGAAGGATTCAAAGACTGGTTAAAGATGGACCTTTGAGTTCATTGGAAGTGGAGGCACTACCAGTTTGTGAATCCTGCTTGGTAGGTAAAATGACCAAAAGGCCTTTCAAGGCAAAGGGGTATAGGGCCAAAGATGTGTTGGAATTGGTTCATTCTGATTTATGTGGGCCCATGACTGTCCAGGCTAGAGGTGGCTTTGAATATTTTGTCATATTTACTGACGATTATTCAAGGTATGGATATATTTATTTGATGCGCCGTAAGTCTGAGTGCTTTGAGAAATTCAAAGAGTACAAGGTAGAAACGGAGAAACGTCATGGAAAATGTATCAAGTCATTATGTTCAGATCGTGGTGGCGAGTATCTCTTTGGGGAGTTTAGGGACTATTTGTCAGAGGCTGGGATTACATCCCAATTATCAGCACCTGGAACACCCCAACAGAATGGTGTAGCAGAAAGAAGGAATAGGACTCTTATGGAGATGGTTAGATCAATGATGAGTTATTCAGATTTACCAGATTCGTTTTGGGGATATGCCTTAGAAACTGCAGCTTATATTTTGAACTTGGTTCCTTCTAAGTCAGTACCAATTACTCCCATAGAACTGTGGACTGGGCGTAAGCCTAGTCTGAAACATGTTCGGATTTGGGGTAGTCCAGCACACGTGCTGAATGGGAAAGCCAATAAGTTAGAATCTCGTATAGAAGTATGCTTGTTTGTAGGCTATCCAAGAGGAACGAAAGGAGGTTTATTTTATAGTCCTAAGGATCAGAAGGTCATTGTTAGCACCAATGCTCGATTCTTAGAGGAAGACTATGTGATGAACCATAAACCCATAAGTAGAGCTATTCTAGAAGAACTGAGAGGTGAGACGCCAAATACTTCAGTACCAACAGTACAACAGGATGTACCACCAGTAACTGCACAACGTGTTACAAATGTTACACCACAACCGATAGTGCCTCGTCGTAGTGGGAGGGTTGTGATACAACCTGATAGATATATGTTCTTGGGAGAGTCGTCAGACTTTGTCCCTGAGGAACAAGATTATGATCCCTGTACCTACAATGAAGCACTCCAAGATAAAGATGCAGTCTTGGCAAAAAGCAATGATATCTGAAATAGAATCTATGGATTCTAATCAATTCTGGGAGCTTGTAGAACCACCTATTGGTGTAAAAGCCATTGGATGCAAGTGGGTCTATAAGAGAAAAGGAGGATCAGACGGTAAGGTTGAAACCTTTAAAGCTCGGCTTGTTGCAAAAGGTTTTACTCAAAGAGAGGGTATTGATTATGAGGAAACCTTTTTGCCAGTATCCATGCTTAAGTCTATCCGGATTCTTTTATCTATTGCAGCTCATCTTGATTATGAGATTTGGCAAATGGATTTCAAGACAGCTTTCCTTAATGGAAGTCTTGAGGAAGACATCTATATGAAGCAACCAGACGGGTTCATTGAAAAGGGCCAAGAGCATCTTATTTGTAAGCTCAAGAAGTCCATTTATGGACTTAAGCAAGCTTCCAGATCTTGGAACATATGTTTTGATCAGGTGATAAAATCCTATGGATTTGACCAATGTCAAGATGAATCATGTGTATACAAAAAGTGTGACGGAAACGTAGTGGTATTCCTAGTACTTTACGTGGATGACATCTTGCTCATTGGAAACAATGTGAAGGTATTATCTAACGTAAGGGTATGGTTATCCAAACAGTTTGATATGAAGGACTTGGGAGAAGTAGGTCACATCCTTGGGATCAAAGTTCTACGAGATCGCAAGAAAAGGATGTTGGGCTTGTCCCAAGCTTCCTATATCGATACTATACTAACTCGTTTTAGCATGCAAAATTCTAAGAAAGGTTTCTTACCTTTTAGGCATGGAATTGCCCTATCAAAGGAGCAGTGTCCGAGGACACCTAAAGAGATAGAGAACATGAAAGCAGTTCCTTATGCTTCAGCAGTAGGAAGCTTAATGTATGCAATGCTATGTACGAGACTAGATATCTGCTTTGCCGTTGGCATGGTTAGCAGATATCAGTCTAACCCGGGACAAGAGCACTAGACTTCCGTAAAGCATATTTTGAAGTACCTGAAAAGGACTAAAGATTACATGCTAGTTTACCAGGCAGATAGTTTAGTTGTCTTGGGGTATACAGACTCAGATTTTCAGTCAGATAGGGATTCCAGGAAATCAACCTCAGGTTATGTATTTACTTTGGGAGGTGGAGCCACTATATGGAGGAGTATCAAGAAAAAATGTATTGCTGATTCTACCATGGAAGCCGAGTATGTGGCAACCTCTGAGGCAGCCAAAGAAGCGGTTTGGCTCAGAAACTTCCTATTGGACTTGGATGTGGTACCTAATTTGCCTAAGGCTATTACACATTATTATGATAATAGTGGTGCAGTTGCAAATTCGAAGGAACCACGAGCCCATAAGACAGGTAAACACATTGAGCGTAAGTACCACCTGATACGAGATTTCGTAAAGAAAGGAAAAGTTGCTGTGATCAAGATAGCATCAGCAGACAACCTAGCTGATCCCTTCACTAAGAGCTTACCAGCTAAGGCTTTTGATAGTCATGTTGAGGGAATGGGAGTCAGATGCGTAGCAGCATGGCTTTAAGTATAAGCGGGAGATTTGTAACAGTATACTGAAAAGTAATGCTTTGAGTATAAGTGGGAGATTGTTAGGGTTATATACTGAAAGCATCACTTTTGTATTAACTTTATTTCCTTATTTTTTTGGAATGAGAATCATATGGGCATATGTTTGCATATTGTGTTTATTATAATATTAATGCAAGTATCTGATATTCTATAAGGTTGATAATATGGTGTGAGGAAACACACAGAAGATCATATTATCAGTTCCCTATGGAATATATAAATAGTTCACAACCTAGACGGACTTGGACAATCCATTGGAAAGGTTGTAGTGTAATCTGGTATTAGTCTATCTTGACTATAGGTTTACACTAGTACACTTTGTGTGTATTGAACAGGACCACTTGAGGTTGTTCTCTTTGTACTGACTACAAAAGAAAACAAACACCTCTGTTATTATAGATGCTTATGCTCTTAATCTAGATATAATAACAGACATGTATATGCAGTGTGCATTACTTTGACTCATAAAAGAGTGAGATTCATTATGGATCAACAACCTCTATGAATTGGGTAATAGCATTGTATGTATGATGGGCTGTTGATTGTAAAAGGAATCCATGTCCCGATACGTCAGATTGATGATGTCCCCTTAAGGAGCTCATAAGGATTGTCATGTAAACTCTGCAGGTGGATTACATCCGACATGACAAATAAAGTTGAGTGGTACTACTTAAGGATAAAAGATGTTGATCAATATAGTTGTCAGTAACTTAATTTGATCGACGGACATTCGATATCTTAACATGGGGAGCTGAACGAGCATATAATAAAAGGAGCCTATAAATATAATTTGGGATTAGGAAGGTAGTGCAACAATAGCTCTTTAGTGGACCGAGCTATTTTTAATGGGCCTGGGTTGTGTGTTCGGGCTGAACACAGGATACCCAGATTCGTTAGGAGACCTAACCCTAATTTCTCCTCATGGTCCCTGCCGTAGCCTTACATATATATCCTCTATTCTCTGGCCGTCATATAATTATCAGAGATAAGAAGTTTTCTCTAAATTCGTGATTCACGTAAGGAGAGAAAGAGAGGTCAGCCAAGGAGAAGAAAGGTTGGTAGACCGTCGCCCACACGACGTCCAACCCGAGGAAGGAATACGTGCAGAAGATCTTGGGGTCGCTGACGGCTCAAGGTTGCTAGAAACTATCGTCTTCTTCTCATCGCAGCTATAATTCGTGAACCCTAGATTCCGCTATAAAGGGTTAGATCACGTATTAAATCTGTTAAGCTTTTATGATCGATACGCACACCAATCCGTGGTCCTGGGAATCATCGCAGTTCCATCAAGGTATCAGGTGCAAAAATACTTAAGTGCAAATATTTATTCTCCGCTACCGGAACCGACGGATAGATTTTTCAACTAGGACCTAGAGCTGGACCCAGTTCTTGCAAGTCCAGGTCCAGGTAGTGGAGGACCCGACCCGACAGGATCCGATACCTGCTCTAGTTGCAGTAGTTATATACAAGGTTTTAAATATCGGATATTGGTATTTTATTATATAGAAAATTTTCAAATCAAATAACTGTGATATAACGATGATATTCAAAAAATATCGTGTTGCCATCTATAGGATAAAAACATATATTTCATATTTGACTTAGATAACATGTACATACATAATATGTATACATGCCAGAAGAACATAATATGTATACGTGACAGAAGAGTAATCTACGCTTGGAAGCTAAACCACTCTAAATCCTTAATTCCTTATAGGAAAGAATGATAGAAACATAGGGAGAATCATAATAGTATTCCCTTTCCACATAATAGTATTTTTCAGTTGCTTAAATTTCACGATAAACAAAACAAATGTAGATGCTTCCTAATCCAAATGTAGATGCTTCCTAATCAAATAAGAAGAATCATAAGAGATATGTATGCATTTCCCTACCATAACCTTCGGGATCTTTGTTTATGAGCTTCATTAGGAAATCACTGGCTATCAAATTCGTGTCACTGAATATGCACACACAAATGAACCTCATTATGTCAACCTACATAGGCACACAGGAATCCAATACTTCTAAATATGAAGAATTCTTTCTATCTAATTTCACTAATGTACACAACTACACTGCATATGCACACACAAATGAACCTCATTATGTCACCAAACAAACAACAAACTAGATTTGGCATCTTTCCTTTTGTTGATTGGAAATAATATTTCACCACATACAATCGAAATTCACCTCACCTTAAAACTAAGTAAATTAATAAAATAAACAAAATAGAAAAAAAATAGATAATCACAGAATGATGTTAGTATTAGGGTGTGGAAAAGAAAGATCACATCTTTTCAGTACATTGATGGACGAAATCCTAGATTTGGGATAAAAAAAACATGCCTAAAGTTAGGGTTCGGGAAACGAGGAGGAAGAGACGGAGAGCAAGGGCTAGGAGAGGCAGGCTCCGGAAACGGTGATGAGGGTTGTTGGCATCTGGGACGACGAGGGAGGAGAGGTGGCTAGGAGAGAGAAAGAGAGGAAAGAGGGAGTCGGCAGTCATGGCTCTACCACTGACAAGGGAGGGGAGGCGGCGATGGAGGAGCATAGCAGGGGGAGAAAGAGTCGATGGCGGCGAGTAGGGAAGGACGACGGCGAGGGGTGAGTGGTAGTGAGGGGGGGGAGAGAGAGAGAGAGAGAGAGAGATTGGGGGGAAGCGGTGAATGGATTAGAATTTGATTGGATTGGGCGTAGATTTTTTTAAAATTTCATTAGCTATCTCGGCATTTTTGACATAAAGGCCGGGATAAAAATGGCTTATCCCGCCTTTTCTTCTGTAAAAGCCTGAATTTGTCTCATCTATACCAAAGTTTAGTCCAAACTCTGGCATCCCAGTGTTCGAACTCAAACACGGGGATAGAAACGCCGTTAAAGCTCTTGCGGTTTGTAGTGTCTATACCATTTTCTTCTCCCAAACTCTTCAAACTATTCTCACAACCCTCTTAATTCATTCCAAACAATTGTCTCAAGTTTCCAATATTTTCCAAATCAAGTTTCAACAAGAAGAAGTGAAGAAACATTCGACAAGCTACTACTTTTTTCTCAACACTCAAGCTACCACTCTTCCAATTTTTGAAGAATTCTTCAACAACAATCTACTACTCTTGCAATTTTTGAAGAATTCTTCAACAAGAATCTACTACTCTCTTTCAACTATCAAGCTACTACTCTTGCAACAGAAGTATTCTCTTCCTAATTTTCTTTTGCAATTCTTCAAATAAGATATCCTTTTTATTGTTCAATATTTATTAGTTGTAAAATTGTTTTCTTGTTAATTTCTTATATATATTTTTTTCATACCAATTTTTTTTTCTTCATACAATCAAATGACATCATCACATTCACGTAGAAGTAGCCGAAAGAGTGCACAAGAATCCACATATCGCACCACTTATATTCCACAATTAGATTCCGATAGTATTAGAGAAAAAGAGAGTTATCCCGAGTTTTCCCGATCCACTAACTCACAAACACAATTCGATGAATTCCTTGTTGAAAATACTAAAACCCAAAACACAAACCAACCTTCTTCCCAAAAACATAGAGAACCTATTTCTGATATCCACTATCATTATATTTGGGAAGAAGATGTCCCCAATTCAAAAGAGGAAAAAAAGAGATGTAAGTATTGTGGAATAGCTTATAGATGGGTATATGGTACCGGTAGGGACGGGTACACTTGCATGACATTTAATCAATAAATACTCAGAACTGAAAAAAGAGCTTACCCAACAAAAGATCAACACTAAGACCGACCGTGTAGATAGTTTTAGTTATGATCATGATCTCGTTCGTTGTGAAATGACAATACTAATTATTAAAGATGAGTTATCGTGTTCTTATTTCCGAAAGTAGGAACCTAGAATCCTTTAATCAAACCGCTTTCAACCCCAATTTTAAGTGAATTCCTAGAAATATCATTAAATCAGATTGTTTTAAAGTTTATCAAAATCTTAAGGATCTTTTACTTGCTACTTTGATTAGTTTAACTTGTAGGATTTTGTTAACCTCTGACTATTAAAATGGTATTAACATGTTCCAATGATGTTTGTAACATGTCATTGGATTGATAATGATTGGATCCTCTAAAAGATGATCATATATTTTGGATATATTATGTACCCTCATAATGTACATGCTATTGCATCACATGTCATACAAGCATGCACTAATTTTTCTATTACTGATAAAATTCTTGCAATTAGTTTTGATAATGCCTCCAATTATACGAGGGCAATTTCTGCATTGAAGGATGCATAACATCCTATACAGTCTGAAATTTTTAATATTAAATGTGCATGTCATATTCTAAATTTGTGTGTAAGATGCACTGAAAATGGCCGATACATCATTGGGCGCACTAAGAGATTGTGTGCATTTTATACATTTGAATGGTCATAATCTTCATGAATTCACACAATGGTGTAGCTTAAGGGAATGAATTTTAGAAAATTCCCTAAAGATATGAAACACTGTTTGAATTTTACTTTCGATCTACTAGTTTTTTGCTTAAAATACGAAGATGTTATAAATTAATTTCGTATTGCAAAAAGCAAGAAAAATTTTCAAATGAGTGATTACACTTGGGCTTATATTCAAAGTTTGTATGCATTTTTAGAATCTTTTAAAATTGCAACTTTTCAATTTTGAAAATCTTATGAGTCAACTTCTAGCGGTATTTTAGTTACAATATTTAAGATGATGAAATCTTTTGAACAAATGTTGAATGATGCTTATTTTCCTTGTTGTTATTCCCATTTATGATAAATTTGTTGAATATTTTTGTCCTCTTCCTATATTCTATTGTGCTGCTAGTGTAATGGATCTTCGTATGGAGTTAGATAGTGTGAATAATATAGTTAATAAGTTTTATAGTATGGTAGAAGATAATACTTTTGATTTTGATGAATTTGTAGTTAACTTTGAGTTCATACTGAATAATTTATATAATAGTTATGATAGAGAATTTGGATCTAGTCATGCTTCTTCCTCAAGAGATAAGGGTACTGTAATTGATGATACAAATATATGAAGTCTTATACAAACTTTAAAAATCGAGGACTAATTCACTTAATAAACTTCACAACTATAATGCACAACATCCACTGCCATTTGAGCAAAAAATTAGTGTGGTCTTTTGGTAAAAAAAAACAACATTGAATCATATCATATTCTTTCTTATATGACAAAAGATATACTAACCACTCTGGTGCTCACCGGCGCATCCGAAAGTGCTTTTTCTCTTGTTGGCAGTAATGCTGCTGTTTTTCGGGTGTGGGAGCAACAGATAATGAATTCTTTTGTTGAAGAGGAAACTCATATCTCAGTCATATATCTAAGCCCGATGTGAGGCTAGTATGAGTGGGGTGTGTGGGCACAACGACCGTCGAAGACCTGCAAAAAAGTCTGAAACACCGGGAGGACTCCCAGCGACAGACCCTATGATGCTCAAGTTAGTAATCAGCGGGTTAAAATGGTATTAGGTGGTAAAAATTTGATTACTTGATAACAATGGATGGAACCTGTATTTATGGGTCAGAGGAAACCTATTATAGAAAGGTTACCTATTGCCTAATTAGATAACGTTGATTAGGGAGCAGTTAATAATTCCCTGGTTCTATGGGGTTGGATTTACTAGCTGAATAGTTTCCCCCAATGGGCTAGGTAAAACTGGTGGGCCTATACAAAGGCCCACGAGATGTGCTTGGGCCCGGAGTTGCTCATGAGATTGCTTATCCAGTCCCTGTTTACCTCATGATCCACGTTGAGATCAAGCGGTAGGGATTAGCCATGATTTTTACCCATGTCACAAGCTTCCCACTCTCGGAGGCGATCTCTTAGTCGTCTTTGAGGAGTAGATAACTCATAAGGAAAAATATATTGGTGCAAAGACCCATTTGTTGTAGTAATGTGGGATTACTCCCCGGGGAGTGGAATGCTGGCCGCGGAGGGTGAGGCCGAAGCTCCGAGGTATGATCCTCATTTGCGGAGAAAACCACAGAAGGCTCAGAGTCAGAGCGTCATTTCAAGGCAAGTATCCGAGGCGTGAGTCTTGTTTGCGCAGAAAACCGCATAAGGATCAGAGTTGGAGCATCATTTCGAGGCGGTTGTCCTAGGCGTGAGCCTTGTTTGCGGAGAAAACTGCATAAGTCTCAGAGTCGGAGCACCATTTTGAGGCAGTTGTCCAAGGCGTGAGCCTTGTTTGCAGAGAAAACCGTGTACGGCTCAGAGTCAAAGCACCATTTCGAGGTAGGTGCCCGAGGCATGAGCCTTTTTTGTGGAGAAAACCACGTAAGGCTCGGAGTCGGAGCACCATTTCGAAGCAGTTGTCCGAGGCATGAGCCTTGTTTGTGGAGAAAACCACATAAGGCCGGTCGGAACACCATTTCGATGCAGGTGCCCGAGGCGTGAGCCTTGTTTGCAGAGAAAACCGCATAAGCATCGGATTCGGAGCGTTATTTCGAGGTAGGTGCCCGATACAGATATTTGTCACAGAACTAATACATCAATCTTTAATAAAGAAGCAAATATACGATTTCACAAAAATTGCAAATTGAGGGTTAGCCATCATACTTATACACACAGTATAATAAGACACACTGAAGGACCCTAGGCATGCTAGTTATAATACGAGATTAATTATGATCAAAATTCTCAAACATGTGATCACTCCCACAAAATAACACAGATCATTTAATCAAAGTTGGGATAGTTCATTCAACACATGAAAATACTCATAGGGATTAGAGTAGATCATTCCAACACTTCACTTTAGAAGTGGTTTCCAAGTTTAACCTTCAAATGCTATTCTAGAGTCAAGAGGATTCCACAGTCTCCAGCAATATTTTTTGCAAGTAATTGTTCAAGTTTCCTACAATCATCATAGAAGATAGTCAATATCTATTTATTTATTTTCACAAAAAAATCTTGGTCTCATTAGTAATTCCTTGAACTTTAGCAAACAACAATAAATTCAAACTTATAAGAATACAATGTTTAACAAAGTTTTGAACTTTATCACTTAGCAACAAAACTAAAACAAATAATTAAACAACGACTAAATCATAGATATGAGAGATGACTTACATTCATATTTGGATTCATCCAAGAAACACCTACTGCCCTTACTAACTCCAATGATTGCATCCACATTCATATCTTTCAACGCAATCATCAAGTTGTTGGTCAAATATCAAATATTTCCACAAACTTCATCCTGTATTGCGCTTTCCTTTTCCAACTGTTAAATTGAGAACTACTAAATCCCTTTAGGAATCTCGAACGATTATGTTTTTCGATCTCAGAGGAATAAACTATAAATTTCAGAAAATGGAGGTTTTATTCTGAACAATTACTACTTACGTAATTTTGGTAAAATGGGGTTTTTTTTTTGAAAAACTGTGTAACAAAAAATTAAAATAGAAAATAAAATTAAAAGAATAAGCATGAATCTCCAAGTTTATAATTGACCGAATCTTGATGAAAATCAAGTGGTGATGAGTTGTGGGTCGGATCTTCCGCAAGTTGGATCCAACAAGCAAAACCAACTGCACGTGAGCCACCAAACACTAAACACCAATTTCCAAACACCAAACATCACTTAAACAAAACACCAAATCCCACTCTCAACACCAAGATCATCACGTGGGGAGCACCAACTCCAAAACCGCCTACAAGATGGGTTCTCGGGTCGGGTTCAAACTAGCAGGCCAATCACCAAACAAAGCAGAGGTTGGTCGGGTTTGGATTGGATTTCGGGTCGGGTTACACAAACAAAGCCCCACCCACTTACAAAGATAGAGAAGAAGAAGAAGAAGCTGTGGCATGGAGGAAAGAGAGGACCACAGCCACGACGGCGCCGGCCACTACGGCGGCACCGGCCACGGCAACGACGATGGCGTCGAGATCCCAATGAACGGAGTTCTCGATGATGAAGAAATTCCACGATCTCTCGCTTCTATTATTCTCACAAAAAAATAATATTAAAAATCTCAAGATTGTTAAAGATTATAAGAAATAATAAGAAGTGAATTAGGGTTAATTTCTTAGACTAAGGTGCTCGAGATATATTTACTCAAATGGGTGAAATAAAAACAAAATTGGGATCGTTCAAATCGAGCCCGAATCTTAAAGCTCTCAGGGGTAAATGGTAATTTCAGCAGATATAGGTTCGATGAGATGAGTTGGACCATTTTCAGGCTCATCGACCCAATTCAGCCTATAAAAGGGACTGCTACAACAACCCTAATGCAAAGGAGTTCAGATTCATCAAACCCAGTTTAAACCCCCTAATCCTTGGGGGTAATTAATTCTATTCCACCATGTGCAAAACAGAGTTTGAAAACTCTATCTCTTCGTCAAGAGATAAGTCCAGGCTCGATCTTACATATGGAGGGAATAACCGACTCTATCCAAATACCGGAAAGTAGAGATAATTGAATATCTTGAAACTGGCCCCCCTCAGTTATAAATACCTCGAGACCTCCTCAGAAACGAGGATATTGCCAACTCTGTAATCAAAACCAACCATATCTTCAAGTTTCTGACTTGGACGTCGGAGGGTTTGTCGTTGGGGCCATCCCCGGTGTTTCAGACTTGTTCGTAGTTCCAAGAGAGCAATTTTAGTCGTTCCTAACGACATATCTCGGAGTCAAGTACAGTTTTTGGAGGTCAACATCGACGATAGCGAAGGTTCGAACTTTACTATTTTTTGTTTAATGAATTTTCATATCTGTTAGCTCCCACACAGAAATAAGCAGCAACAAATTGGTGCCATTTATGGGAAGAGAAAAGATCACTGATCCAACTTCGTCGATCCAAAACCACCTCCACAACCATGCCTCCAAGAAGGAAGGGGAGAGCGACAGCTACCAGTCGGCAAGCCTGGCATCTTCCTTCACCTCCTCCTCATACGGAAGACCCACCTTAACTACCTCAGCAACTTAACAGGTTTAGTAGTCTCAACTAGAACATCCTCCACTTCAATTGATTCGGCCTCTGTTTAGAGGAGCAGTGTCGGGGGGCTCCCGTCGAAGCCGATCCTGAACAGCCACCTATACGGTCATTTTTCGAAAATAGAGGTTCAGTCCGTACTGCGACCCCTTCTACAGTGCCCCAGCCACAACAAAATCTCCGTCAAGTCACTGTCAACCGACAGCAGGGGTTTGACCTCCAAATCTGCCTCAACGAGAGGCGAGCCCATGATGAAGCTCCTCATCTAGAACAGCAACGAAGCAAGCGGAGCCTTTCTCCTCGAAGACTGAGGTTCATAAGAACTCCCTCTCCAAGGGGTCAAAGCAAATCTCCTTCTCCTAGGGGCAAAGAAGGTCCCCTCCCTCTCGATAGCGAAGAAGCGGCGCCCGTTACAAGGAAGAGTTCCAAAATTTCAAAGATGAAATCTTCCAAGCCCTCAACATCGCCCCAAATAGGGGTCGACAAACAAACACCCACCGTCTCACCACCATACATGAGGAAGAGTTCTGTGGGTTGACCAGATTCCACCAGAGGGTCAACTCAGTCCTTCGCAACCTCCGAGAGATGGAGGGCCATCTCAACAAGATCAATCGAGAGGAAGATCGACGAGCGAAAAGCTTTCGTCCAAGCAGACCTCCTTTCTGCATGTCAATCATGGAATCCCATGTCCCCGAGACTTTTAAGCCGCCTAACTACGAGTCCTACAATGGAGAGTCTGATCCGGCCGATCATATCGAGAGTTTTAAAACTCTCATGATGGTCCATCAAGCCTCAAATGCGCTTCTCTACAAAAATTTCCCTGCCACATTGAAGGGGACAGCAAGGGAGTGGTACTCCCACCATCTCTAGGTTCCATCTTCTCATTTCGATCAGTTTGAGCAACTTTTCCTCACCCACTACGTCGGCAGCTGCGAACCGAGAAGAAGAGTGCATCCTTGTTGGACCTGAATCAGAGAAAAGGGGAATGACTCAGGGACTATGTCCGGCGCTTCACAGCCAAGTCACAGTCTATCACCTCCCTCGATCAAGCAGTAGTTGTTGCGGCATTTAGATACTACGTTAATTATGTCTATCTGAAGGCATTCCTCACTAAGAAACCTCCTCGAGACTTCTCAGAACTCCTTCTGAGGAGTGAGAAGTACATTCGGGCTGAAGAGGCTCTCTAGCCCCGCGATCAGAATGAGCCTTCATCCAAGAACAAATAGAAAGGTGAAGATGAAGAAAGTCTCAAGAAGCTCCAGAAGGACAGCAATGGACAGTGTTGCCCTCCTCCTTGTTTTGAGAAATTCACCCCCCTCAATGCCAGTATATCAACTGTTCTCATGGAATTAAACAAGGAAGGGTTGCTTTGCCGTTCCCCAAAGATGAATACACCAGGTAAGAGATGGAACAAAAACAAGTGTTGTTGCTTTCTAGAGATCATGGCCATGACACAGATGATTATCGGGCTCTCAAGGAGGAGATCGAAGACCTCATACTGCAAGGGCACCTAACCAAGTTCGTTTGAAAGGACATGGCCGATCCTCCTCCACCCCTGGGAGCTAACAAACGGGCCGAGAAGCCCCTAGACTTAGAGCCAAGAGCATTCTTACACTCTATCTATGGAGGGCATATGGGGGGAGAATGAAACTCCTCCCAAAAGGCTTTCATCCAAGAAGTTAATTTGGTACAGAACCTCCCTCCACCCAAAAGCCAAACAGAGACCTAGACGGCATCTGAACGCCTCACTGCGACACCCTCGTAGTTAGTCTCCACATGGACAACCACACGGTGCGTCGAATCTTGGTCGATAGTGGCAGTTCCGTCAATATCCTCTTCCTGGAAGTCTTCAAAGGTCTCATGCTTTCTCCAGATCGTCTTAAACCTTCCGGATACACACTCCACAGTTTCTATGGGGTTGCAGTATTAATCGAATGAATAGTCACTCTCGATGTAACAACCGCAAAAACTCCGACAACCTAGATAGAGGCAATGGACTTCATGGTCGTTGATATGAAGGTCGCTTACAATGCTATCCTTGGCCAACTAAGCCTAGATATACTTCATGCCGTGCCCTCGGCCTTTCATATGAAAATGAAATTCTTGACCTCTGCACGAGTAGGAGAAGTCAAAAGAAGCCAAAAGACTACTCGGAGATGTTAAACCAATGCAATATATGGCTCGGTCCTCCCGCTCGAAGCATTAGAACTCCCCCAAGAGAGTAGTCAACTAATTTTTGAACCGGTTGATGAACTCGAGGAGTTCCCTTTCTCTAAGAGGTATCCGACCAAGACTTTCCAAGTTAGCAAAGCCCTCTCTCACCAGGTCAAAAACCAGATTATTAAGTGCATCAGAAGGAACCAGGACCTATTCGCTTGGACCGCTGCCGACATGCTCAGTAACTCAGAGGAGTTAATCATGCACCGTCTCAGTGTCAATCTCGAAGTCAGGTCGGTCTAGCAGAAACATTGCAAGTTTTTCCCTGATCAACAGCAATCCATCAAGGAAGAAGTACATAAATTTCTAACTGCATGTTTCATGCAAGAAGTCAGCTACCTCGAATGGCTGGCAAACGTAGTGATGGTAAAGAAAGCCAATGGCAAGTGGAGAATCTACATCGACTTTACAGACTTGAATAGAGCATGTTTGAAGGACCCATTTCCCCTCCCAAGCATCGATGCCCTAATCGACACCACATCCGACCATGAACTCTTGAGTTTTATGGACGCATTCTCAGGGTACAATCAGATCAAGATGTTTCCCCTGACATTCCAAAGACCTATTTTATCACAGACCAAAGCCTTTATTGTTACCGGGTTATGCCCTTCGGGCTAAAGAACGCCGGAACCACTTATCAACCGATAGAACGGTTGTCTCCCTTTCAAGTCAATTCCAACAACTTTAAAAGAAGTGGCTCTGTACAGTGTGAAGTTGGATAGTGTAACAAATAGAGCGGCAAACATAACTACTAAGGCGGATGCGGTGTGTATAGTTTGTGTGGTTCATACGTATTTATTGTTTTTTAAAATAAAATTACTCAATTATAACTAGTGCTTTTGTAATTCTGATAGGTACGCGATGCAAGAATGGAATACATGCAAACTATCGGGAAAGCATTCAAATTCGAAGACTATTACAAAATTCTTAAAGATCAACTAAAATTTTCATTGCGTACAACCCACATTTTCGACTATGTCTCGAGTTCTCAATCCGAGGAAGGTGGTAGTAGAACACATTCACCCATAACTGTCGAATGTGATTCAGATATACCGGTTGATGGCGATTCGCCAACACCCCTCTCTCGACCACTTAGCCGAAAAGCATAGAAGAAAAAAAGAAAATGGACAACCGAATCAACTAATTTGCTGCAATAGTTGAAGAGACCAGAAATTTTAATTCTTTCTTATAAAGAGACGCAGGAAAGGAGGATGGAGATAGAACAAAAAGACTACGAATTGAAAGAACAAATAGAAAAAGATCGCATAATGAGTATGGATCTCACTACCTTACCCGATACTCAACGTTATTATTTAATGTGTAGACAAAATAAAATTATGCAATAATGAGGTTACCATCCGCAGTAAGTAGAATCTGGATTTCATATATATGCTGCATTATCCGCTATATCATGCTTGTTGTTTCTGAATGTAGTTGTATTTAATTATCTTGTGATAGGAAGGAAAAAAAAACTTTGCAAGGGTACTTTTTTTATGGAATCCAATGCATTCTGATTGAAAGTATTTACACACAATATTCTATAAAGATATACTTGTCCCTACCACTAAGATGTTTTCCTAATTCTCATCATCTCCATATCCGTTGCAGATATGCTCGACCAAATTTTGACGAAGTACATGATGCCTTTGTCTGTCATGTAGTTGTACACTAGGTGCAGTTCGAGCTGCACGCTCAGTTGGTCTAGCTCTATTAAGTACATGTCTTCATAATATAGGAGAGATTGTCGGCATCCTACGAGCCTTGAATTTTAGTTTTTCAAATTTTAGATCATTAATGTATTGCCTAATCGCGGATTGCCCTCTGCATGTATCTTTCTGAACTTCAATGAAAAGAAAAACTTTTTGAAATTTTGGCTAAGTGTCCACAACGATTTTCTTGAAATTTTGGCTAAGTGTTCACAACGATTTGCTTGAAATTTTGGCTAAGTGTTTACTGGAATTTGATTGAAGTTTTTGGCTAAGTGTTCATTGCAGTTTGACTTGGCCTTTTCAGATTGTCGAAGTGATGCCACTCGCCGAAGTGCCTCGTGTGGCCGAGGAGGCTCGTCCCGAGGTTGGTCTAGGGGTGACAAAGTTGTGCCTTACTAGGAGCCAAGAGCGGCTTCGCGAAGTAGAGTGGGAGCTTCGCAAAGCGGAACGGGAGTAGAATCACCTGAGATTCGTCTTAGCCCGTCGAGACCTCGAGATGAGGCGGCTAGAAGAAAGGCTCAGCGAGCCGACCCCCGAAGGCGATGATGTGGGTTCGTCGGCGGCTGTCAACCTCGGCTTGAGACTTAGGCGCCTCCGACATTCTCTGACCAAGGTGACAGCAGAGAGGGACGAGCTGAAGAAGATCACGGTCGACAAGAGCATGGAGGTTGCTCATCTTGGCGGACAATCACCGGCAGCTCTTTCGATGCAGGCTCGGCGCGACTGCCATGCTTGAAAATAAAGGTGACAGATGACTCGCTTAAGGAGCGAATCGTTGAGCTCGAGACGAAAATTGCTCTTCTTCAACCGCGATCCGAGGAAAGCACTGTCAGAACTATGTCTTGCACTTGTGAAGAGTATAATAGGGGGATGACGTTCCGCGAGCTCGCGCTTCGCCTGCCCCTTGTACATCGGGATCCTGGAGATGCACAGAGCGGCATGGCAGGTTTGTCAAGCGAAGCCTCTGTCTGGGTCACCGTTAGGTCAGGTGCGGACGATGCATCTCAGCTCATCGGCCTAAGAACGTCTACCGAAGCAGGGCGTAGGCAGTACAACATTCGTTGCCCCCGAGTTTCTCTTAACCGAAGTATCCCAGTCCCTAAGAAGCGTTGAAGTAGCTTTCTGTAATCTTGTAATTTTGGTTTCACAAGTTTTTTATCTCGATGTAAAGTTGATTCGGTTGTCTGTAATTAGACTTGTCTCTTAAAGCTTTAATGAAATGATACTCGTTTTGTGAACTCATGTGCTTTGCTAGCGTTTGTAGTTTCCAATAGTTGTAGGAGCAGTTCTAAATGGGGGGACGCTTTGTACTTACTCATTTGCGAGTAGCAAGAGTTGCATCGAACCAAGTGTTAGACTCCGAACGTGTCGTTTAGAGAGTACCAATGGCTGTAGGAGCAATTCCGAATGGTGATCCCCTTTGTACTCGCTTAGAAGTAAGTAGTTGAAGCAGAGTCGAACCAAGTGTTGGACTCCAAGTGCGTCATTTAGAAAATGTCAACAGCTGTAGGAGCAATTCCGAATGGTGATCCGCCTCGTACTCGCTTAGAAGCAAGTAGTTGAAGCGGGGTCGAACCATGTGCTGGACTCCAAGCGTGTCGTTTAGAAAATATCAACAGCCATAGGAGCAATTCCGAATGATGATCCGCTTCGTACTCGCTTAGAAGCAAGTAGTTGAAGCGGAGTTGAACCAAGTGTTGGACTTCAGGTGTGTCATTTTAACGAAAAAATTTATGTAAGTAGAGTTAGACTACCAAAAAATAAAAAACTTGAGAAGTAGAGTCAGACTACTCAAAAGATAAAGAACTTGCATGGAAAGATTTCTTTTTATTGAGAACAACTAGGCGGCCTACACTTGGAAAAAAGAAAATACAAGTAAGGATTTCAGACACGTCTTCTGGAGCGCTCTTGGGGAAGTTGCTTGGAGTGGTGTTTAGACACCCTCTCGGTACTTCATCAAGTGCTCCGCGTTCCATGTCCTCAGTATCTTCCTGCCCCCGAGGTCTTCGAGTTGATATGCGCCCGGGCAAACGACTCTAGACACCCTATATGGTCCTTCCCAATTGGGTGCCAACTTGCCTCTTTTGCTCGGATCGGAGATCGATAACTTTCTGAGCACTAGGTCTCCCTCTCTTAGGTTGGCTAGTCGTACCCTCTTATTGTAAGTCTGAGTGATCCAACGGCAGTAGGTCTCTTGCCAAATTGCAGCTCTCTCGCAGACTTCGTCTATGAGGTCTAGACAGTTGCGAAGCTGGTTCGCATTCTGCGCTTCACTGTAAGCTATGAGCCGGGATGAAGGCAGGCCCACCTCCAAGGGGATGAGAACTTCGGATCCATACATGAGGTTGAAAAGGGATTCTCCCGTTGGAGTTCTTTTGGTGGTCCGATAGTTCCAGAGCACGTTCGGGAGTTATTCAACCCACAGTCCCTTAATGGATCAGTTGAACCTCTTCTTCAAGCCAGAGAGGATTTGTCGATTTGCATTCTCTGCTTGCCATTGGACTGGGGTTGGGCAACCGAAAAGAACTGCTGCTGAATGCCGAGGTCGGTGCAAAAGTTGCGAAAGGTCGCTCCCGTGAACTGAGTTCCGTTGTCGTTTACAAGGATGCAAGGTACCCCGAACTGACAGATGATGTTCTTCCAAAAGAACTTCTGGACCTTGTGCTCGGTGATTGTCGAAAGAGGTTCGACTTCGATCCATTTTAAAAAGTAGTCTATTGCTACTACTAGGAACTTTAGCTGGCCTGGCACTAGGGGGAAAGGTCCGAGCAAATCCATTCCCCACATCGCGAAGGGAATTGGGCTTGCTAAGTAGGCGAGTTGTGCTTGGGGTAGGCGACGAATCGGGGTGAATTTCTGGCAGGAGTCGCACTGGCGGACGTACTCCTCGGAGTCACTCAGTAGTGTAGGCCAGAAGTAGCCGTAGTTCAAGAGTTTCTGGGCGAGGTATCTCGCTCCCAAGTGCACGCCACAAAGACCATCATGGGCCTCCTTTAAGGCATAGAGCACCTCCTCCGGGGAGAGGCACCTCAGATAGGATCGACCGTCGATCTGGGTGTAGGACCATTTGTACATGACCCCGTCCAGTAGTGTGTACCGCTCGGCTCGTGTCCCGATCCTCCTTGCATCTTTCGGGTCTTCGGGAAGGACTCCGTCTCGGAGGTACTCGAGGAGGGGCTTCATCTAGTTTTCCCCAAGTGTTAGGGGGTAGACTTCCATTGGCTCTGAGCCGTCTTCATCAATGTTTGGTCTGAGAAGGACCTCTATCAAGACGGTCCGTTCTAGACCCTGGAGAGACGAGGAGGCGAGCTTAGAGAGGGCATCCTCTTGTGCGTTTTTCTCTCTAGGAACCCACTGGAGTTAAACATCTTCGAATAGGGCTAAAAGCTCCCTCACCTTTGCCAAGTACCTGGCCATATGCCCGTCCCTCGCTTCGTATTCCCCCGATACTTGGTTGCGACCAATTGGGAATCACTAAAGACTCTGACCCGTCAGGCCCCAGCTTTGCGAGCCATGCAGAGCCCCGCTATGAGGGCCTCATACTCTGCTTCATTGTTTGAAGCTGGAAAGTTTAAGCGGAGGGAGTATTGGAGGACGAAAGCATCTAGGCCGGCCAATATAACTCCAGCCCCACTTCCGTCGGCACAAGAGGACCCATCCACATAGACGATCCAGACGAAAGGGTTGGCAGAAGACTCGCAAGGGTCGGGGATGGTGCTCTCCATAATGAATTCGGCCAGAGCTTAGGCCTTGATTGATGTTCTTGGCTGGTAGCTGATGTCATGTAGGCTCAGCTCGATGAACCACTTCATCAGGCATTCGGAGGTCTCGGGCTTGTAGAGAACTTGCTTGAGGGGCTGGTTGGTTAGGACGACAACCGAATGAGATTGGAAGTAGGGGCGGGGCTTTCGGGCCACCATGACCAGGGCGAGGGCCATCTTCTCTAGTTTCGGGTAACGGAGTTCTGCATTCCGGAGGACCTTACTCACATAATAGATGGGCCTCTGCATTCGGACCTCTTCTCTTATGAGGACCGCACTGAGGGTTTGCTCCAAAGCAGAGACATATAAGTAGAGGACCTCCCTAGGCATTGGCTTGCTTAAGAGCGGGGGGTTATCTAGGTATGCCTTGACCTGGTCGAAGGACTTCTGCTGCTGTTTTCCCCATTCAAAACCTTTAGCCCCCTGAGGGCCTTGAAGAAGGGGAGGCACTTTTTTCCGGACTTGGAGAGGAACCGCTCAATTGCTACGGGGCGTCCCATGAGCCTCTGAACCTCTTTGAGGTTGGAAGGAGGAGCCATTTTGAGAATGGCTTGGATCTTCTTGGGGTTGACCTCTATGCCCCTCTAGATGACCATAAACCCCAAGAACTTGTCGGATGAGACTCCGAATGCACACTTGCTCGGATTCAGCCTCATATTGTACCTCCTGAGCACCTCGAAGGCTTCTTGAAGGTCGAGGACATGTTCCTGCCCTCGGGTGTTCTTGAACAACATGTCATCTATGTAGACTTCCATGTTTCGGCCAATCTGGTCTCGGAAGACCTTATTCACGAGGCGCTGGTAAGTAGCTCCCGCGTTCTTCAAGCCGAACGGCATTACCCTGTAGCAGTACAAGCCCTGATCCATCACGAAGAAGGCCTTCGGGATGCAAGGAGGGAACATCCGAATCTGGTTATACCCCGAGAAAGCATCCATGAAGCTGAGGAGCTCGTGCCCGAAGGTTGCATCGATCAGGGCGTCGATGCTTAGAAAGGGAAATGGATCTTTTGGCCATGCCTTCTTAAGATCGGTGAAGTCGATGTATATTCTCCAGCTCCCATTGGCTTTCTTGACCATCCCACATTGGATAGCCACTCGGGATAATTCACCTCCTGGATGAATCGGGCGTTGAGGAGCTTCTCGACCTCCTCTTTGATCGCCTGTTGTCACTCGGGAGCGAACTTCCGCCTATTCTGTTGGACAGACTTAACCCCAGGGGCATTGCTCAGGTGGTGCATTAAGAGCACCTCCAAGATCCCTGGCATGTCTGCCACGGTCCAAGCGAAGAGGT
This sequence comes from Hemerocallis citrina, assembly GCA_017893485.1. NCBI lineage: Eukaryota > Viridiplantae > Streptophyta > Magnoliopsida > Asparagales > Asphodelaceae > Hemerocallis > Hemerocallis citrina. Next base: position 10,528,413 of record CM030366.1, on the reverse strand, counting down.
TGCGGTTCTCCCGTATGCACCGGGAGATGTCTTGCTTAATAGAGGGGGAGAGGGCCTTACTGATGCGGAACGTCTAAGTGGCGTCTTCTTTGGAGAAGGCCACTTCCTCCAATTCGTCCACTGGCTCGGAGATAGTCTGACTACCCTCCTAAGGAAGTTCGAGGGCTTCCAGGGAGAGGACCGGACCCCCCATCAAGGTCATATAGCACTTCCGAGCCACTTCTTGGCTTACCCTCACTTCTCCCACTCCTGAGGGCATGGGGAACTTCATCTTCATGTGATAGGCCGATGGAATAGCTTGGAGTGCAGCCAAACCTGGTCGACCCAGGATAACATTATAGGCAGCCTTGACGTCCACCACCATGAAGTCCATCGGCTCCGTACGAGCTGCCAGGGCCTTTCCAGCCGTTACATCGAGGGTTATAACTCCTTCGATCATAACCGGGACCCCAGTGAACCCGTGAAGAGTGTAGCCTGCAGGCTTGAGCTGGTCTCTCGACAGCTGAGGCCCTTGAAGGCCTCCAAGAAAAAGATGTTGACGGAGCTGCCATTGTCTACCAAGACACGACGAACATCGATGTTCGCCATTCGAAGAGTGATGATGAGGGCATCGCAGTGAGGCGTGCGGACGCCTTCTAAGTCCCTATCGGAGAACGTCACAGGGACTCCGAGGCCTTTTGAGGGAGGATGGCTCTGCACGGAGTTGACCTCCCTAACGAAGGCTTTTCGAGAGGAGTTGGAATCTCCCCCCATTGGGGCTTCGTGTATTAGGTGCAAGATGCCCTCTACCTCGGCCTCCAGAGTCTGTATGCACTGTTCAGTTTGCCTGTTAGCCCCCATAGGCAGTGGAGGTGGATCGGCTCGGTCCCTTCTCACAAACCGAGTGAGCTGCCCTCTCTGGATGAGGGCCTCAATCTCATCCTTCAGGGCCCGACAATCATCAGTGTCGTGCCCGTGGTCCCGGTGGAAACGGCACCTCTTGTCCCAGTTTCTCTTCTTCCCGGGGGTGTTCATCTTCGGAGGTGGTGGCAGGAGACCTTCATTCCCGATCTCCATCAGGATGGAGGATACACTCGCATTAAGCGGAGTGAATTTCTCAAAGCGGGGGAGAGGACGCCGCTGACCCCCATTATCCTCTAGAGCTTCTTAGCTCCTTCTTCTTCTGCACCCTTCTGCTTATTCCCGGAAGTTGACACCTCAAAGGTGGGGCGATGGAGAGCTTCCTTAGTTCGGATGTACTTCTCACTCCGGAGTAGGAGCTCTGAGAAGTCCCGAGGGGTCTTCTTGTCCAGGGACGCCCTGAGATTCGCGTTGAGGACGTCAAACTGGAAGGCAACCGTGGCCACCAAGGGTTCCAAGGAGGCGGTGGATCTGGCCTCGGCAGTGAAATGCTTAACGTAGTCCCTCAATTGTTTGCCCTTCTTTTGACTGAGGAATAATAGGGAGGTGGTTGTCTTCTCTGTGCGGCGACTGCTCACGAAATGCGTGAGAAAGAGACCCTCGAACTGGTCAAAGGAAAAGATAGATGCCGGTGCAAGTTGAGAATACCACTCCCGAGCCGGCCCCTTGAGTGTAGTTGGGAAGGTCTTGCAGAGGAGGGCATCAGATGCATGATGGATCATCATGAGAGTTTTGAAACTATCAATGTGATCCGCAGGGTTGGTCTCCCCAGTGTAGGTCTCAAAGTGTGGAGGCTTGAAGTTGTCTGGGTCTAGGGCCTCCATGATGGCACGGGAAAATGGGGGCCTGCTTGGATGAAGGTTCCTCGCCAGTCGTTCTTCGTCTAGGTCGAGCTGGCCGAGGTACCTCTCCATCTCGTGGAGATGGCGGTAGACCGAGTCCTCCCTTTGGTCTTGCCTGGCAGAGCCCCGAGACTCGTCTTCATGATGAGGAGGGTTGGGGCTGTGACGGCGATGGCTCTGAGTAGGTGGTGGACTGATAGAACGGCGGGGGTGACTCGGAGTAGGATGCGGACTTCTGGAGCGGCGGTGGTGATCGGGAGATGGGCAGCGATGGCTCGGAGCCGGCCTAGGACTTGGAGAATGGCGGTGATGGCTCGGAGCCGGCCTGGGACTTCGGGAAAGGCGATGAGGGTTCGCCTCGCAGGTCTGCCTCTCCTCTAGATGAGTCCGAAGATCGGGCCCTGGCTCGGTCTGCCGATTGTTGAGCACGTCGGGCAGATCCTTTGGCGTAAGAGGACTTTGGGAGACCATAGAATCTGTGGAGGCATTGTGGATGGACACCCGAACCTGATGTACAGCTTGCTTGAGGCGGTGCCAATCTATTGCCGCTGGATCTGGTGTGGGGGTAATAGACATAATTTGTAGGTTCGTAGGAACTCAAATGGGCAGAATCCTACTTCTTCCTTGTTGGTAAGTTGACTCCTTGGTGCTCCCGCGGACCTGCACAAACGTTCGAAACACCGGGATGGATCCCGGTGACAAACCCTCCGACGCTCTTGTCAATACCAGAAAAAGTAATACGAAAGAGCTCAGGTGCACAAAAAGTGATCACCTATGACAGTAGGAGGTAGGGGGTTGTTATTGTCGCCGAGGGGATCTCTTTCAGGATAAGAGTGAATCCCTACTTCCTGGTGAGGCTGAATAGGGGTGGTTATAACCACCTCCTCAAGATACGGACGAGCCAGGATTTCCTCCAATCCTGTTAAGCTGGTCACTAACGGGTTGAGATTCGTTCTCGACTGAACAGATCCGTTCATGGGTTAGCGGATCTAAGAGGAGAGACCTGGTTCCCAATTCGGACCCGTTCGTAGGCAAAATTACCATCTTGCCCCTGCGACTTTAAGATTCGTGCCCACTTTGGATGGTTCCGATTTAACCCCATTTTTAGCCATATCATCTGGATTATTGGTTTTTTTTTCTTTTTAGATTGAGATTAAGAAGTGATTTCATATTTTTATTAATTATTTTAGATTTTAGTTTTTTTTATCAAGATTGATCTTAACAAAGAGTGGGAATCCTAATTTGACTAAGGTTTGGAGTTCTACATAAAGTAGAGTATTTTGTATTGAGATATAGATAATTAATTTAATTTAACTAGTTGTTTAAATTAGATTACTTTCAGATTTTTTGTTAATTGATAGCTCGGATTTTAAATTATTGCTTGTTTTAGGTTTTAATTTCTATATGATACAGATCTTTAAGTTATATGTTTCAAATTTCTATAGTCTATATGTTTCAGATTTTGTATGACAAAATTTTAGATTTCGTTAGCATTATGTTTTAAATTCTGCATGATAAATGTTTTAGATTTGAGTATGTAAATATTCCCCATAAGGTAGGATGTTGCTCAGATTTTTAAGAAATATAGTTTCAGTTTTAGAAATACATGATTTTATATTTTTAATGAATGTCATTTCAGATTTTGGGAAAATGTAATTTCATGTTTTAACTATTATAAATTTTGGATTTTGAGAGTTTATGTTTCGGATTTTGTTAGTTTAAGTTTCAGATTTGTATGATAAAAGTTCTAGATTTGAGAACATAAATATTTTAGTTTTGGTTGAATATGATTTCAGATTTAGAGGAATATAATTTCAGGATTGATACTATATAATTTCAGATTTTAGAATCATATAATTTCAGTTTTGGGAGGGTGTAATTTCATATTTTAAATGACTATCGTTTCAGATTTTTGAACTATAAAGTTTCAGATTTTGAGGCATAAAATTTCATATTTTTAAATGCGGTGTTTCAGTTTTAAATGAATTAAAATCCCAGAATTTAATATGGGAGTTTCAAATATGGAAAGAAATGTTATAAGTTGACATGAGAATATTTTGGTGATTTTGAATTTATTTCTATAAATGAAATTAAACAATTATGGAAGTTGTTCATTTATTTGAGGAGAAGATTTTATAGTGATCTATTTGTTTATTGAAATTTTATATTTGATGAGATGAATTAAAATACGGTATTAATTAATTTGAGATTAATGAAACTATGTGAGAACTTGTATATGTTTGGAAATTGAGTAAAAGAAGGAAAGATTAATGAATGAATCAAGTTATGGATAATTTGAGAAATTAGAGTTACTGGAAAGAACCCTAGATAATGATTGTGAATGTGAGAGCTCTAGAGGCTGAGTAGGACCCTAGACATCGGCAATTGAGATTATTTGATTTTGGAAATTAGCCAGTGTCGGCTAGTGTTCCAATTGGTTGTATTAAGTCCGGTATGGTGAGCTAGCTCTAGGTGGTTGTGGTTGTCTATGTTTGCACTTAAGGACAAACCGTAGTTGGAAATGTGATGAAGTAAAAGCAAACATGAGTAGGGAGGCCTCTATATGATCTGCGGGGTGAGATGATCCCTAGAATTTTCGAGATGTCAGTGGAAGTGTCTGCAGATCATTTGTGGTGTGTGATTGATCTTCGGAATTATAGGTTTCGAGGCGATGCTCATGAAATGTTTGTGTGATGATGTTCCATGATGACTTGCAGTGTGAGATGATCCCAGAAATTATCGAGATGTGAATGGAAGTGTCTCGAAATCAACTGCGGTATGGGATTGATTTCCAAAATTATTGGGGCGTGGGCCAGATACTCACAGAATGTCTAAATTTTAAGTTAGTCACGGGTATAGGTTTTGCATAACGAGGGATTAAACCCTATAACGAGGTGAACGCTAAGGGCTTGCCCACAGATCTATGTAGTATGGGATGCATAAAATCCGAACAAGTTTGCATTAGTCGAGCATTATGTGCATTTTTTTTATGCATTTGTTTTATGCCTTTTTTATTTATGTTCCATGGAATACACTTAGACTAGATTCACCTTGTTGTTTTTATTTATCTTTATTGTTTTTATTATTTTGCATCAAGTTTGTGGTTGTTGAGAATTGGAATATCACTATTATTATAGTATTGTTCAGTTGCATTCAACTGATGTGCCCACAGTTTGTAAGTTTTGCAGGATTCTTGTTAATGAGTAGTGTGGAGACGAGTTAAGACAAGGATTCTACTAAAGACTGAAGTTTGAGTATTGTATCAAGTTGTAATTTAATGTGTAATAATTCCGTTGTGCATTGTAGAGAGAGTTGATATATAAAAGTTTAAATTTTCTCTGTATTTTTGTACTGTGTTTTTATTACATTGAAGCAAAAGATTCTGGATAAGTCACGGGTTTATTGTGTTTGAAATTCGGGGCGCTACAACTGCCTTCAAGCGAGCAATCTCCAACTCTGTCTCGTGCGACATATTGTGTGAACTGACAAGGCCCAACTTCGTCACATACAACTTATTGAGAAGATGGCTGATCTCAGTATCCTGAGGATCTCCTCTACTATACACAACAATCTGCCAACAAAGAAGAGCACGGAGTTACGACACGCTAGCAAACACAGTGAACTTAACCCCAATGATAAGAAGGGTTAAGAGTTCCAGCCGAACACATCCAAAATTCTTGCCCACAAAGAAAAACACAAGTGTTGGACACCAAAAGTACTTTCATTCAATCAAAATGGAAGATACAACAATGGTGGCCAGACCGCTATTAGGCATTTTACAAAATCAAAATAAAGAAGATGAAAGTAAGGTAGAAAAAATATCATAGGTCCCCTCAGACGACAGAGCCACGGGAGTGGAAACCTCGGTCACTTCCTTCCCCTCCAAGCTTCTTCCTTCAAGCTTTCCACCTCTTATCCCACCGGCTCCTTCGGGTCCTCCTCCTCTTCGCACCCTTCATCTTCCTCCCCCTTGGTAGGCACCTCCCCAGGCATGAGGGCAACATGGTACCCCCTTTCGGTAAAGTCAAAAACTCAATTGGCTACATCAGATATAACCTTCGCATATGACTCATCCATCACCCTATTGAGCTTCTCCTTTGCTTTGGCATCCACATTGCCACCACCTTGGCCACGGTGGCCTCCATCTCCCCCTTCACCTCTTTCTGTTGCTTGTCCTGCTCGGCCTCAAGAGCATCAATCATCTTCTCTGCCACCTCGAGCTGTGAATGTGGTCTTCCTCCTACTTTTGAGCAGCCTCGAGCTCCCTGGTGACCTTCTTCTTCTCCCTCTCGACCCAAGAGGCTTGATGTAACGCCCCGCAAAATTGAGTTATGAAAATTTTGCCCCTCGAGTGTTACATACATATATTTTGTGTCGTTACGGGTAATATCTGTAATGTTTTTTACTATAAATATCCTTCGTATTTTGATATTTTGATTAATTATATATTTTCCATCATCTTAAAATTCATTTTTATCCTATTTTGAGCCAACTCAAATATTAATCTTAATCTTTGTGTTTTTACGTGCATTGCACGTGCTTTCAATGCACATGTCGATTACGTATATTTTACCATTACGTAAATGTCATGCCCCGCTTCCCAAAAAGAGAATACGGAATACGGACACGTGACTAAGCCCGGTGAATGATTTTCATCATTCATAAGCTGTCAGGATCTTTACAACATTTCACAAGAATAATCAGAGTCGGAAGCAAGAAAAGTCAACCAAGCATGCATATATGAATCAAAATACCAACAAGAATTTAATTAAAATAAAATATATTAATCTCAAATAAACCAAATCAGAAAAAGATAATAATCCTGGGTCACATTGCCCAAATACAAAATAATCCAAGTAACAGATACAATATTCAAAATAAGCAACAAGAAATAATAGTAGAAAACTCCAGCAGCTAGTATCTCACATCACCAACTCTATCTGGCAACTGTTCTTCAAAATATGAAATTCAATAAATTGTAGGAAGAGGAAAAAGAAAACAACTCCCGTCAATGCAAGTTACGGACCGTTTGTAGTGCAGGCACAAGTACAGGAAAAAGGGTAACAACTAACATGGAATAGACATAATAACAAAATAGACCAACTAGCATGGCAAGATGAACAAGTGCAAGTGGCATGTATCCGGTGTCAAGTGAACAAGTATCATGTAAACAAGTAACAAGTAACGAGTGTCAAGAATCAAGTATCATGTAAACAAGTAACAAGCATCAAGTGTCAGGTAGACAAGGATCAAGTGTGAGAAACAAGTATCATGTACAAGTAAAAAGTAGCAAGTGTCAAGTAAATAAGGATCAAGTGTCAGAATCAAGTATCATGTACAAGTAACACGTAGCAAGTGTCAAGTGATTATATTCAAGTCTTCTATTATTACTATCTAGGTAGCAATTCATGCGTCCATCCTTTTACCACAAGGTTGTTACATTCAAAAAATTTTGTTTTAGATTTCATAGTGGATCATAGAGGGCAGTGTACTCAGGGACAAGCCACAAGTAATCAAGTAACAAGTATCAAGCCTCAAGTATCAAGTATCAAGTCTCAAGTGTGAAATATCAAGCCTCAAGTATCAAGTATCAAGTATCAAGTCTCAAGTGTGAAATATCAAGCCTCAAGAGTGAAGTGTCAAGCATCAAGTATGAAATATCAAGCCTCCAGTAATCACGTAGGATTTATAGATCCCCTTCCGAGTACACTTTTCTGTATTTACCACAATTAGATCTTTCCCTTTAAACCCCGACTTAGTTATTTATTATTATTATCAAACAAGCGTGTATGTGTACAAAACATGGCAAGGATAACATGGTATGATCAAGTAACAAGTTTAAGTTGAAAGATAACAAGCACGGGTGAGAGACAACATACAAAAGATTGGGACAACAAAAATTCTAGTTCAGGACTTCAAGATAGTACTGCACTAAATCTGGGATTCCCGTTGCCACAGACATGCAAACCGGGATACGTCAAAAGGTCTAGAAAATAGACTCCCATCCAAATCCAGTAAATATATATAAGTCATATGTTATTTCACAAAAACTTGTCTCAAAATAGATTTGAAACCAGAAAACATGTTCAGCCAGAAATCAGAAGTTTGGATTCAAGAACAGAAAAACAGCATGAAAACTCACTAAATAAATCCATGAAAAATCTGGGGTATTCCCTAGTATGTTTAGTAACAGAAAATAAAGCTTCATAATTTTCCAACATAGATAGAATAGTCAAGTAAAATCAGAAAATAGCAAGAGACAGCAATTTTGTAAATCTGAAATTACAAACACTGCAGTACTAAAACAGCAATATCTCACAAAATAAAAATCGAAATCTAGATCCGTCAAAAGGGTGATAAAATAGATACAATAGGCTAACTTTCATATTCAGAAAGACTTTTCAAACAGCAAGTAGAATCAGATTGAAATTATGTATCTTTATTGAACAGCAAGGAAATTCTGCTAGTACAGTTATTATTTGCAAGTATAAAATAGTTGGTAAAACACATTAATTAAATCCACAAAAATTCAGGTTTAATCCCAATCAATTCTAGTTATACTCAGCAAAATATTGGATCAAGATAATACTTTTAACATCAGAATAAAAATAGTTTACTCCACAAAATTCATATAAAACGAAATCTGGAATTTTTCTACACCACTGTAGTAAAATAGTCATAACTTGCAGCTCATAAAGTAAAACTGAGATCTGTCAGAAGGGTTGGAAAATAGACAAAATTATCTACAGTTCATATTCACAAAATATTTTCATATACTGACCTTAATAGGTTCTAAAATACTGATCAAAAACGGGAAATCGACAAAACATAAAATATCCTTCATAAACATAAAATATCCTTCATATGAAACTCACCCATGCACATAATCAACTAGTTCATATGAAACTCACCCAAAACATAACCCAACGTGAAATAGGGTGTACTAGATGTCGAAGCAACATGGTATAGGGTATTTCACACGTCTACAACAAGTTACACTACTATCAACACATCAAGCATACGAGATCATACAAACAACATGCAAGTATACGTCAAAAAGTGGTCATCCCTAAGTTATTTCATGTCGGGGGTGTCATGTGGAAACTACGGGAGGGTCAACACAATAGAGACAAGATCAACAAGGGATTTCACACAAGAATTGTCTCTAGAACATAACTACACTACAGGCGGTATTTAGTACTTGTATTACACAAAGAAAAGAATACAAGTTACTTGCCTTAAAGACGACGACGGGAATGGCACAAAAGCAAGAATAATGGGAATGAATTCCCGGGGCACGAACACAATAAGCACGAACGATCATGACCACTAACATAATCACAAACCACGAACCACAATGAAACACACGCACACCAACCCACTCGCACACAAGGGGAACGAGAGAGAGGTCGGGGCTGCTGTCGGAGGAAGAGCAGCACGGGGAGATGGGGTCATGCTGTTGGTGAGGCACCGAGGTGAAGGTGGTCGGGGGTGCACACAGGAGGAGAGGCAGGGGGTGTGGGTTGCTGGCCTGCAGTCGGGAGATGGTACAGCACTGAGGTCAGGCTGCGTAATCAAGGGGTGGACGGGAGAGAGATGAAGGAGGCTATCGGGAGCACAAGGAGATAGGTTTGAAGATGGGGTAGGGAATAGTGGCGCAGAGGTTGCATGGGTAACCAGGGGGGTATATATAGGGTTTTCTTAGGGTTAGAGGGGTTCTGATGGGTGTGGGAACGGGTTAGTGGTGTAGTCGGGTTCGGGTAGTTAGGGGGAATATAAGTGATGGGTATTGGGTTATGGCTTAACGGGTCTGGGTAAGCAAGTAAATGGGTATGGGTAATAGAAATAGGATATAATGGGTTTTAATAACACAATAAAAATGAGAGGGTCAAAGAGAAAGGTTTTAAAATAGAATTTAAAATGAGTGAATAAAATAGGACATGAACCAATAAAATGAATAGGACCCAAATAAGAGCTCGATCAATAGAGACGACACAAAAAGAGACAATCGGGTCAAGAAGATCAAATAAAAGGCTACAGAACAAATAAAATGACTATACTGAAAATGGAAAATCTAATATACGGTTCAAAAAGAGATACAAAGAGAGAAATACACTAAAAAGGGGGGAAAATAAAAAAAAATAAAAAAATAAAAAAATACACCCAAAAATACACAAAATGGAAAACAGGGGTTACAAATCCTACCCACCTAACAAGAATTTTGTCCTCGAAATTCAAACAAGAGGCACATAGGGTAACCCCGAAATGAAAAGAAAGAACAAAAAAAAAGCTACTCAAATGGATGAGGAAACTTCTGCTGATTCTCCTCCTCCAACTCCCAATTCGACTCACCCGACGAGTGAGGATTCCAACAAACTCGAACCAGCTTGAAGACCTTGTTCTTAAGCACTTTCTCCCGCCGATCCAAAATAGCAACTGGCGGAATCTCACAAGTCAAATCCGGGCAAACGGTCAACTCAGAATAGTTGATCACGTGGCTCTCATCTCGATATATCTCTGGTGTTATAAGATATGGAAAACAATGTGCACTCCTGATAAAGCTGGCAGAAATGCACAACGATAGGCCACCTTGCCTACTCGCTCCACAATATCAAACGGTCCAATAAACCTAGGGCTGAGCTTGTCCCCACCACCAAACCGAATGACACCTCGCCAAGATGATACCTTTGGGAAAATATGGTCACCAACCTTAAACTCCAAAGCTCTCCGATGGACATCAGCCCATCGCCTCTGCCTATCCTGAGCTGCCTGCAAGTGCTTCCTGATCTGAACCACCGCATCAACTGTCCTGGTGATCAACTCCGAACCCAACAACTTCCTCTCACCATTGTTATCCCAACACACTGGTGATTTTCTCTTCCGCCCATAAAGTGCCTCAAACGGTGCAGCTTTAAGACTGGCCTGAAAGCTGTTATTGTACGAGATAGCCTTAACCTTGGCCGGATCCACAGAAATACCATCGCCTGAGATAATGTGCCCTAAGAAAGTGACCCTGTCGAGCCAAAACTCACACTTGCTGAGTTTTTCATAGAGCTGATTCTCTCTCAAAGATTGCAGAACCAACTTAAGATGCTCAGCATGATCTTCCCGATTCCAAGAATTCACCAAAATGTCATCAATGAAGACCACCACAAATCTATCCAGGAACTGGGAAAAGACCCTGCTCATAAGAGTCATGAATACAGCAGGCGCGTTCGTGACCCCAAACGGCATCACAAGATACTCATAGTGCCCATATCTGGTCCTGAATGCAGTCTTCTGTACATCAGTCACCTTCACTTTAACCTGATGATACCCAGAATGAAGATCCAACTTCGAGAAAATAGCAGCTCCACTCAACTGATCAAATAAGTCATCGATCCTGGGCAACGGAGAAGTATTGCGAAAGAAGGAACAAGGAATGCCTCATTCCATTAAGCAAGAACCCTACCGGTTCTTCACAGTATGGTTGTTCAGTTCTCGATAATCTACGCACAGTCGACAACTACCATCCTTCTTGTTTACAAAAAGGACTGGAGTACCCCAAGGCGAAACACTGGGTCTGATGAACCCCAAATCCAGTAACTCCTAAATCTGCACCTTAAGCTCTGCTAACTCAACCGGTGTCATCCTATAGGGACTCTTCGATATCGACGTCGTACCAGACTGAACTTCAATACCGAACTCCACATCCCTATCAGGGGGTAGGCTAGGTAACTCCTCTGGAAAAACATCCAGAAAATCCCGCACTACTAGAGGCATAGCCTCACAACCTAATCATAATTCCATCGCACAAACCTCCTAATCAACTGCAGTTTCAGCTCGGCCAAGGGGCATCTCCCCGACATGGAACTCAAACTTTGCACGATCTGGGATTCGAAACACAACTTTCTTGGCATGGCAATCAATAATGGCTTGGGTTTCACCAAACCAATCCGTACCAAGAATAATGTCGAATCTTGAATTCCCAATTACAATCAAGTTGGCCTTGAAATCTATGCTACCAATAATCATGGGATACTGCCTGCACTCCCGGAAACAAATGACAACTCCACCACCTGTCATAATATTCCAAGCCTCTGACATGATGTTGCACTCCAACTGATGGCGAGCCACGAACCGAGAAGAGACGAAGGAATGGGTTGCCCCGGAATCAAAAAGAACATGAGCAGGAAAAGAGCAAACAAGGACGAGACCTAAGATAGAATCAAAAAGAGACAGGAAAAGAGAATGGTTGAACAGAGGTGAGGAAAACACAATACAGGAAGATAAAATGAAAGAATAATGCAAGACAAATGAAAAGAAGCAAAAGTGAAACAATAAAACAACAAAAGAAATGCAAGATATACCTGCAACAACACCCTCTGCTGACTCAGCATTAGCTGCAGTCAAGTTGAAAGCCTGACCTCTCCTGGGGGCAGCGGTCCTCTGACCGACAATCTAGCGCTGAGGAGGAAGAGGTGGCCTGACTGGACCACGAGCTGGGGCTACCTGCTGAACCGGACCCCTGGCTGGAAGAGCCATCTGTTGCTGTCACGGACAATCCTGTACCATATGATCAGAAGCACCATAACCAAAAAAGCGGTGATTGGCACGCCTGCAATCTTTGCGATCATGCCCAGCAAGTCAGCAAAAATTGCAAAAACTAGCTCTCTGAGGAACCGCAGAAAAGTAAGGAGCTGCCCTGACCAGATGGACTGGGACAGGCCTCCGAATAGGCCCACCAGAAGGCCTAGCAACAACAGAGTACTGAACAGTCCGCTAGGAAGGAGCCAATCCACCAAGAGCTTGCTCCTGAGCTCGAGCTGGCTCAAGAGCTTCTTCATAAGTGCGCAAGTGAAGGGAGACGAGCTGCACCCGAATCTCTCGCTCAAGCCCCAATGTGAATCTATGAGCCCTGTCCTCTTCGTTCACCACAAGAACGGCTGCAAAGCGGCTAAGTCTTATAAATTCAGCTGCGTACTCATCCACAGACCTGGAGCCCTGTTTTAAGAAAGTCTGATGTTACAACATTGCATGGACAATATGTAACAAAATTCCAATAATAGAAATAATGACCAACCTGTTTCAGGGCCAGGAACTGTTGCTCCATTTTCACTCGTGGACTGCTAAGGAAGAACTTCTCCAAGAAGCTCCTAGTGAAAGTGGCCCAAGTGATCGGTCGCTCGAGCCTTTAGGACTCGGACCTCCACCAAATATGAGTCAGGTCCACCAGCTGGATGGCCACCACATCCACTGTATCAGCATCTGTAACTCTTGCCATCAAAAGTAGCTGCTCAGTCCGGATCAACCACTGTTCGGCCTCCAAAGGCGTCTCAATACCTGAAAACCTATCGGGATGCAGCCTCATGAAGTCCGTGACTGTACCCGGATAGGAAAGGAGAGTTTCCTGCATAGGCATAGCAGGCGTTGGAACCCGAGCAGCTTCCAAAGCAGCCATCACCAAGTCACTATGGTTTTGCTGTATATTGATTAGCCGTTCCAACACAACGGTGACGGTCTCAAATCCGGGATGATCATCCTGAAGATGAGAAGTAGAATCTCTGCGAACCATAGTATGCAAAAAATCAAAAACAATTAGCATCCAGATCAAAGTTGATTATAATTCATTTATGTATGCATGGTCTGTGTAATGTTGAGCCAATTCCAGATCGAGCCAAGCTTGTCTAATATATCAGTCAAACTAATACATTAGCCAAACCTGGGCTCTGATACCACTAAAAACCTTGTCATGCCCTGCTTCCCAACAAGAGAATACGGAATATGAACACGTAACTAAGCCCAGTGAATAGTTTTCATCATCCATAAGCTGTCAGGATCTTTACAATATTTCACAAGAATAATCAGAGTCGGAAGCAAGAAAAGTAAACCAAGCATGCATACATGAATCAAATTAACAACAACAATTTACTTGAAATAAAATATATTAATCTCAAATAAACCAGATCTGAATAAGTCAATAATCCTGGTTCACATTGCCCAAATACAAAATAATTCAAGTAACAGATACAATATTCAAAATAAGCAACAAGAAATAATAATAGCAAAACTCCAGCAACAAGTATCTCACATCACCAACTCCATCTAGCAACTGTTCTCCAAAATCTGCAATTCAATAAATTGCAGAAAGAGGAAAAAGAAAACACCCGTCAATGCAAGTTACGGGCCACTTGTAATGCAGGCACAAGTACAGGAAAAAGGGAAACAACTAACATGGAATAGACATGATAACAAAATAGAGCAACTAGCAGGGCAAGATGAACAAGTGCAAGTGGCATGTATCCAGTGTCAAGTGAACAAGTATTACGTAAACAAGTAGCAAGTAAAGAGTGTCAAGAATCAAGTATCACGTAAATAAGTAACAAGAATCAAGTGTCAAGTAAACAAGGATCAAGTGTCAGAATCAAGTATCATGTACAAGTAACAAGTAGCAAGTGTCAGGTAAACAAGGATCGTGTCAGAATCAAGTATCATGTACAAGTAACAAGTAGCAAGTGTCAAGTCATTATGTTCAAGTCATGTATTATTACTATCTAGGTAGCACTTCATGCGTCCATCCTTTTACCACATGGTTGCAACATTCAAATAATTTTGTTTTAGACGTGGATCATAGAGGGCAGTGTACTCAGAGACAAACCTCAAGTAATCAAGTAACAAGTATCAAGCCTCAAGTGTGAAATATCAAGCCTCAAAAGTGAAGTATCAAACCTCAAGTATGAAGTATCAGGCCTCAGATATAAAATATCAAGCCTCAAGTAATCACGTAGGATCTAGATCCCCTTCCAAGTACACGTTTCTGTATTTCCCACAATTAGATCTTTTCCCTTCAATCCCGACTTGGTTATTTATTATTATTATCAAACAAGCGTGTATATGTACAAAACATGGCAAGGATAACATGGTATGATCAAGTAATAAGTTCAGGTTGAAAGATAACATGCACGAGTGAGAGACAACACACAAAGATTGGGACAACGAAAATTCTAGTTCTGGATAGCATGACAGTACTGCACTAAAACTGGGATTCCCATTGCCACGGACATGCAAACCTGGATCCATCAAAATTCCTAGAATATAGATTCCCGGCCGAATCCAACAAATATATATAAGTTATATGGTATTTCACAAAAACATGTCTCAAAATAGATTTGAAACCAGAAAACATGTTTAGCCAGAAATCAGAAATTTAGATTCAAGAACGGAAAAACAGAATAAAAATTCACTAAATAAATCCACGATAAATCTGGGGTATTCCCTAGTATGTTTAGTAACAGAAAATAAATTTTCATAATTTTCCAACATAGATAGAACAGTCAAGTAAAATCAGAAAATAGCAAGATACGACAGTTTTGTAAATCTGAAATCACAAACACTGCAGTACTAAAATAGAAATATCTCACAAAATAAAAATCGAAATCCCAATCCATCAGAAGGGTGATAAAATAGATTCAATAGGCTAACTTTCATATTCAGAAAAAAATTTCAAACAGCAAATAGAATCAGATCGAAATTATGTATCTTTACTGAACAACAAGGAAATTCTGCTAGTATAGTTATTATTTGCAAGTATAAAATAGTTGGTAAAACTCATTAAATAAATCCATAAAAATTCAGGGTTAATTCCAATCAGATCGAGTTATACTCAGCAAAATATTAGATCAAAATAACACTTTTAACATCGGAATAAAAATAGTTTACTCCACAAAATTCATATAAAACGAAATTTGGAATTTTCTACACCACTGTAGTAAAATAGTCATAACACGCAGCTCATAAAGAAAAACTGAGATTTGTCAGAAGGGTTGGAAAATAGATAGAATTCTCTATAGTTCATATTCACAAAATATTTTCAAATACTGAACTTAATAGGGACTAAAATACTGATCAAAATGGGGAATTGACAAAACATAAAATATTCTTCATGCTCATAATCAACTAGTTCATATGATTTTCATCCAAAACATAACCCAATGAGAAATAGGGTGTACTAGATGTCCAAGCAACATGGTATAAGGTATTTAGTCTGCAACAAGTTATACTACTATCAACACAACAAGCATACGAGATCATACAAACAACATGCAAGTATACATCCAAAAGTGGTCATCCCTAAGTTATTTTATGTCGGGGGTGTTATGTGGCAACTACGAGCGGGTCAACACAATAGAGACAAGATCAACAAAGGGTTTCACACAAGAATTGTCTCTAGAACACAACTACACTACAGGCGGTATTTTGTACTTGTATTACACAAAGAAAAGAATACAAATTACTTGCCTTAAAGACGACGACGGGAACGGAACAAAAGCAAGAATAATGGGAATGAATTCCCAGAGCACAAACACAATAACCAGGAACGACCACAAACCACGACGAAACACATGCACACCAACCCACTCGCACACAAGGGGGAACGAGAGAGAGGATGAAGCTGTTGTTGGAGGAAGAGCAGCATGGGGAGACGGGAGTCGTGCTGTTGGAGAGGCACCGAGGTGAAGGTGGTTGGGGGTGCACACAGGAGGAGAGGCAGGGGGTGCGGGTCACTGGCTTGCAGTCGGGAGATGGTGCAGCGCTAAGGTCAGGCTGCGTAATCGAGGGATGGACGGGAGAGAGATGAAGGAGGTGATCGGGAGCACAGGGAGATGGGTTTGAAGACGGGGTAGGGAATAGCGGCGCAGAGGTTGCATGGGTAATTAGGGGGGTATATATAGTGTTTTCTTAGGGTTATAGGGGTGCTGACGGGTGTGGGAACGGGTTAGTGGTGTAGTCGGGTTTGGGTAGTTAGGGGGAATATAAGTGATGGGTATTGGGTTATGGCTTAACAGGTCTGGGTACGCAAGTAAATGCGTATGGGTTAAGAAATAGAAATAGGATATAATGGGTTTTAATAACACAATAAAAATGAGAGGGTCAAAGAGAAAGGTTTTAAAATAGAATTTAAAATGAGTGAATAAAATAGGACATGAACCAATAAAATGAATAGGACCCAAACAAGAGCTCGATCAACAGAGACGACACAAAAAGAGACAATAGGATCAAGGAGATAAAATAAAAGGCGACAGAACAAATAAAATGACTATATTGAAAATGAAAAATCCAATACATGGTCCAAAAGAGATACAAAAAAAAATAATAAATTAAAAAAAAATACACCCAAAAATATACAAAATGAAAAACAGGGGTTACACTGAAATATCCGTCACAATATAAATATTTTACGTATGTTATATTTCGATTATTTATGAACATTTCTCCGTCGCACAAATCTATTTTTTTGTATTTGAATACTGATTGATACGTGCGACGCACATGTTTGCAGTGCACGTGTTGGTTGCATCCTTTTTCAAAATAATACTTTTTGATGTTTGTATGTTTATTTTTATTTTTATTAGTTTAAACTAGTTTTACGTGAAATATTTCTTTTAAATATTTTTGGTACACGTGCTTTACACGTGCTTTTTCTCCTATACACGTGCAAATTACGTTATTTTTATTACAAAAGTTGTGCACTAAAATTTTATTAAGATTGACTTAATCTAATTATACTAAAATTTTGTTAAGAAAAATAATATAATTATTTACTAAAAAAGAGTGTTTAAAATGGAATAAAACGATAATATGAGAGTAGAGTGAAAAATGTACAAAAGCACATGCACACGGGCACATGTGCATTGCACACCATACTCAAATGTAGGCTGCACTTGCACTTTCTTGGCCGAGATTGAGAGAATGACGAGAGAGTGGGTGTGTGAGTTGGATTAGTGGAGAGTTTATTTAGGAGTGTGGGTAGTTTCCTTAATCACTCATTATTAATCCTATAAATACCCCCCTTCACCCCCCCCCCCCTCCCCACCCCCCCCCCCCCCCCACACACACACACTCAACTATACATGAATAGCATTTAAAAGAGAAACAAAATTTTGCTTTGCTATTGGAGAAATTTCGGGAAGGAAAAGGGGGGATTCTTAGAGCTTTACTAGGTGTTTCAACTACTAGGAGTTCTCTTTTTAGGTTGGTGCTTCTTTTGCTTTCTAATGATTCATGATTAGGTTGTATATACAAGGAATGATAATTAGAAATTGTGTTGTTTAAATTAGAGAGATGTAGATTGATATGTGTATGTGAAATTGTTCTCTAGAAATTTTATTTGTGCATGCTTAATTACAATTGTGTAGTAGATGTTGAAATTGATGTGTGTATAGGGGTTTTATAGAAATCATTATCTAATGGAAATTTCACACAGTAAACTCATGGGATTAAATTCTTATATGCATTCTAGTAATGTAAATACGCCCTAAGAACTCTAGTTGGATAGAGAAAAGTTTGTTCATTTAATTTAAGTATAGGATTATGAGTAATTCATACAATTTAAATGAAAATTTTTAGGTTCTTCAAGAATAAAATCGACGTATATCTTATTTGTACAGATACATTATGTTTTAGAAGAATTTATTTCTGAAATTGGTAAGGAAATACATAGCAATTTATCGAAATTTTCGAATTAATATACATACTATAGTTCAGGTATTTAAACAATAAGCACCCTCTTCTCTCACAAACAGTGAGTTGGCTCACTGGTTGTGGGTTATGGCTGGTCTTGGGTTCGACACCGGGCAGGGGCATTTAACTTTAAAAACATTAAGAATGAATTTAAATCATACTAGAATATTAATGGAGTATTTTGAGATAATTTTGTACAAAGTTAGAATTTTATTTGGGGGTAAAATCACATTACATATTGAATAGTACATCAAGATGATTATTTGAAATTCCTTAACAATACTTTTTTTTTGTTGAATGAGCTAACATTGGATTAATTGAGATAATCAAATATATATTTGGGGGACTCACTTGGGTGGAAATTATAGTGTACATTATTCTAATTAAGGAGTAAATTTTGTTATATTTTATTTTGTGATGGAAGATTAAAAGGTGAATCTATCCTAGAATGTGTGTACCATGTGAAAAATGAATTTCATCCTAGAATTTGTGAGAATAATTATGTGACAAATTAAGAAATAAACAAAGACGGTATTTTTGGAAAATAAACATACAATATTGTAAGGGTTTTATCAAGTCAAATTAATTTGAGATGTGATTGAAATGGACAATTTAAAGAGAAAGAATTAAAGATTTAAATGATTTGTAATGAATGAGAAATTATTATGAAGAGGTTAAGATTAACCTAAATGATCTCTAAGTTGAGATGGATGGGTTCTAGGAACTAAGTGAGGCCCGCAATGTCCCGCAAAATTTTGATGAATGAAATTTTATGAAATGGACAATAAGGACCTGAAATGTTGTTGAGCAAGTTTAAGTCCGACAAGGTAAGCTAGTTTTAGGCCATGATAACTAGAATTAAATTAAAGACAGACACTAGAAAGGAAGATTTGATGAGACCTGGGCAAACGTAAGTTGGGCATTTCCATATAGTCGGGCGGTGTACTCTGAAACTATAGATCCAGTCAGGCAGTGTACTCCGGAATTATAGATCCAGTCGGGCAGTGTACTCTGGGAATGAGATTGCCCTGGTGAGAGACGAGCCCCAATTAAATCCAGAATTATGAATGGTCGGGAAGTGTACTCTTGGGTCATGATTAGTCGGGCGGATAGGAAGCGGATCTCCAATATATACTAGGCTAGAGCGGCACTTGCGGGATATTCGCATAAGGTGAATTCTGTATAGTAGGGCGGTGTACTCCGGAGATGGAATTCATACTCGTGGGATGTCTGAACCTTGTTTCTGTTACCGTTGTAGGACTTCATATTGAGGGATTGAACCCTATAATGAGGAGTACGATAAGGGCTTGCCATCGGACCTATGTAGTGTGGGATGCATAGAATCCGAACAAGTGTGCATTAGTGTATCGTAAGTGTAAGTGTCTGCATTAGGCATCAGGTTCATATCATACATTGAAATGTTCAGGATAGTCGCTTCTCACATTTTATTTTGCATTCAAGTTTGTGTTCGCTAAAATAGAAAAATTGCTGTATTATAGCATTGAGCAGTTGTATGCAACTGACGTGCCTAAAGTTTCCTAGTTGTAGGTTCAGTTTTTGCATGGATTTGAAGTCACTGTGACAGATGTCACAAGATTGAAGAGTTTTCATTATCATATTTATTTCCGTTGTGCTAATGTAAAGAATGATGTTGTAAATGAAAAAGTTTAAAATTCCCTGTATTTTTGTACAAAGTTGATGTAAAAGATCCTGTTTGTGCTACGAATTACATGTATTGGAAATTTGGGGTGTTTCACTTGAAGCTTCAGAGCTTTCTTGGCCTCATACTAGTCGATTAGATTTCGAAGTAGCAAGTGATCAGTAAAGAGGAAAACTTCAAAGATTAGAAACATATAAAAAAACATAAAGCTACACTAAGAAACATAATACGTACTACCATGTTGGCCCAGGAAATCCCTATCATGGAAGAGATTGTCGTCTCATTCCTCAAACGAAACCGATACAGCGGGGTCGTGAAACTCCTGACCGCGTCATTACAAGTCGTCGAATTGCCAAGGAAACTATCGTGGCGCTTGTCGTTCCAATCAGGAATGTAAGTCTTCTTCTTCTTCTCTTCAGTAAGAACCGCCTCGGCCTCGGCGATTATAGGGGAGGCGGAGCACCAGCAACAATGGCAACCAAAGAGGAGCCCACTACGGCAGGGTTCGTCACCGACTCTAAAGGAGACTCCAAAGCAACCACCGGAGTGGAGGTTGAAGAACTCTTAGCCGCCTTCGAGGAGGGCAGTTTGCTAGTCGCCCTCTTCCTCCTCTTCGCCTCCTTAGGTGCCTTGTTGCGCAGAGTAACTTGAAGAGATCCTCAAAATCCATATGTTCTTTCTTGCGAAAACAACATGAAAGGAGATGTGAGAATGTGAAGAAGCTGCAGAAGCTACATAAATTGGAAAAAGGGGCCCAACCCTCAAAAAGTAAAGCTGAAAAGCTGACGTCAACAACAGTTCAAAATTTTAACTGAGCTGCTCGCTGGAAATTAAACGATTGTGGGCCAAAAAGTGCACCCAGAAAAGAGTAAAAGACAAAAAAAGTTGACATCATCGATGAAGTTGGCAGTAGCTCGGAATTTTGGTCATCCGAGCAGCTTGTCGATTTCGACTATCACGGCTACCCGATCGTCTCAAAAAGCATGTGCGTGATCCCACCGTCAGATCGCTCCAATTTTCACAGCCACCTTTATTTTTTAAATTTAAATTCCAATTAATAATTATAAATTGAAAAAAAAATCCAAAAAATAATTAAAATTTGTTAAAAATCTAAAAGAATAATTATAAATTCCGAAGATTAATTTAAAAAATTGAAAAATAATTATGAATTTAGAGAATTTAATTTTAAAAATCTAAAAATTAATTATAAATTTGAAATTTTGATTAAAATTCCAAAAGAATAATTAGACTGCAACTAACCTAAGAAGCTCCGAGCAAGATTCCAAGCACCCCCAAAGCTCCCGAAAGTTCTTCCTATCAGCCAAAAATTGGCGAAGTACTCCTCGAAGGTTGCAATACACAATCTCAATAAGTGGGGCCATATGTATGGGTAAAAGAATAGCCATATGATTAAGGTATGCATCTTAAAGCTTCTCAGGGGCAGAATAGTAGTTTCACAACAACTACTGGCCCTAAGAGGAACATGAGCCGCTTTTCAAACCTATCAACTTAACCAGGACAATAAGTTTGGGTTGGTTTACAACCCCCAAGAAGAGGAGTCTCAGCTAATTAAAAGCTGTCAATCAAATCATCTATCTTAAACATAATTAATAACTAATTCTACCCCATCACCATGGGAATCTGGAGTTTAATCTCAAAAGATGTATTTTTAAGTCTATCTTTTAGAACTAACTCTTAGTCTATAAATACCCTCCACCTCAATCATTGTCAGCTAATCAATCTTTTGCTGCCAAAACTCTAGTCTTTTTCTACGTTACTGACTTGAGCATCGATGGTCTTTCGCCGGGGCCAACTCCGATGTTCAGACTCTTTCAGGTTTTCCGGCAATTTTTTAGTCGTCCAATCCAGATCCAGATGCCCTCAACTGTTCAAATACAAATCTAGGAGTATTCAACCACCAACCATTCAGATCAAGATTGACGATATAGATATTAGTTTTCTCCTCAAAATCAAAACTCATCATTTGATTGCTCCCACATCAAAAAAATAGCAACATTTCCTTAATTATTAGTATCATATCTGGACAACAGCACATGTCTGCACTAGAACTTACTTTTCCGCTTATACAGGAATGCAAATCTAGTTCCATTGGAGATTCCAAAAAGTGGACTCTCTTCTGAATCCAACACATACTCATTCAACAGATTCTAAGTCCAGTATCAATGCCTATCAATCTATTCTATGAGGGTCTAGTGGACAGGAAGTAATCTGGAATTTACACTCTATCGGTACTAAAACATTGATATCTCACTATACATAAATTGGTTTATGAAACTGTAAGATGTTCTAGATTCTACACTCGAAGGGCTACAACATGCACATATAAAACTCTAAATTTGGTTACAGGGAACTGGGTCTAATCTCAGTACAAAGCTAGGCATTCGACATGGCAGAAAATCTGAATATTCGATAACACATGAATTTATACGAAGCAGATTAACGGTTCAAGATTTGAATCAATAACATGGCACAAGAAACCTACAGTAGAGTTTGACGATAAAATTTGATGATAATGAAAGGCTACTTGTTTACAGTTCAAGGGATGCTTGCCTTGTGTACGATGATTACGAACGTGGACGAACAACGGGAAGAGGAGAAACAATGATGATAATGGAAGGTGGCATAAGAGCAGCAATACAACTGTGGCAAGAGGTGCAGCGATGACGGCAAAGGCAGTAACGACGTTAGCAGTAACAACAACACGGCATCAAGCGACAGCTACAGCGACAACGGTAGCAACTACGACAACAAGTAGTCGGGTTTGTGGGGTTGTTTGGGTGTCAGGTTGGTCGTTGGGTCGCGTGCGCAGGAGGGCGAGGGAGATGGTGGTGTTTGGGTGGAGGATGAAGATGGAGGCATCGAGGGGGTCGGGTTTGAGGTGGAGTTGTTGGGTTCTAATGGAAGGTGATGGAGTTGAGCTTTAATTGAGGAGTTGTCGGGGTGAAGTAGACAATGGGTTTGAAGGTGGCTATTTGGATAGGAGGATGTAAGTGGAGTGCGGGAATGAATGGAGTTTGGGTTTGGAGTTGGAAGGAGTTGGCTGTCGGGTTGGTGGTGATGGAGGCAATGGAGTTGATGGAGATGGTGTTGTTGGTTGGAGGGTGGAAGATGGAGTTGGTGATGGAAATGATGTTGTATATATATATACTAGGTTTTCTCGTGGACATGTGTCTACGTCACATTTTCGTGAACGATGCAGTATATAAAAAGCCTTGTAAACACATAAAGAAAATGCAGGCAAAACAAAGCACATAAAGAAAATGCAGGCAAAGCACATAAAGAAGTTAAAGAAAATCCAGCATCCTAGTATTACTACTAACCATCCAACTGTTGCAGAAGGTCCGATTTTGTAACTCCTCCTTATTTGAAAAGTGAAGAGATATGAGAGAGAGAGAGAGAAAGAGAGGGAGGAAAGATAGTAATAAAGTAAGTGTAGGATAATGGCTCGATTCTGGTATTTGGTATCTGCAGTGTTCGAAAATTTCAGAGCTTCAGTCGACTGGATGGAGGAGCAGTCGACTGTCCAGAGAGGAGTTTTCGAAGACTGAGTATACAGCAGCAGCAGTCGACTGTACGTGGGAGTCAGTCGACCGTCCCGAAGGAATCAGTCGACTGGTATGAAGACCAGTCGACTGTCGGCGGGTTTTGGATCCAGATTCGGCCCAATTCGAAAGGCCCAATAGTTTCCCTATAAATACACCCGTTAGGGTTTTGTAAATTGTAACACCTTATTCGGATTTTGAAGCCGTCATCTCTTGTAAAGGCTTTGTTTGCCCATTGGAGAACATAGTAAAGAAACCCCAACCGCCCTTGTGGATGTAGGCATCGTTTTGCCGAACCACGTAAATCTTGTGTTCTTGTGTTGCTTGCTTTTCTGTTTTTCTCTCGCTGGTTCTCTCTTTGTTTCCGCGTTGGTTTGATTGTTGGTTTGATTTGTATTCCGCACAACAAGTGGTATCAGAGCTGTGGGTTCGACCTAGAGGGAGATGGCGGGTGATGCAGATGCAACCAAGGATGTTGTGGGATCAAGTTCGTCAAGAACAACGATTCACAACGCAAAATTTGAAGTTGAAAAATTTGATGGGACAAACAATTTCGGGATGTGGCAATGTGAGGTGTTGGATGTTCTTGTTCAACAAGAACAAGATGTTGCTTTGGAAGTAGAAAAACCTAAGGATATGTCCGAAGCAGATTGGAAGAAGTTGAATCGAGTTGCGTGTGGGACTATTCGGCTCTTTATTGAGAAGGCTCAGAAGTACGATTTGATGAGGGATACCATTGCTGCGGTATTGTGGAAGAAACTCGAAGACAAATACATGAGGAAAAGTTTGGAGAATCGGCTGTATTTGAAGAAGAGACTTTTTCGCTTCACCTATACGGAAGGTATGTCTATGAATGCTCATGTTGAATCATTTAATAAATTATTGGCTGATTTGTTAAATTTGGATGAGCAAATTAAGGATGAGGATAAAGCCCTAATTCTGTTGAATTCATTACCTGAAAGTTATGATCATTTGGCAACTACTTTATTATATGGAAAAGATACTGTGAAATATGAAGATGTTGCAAATGCTTTGTTGAATAATGAAACTAGGAGAAGGGATAAAATGGTTGATAGAGAAACTTCTGAAGCTTTAATTGTAAGGGGCAGGACTGAGACCAGATCTGAGTCCAAGTCTGGGAAAAAGGGAAACAAATCTCGTTCCAAATCGAGAGGAGTTTCGAAGGACAGGAAAATACCGGCCAAAGATGAATGTGCTTTCTGTCATGAAAGGGGGCATTGGAAAAAGGATTGTCCAAAGCTACGAAATAAGGGAAATTCGACTGCAAATGTGACTGTTGATAATTTAGAAAGTGGCGAGGATTTTTCTTTTGCACTGGCTTCTAGTCCCTCACTTTATCAAGAAGTATGGTTTCTTGATACAGCAGCCTCCTATCATATGTCTTGGAAAAAGGAGTGGTTTACTTCTTTGGAGTATATGGATGGTGGTGTAGTTTTGATGGGAAATGATGCACCTTGTAAGAAGGTAGGAATCGGGAAGATTGAATTGCTAATGCACGATGGTCTTATTAGGGAGCTTTCAGATGTATGGTATGTTCCAGATTTGAAAAAGAATCTGATTTCACTAGGTGCTTTCGAGGCCAGTGGATTGAAATTTGCTAGTGAAGGTGGCATTCTGAAGGTGACTAGCGGATCACTCGTGGTGATGAAAGGGCAAAGAAAGAGGAACTTGTTTTTCTTGCAGGGAAAAACATATTTGGGTCAGGCTGCCAGTGTAACTGAGAAGCCTAAACAGGTTGTTCCCGACTCTACCAGGTTGTGGCATATGCGACTCGGGCATGCAGGAGAAAAGGCCTTGCAGGGGCTTGTGAAGCAAGGGTTGCTTAAAGATGCTAAAGGGTGCAAGTTGGAATTTTGTGAACATTGTGTTTTGGGTAAGCAAACTAGGGTGAAATTTGGTACAGCTGTACATCAGACAAAGGGTATCCTCGATTATGTGCACACAGATGTTTGGGGCCCTACTCAGACACCTTCTATGAGTGGAAGACACTGGTTTGTTACTTTTGTTGATGATTACTCCAGACGAGTTTGGGTATATACCATGAAGCACAAAGATGAAGTTTTGACATTGTTCACAAGTTGGAAGAAGAAAGTTGAAAATCAGACTGGTAGGAAGATTAAGGTTCTGAGGTCAGATAATGGAGGGGAATATAAGAATGATCCGTTTCTGAAATTGTGTGAAGATGAAGGGATCCAGAGGCACTTCACAGTTAGGAAGACTCCACAGCAAAATGGGGTTGCAGAGAGGATGAACAGAACCTTACTTGAGAAGGTGAGATGTATGTTAGCACAGTCTGGATTGAAGAAGACATTTTGGGCAGAAGCTGTTATATATGCAAGCCACATTGTCAACCGTTTACCATCAGCAGCACTTGAAGGCAAAATGCCTATTGAGGTATGGAGTGGTAAACCTGCATCTGATTATAGTTTTTTGCATATATTTGGTTGTCCTGCTTATTTTCATGTAACTGAAACTAAACTTGATGCAAGAGCCAAAAAGGCTATATTTGTTGGTTTTAGTACTGGTGTCAAAGGTTACAGGTTGTGGTGTCCAGAACAGAAGAAGTTAGTAATCAGCAGGGATGTGACTTTTGATGAGACCAGCATGATTAGCTCGGGACAGTCGACTGGTGGTATGGGACAGTCGACTGGTGAGCAGCAGAAGAGTGGGACAGTTCTCCAACAGGTGAGTAGCAGAATCTCGGGACAGTCGACTGATGTACAGGAGCAGTCGACTGGTGGTCTAGAACAGCAGAAGAGTGGGAGCTCGGGACAGTCGACTGTTGGCAATAACCAGTCGACTGGTAGGAGAGTTCTCCAACAGGTGGAGTTAGAAAAGTTGTCAGTTGAAAATCCTGTTCCTGTCCAAGATGAAGATGATGTGGTTGATACTGAGAATGATGAAGAAGTTCCTATCCAGCAGGAAGAATCAATTGCAGTAAGAAGGCAAAGAAGAGATATCAAACGACCGTCTCGTTTTACAGATACAGTTGCATTTGCTCTTCCCATTGTGGATGATGAAGTTCCCTCCAACTTCAAAGAAGCCACTAGAAGTTCAGAAAATGCAGATTGGAAAGTTGCTATGGATGAAGAGATGAACTCTCTTCATAAGAATAAGACTTGGGATCTAGTGCAACTACCAAAGGGGAAGAAAGCAATTGGTTGCAAGTGGGTGTATACGAAGAAAGAAGGTCCAAAAGGCAGTGTTCGGTTCAAGGCTAGACTAGTTGCAAAGGGGTATGCTCAAAAGGAAGGAATTGACTATAATGAAGTGTTCTCTCCGGTTGTGAAGCATCCTTCTATTCGGATTTTGTTAGCTTTGGTAGCACAGTTTGATCTTGAATTGACACAGATGGATGTGAAGACTGCGTTCTTACATGGGGATCTAGATGAAGAAATTTATATGTCGCAGCCAGATGGGTTCAAAATTGCTGGGAAGGAAAATTGTGTTTGCAAGTTGAAGAAGTCTCTCTATGGGTTGAAGCAATCTCCAAGGCAGTGGTATTTGAGGTTTGACCAGTTTATGAAGGTGCAGAGATATTCCAGAAGTGAGTTTGATCATTGTGTCTACTTCAGGAAATTGCAGGATGGTTCTTTCATATATCTGTTATTATATGTGGATGACATGTTGATTGCCTCTAAAAATGCTAAGGAGATTCAAAATTTGAAGAATCAGTTGAGTTCTGAATTCGAGATGAAGGATCTTGGTGAAGCCAAGAAGATACTTGGGATGGAGATAGCTAGAGACAGAGCAAAGGGCATAGTGAGTTTGACACAGAAGCAATATCTTTTGAAGGTGCTGAAACGGTTCGGTATAGATGAGAAAACTAAACCAGTTAGCACACCCTTAGCCAGTCATTTCAGAATTAGTGCTTCTCAGTCTCCAAGTACAGATGAAGAGAGACAATATATGGCGAATGTACCTTACACTAGTGTGGTTGGCAGTTTGATGTATGCCATGGTTTGTACTCGACCAGACATCTCCCAGGCGGTGAGTATGGTTAGTCGATATATGCATGATCCAGGCAAAGAGCATTGGCAAGCGGCTAAATGGATTTTGAGGTACATAAGTGGCACCACAGATGTGGGTTTGAAATTTGAAAGGGATGACAATATTAGCAGGTTATTGGTTGGATATGTTGATTCTGACTATGCAGGTGATCTAGATAAGAGGCGGTCTACTACAGGCTATTTGTTTACTATGGCTAGGGCACCTATAAGTTGGAGGTCAAATTTGCAGTCCACTGTAGCGTTGTCTACTACTGAGGCTGAATACATGGCGGTTGCTGAGGCCATGAAGGAAGCCATTTGGATACATGGACTTTTGAAGAGCTTGGGAATTCATCGGGAGAAGGTGGAGGTACACTGTAACAGTCAGAGTGCTATTCATTTAGCGAAGAACCAAGTTCATCATTCGAGGACCAAACATATTGATGTTCGTTATCATTTTGTGCGTGATTTGATAAAGGATGGTGATATTCATTTGGTGAAGATTGGAACAGCTGATAATCCTGCTGATATGTTGACCAAAGTTGTTGGGGCAGCCAAGTTCAAGCATTGCATGAACCTGGCTAATATTTTGCATGTTTGATAATTTGGCATGGGCGATTGGGATAGTACTTTGCTATTGGTTTGTTTAGTATGTGATATCATACTAAGGTGGAGTTTGGGTTCTTTTGTTGCATTTGGTGATGAGCAGTTGTTTTGAAGTATTTGTGGAGATTGCTTGGGCTACTTGGAAGATTTCACCAAGGTGGAGATTGTTGGATACTTGACTTGGAAGATCTCGCCAAGGTGGAGATTGTAGGATAATGGCTCGATTCTGGTATTTGGTATCTGCAGTGTTCGAAAGTTTCAGAGCTTCAGTCGACTGGATGGAGGAGCAGTCGACTGTCCAGAGAGGAGTTTTCGAAGACTGAGTATACAGCAGCAGCAGTCGACTGTACGTGGGAGTCAGTCGACCGTCCCGAAGGAATCAGTCGACTGGTATGAAGACCAGTCGACTGTCGGCGGGTTTTGGATCCAGATTCGGCCCAATTCGAAAGGCCCAATAGTTTCCCTATAAATACACCCGTTAGGGTTTTGTAAATTGTAACACCTTATTCGGATTTTGAAGCCGTCATCTCTTGTAAAGGCTTTGTTTGCCCATTGGAGAACATAGTAAAGAAACCCCAACCGCCCTTGTGGATGTAGGCATCGTTTTGCCGAACCACGTAAATCTTGTGTTCTTGTGTTGCTTGCTTTTCTGTTTTTCTCTCGCTGGTTCTCTCTTTGTTTCCGCGTTGGTTTGATTGTTGGTTTGATTTGTATTCCGCACAACAGTAAGGATGAAAACTTTTTTTTGGGGGGGGGGGACTTTTGGAGGAAAAATGTCTTTTGGGAGGATGAATGTAAGCCATTAATTTTATTTCAGTTAAAGAAGAGCCACTTGACAGTTTTTTTTTTTCAAATTGCCTTGTGATTATATATATATATATATATATATATATATATATATATATATATATATATATATAGGTGATGAGGGGGGAGAAATAGATGGAGGTGGAGTGATGGTGATTATGGGGTTTAATGAAGTTGAAAAAAAGAGGTTGGGGAGGTGGTTGTTGGGTGTTTAATGGGGCCTGGGATGAGATAATGAGGAAGTTGATGAGATGGAATAGATTAGGAATTAAATAAAAGGCATCAAAGATGGAGGTTTGAATGAAGGAGGCATTGTGTGGCTGTTGGGTTTTAATGAAATGATTAAGGAAATAATTTAGGCAGTAAAGAGGAGGGTTGAGATTAAAGCAAAATCTCTACGCAATAATTTTGAACGGGCTAAGAATATGGGCATTCACATAAATTAATAAATAACTAGAGAAGATAGTACATGCTAATAAGCCCAAAAAGAAATAAAGGAACTAGTAGATAACAGAAATAAATAAATACGTAGGAAAATACCTATAAGTGAAACGGATGTTACAATATTAATTACCATTTATGATGCACGTCAAATATCGATATATTCTTGCTTTTTTCGAACAATAAATGAGGTAGCCTTTCATCAAATAATCCTGATTGTGGTTAAAAATATTTTTTTTTAGAATACATGCATTGACATCATTCTTGCTAAAGTTTGCATTACAAAGTTTCTTTTAGTCATTAGCATCAAATAATCCTAATTGTGGTTAAAAATATTTTTTTTTAGAATACATGCATTGACATCATTCTTGCTAAAGTTTGCATTACAAAGTTTCTTTTAGTCATTAGCATAAACTCTGATAGTCATCTACTTTTCTGGCCTATTTGAGAGGGAATTATTAGAAATGTGCCTTACAGCCAATTGCATTAGATGTGATCGCAATTCTCTTATAAATATTATTCATGATTAATAAAATTATTTTAAGCATTTGATTCATCATATGCCGCTACTCTTTACTCGGGTAATCTATTTACTATTATGATGAAGTCCATGGATTAAATAAATGAGTTCAAGGTCATGATGAGATTATGCCAGTGAGACCTAACTCCATAAAATTAATCTAAAATGTTTATAGTCATAGGATTGCTGAGATTGGACACCAGAATTTTTGGTAAGACTGGTCCACTCGTTATATGCTCTAAATCAGAAGATAATTGATCTCACAACTATTTATGTAGAGACATTAATATAAGAGAGTAGGTGCTAAACGATTTAATTCACTGAACTGGCTCGCAAAAAATGAATACCTAATGGAGATCTAAATAAATGTCAGTAGGCAATTCATTGGGTTATGGTAAGTACAAGTAATCTGTAGACCTGAGTTTTATATAGCACTTTATGTTTGTCTATCTATACTATAGTTCATTCTTAGCATAACTTTCCAAGACATGAAGGGTATTTTGAGCATAGTAAGACTTTCATGAAAGTTGGTGAACAATCAACAAGGAATCCATCACTTCTATTAGGAGAAGATAATGTCCTATGTGATTCTGTGAAGTGATGACTCATGAAGTCTATGGCCATAGCAGAATGAATTTTAGAAATGTGTTTCTAGGTATTCATTTGAGTCAATCACTGATGTATCTGACACATAAGAATAAATGGTTAGGGTTTGACATTAATCTGTAACCTAAGCTTTTTCGGACATTGTATGGTCAAAGTATTTAATTGTACGAGAACTAATCGCTAAAGGGTACAATTGATTTTAGTAACCAAACTCACATTATCTGGGCAATCATGATACGTTACTAGATGTCATTCTTGTCTTGTGGAGAAATAAACGAATTTACGTGTATTCACTGCCAGCTTAATGTGAGGCACACTGGGTCACACGCAATACAAGCTATTTCTCAGATAATTCATTTCGAAATTTTATTTGACAAAATTCAAAATCGAATAGTTTGGTATATGTTGATATATTATATATGACAATTAGTCATGCTAGCACGAAATGTCATATGGTCGTCAGTTTATTTATGAGTTAAAATAAATTCTTGTTCGTTGCTTTTATTATGAATTAAATTGTGCATTCTCTCATTAAAATATTTCAACAGTCGGAAGATTTAATTACTTTATTTTCGCAATTGATATATATTTAGGATATGATGCCATCGTACATAAGAGATATCAAGATTTCTACCAACTAACTATGAAATTGATAAATAATTTATCATTATCTTTTGATTTGAAAATGATTATTTGTATTAGATACAGATATGGTGATTACAATGAGACAAGACCCCAATATTTTGTAGATAGGGAAGAAGAGTTCTTCCTCAATATGACTAATTACTACACAAATCAAAAAAGGGATTAGAGAAAGAGAACGACTGTATTCCAACGAACACTTGGGCATCTCATTGCTGAAACAACCACGAAATAGTTTTTGGCATCAGTGAAAGCTAATCCTAATATCTTTTATTGTAGACCTGGTTGTTTAATTCAGTGTTCCTGGTTTTATTGGGAAAAATTGTTATAACGTAATTTTGATTGCGCAATATGATCGCTTCCGCGGCGCGCATGAGACGCGTATAAATTCATTAATTTTTCCGTTTATTCCTGTAGCTGTTACAGATTAATCTTCCATACTAATTGAGCTCACCTTCTAATATTTCAATGGAAGTTACTTGACACATACCATGTATATAATCACTGCAAATCCTATATTTCTCCTTGACCAACCATCACTCTTATTCCTAAATATTTAGACTAACAAATATTTCAAAATGTCAATATGTATCTGATATGATGTTTTCTTGTATTCGGCACTACACTTTCGTATCCTATGTGTAGACAATTTTCCCGTATGGTTTTGAATGAAAAGTTTCTTCCCAGCCATTCTCATACTATAGTTCCATTCTAAACTCAAGTATTCAAAGAATGCTACCAACCAAAATGAACCATTAATCGATCGTTTTATCTTTTAAAAGCGTCTCTTATAAATCTAAAGACACCTAAACAATTTCACATCTACAAAAACAATTTGAGTTTGTTTGATACAGCTTACATTCTCCACAAATAAACAACTTTCACATCAACAAAAACATCTTTTCCTTGTACATGTACCTTAACTGATACTTGAGTTTCCTCCACATCACTTACAGTGTTGCAACAGAAGAAGAGTGCTAAACAATGCCAATCACAGCTGGAAGCCTGCCAGGTAAACCACCTATCTACAGATTATCATATACGTCATTCCTTTTTAAATTAAACAAAACTTACATATTCCTCTATGAAGTTTGTAATAAAATTTTAATTTGAAAGTTTGTTGTTCTGCTGTTATTAATCATATTAACTTCTTAGATTAATTACAATTTTTTTGATTTCTTTCTTTTATCGGTTTCAATGCAGGCTATTAATAAAAGAAAACAACAAACAAATAGGATCAGCTGTTGAAGTATTTATAGGCCTCATGCAGGGCCGGCCCTCACCTTGAGGCCGGTGAGGCGGCCGCCTTAGGCCCCCGATTTTTTTGCACTTTTAGGGACCCTAAATTTGTATTCCCCTTGTAAATATAAGCGCGGATTTTACGCGTAAAAAATATATATATTGTAATTAGGGGCCTCAAAAATAATTATTTGGGTCTTTCGCCTTGGACCCCTGGGAACTCAGGGCCGGCCCTGGCCTCATGTCATCATATTTGGGAGCGGAGAGCGTTGCTCTCTCTACAGAAGAACTTTCGGGAATTTCTTGCAATGAAATCCTTTTTTATTTATTGTTTGTATTGCAACAGTCTTTAGGGGTTTATAACTCCTCTGCTATCTACAAACTTAATTCTATTTCTAATCTTTCATTGACTATATCAACTACCATTTTTTATAAAAAAAAATTATTGACTATAGCAACTACCATTTTATTTAAAAAAATCACGTCGTATTATTCTAATTAACTGTACTACAAATTCAAGGACAGATCTGGGGCCCAAGCAGCACAAGCAACAATTTTGTGCCACTCAATTTTATAGGGCCCCATATTATATTAAGTTACTATATAATATATATAAATTTTGTTAACAAATTAGAGTGGTGCAGTGGAAGTGTGATGAGCTCATAACCCACAAGCTCAGGATTGAAACATGTCTCTGATAATTGTTTTTTTTTATTTCATTTCATTGAATTTTAAATTTTAGGAATGAGTTTGGGCTTTTCTATCTATGGATCTTGAGTTTTATTGGGCTTCAAAGAAGGAACTGATTTTAATATTTATCACCTACACTTGGGCTTTTGAATGGTAACTCCAAAACTTTTTTATTGAATCACTTTTTTCTTTTTCTTTTTATGACGCCCATATCTTAGCGTTTGTATAAAAAAATAATCGTATACCTTAGCATATCCAAGTCATATCATTACTTATTTATGCAAATATATTCAACATTAAATTTAGCATTCGAGTTAATTTATGGGTGAATGTAGTAGTGATGATTTTAAGATTCAATGTAGCTTAACCACTATATGCTTATTCCATTAGCTTTAAATTATCCTGCACAACCTAGCCTTCAATTTGATACCTTATATTTACACCAAATAAATCGTCTGTTTCAACTCTTTCCATAAGCAAATCGTTTTATATCTAGGGTTTTGATTTTATATTGCATCAACCAAACAATGTATGATCATTCAGGCTGCAATGACGATATTTTGTTGTGTTTTTTTTTGTAGGCCAATTTTTGTTGTGTGCTTTGGAATACATGGATTGTGTATGTAATGTTAATGATTTAAATGTAGCAAGACTTTTGAAAATAGTTGAGATGACATATTTCGTTTGGGCTTTGGAATGGTAAACTCCAAAACTTTTTTTATTGAATTACTTTTTTTCTTTTTCTTTTTCTGACATTCATATTTTAGTGTTTGCATAAAAAATAATCAATATACCTTAGTATATCTAAGTCATTTCATTACTTATTGATGCAATTATATTCAACATTAAATATAGCATTCAAGTTAATTTATGGGTGAATGTAGTGTAAATCACCCTAAGGAGGTGAATAGGGTGATTGTGCGAAATAAAAAATAATTAAAATAAAGTGCAGAGTAAGTAAAAAGAGTTGAGAAGAGAAACCGCAGATAGCACAAGTGACGCAGCGATGTAACGTGGTTCGACCCCCAGGTCTACGTCCACACCTCCAACTTGTAGCAATTCTCCGCCACACGCGTTCCACTATACTCAAAACTCTTGTACAGTGATTCTAGGATTCAGGCCGAGAGACCTATTACACCCACAGAACTTCTAACACAAGTCCCGTCAATCTCACCGATGTGGAAAAAGAAAAGAAAAACTCAAGATCCTTAACTGATCCTGACTGAAGAATACAAAAAGATTGTCACACACACTCGGATTGATTGTTGAAAGATTAGTTCAGAAGATTTTTCTCATATGTAATAGGTGAGGAATACTTAGTGGGTTTGGCCAATTAAATAGATTGGGAAGTGTATCGATCAAAATTGGAAACGATACATTCCGAAAATGTGAACAGCGCAAAGTACGGTCGACCGCAATCTTGGTGCAGTCGACCGGTCATCTCTCTGACGTAAAGTAGAGAGATGAAGGGTCGACTGCTTCTTACGCAACTGAGAGTTGCAGTCGACTGCGATGCGGTCGACCATCATGAGGTGCGGTCGACAGGTATCGCGTTGTTCATACCGAATCCACTTTATATTCTTACCAAAAAAAACTAATCAATCAATCAATCAATTTTATTCAGATTAAATCTCACAAATATAAAATGATAGCAACTGGTCTTTGGTAGCTTTCTTGGACACTAATCAACCAACTGCTCTTTTGAATATCTTCTTCTTTTACTTGATTTCTCATTCTTTCTTTACTTTCCTTCTTTGAATATTCTTGAATCTCTCTTGGATCTCTTATGGATATTATTTAATCCTGAAAATTAGAATAACTCAATTCAAACTTATTAGTATTTATTGACACGTTTTGTGCACACCGAACTAGAAGTCAACAATCTCTCCCTTTTGGTGTGAACAAAATATGCCTTTGAGTATTGAAAATAAAAAAGATTAAACAATTTGGCATAAGAATACTCCCCCTTAATTCAGTACTTTCTGTAACACAGATTTTCATAGGTAAGGAGAGATTTGTAAATACTCCCCCTTAATTTAATATTTAATGGAAAATAAAAACTATTTACTTATATTTACTTTCATGCATTCATAATATTCATAAAATTCTCCCCCCTTTTTGGAACACACCAATAGGGGGCAAAAGACACTTATAAATTACACCACACGAATTGTAAATGAAAAGAAATTTTCATTAAGCATAATAAGATATATAAAGTTTGGAGAGAAGATTTTTTTTTTTTTTAAACAAAGGAAAATCTACTTACATTAAACCGTTGATAGCGAGACTTTTTGATGTACAGAGAGAGATCTTCATGGTCATAGATTTGAGATTCTCCCAATACAAATGCGAAGCATGGATAAGAATAAGGTTGGCAAACGGGTCTAACGGGCCGGGTCGGGTCGAACCCGCCCGGGTTGGAACCCAAGGGTGGGTTCGGGTCGAGTCCTTGGGTTAACCGGGCCGGGTCGATAGTGATAATTCACGACCCGCCCAACCCGTGAACCCTTTCGGGTCCAACCTGGGTCGGGTCGGATCGGGTCGCGGGTTGGCCCATCTAAAGTTAATTTTTTTTTTACTTGAACAAAAAATGTAATGTAAATTTAATAATAAACAAAAAATGTAATAATAATAATAAGATTGAAAGAGTGAAATTGCCAAAAAAAATTATATATTATTAATATGATTTCAACTTATACAAGTTTCACAATTTGTAATAAGAAATAAAAATTTCTACAAATTTGTTTTATACAATAACAAATTTCTTAGATACAATTTCAATTTTCTTTAATTTTCCTAATTTTAAATAACAAACAAAGATTTTATACAATTTTTTATACATTTACAATTGTCTTTAATTTGTTGGTCTTCAATTTGTTGTTGTTGTTATTGGCCTTGAATTCTTCATTTTGGTTGCTATTATTGTTATTGTTGTTGTGGTTCTTCCGGCGAGGTGCTCCCACTTGTGGACGTGTCGAACACTTTTCCTTGAGTCCTATCTTCGGCCTTCAGCCAGTTTTCTGTGCAAACGAGCATCTCCAATGATTGGGGCTTCAAGTGATTCCTGTAATCCGTTAGAACCCTGCCACTTATAGAAAATGTACTTTCTGAAGCAACTATAGAGACAGGAGGAGTTAGTAGATTTTTAGCTATATATTTAAGAATACTATAAGTGTGTTCATGGTCTTTCCACCATTGTAAAATATCTAGTGAAGAAGTAAAAGACTCAGAATCTTGTTGATTATACCAATGTAATTCATTTGGTTGATTAATCCTAGGTTTTTTTATTGAATTTGTGCAAGTAAATTAAATGTTCTATCATCTAATTTACACTGACCCTTACCTTTAGAAGTAGCAGAAGAAGAACTAACTAAAGAAGTTGTACTACTAGATGCAAAACTTCTATCATAATAATCATACAAGTTATTTAATGTCGATGCAAATTTAACTAAAAATGTTCCGTAATCAATTTCAGATTCATCTGGCCCATGTAAAGTAAAAAAACATTTCAATCAAACTCTTCGTACCTTCTAATTTGATACGAGGATCTATCACAGTAGCAACACAATACAATATAGGAGGAGGATTAAAATACTTTAAAATTTTGGTGTATGCAGGTTTCACAATATGACCAATATTAGCATCATCCATCATTTCTTTGAAAGTTTGCATCATAGTAACTATTGAAATAAAATGCTACTAGAAGTAGATTCATAAGATTTTGAAAATTTGAAAGTTGTGGTTTTAAAAGGTTTTGAAATTTTCAACAAAGATTCGGCATAATACCAATGTTTGAGAGTCATTTCAAAATTTGGCATATTTTTTGCAAGACAAAAATTATTTATACATGCTTTATATTCAGTAACAACTTGTAGCAAATCAAAAGTAGAGTTCCATCGGTGTTTAACTTCCTTTGGAAATTTTCTAAAATGTACATTTTTAAGCCTACACCAAGCTTTCAATTCTTGAAATATGGTGCCACTTAATGCAATAAAATGTACACAATTTCTAATGTTAACTATATATAGTTCGGCTATTTTTAATGCAGCTTGAACACATAAATTTAAAATATGACATGCACATCTACAATGAAAAATATTGTCAGATGGAGGGTTTAATGCTGTTTTTAAAATACTAATTGATGCATTGTTGTTAGATACATTATCAAAACTTGTACACATAATTTTATCACGAATATGAAAAACATCACAAATTTCTAAAATACGGTTTGCAATTTCATTACCACTATGGGGATAGGGCAACGCGGCAAGTGATATGATCCTTTTTTTGAAGAATCCAATCATTGTCGATCCAATGACAGGTTATTCTCATCATTGGAATATTGTTGTAACCCATCCAACAAACGGAAGTTAAAGAAACTCTACAAGTCAAACTTCATAAAATTGCAATCAAACCTTCCCTCTTTTCATTGTACATTTTAAAACAATCCGATTTACAAGTATTCCTAGGGATTCTTTTTAAATGGGGATTTAAGGCGGTTTAATTAAAATTTTCTAAGTCCCTACTCTCGGGATAGAAAAATGGTAACTCTTCCTTGATTACTAATCGGGTCATTTCCCGACGAACAAGTTCGGGATCATAAGAATGGCTATCAACTATACCGGTCCTAGGGTGAATTTTTTGTTGGCCGGGTAGGTCAACAAGAAGTTCTTTATGCACATTTTGGTTGTGTCATCTAATTGTACCCGTGCCCTCACCCCTCTTCCATTTGTATGGCTTCGAACATGTTTTACAAACTTTTAAACCTACACCCGGTACATTTTCGTCCGGAATATAATCATAAAATTTGTGCCAATAACAACTTTCTCCTCTAGTTTTCCTACTAGTAGCCAGTTGTGTTGTTTCGGTTGCTTGTATTTGTGGTTCTTCTTCTAATTCTATGTCTCCTACATAATCATCGTGTGTACCAATGTGTTGGATCATAAGATTAGGGTACTCTTCGGCGGGCTCATTTTGTGGGACAATTGGAGGTCTACGGAAAGTGCCGGTGGAATCTTGTCTACTTTGGCTATGGCCGCTACCTCGTGATCTAGACATGTTGATATATAGTAATGTATGTAAAAAAATTAAATGCAATGTAGGCGCGATAAGTTACAAAAAAAATCTAGAAAACAAGAGGGATGTGAGAGAAGATAAAAAAACCAACAAACAAATATGATACAAAAAATTATAACTACAAAATAAATAAAAATAGAAGAAGAGGGTTGTGAAATTTTGATACCATTCACCGCAGATAGTCGTATATAAAATGAGAGTGAAAATAAAAATAGAAGTAGAAGTAGAAGTCCGGAATTGAAGACTTGAAGTGAGCTTCTTTGTTTGATCACTTGGAGGAGTAGAAG
This sequence comes from Hemerocallis citrina, assembly GCA_017893485.1. Classification (NCBI taxonomy): domain Eukaryota; kingdom Viridiplantae; phylum Streptophyta; class Magnoliopsida; order Asparagales; family Asphodelaceae; genus Hemerocallis; species Hemerocallis citrina. The sequence continues at coordinate 10,490,024 of CM030366.1, read as the reverse complement.
ACTTAAAGACGTAGTTGAATGTTGAATTCTATATGATCGGAATTTGTCGTTTGATCGTTTATATGTTGCTACCTTCTTTGTTCAATTGCTCACAAAAATTGAAATGAATTGAGTAATAATAGAGAGAGTAAGAGAGTAAGGTGTGAATTTCTAGTTTGGGTTTTAGGGGTATTTATAGGGAAAAAATAAAAAAAACAAAAAAAAAACAAAAATCAACGGCTAAAAGAGCCGTTATTAAGCTCTCGGCCCGTTGGACCCGCGGGTCAAACAGTCGACCCGCGCAGGTCGAACGTTTGACCCGTACGGGTCCAACTGTCTGCAACCCGCGGGTTAGGAGAGCGGGTTGGGTACTATAGCGCGGGTTATCATGCCGGGTTGAACGGGTTCAATTCGTTCTTTTTAAGACCCGGGTCGACCCGTTTCCATTAACGGGTTCGACCCGAACCCAAATCGGTCACTCATGGGCTGGGTTAGGCAGGCGGTTCGCGGGTTGACCCGGCCCATTTGCCATCCCTAGATATGAAGAACGAATTTCAAGAAATTGATGTTATAGGAAAAGTAGTAGAGAATTAAAAAAAATTCAACGTGTAACCAAAAAGAGAACCAGTCGACCGCACGGTCAACCATAAAACTAATCAGTCAAAAATTTTCCAGAGAGGAAACCGGTCGACTGCACTCCTATTTCAAAAACACAATGACTCACAGAGAGCAAATCGGTCGATCGTTTATCTTGTAAAGACCAAAACATAAAACAGAGGATGAGTCGGTTGACCGCAACTACTGAAAGCCAATATTTTGAAAGTAGAGTATAAAACAAATTTTACCCAAGAGTAAACCGGTTGACCGCGCAGTCGACCGTACACCCTCACAGGCGTACCGTCGCCCGTCCAGTCAACCAAAATGAAATTTCAAGCTGAGATTTCAATAACATTTAGTTCTCCTTTCAAAAAATGAAAACTTTTTTCATCTAAAGGTTTAGTAAAAATATCGGTAAGTTACGAATCAGTAGAAACATATTCAAGAATAATATCTCCTTTTTGAAAATTGTCTTTAATAAAGTGATACCAAATATCAATGTGTTTAAAGCGACTGTGTTGATCAGAGTTCTTTGTCATATGAACAGTACTAGTGTTATCACATTTAATTGGAATGTGATCAAAAAATACCTTGTAGTCCTCTAGAGTGTGTTTCATCCAGAGTACCTGCACACAGCAAGATCCTGCGGCAATATTTTTAGCTTCGGCAGTTGAGAGAGTTACAGAGTTTTGCTTTTTGAATGCCCATGAGACAAGACAGTTGCCCAAGAAGTGACATGTGCCGCTGGTGCTTTTTCTATCTGTTAAGCTACCGGCATAATCTGCATCAGAGAATCCTACAAGCAAAAAATTTCTATTTTCTGGGTACCAAAGTCCAGTATTTAGTGTGCCTTTGAGATAGCGAATGATACGCTTAACGGCAACCAACTGCGATTCTTTGGAACACGGTTGGAAACGTGCACATAAACAAACACCAAATATAATATCTCGACGAGATGCAGTAATATAAAGTAAACTACCAATCATACCTCGATAAGTAGAAATATCAACATTGTTACCACATTCATCTTTTGAAAGCTTAGTAGTAGTGGCCATAGGTGTTTTATAAGCATTTGCATTTTCAAGGCCGAACTTGTTGACTAGTTCCTTTGCGTACTTGGATTGATTTATAAAAATGTCGTCCTTTCTTTGGTGTATTTGAAGCCAACGGAAATAAGTTAGTTCTCTCATCATACTCATTTCGAACTCATCCTGCATTTGCTTTGAGAATTCCTTGCAAAGATTTTCATTAGTGGATCCAAATATAATATCATCAACAAAATTTGAACAATTAAAATATCTTTAGAAACATGTTTTATAAATAGTGTAGTGTCTACTTTTCCTTTAGAAAAACCTAGGTGAAGTAGAAATGAACTTAGTCGTTCATACCAAGCACGAGGAGCTTGCTTCAAACCATACAATACTTTATCAAGACGAAATACATGGTTTGGGTGTATGGGATCAGTGAATCCCGGTGGTTGTGCAATATAAACTTCTTCCGAAATAAAACCATTTAAAAATGCACTTTTAATATCTATTTGAAAGAGAGTAAAATCCATATAAGCATCAAATGCAAGTAAGATACGAATGGCTTCAAGCTGTGCAACAGGTACAAAAGTTTCATCAAAATCTACATCTTCTTGTTGGTTATAACCTTGTGCAACAAGACGGGCCTTATTTCTAGTGATTGATTCGGATTCGTCTAACTTGTTCCTAAACACTCACTTAGTTCCAAGTATAGTTCTATTGTGAGGTCTAGGAACAAGTCTCCATACTTGATTCCGTTCGAATTGATTAATTTCTTCTTGCATTACAATGATCCAGTCATTATCTTGCAAGGCCCCTTAATATTCTTAGGTTCAAGTATGGAAACGAAAGTGGAAAAACACATGAAATTTTGAGCTTGTGTGCAAGTGGTTACCCCTTTTGACATATCGCTTCATATAAGAGTTGGTTGATGGCTAGACATGATTTTCCATGCGGGACACGTTTCACTTGTGGAAATTTGATGTTGTACATGTTCATCTTCCATGGCATCAATTTGTTGTGTAGGCATCTCTTCTATTTGCGATTTGGATGCATCTTCATCTTGATGAGATTTTTGATTTTGAGCATTCATATTTGGGTCTTCTTAAATGTGAACCTGTTTCTTTTCAACCCGAACACCTGTCTCATCATCATCAATAACATGCAATATTTCTTTGGTGTAGGGATTAGTTTCATCAAAAATAACATCAATGGATTCCTAAACTGTGCATCTTCTTTTATTAAAAGCACGATATGCTTTGCTACTAAGAGAATATCCTAAGAATACACCTTCATCACTTTTACGATCAATTTTTTCCAAATTATCGAGAGTATTTAAAATTAACACTTTACATCCGAAGACGCGAAAGTAACTTAAGTTGGGAATTTTGCAATAATATAGTTTAAAAGGAGTTTTCTCAATATATTTTCTAATGATTACTTGGTTAATTATATAACATGTTGTATTGAGAGCCTCTGCCCAAAATGATTTAGGTAAATCCTTTTCACTAAGCATGATTCGGGCCATTTCTTGAAGAGATCGATTTTTCCTTTCAACAACCCTATTTTGTTGGGGAGTGCGGGGACAAGTGAACTCATGTTTTATTCACTTTTTGTCACAAAATGAGGTGAAGAGTTCGTTTTGAAATTCTCCATCATGATCACTACAAATAGTAACAATGGTGAGGTTTTTCTCAATTTCCACTCTACGACAGAATTTTTGAAATACATGCAATGTGTCATCTTCTTGTGGCAAAAAAGCAACTCAAGTAAATCTACTCTAATCATCAACAATTACAAAGACATATCGTGCACCTCCATTACTACCTGTCTGTGATGGTCCAAAAAGATTCATGTGCAAGAGTTCAAGGGGTCTAGAAGTTGATACATTTTTCTTGGGTTTGTTAGAACTTTTAGTTTGCTTACTGAATTGGCACGACTCACACGGTTTATCTTTCTCAAATTTGATTTTAGGGATCCCTCTTACAAGCTCCTTGGTTAGAAGTTTGTTGAGATTGTCAATGGACGTGTGTCCAAGTCTTCGATACCATAACCAACCATCCTCATTTCTTGCGACAAAGCACCTCATATTTTCATGTGCTAATTTATTAGAATTTATAACATATACATTGTTACATCGGTTAGCGAGAAGTAAACAAGATTTATTGCTATCTAGTATAGTGCATGAATTTTTGTCAAAAGTAACGATGTAACATTTATCACGTAATTGGCTGACACTAATTAAATTATGTTTCAAACCTCTTACTAATAGAACATCCTCAATGAAGCATGAGGAACCAAAGTTTATTATTCCTTTACGAATAGTTTGACCAGTGCTATTATCTCCAAAGGCGATGTCCTTCCCTCTTTCCCTTGATAGTGATGAAAAGAATCTGTTGTCACCTGTCATATGATTTGAGCATCCACTATCAAGGTACCACTGATCTTTAGTCTTGATACGCTGAGGTACCTACATCAAGTTTAGTAAGTATAATTTTGCGTGCCCAAGTTTGTTTTGAACCTGCATTTACAACCTTTCTTATCCACACAAAATTAATATTCCTTTTTAATGAACAGTTATACGAAATATGTACTAAACTACAGCAGTAATGACATGTGATACGACTATGTCTTGAGTCATGCACACTTGCATGGTTTTGAGTTGGTTTATGATTATGTTGGTGACTGTGCAAGTGTGTATAACATGATAATTTAAATTTTTGATGGTGTATTGGCTCTTCCTAACCAAGCCTTCGATTATCATGATAGGGTTTTGAATTTTTTGTAATAAGGTAATTGGGCCCTTCATATTTTTCCACAATTTTTCAAGCTCAGTTACTCTTTTACATAGTCTTTTTCTAGTCATCTCATCGTCTTTTGTATTCCAACGAAGAGTGCCTAGTGTAGCATCAAGAATCCTATTTTGTTGATGAACTTCATTACATCCTTCCACTACCTCATCAAATTTTCTTTTGCATTCTTTTAAATCATCTGTGAGTTTGGCGATATAAACAGATTTTCCATGAATTTCTCTTAAGCGATCATCATGTGTTGCTAAGGATTCTCGAATTTGTTGTTTTAAAAGTTTATTTTCCTCTAGCAATACATCATGATCTTTTCTAAATGACTCAAAATTTTCCAAGATCAAGGCATTCTTATTTTTCAGTTTTTGATTTTTTGCAATACAAGAGTCATGTCTTTCATTTGGAATTTGTTTATATTGCCTAAGTTCATGACTTAGTTTTTTAGCATAATCTTTTAAACCATTACACATGTCTACTAGCTCATCATAAGTGGGTTCTTCGATTACCTCTTCTAAGATGGTGATTCCACCTCACCATTCCTAAGAGTCATGAAGCCGACGTCATCATAGCCTTGATCTCCCTCACTTGAATCGGAGTCTAACCATGTTGCCTTCAGTGCCTTCTTTTTCAGACCTAGGTTTGAGCGGTAGTAGTCCATATTCCTGTCTTGTGAGACGGGACAATTTGCACGGATGTGTCCAGGCTTCTTGCACTTATAGCACACGTCATCTTTATCTTTCTCCCTTTCTCCTTGGTACCTGCCATATTTTTTATGTTTGAGGTACTTACGAAATTCCTTGGTCAATAGGGCAATGTCCTCGACTAACTCCTCACGATCTAAATCTGCTTTTGATGGTCGGGATTTTTCTGCTTTTAGTGCAATAGTTTTCTCTTCGGTTTTTGGTTCAATCCCGATGTTTTGTCTGTAACTTTTGGTTTCCCACATTTTCATCTCGTATGCTTCAGCTTTTCTTGGAATGTATAGTAGTCGAAACCCTTTTCTTCGAGGGTCTCCCTCATTGCAGCAGCCTTTACATCCCACTCTGGCGTGAGACAGCTTATGAGTTTTCCAACCTTTCGGTCATCATCCAACCCCTTACCTAAGCTCTCAAGCTCGTGAGCAATGATATCGAAACGGGCGAGCATTTGATCCACATTTTCCCTGGCAACATGTGAAACACATCAAACTTATAAAAACATAAATTAAATTTATTTTTTACCTCAGAAGCGGTTCCTTCATGTCGCTTCAGCATGTTGTTCCAGATCTGGTATGTTGTCTTACAGTTTTGCCCGCATCGCATTAGTTCTTCGATGTTCAACCCTGCATAGAGAGCTGTCATGGCTTTGGAATTTGCTGTCTTGAGAGCCAGCTCCGCTTTTGTGAAAGCTTTCTTTCCGTCACTGACTGGAATATCTATTTTTTTGATGCACACATTCCGTACTTCTTCTCCAAGCATCTGTAGAAAATGAGACATACGAACTTTCCAAACATCATAGCATTTTCCATCAAAAATGGTGAGCGTGTAAAGCTTGTCCCATTGGAGACGATTGGCTCCGATGAGCACAAGTTTTCGGGAGGAGGGATTTCGGCCATTGGACCTTTTGCTTAAGCTTTTAAGCTTTTGATAAGCACCACGCTTTGATACCATTGTAAATCACCTTGGGGGGTGAATAGGGTGACTGTGCGAAATAAAAAATAATTAAAGTGCAGAGTAAGTAAAAAGAGTTAAGAAGAGCAAACGCAGATAGCACAAGTGACTCAATGATGTAACATGGTTCGACCCCCAGGTCTACGTCCACACCTCCTACTTGTAGCAATTTTCCGCCACAAGCGTTCCACTATACTCAAAACCCTTGTACAGTGATTCTCGGATTTAGGCCGAGAGACTTATTACACCCACAGGACTTCTAACACAAGTTCCGTCAATCTCACCGAAGTGGAATAAGAAAAGAAAAACTCAAGATCCTTAACTGATCCTGACTGAAGAATACAAAAAGAATGTCACACACACTCAGATTGATTGTTGAAAGATTAGTTCAGAATAATTTTTTCAGAAGTAATAGGTGAGGAATACTCAGTGGGTTCGGCCAATTAAATAGATTGGGAAGTGTATCGATCAAAATTGAAAACGATACATTCCGAAAATGTGAACAGTGCAAAGTGCAGTCGACCGCAATCTTGGTGCAGTCGATCGGTCATCTCTCTGACGTAAAGTAGAGAGATGAAGGGTCGACTGCTTCTTACGCAACTGAGAGTTGCAATCGACTGCGATGCGGTCGATCGTCATGATGTGCGGTCGACCGACATCGCGTTGTTCATACCGAATCCACTTTATATTCTTACCAAAAAAAACTAATCAATGAATCAACCAATTTTATACAGATTAAATCTCACAAATATAGAATGATAGCAACTGGTCTTTGGTATCTTTCTTAGACACTAATCAATCGACTACTCTTTTTGAATATTTTCTTCTTTTGCTTGATTTCTCATTCTTTCTTTATTACTTTCCTTCATTGAATATTCTTGAATCTCTCTTGGATCTCTTATGGATATGATTTGATCCTAAAAATCTGAATAACTCAACTCAAACTTATTAGACGCGTTTTGTGCACACCAAACTAGAAGTCAACATGTAGTTGTGATGATTTTAAGAAACAATGTAGCTTAACCACTATATGGTTATTCCATTTACTTTAAATTATCCTGCACAACCTAGCCATCAATTTGATACCTTATATTTACACAGAATAAATCGTCTGTTTCAACTCTTTCCATAAGCAAATTGTTTTAATTCTAGGGTTTTGATTTTCCATTGCATCAACCAAACAATGTATAATCATTCAGGCTGCAATGACAAAATTTTGTTGTGTGTTTTATTTTGTAGGCTAATTTTTTATGCAAACATGGAGCTTGCTTTGGAGAACATGGATTGTGTATGTGATGTTAATTATTTAAATATAGAAATACTTTTGAAAATAGTTAAGATATCATATTTCGTTTTTGTTGTTAGAGTTTGTCCGAGTTTCTTTTTGCCACGAGACATTTCATGTAAAATGTGTATTATCAATTAATTTTTTTTTGGAAGCATATATATATATATATATATATATATATATATATGTATATATATATATATATATATATAATTTCATTTAAATAGTTTGTTCTCCAAAACTCCAAGTTTGTTTGCATTTAAATAATTGTCATTTTTTATTTCGTTAACTTGCAAAATGCCCCATTTGGGAACTTGCTTAGGGCCTCCTAAAACTCGGAATCGTTCCTGTGAATATTGTGTATGCATATTATGTATCGTGCAGTTGAAAAAATCAGTGTTTGTTCAATCAGGACAAGCTAGATGATCCTTAAACTAACATAATTCTTTCATTTCTCTTCGCGACAAATTCTGAACTCTACAACAACAACAAAGTCTTTTTTTCAACTAGTTGTGGTCGGCTACATGAATCCTGCTTTTCCATTCTGCTCGGTTTAGCGCAATAGCTTCTGTAAGGCCACAAGTTATTATATCTTTTTTCACTGTTTCCACCTAAGTAAATTTAAGTCTTCCCCTACCCCTAGCTCTACCCTCAATAATTATCAAACCACTCTTTCTAACGGAAGCACTACTAGGTCTACATGTGACATGTTCAAACCACTTGAGGCGATTCTCTCTTATCTTATCTTGGATATGAGCTACTTTTGGCATGTCTCGTATATATCGGTTTCTAATTATGTCTTTCCTACTTTTACCACACATTCATCTCAACATCTGCATCTCCGCTAAAGTCATTTTTTGGACATGTTGTTTATTTGTTACCAACACTCTGCTTCATATATCATTGATGGTTTAACAGCCGTTCTATAAAAAATTTTCCTTCAACTTCAAAGGTCTATGTTTGTCACACAAAACACCACTGACACTTCTCCACTTAAGCCACCCTGCTTAAATCCTATGTATAACGTATTCACAAATCTCCCCATCTCTTTGTATAATCGAGCCTAAATATCGGAAACGGTCTCTCTTAGGTATCTTGACCATCAAGCTTCACTACTTCCTTAGTTGTGTTCCGAATATTACTAAAATTACACTCCATATACTATATTTTAGTTTTGCTTATTCTAAAGCCTCTAGATTCCAAAGTTTCTCTCTATAATTATAATTTAGCATTGAGTTCTATTGTAGTCTCGTCCACTAAGACGACATCATCGGCAAAAAGCATACACCAAGGCACCTCATCTTGTATTCGTTGCATTAATTTATCCATAACCAAAGTAAAGAGGTAGGAGTTTAAAGTCGAACATTGGTATAAACCTATTGTAATAGGAAAATCAGTGGTCTCTCCTGTGGCTATTCTAATTGTGGTCTTTGCTCCTTCATACATATCCTTAATTACCTCAATATACCGAAAAGTTACTTTTATTATTTAACGTCCACCATACTATGTTTTTATGGACATTATCATATGTTTTTCTAGATTTATAAACACCATATGTAGATCTTTCTTATTCTCCCTATATTTTTTCATAAGTCGCCTCAATACATAAATTGTTTCCATTATTGGCCTCCCAGGCATAAATCCAAACTGATTATCATGCATTGTAGTTTCTAGTCTCAGAGTACGTTCGATCACTCACATTTTCTATATGCCTAGATACTTTGGGAGTACTTGTCTTCGAAAGTCTTATCGTATGGCTCATTAATTTAATTTCTCGGTAGTTGGAGCAACTTTGTAACTACAGTGTCTGTTGGTACGAAAACCTTTTTAATGAACTTGCAATACCCCAGTGCGTAAAGCCTTTGAAATTAAGGTTATGCAGTGTTCAGAATTTGTCGCAAATTCTGAACAGATTGCAAATATGCTTCCATGTTGGCCCGCGTAATATGGCTGCATAATTTCTTTTCTTAGGTGGCGGTATGGTAATGGGTGCAACATGATTGATTTCGTACTGCAACTGCCATTCTGATCATAGACCTGCCAATTATCAACTATGGTCTTGCAATGCTCGTGTTGTTTATAAAAAAAACTTGTGCTTGTGTTGCACTTAGCAGCAGTGGAGTTGCTTTCAATGGTGACTGCCCTTAAGGGTGTAGAATCATCCGTTTAAACAATCAAAAGTTATATTTATGCAGCTATTCCTAAACCACGACTATAATGATCAGATCAGGAGTACGAAGACTCTCCAAAGATAGTATTTTGAGGTTTGTTTTAGTTCTGGGGTGTAAAAATATTAATCAATATCCGGTTCTATTAATAAGATGTTCATTATTAATAAGATGTTTAATAGAACATACTCACTTTGAATATGAGTACACAGATATAGCCACACAATCTAAGAAATAAAAAAGCGAAATAAGTTAAACCCAAAAAGGCCATAGAGCAACAAACACCACACACCAGCTAGCTTGCGAAAAACAAATTATTACTCCCCAAGCAAACGTGTAGGCAAACTGTAGCATTTTGTAGATTCCTCATACTATTTTGAACCCTGCGATCATCCATACATCTATCTTTTGCAATGAATCTAATGTTGTACTTTGTGGTGTACAAAACAAAAAACTGCAATGCATGTTAAGTAAATGTGGCAGACCAAGATACAAGAAAACGTATAACTGAATCTCAACAAACATAGACAAAATAATCTTGCTCACTGACACTAAATTTATCATGGCAAAAAATTTAAGGAAATCAAGTTGTACTCCTGTATAGGATTAGCCTACAAACTACAAAGCCCATGGCGTAGAACTATGCAAGGACAGTCTGCACTTGGAAGCATCCACAGAATGTTGTAAACTAATGAGTACATTTGTTCAGCTTGATTCTCTCATTATTTTAAAAGGAACATAAAGAATTAGATCACAAAAAAATGAAGGAAAAAAGAAAAGGAAGCAGCAACCCAAGTGAATCTAACTGCTGCAATAGTAGAACCAAGCAAGTCTGGCTCGAAGAATTCAATCATAATTTTCTTTGATTACTTTCCCTTCTCCCCTCTCCATTTTGACATTGAGAACTGGGGCCGCATCAGGTGGTTAAAAAGCACCAACTTACAGATGAGAGTGTTCACAGCACATGCATGATATGTATGCCCATCAGTCAATTTTTCCGAGAGGAGACTCATGGCTGTATTCATCCACCAACCAGAACCCAAAGTCACGAAAGCGTTTGATCTTCTTCTCAAAGCCGGTAATGTAGTTGTTGTGGATGATGACGTGCTTTCCCTCTGTTTCCTTCACCCATGTTTCATTTTTAAAATATAACCCTCCAGAAGGAAATGCAGCCTGGGGCAATAGATAAAGATCCACCTACAACAATGCAAGATGTTTGTTAGCACATAATTGGAGAACAAAAAAAAATAAATGAAATTAAAATAATAAAGTAGACCGAAGATCAGATACAGAGATGGCTTTTCGTCCATACAATAGTATCACTACAAGCTGCTTGCACTAATATGGTAAGAGAGATGAGAAAAAAGCACTTCATCTTCTTCAAACTGCATATGGACAAGAATGACTAGAAAATGAACTTACTGATTTTGTTGACATCTTCCATCAAGAGATTCCTTCTGTTGCTAACTGATATAATTAGTTTTTTTAGGCACAGCTGATTATTTCTGGGTAAATTGCAATAAACTGCCATAAACTCACTTTACATTTGTCGAAGTATAGAGACTGAAAAGAAAATTTTATTGAGATACTCATAACTGAATACATTGCCTCCTATATATAGGAGAGTACAAAGAGCAATCTAAGTTTATTTCAGATGTGGGACAATTACTAAGACTACTTTAACACTCTTCCTCAAACTGATGCGTATATATTTTCGAAGCCAAACTTGCTCAAGAAAGTTTGAAAAAGCTTAGGAGGTATAGCTTTAATTAGGATATCAGTAAGTTGTTCACCGGACCGAACATATGAAAAATAAATAACTTTCTTCTTCCACTCATCTCAAACGAAGTGACAGTCAACTTCGATATGTTTTGTGTGCTCATGAAACACCGGATTTTCAGAAATATGCATAGCAACTTTGTTATCATAGTAGAGAGAAACTGGAGATAATATTGAAATTGTCAAATCTCGAAGAAGTGATTTGAGCCATAAAACTTCAGAAACCAAATGCCCAATGGCTCGGTATTCAGACTCTGCACTCGATTTGGCTACCACATGTTTCTTACTTTTCCAAGATACAAAATTTCCTCCAAAAAATACAAAATGCCCACTAGTTGAGCGCCTGTCATCAACCGATCATGCCCAGTCACCATCAGAATATCCTCGTAAAGATAGAGAATCACCAAGCCGGAAGAGAAGCCATTGCCCTGGGACTTTCTTAAGGTAGCGAAGAATGTGAACCACTGTTCCCAATGAGTAAAGATTAGTGCATGCATAAACTGACTGACTTGACTAACTATAGGCAATATCGGGCATAATCACTGAGAGATATATGAGTTTGCCAACCAACTGGCGATATCGTCCTGGATCATAAAACAATGCATCATTGGAGAATGAGAACTTAATATTGGGAACCATAGGTGTATCGCTAGGGCGACATCCCAACATTCCTGTCTCAGTAGGAATATCAAGTGCATACTTTCTTTAAGAAAGAAAGATATCATCCTTTGTACAAGCAACCTCAATGCCAAGGAAATACCGAGGCGGACCAAGATCCTTTGTTTGAAAGGTTTAAGCTATTTGTTTGGGATGGAGCTTGTGATGAGGCCTTCGCGGAGTTGAAGAACCGGTTGACGTTAGTACCCGTGCTAACTATACCAGATAGTTCAGGAGGTTTTGTGATTCATTGTGATGCTTCTGGTAGAGGTTTGGGCGCAGTGCTGATGCAGCGAGGCAGAGTTGTCGCTTATGCATCCAAGTTGTTGAGGTCACATGAGAAGAACTATCCTACGCATGATCTTGAACTTGCAGTCGTAATCTTTGCCTTAAAGTTATGGAGGCATTATCTATTTAGGGATAGGGTTGAGACTTTCACAGATCACAAGAGTCTCAAGTATGTGTTCACTCAGAAGGAGCTAAACATGAGACAGAGAAGATGGTTAGAGCTGATGGCAGATTATGACATCAAGTTGCAGTATCATCCTGGTAAAGTGAACTTGGTACCAAATGCCTTGAACAGAAGACCTACTGCTATGTTCCTTACCAAACAGAAGGAAATGTTGGAGGATGTGAGAAGGCTGAAATTGGATGTGATTCTTCACGGTTCAGCACAACAGCGTATGATGTTGCAATTGCAGTCTCCGTTGGTAGAGCAGATCAAGGAAACCCAAACAGGTGATCAGTAGCTACAGAAATTCTGAGGCGAAGTGGAAGCAGGCTTGAGAACCGACTTGATCATCCATGCAGACGGGTCACTTCGTTTTGGAGCTAGGTTGTGTGTACCTAGAGGACAAGTCAGGCAGGAGCTACTTGCAGAAGCCCACCGCTGGCCTACTCTATTCACCCCGGAGGCACAAAGATGTACAGAGATCTGAAGCAACATTTTTTGTGGCACGGTATGAAGAGAGCAGTGACGAGATTTGTGTCTCAGTGTTTGATCTGTCAGCAAATGAAAGCAGAGCATCAGAGGACCGCTGGACTCCTTCAGCCTCTTCCAATCCCGGAATAGAAGTAGGGGAACATCACTATGGATTTCGTGACGGCATTGCCAAGAAGTCCCAAAGGTCACAATGCTATTTGGCTAATAGTAGACCGTTTGACGAAAAGTGCCAATTTCATCCCTTTCAGACTGGGTCAGTCCACAGAGAGCTTGGCCGAGAAGTACATACAGAAAGTTATGAGACTGCATGAACTTCCTGTCAGCATCGCATCGGACAGAGATACGAGATTCAGGTCACAGTTTTGGGAGTCTTCAGAGGAGCTTGGAGAGTAAGTTGCAGCACTGCATTTCACCCAAAGACAGACGGACAGTTTGAAAGGACAATTCAGACACTGGAGGACATGTTGAGGTCTTGTGTTCTTCAGTTTGGAGGTTCGTGGGAGGATCATCTACACTTGGTTGAGTTCTCGTACAACAACAGTTATCGGCGAGTCTCAAGGCATCTCCGTACGAGGCGCTTTATGGTCGCAAATGTCAATCGCCAGTATGTTGGAATGACATCGGTGAAAGGAAACTTTTGGGGCCTGAGTTGATCACAAAGACAGTCAACGCAGTGGCTCAGATCAGGAAGCACTTGCAAGCAGCTCAGGACAGGCAGAAGAAGTGGGCTGATTGTCATCGGAGGCCTTTAGAGTTTGTGGTGGGCGATCATGTGTTCCTCAAGGTATCACCATGGAGAGGTGTTATCCGTTTTGGGGGTGGGGACAAGCTAAGTCTCCGATTCATCGGTCCATTCAATATTGTGGAACGAGTAGGCAAGGTAGCTTACAGGCTCGCACTGCCACCAAGTTTATCTGGAGTCCATGACGTGTTCCATGTCCCCAGCTTAGGAAGTACATCAGGGATGACAGTCATGTGTTTGACTACTCGGAGTTGTCAGCGAGGCCAAACTTATCATGTGAGATTCAACCAATCTCTATCTTTGGACTTGCGGGAGAAGGTACTGAAGAATAAAGTCATCAAGCTTGTTTGTGTCTCATGGAATCCTCACTCGCCCGGTGAATCAACTTGGAACTTGAGGAAGAAATTCAGAAGAAGTTCCCTCATCTCTTCGAGTAGGCTTTTCTCGGTTATGTCCTATGTACCACTTGAATGAATTTCGAGGACGAAATTCTCTTTGTAAGGTGGGTAGGATTGTAACCCCTGTTTCTGATTTTACAGATTTCAATTTGTAATTCTTCTTTTCTTAAATTCTTGTATTCTGATTTATTTAATAATAAACCTTGCTATTCTTTGAACCCTTTTGTTCTCATTTGATCATCCGGATTCTTTTGGCTTGAACGCTGGTTTTCCAGTACATTTTATTTTGTTTATTGTGTATTGGGTGTTTAATTCATCTATTATATTATATTATTATTTCATTTCTTTTATTAAACCCATTAATTGATTTATTATTTTCCTTGATCCATACCCGCTAACCCGTTAGCCCACACTAACCTACACTTCCCATATATAATCTTAATACACCAATTAAGTAAACCCTAATCATCATTAAACCATAATCTCCTAATCTCATCAGCCGCCTAAAACACCCACTCCACCTTCATCTTCTTCCTCTCTTCTCCCGAAACCCATCCTCCAAACCATCGCCATCGCCTCCTGCATCCCAGTCCCCGACGCCTCCTTGCACCGTCATCATCACCCCCTGCGGCTCGACTGCCCCGGTCTCCACAACCAACCGAACCCACCATTCGCCTCCCCCAATTGCCGCCCTCGCTGCTCTTCAGCATAGTGCTGCCAGCAGCACCGAGCAACCCAACCACCGACGACCATCCTCCTGCTCCATCTTGTTGCCGCACCACCCGAGTAGCATTGGTATAAATACCCGAAACCCGGATCCGACCCGGACCAGACCCGGACCCGGCATTGGACCGGAACCGACCCGGCCTATTCGGGTCCGGATCCGGGTCCTAAAATGGGACTCGTTGTACTTTCGGGTCCGGATCCGGGTCCGCTCAAAAGAGACCCGACCCGGACCCGGACTCGTGTTGGGATCGGGGCGTCAACCAACGCCCTCTGGTCGCAGCGGAACTAATTAGAGCAATGAGGAAGTCAGTCGACGAGGCGAATAAATTGCGCAAGCAAGTAGATCCACCAAACTAACACAAACACAACAACGATGACTTATATCGGTTAGCTTTTGCTTAATCCGGGGGAGAAATATAGGGAGATCTGATATTTAACTAGAAGAGATTACAAGGAGTTACTGATTCACTTGACACAAGGAATTAAACTCACCCACCAAGAACTCTCTCTCGAGCCTCTCTTTGCAATGGAGAAAAGAATCTATGAAGTACTACCTCTCATATTGGAGGAGTTTACAATATATATAGAAAATAGAGAAACCTATGTCTAATCTTGATCCTCAGTCGTCCAATAAAACCTGGAAATAAAGTAACTGAATAGGAACCGCACAATCTAACTTGGAGTTGAAGATTGGGCTGAACCGACCTAACAAATCGAATCCCAAAAACGAATCAGCACCGCGGGCGGTCGACCGTCCAACAAGACCGGTCGACCGTACCACTCTCTGACTTCCCAGTACACCGAGCGGTCGGGGTTGCGGTCGGGGGGTGCGGTCGACTGTCACCAAGACCGGTGGACCGCAACTATCCTGCACCTACCACTGTTGCTGTTCTCCTTCTACTCGCTTCGACGCTTCGACCTCCGTGCTTCATATTACCTTCTTTTAATCTAAACGAGTATACAAGACACAATCCTAACAAACTCCACCTTGGATTACATACGAGTTCTATCACATGATGTGTTACTCAACTCTAACAAATTCCACTTGCAAAGAAAACTTAGAACAATAGCTTCTTCTTCTAATTGAAATAATCTCTATCCAATCTCACCAAATCCAGTGCAGCCCCTCAAAGGCCCACCTCCGTAGATGTACTCACGAAGTTGCCAAACTCCGCACGAACTCCACCTACCCTTAGGCTTTCTCCACCTCTCGACGATATTCGAACGTCGTGATCTCGTCTCAATGATTCTAGTTGCAGCAAACTAGCTGAGCTTGCGGGAATAATGGGAAAAGAAGCAACACTTGCGCTAGTATTTCGAATTCCCCAAAGTTTGTAGAGATTGTTTTGGCTTGGCCCAACCATTCTCATACCTCTAATCACCTTACGACGACCCTGAAAAACAGATAAAACTCCACCTTGAGTTGTGTACTTGCAGCCCCGTGCATCAAGAGTTCCCAAGAAAATCAGATTCCGTTTCAGCAGAGGAATATGCAAAACATCCCTTAAAGTGAACATGTGTAGACCTGGCATCTTCAACTCAACTGTCCCCTCAACCACTACTTCACAAATCTCTCCGGTTCCCGTTGTCACACAACGCCCCGTAGTAGACTTATAAGTAGAAAATAACTCCCTCTCGGAGCAAATATGAGAAGAACTCCCTGAGTCAAGAAACCAACTAGAATCTACTTTTAAAGATTTTAAAATAAGAAGACACGAATCACCTGAATCAAAAGCACCAAAGGCACTAACTACATTAGCGGCTGAACTCCCATTCTTGGCACTCTCTAGATTCGGTAATTTCCAACAGTCTTTCTTGATATGCCCTGGCCTCTTACAATATCGGCAACAGATCGAATCCTTTTGAAAAGCACTTTGTCTTCCCCCCGAAGGACCATCCACTGCTAAACAACTTGTAGGAATAGACGATGAAGATTTATGGGTCTCCTTCCTAAGTTGATTTTCCTTCAATGCGTTGATTACACCATCTACCGAAATACTCTCCTTGGTAGATCTACAGTGTAGCATGGTCGTGATCAAAGGCTCGTACGAATCCGGCAGTGAATATATCAGGTTGAAAGCTTTATCTTCCTCACACACATCTGCGTTGATCGCCTTAAGTTCAAATAATACCTTATTGAACTCTGTAATGTGGTCTTGGAGATCGGTACCTTCCTTGGAGATCGGTACCTTCCTTCATAGATAAACGGAATAACTTCCTCTTTCAATGCATCCGATCTAATAACGACGAACCAGAGTAGTCAGTTATGAGTCTTTCCCACAGACTCACCGCATCAGTTTCTTCAAGAAATCTGCACTTGACCTCGTCCGCCAAGGATAGTCGGATTAGACTTATGGCTCTTTTACGAATATCTTCCCAAATGC
The DNA here is from genome assembly GCA_017893485.1 of Hemerocallis citrina. NCBI lineage: Eukaryota > Viridiplantae > Streptophyta > Magnoliopsida > Asparagales > Asphodelaceae > Hemerocallis > Hemerocallis citrina. The sequence continues at coordinate 10,472,885 of CM030366.1, read as the reverse complement.
CATCCTTCATATCAGTTGGCTTTTCCTTCTTTACTGCTGACTGCAACCGTTCTTGAACAAGAACATCATCCATGTCAGTCTTCCAAAGATTGAAATTGATCTTACCATCCAACTGTTTGATCTTCAAAATACTGTGGCCTGTCATCTTAACCAAGGAACTCGGCAACTTGAAGCTCTGATACCAGTTGTTGGGATTGGGGCGTCAACCAACGCCCTCTGGTCGCAGCGGAACTAATTAGAGCAATGAGGAAGTCGAAGTAGACGAAGCGAATAAATTGAGCAAGCAAGTAGATCCACTAAACTAACACAAACACAACAACGATGACTTATCCCGATTAGTTTTTGCTTAATCCGAGGGGAAAATATAGGGAGATCTGATATTCAACTAGAAGAGATTACAAGGAGTTACTAATTCACTTGACACAAGGAATTAAACTCACCCACCAAGAACTATCTCTCTCGAGCCTATCTTTGCAATGGAGAAAAAAAATCTATGAAGTACCACCTCTCATATTGGAGGAGTTTACAATATATATAGAAGAATAGAGAGAAACCTAGGTCTAATCTTGATCCTCAGTCGTCCGATAAAACCTGGAAAAGAAGTAACTGAATAGGAGCCGCACGATCTAACTTGGAGTTGAAGAATGGGCTGAACCGACCTAACAAATCGAATCCCAAAAATGAATCAGTGCCGCGGGCGGTCGACCATCCAACAAGACTAGTTGACCGTACCACTCTCTGACTTCCCAGTACAAGCGGTCGGGGGTGCAATCGGGGGGTGCAGTCGATTGTCACCAAGACCGGTCGACCGCAACTATCCTGCACCTGCTGCTGCTGCTGTTCTTTCTACTCGCTTCAACGCTTCGACCTCCGTGCTTCATATTACCTTCTTTTAATCTGAACGAGTATACAAAACACAATTCTAACAAATCGGACCCGGACCCGTTAAAAAAAACCTAAAAAAACAACGTAAAAATAAATATTCTAACCTCATCCCTCCCCTCATTCCTCCTCAATTCTAAATCTTCCTCTTCCAAACTCAAAACTTATGCCTTTTTCTTCTCTCATCTATTCTAAATCCTCCACTCACCGCCTCCGCTCACCGCTCACCGCTCACACTCCCGCTCCTACCCGAACGGGTAGGAATATTTTAATAGGACCCAAACCCGGGACCGGACCTGATCCTCACGGGTCCGGGTACGGATCCAATTTTTGGACCCGTAGGAGACCGGATCCGGGTCCGGGTCCGGATCCGGGTAGTGAAGGACCCGACCCGACCTGATACCAATGCTACACCCAAGGTCAGCAGCTCCCTGCCACCGACTGCAACCACTGCCATCGAGCCCCCTCTCGCTGCGCCCCGAGCCTCCAACCGTCACCGCCAGCCCAGCCTCCTCAAGACCTCGTCCCGACTCCAACAGCACCGCCATCGACAGCCTCCTGTCGTATGTGCCCCGATCACTTCCTCCGCCGCAGCTGCAACACCAAAGCCGACCACCAGCTGCAAGCACCTCAACCCCGACAGCCACCTCGCTGCAGCCTCTCATCGCCACCCGCCATCTCCTACAGCCGCACCGTCCTCCGACCGGTCGCAGCCATGCCCTGACTGCATCCGACACCGCTGCCCCGCCAGCTTGCTGCCGTCGCTCTTTCTCGTCGTCGCCACTCTCCTCCCATCGTAATAATCGACAGAAGGCAAGTTTCTCTTGAACCAACTTGTTCTAGTTCAAAAATTCTTTTGATCTCCGCAAGTAGTTCCTATTTCGTTATCGTATTTTATTTTGCTTGATACCCTTCAAAAAGACTATTACGGATTCATCGGCGAAACCAAGTAGTAGTTTTCTTTTTGTGCCTTATCCTTGACTCAATTTTAAGTCATGTTATCTGTCATCATATACATACACTATACGAACATAAACTATAAGCACATTAAGTAGAAGAAATAATGATTGGAATGCATTTCGGTTGTATATGATGTTACAGCTACATTCATGAATTTAATGCTATGTTGATAAATTTGTCTTATTAACAGTAGAATTCCACCATAATGATTGAATATAATTTCCCCTTAATTATTGCCATAAAGTTATATGTTTGTGTATCTCGTTTCTTGCTAATTAATAATAATCAACTTGCTGGCCTGCTGTTTACTCCATGTTGTTTTGGGATTATGACCCAGTTGCTATTATAATTAAGTAGAACTTTGTAAACAACATTTGTAGCCATCCGAATCTATTTTCCATAACTTTTTAGGGATCTAAATTCCGATTCATAAACAGCAAGTTATCATATTGTCAACACTGGTAGGTTTAAATTTCCAGATTGTCGTTTACAAACATATCGACATGAATTGTTAATTAAAATAAAATGTTAACAGTAGAATTAAAACTTGACATTAACTAGGCTGTTACAAGCTAGGAAGCACGGATACTTCCAAATGCTCAACGTACCCGTGTCGGGTGCGTATCGGGTGCCGATACTCCTTGGGTACTCCCGGGTGCGTACCCAAGGAGTATTCATTTTTTTAATATATTTTTGTAACTTTTGGACACAGTTAAGTGAAGATGAATGTTTAGGTCCCTAATATAATCTCAAAAACTTGATGTTTTATGTTATACTCAAATACAAAATAAGTATACACAATGTTTTGATAGTTAGATTATCAATTTTTTTCTCTAAAAATACTCATAATTATAATGTATTCTTATAATTCTATGAAATAGTTTAAATATATGCATTTTAAATAAAGTAAATAAATAATTATTTATATATATATAATATAATATATATTATATTTAACGTATCCACCAACGTACCCGTATCCTACCTTTTTATAAAATCACGTATCCCCGTACCGGCATCGTGTCGTACCCACACCCCGTACCCGTATCTATGCTTCATAGGTTACAAGACATGATTAAGAGTCACTTGAAATTTTCATAAGATTAATTGATGATTTTCTAGACCCGCTGTACATTTGACTGTACATTTGAGAACATGACTCTAGGTTGCTGTCAGAGCACTAGTTCAATAAAGAACCAGTTCTGATAATATAATTTAAAACTTATTAAATGGAGTTGTAGCCTTCTGTGTCTGGAATCCAAACAATCTGATGGTTTTGTAATCCGACTTACACACTGCAAGATATTCAGATTCTCGTGGTGTAACGCCTGAATTCCAGAATATAGTCTGAAAATACATTACCATGCTCAACTAATTGAAACAGTAGATTAAATTAAGAATTTATACCTGAGATTAATCGTGTTTTTGCTAAACACTATTAAGAACTAAATTATGATTTTTATGAGATTTTTAAATGAACTGTAGATCTACTTTTACATATAAGAATTTGACCCCAACATGTTGTCTGAACATGAAACCAGTAAAGAATGAAACTATACACATAGCTACTATGATTATAATATATCGTGTGAATATGAATTAGAACCGGCTGGTAGTCTAGTTTCTAGAGCCCCTGACAAAACCAGATTTACTTTCCTGTAGCAATGAAAAAGTGAATTTTTGTACAACGTCTAGCTGTCAAAATGTGTGTTTTTGTGTTATTAAGTATATCCGTGTTTGATTTTTGCATCTAGTGAATAGAATTAATTATACCATGTATTGCATAGCCTTGACACATTCTTGACATCGCCTCGATACTTCTGTACCCATTGCATGTCCACATTTGAGTACAATAAAATAATAACAAGCAGGGGTAATAAGGATCGACTTGGTAGTGCACAATCGGAGATTGTACTCGGGGAAGGATCTCTTATTGTTCGATTGATTATTGTTAGGGATTATGGATTATTGATTATGAATTATTGATTGTTGATTATTGATTATCGTGCCGAGTACACGATCGGTAGAATTCACCACTATAGTCTTTTTAGACCATTATTTACATGCACCGAACATGTGGTATGTGATGCAGAATTTCGTGCATTAGATAGGATAATAAAAAACTAATAAATCTAGGATTGACACTTGCACTCTTATCATGATTATAGTATCAACTTGATTATGGATTATTGTCTCGATTATTACATCTTTGATTATAGTCTTTGATCATATTATCAACCCTTGTTATTGACATTTGATTTTGATCTAGTTCATGATTTCTTGATATACCATGTTTCCTTGTTCCTTGCTTCTACTACTTGCTGTCCGTAACTTGCTCTAACGGACACTCCCCCTCCCCCCCATCTCTAGTTGATGGGCTTGCAAGTACAAGAGGAGATTTGACTAAAGGACTTGGTGAGCAAACCTTCTAGAGAATGGAACTGAATCATTAGACTGTTATAATTATTTCGCCATGTTATTTCTTTTCTCGTATTGTAATTATTGTTGTACTTTGTATTCCAGGCTTTTGTGACCCGAGGTTTATTTCTTTTCTCCCAAATGTTGGATATTATTTTAAGGTAATGCTACACCTACTACCAAATCTACTACATTTTCCTTTACTACCTTAGTTGGCACAGTATTATTAGATGTTTGTACCAACTACTCTACAATAACCTCCACTAATAGTGTGCCACCTAAGGTTGTAAAGGGAAAGGTAGTAGATTTGGTAGTAGGTGTAGCATTACCCATTATTTTATGGATTTATTTCATGGATTATTAAAGTCCATTCATTGTTTAAGTGATTATTTATTCATGCGTGGTTGTCAACATATTTCATATTATTGAGTTAATCTGTTACAGCGTATGGATGATGTACACATCATTAGTTGGGTCTTGGTTACGTGCTCGTATTCCCGTATTTTGGGAAGCAGGGCGTGACAAACGTCTTTGCCTACTTTCTTTGTGAAGAGAGAATGATCTGTCTTACTTCTTGAGAACCCATAAGGGCACACAGCTTTACCAAACTTTTCAAACCAATCTTGAGGAGACTGTTTGAGGCCATAAAGAGACTTTTTGAGCGAACATACAAGATTCTTCTCCTGCTGCTCAAAACTAGGGGGTTGCTGCATATACACTTCTATTCTTGACATCAAGCTGATGAAGAGGGCAAGAACAATTGGATACAAGAGAGATAAGAACAGATGTGAGTTTTGCAACTGGAGAAAATATCTCAGCATAGTCAACCCCAAATTCCTGGGTATATCCTTTAGCGACAAGGCGAGCTTTATATCATTCAACTGTGCCATCAGAATTGTGTTACTGTGAAGACCCACTTACAACCAACTGTCTTACCACCTACAGGGAGACGAATCAACTGCCAAGTACTATTCTGCTCAAGAACCTGCATTTCTTCTTTCATGGCAGCTGTCCAACCAGGTTGCTTGAGTGCTTCCTGAACACTTTTAGGAATAGAAATGGGAATCCAATGAAGAGGTAAAGCCTCAAAAAGATCTGCTGCATATAGAAGAAGAAACAAACTAGGCAATAGGATAGTGAACACAAAAATGCTTAGCCTTACGTTGAGCAATAGGTAAATCATCCAAGTTAGGAATATTACCGACATAAGTGGTTGGCATTGGTTGAACAACAGAAGGTTTTGCTTGGATGGTCAAGTTTGAAAAAATAAACATGAAGTGGCAGTGGTGGGGGTGGGGGCGATGGTGATGGTAATGGTGATGGTGGTGACAGTGTTGAAAAGGGTGGTCGTGGTGGAAAATCAAGACTCAACAACAGTCCTTGGTAAATTGAGAATTTTGGAAGTAACTTTGTTCCAAAAAAAAGGTGTATGTTCAAAAAATGAAACATCCGCCGAAGTAAACATTTTCTTTCGTGAAGGGCAATAGCAAAGATAACCTTTCGAAAAGCGTGAATATCCAAAAAATACACATTAGTAGCACGCGGGTCAAGTTTATCAGTCCCGATTGAAGATTTTGAACAAAACAAGTGCATCCAAAAACACGAGGTGGTAGAGAAAATTAATCCTGGAATACCAGTTGGAAAGGTGGTTGATTTTGAAGAAGATGAGTAGGCATACGATTAATAAGAAAACAGGCAGTGAGAACCGTAAAACTCAAATAAAACTTTGGGACTTTCATTTCAAATATCAAGAAGTGAGCAGTGCTAAGTAAATATTGATTTTTGCGTTCTGCCATTCCATTTTGTTGAGTATCTGTGCAAGAGGTTTGGTATATGATTCCATGTTGAGAAAAGAACTGTTGAAAATCAGAACCCACATATTCTTTAACATTATCAGAACAAAACATTTAAGAGTAACATCAAATTGCGTTTTTTATATCAAAGAAAAATTCTTGAAAAATTTTAAACACTTCAGAATGATCTTTTAGGAAAAACAACAATGTCATGCGAGAGAAATCATCAATAAATGTCACAAAATAACGATATTTATTAAACGTGGGAAAACCAATAGGTCCCCAAACATCAGAATACACTAAATCAAATAAATATTCACTACAGTTATTGACGCGTCCTGAGTAGAGAACTCAATGATGTTTACCTAACTCACATGACTCACAAGATAACTAAGAAGAAGACTCACAACCAGAAACTAAATGCTTGAGTAGGAAGGGATGCCTCAGTCACCGGTGCCACAATGCAGGATCAATAGAAGAATGAAAAGTCGAGAATGGAGAATCCAAGATGCATAACCCTTGTTGTTTACGACCGGTGCCAATCACCTTCCTCATCGTAATATCCTGAAATACACAGTGAGAAGAAAAAAATGTTAATGAACAGTTTAAATCCTTAAAAATTTTAGAAACGGATAACAGGTTATTAGGAAATGTAGGAACACGCAAAACAAATGCAAAATAGAGATAGGGAGAAAGGGAGATATTGCCCTTCCCTTCAATAGGGACAGGAGATCCATCAACAATACGTACATGATAATTGGAGGTAAAGGAGACATGTTCAGAAGTACTTGAATCAATAATCTATTGATGTGAAGAAACATGATAAGCAATACTTGAGTGAACAGAATTACCAAAAGGAGAGCAAATTGCGGAATGCCGAATACTCTTCAGCAGAGAGGGTATAATGGGAGGAGGTTGGCCCATCTGTAGTAGTAGTGGAAGAAGATGCCACAGTAGAAGACTGATGAGCAGCAGAAGGACGACCAATGCGTTTTCAACATGTCGCATACTCGTGAGACCGGCCTTGACAGTAGGTACAATATTTAATGTTGTAGTGGCTGTCACCACGGCCACGACCACGATCATTACGGCCTCGCAAAGAATAAGAACCACGACCCCTGGAGGATGAAGAAAACTATTGTGAGGGATCAGAAAAACCACGACCACGGCCAGAGACGAGTGCAAACGGTGTTGGGATTTCAATAAGAGCAGGAGGGGGTGGGGTACTCGTGCTAGTTGAACATGGAGATCACGTAGAGAGGGACTGGCGTTGATGGTGAGGATATGAGAGCGACCACCTTCAAGATATGGGCAAATATTGTCTAAGACAAGAACAGCAAGAAGAGCCTCACGTTGCTGCTGCTGGACAGCGAAATCGGCAGAGTATGGGTGATAGATCTTCCATTCTTCTAAAAACTGATTGAAGCGAATAGATAGACATGAATGTCGTCACCTTGTTTGGTCTCGATGGCATCACGAAAGATATCATACAGGCGCTGCATGTTATTGGAAGAGTACACGTTATGAACAGTATCCCAGATCTCTTTGGCTGTGTCGAGGAGAGTGATGGAGGTGTAAATGTCCCGGCCCATACAATTGGTCATCATATTGACAATCAAGTTATCATCACGATCTCATACTTTGAATGTGGGATCTGTAGGAAGAGGAGCGGGATCAGTAAGGTGATGGTACATCTCGCGCCCTTTGAGGAAACGCATGACAGAACGGGACCATGTCATGAAGTTGCAACCGAAAGATTTCTCGGTGGTCATGCGTTCGGACTTCAAGAAAGGAGGGGAATCGATCATCGATTGAGAAGATGGAGTGGCATGTGGAGGAGAGGTCACCGTTGATATATCAGAGGTCATCATAGGAGTAGATCTAGATTAGATCTGAAGGAGAAAACGGATGAGAGGGATGGTTGAAGATGGCATCAAAAGCTAGCACGCAATTCAGAACAGTGCGCATCACAGGCTTCATTTTTTTCCCGATTTTTTTTCTTTTTTTTAAACTAAAAAACAGGAAGAAAGAGAAAGAGAAGAGATTACAGCATTAGGGAGGGAAGAAGTAGGGTATTGGGAATAGAGGAGAGAGGGCGGCGTGCAGAGATGAGGGTGGCGGTGGGATGATGGGGAGGTGTCGGCGTCGTGAAGGTGGAGAGGATCAAGAGCAGTGGTGGGTTCCGAGAATAGAGAGGGTCGGGAGGGTGGGGCTGCAGTGGAGGGAGGTCGGGGTGCAGAGGAGGGCGGCGGCGGGATGCAGAGGAGGGCAACGGCGACTGTGGAATGAGATTAGGGTTAGGGTTTTGGAGGAAGGAGATGAACAGTAGCAGGATTTTTTTTTTTTTTTGCGATAGAGAGACCCTAATTTTTTATGGATAATTTTTGTGTAAACTTTTAGGACTGGTACCATGTCAAGGTATAGAGACTGAAAAGAAAACTTTATTGGGATACTCATAACTGAATACATGGCCTCCTATATATAGGAGAGTACATAGAGCAATCTAAGTTTAATTCAGATGTATGACTATTACTAAGACTACTTGAACAACATTAATACCATAAACTTGCTTTATTGGGCGTGCCTACCTTGGATTTCAATCCATGGATCTATATCCTGTTCACGTAATTAAACTAAAGAAAGAATCAAAAGGTCCAATCTAATATCCTGTTCAATATAAGCCCATGTTAAATGTCTGAGAGGAAACTATATTCCAACAATGTCCAAGCAATGTTGAAACTCTATTTTACTTGGATTTAAATATGGGCATGACTCCAGTTTGCCTAATATTCGTTCTATAGATTTTTTCTTAAAAGTTTACCATGGAGTACAGCGTTCTTTTCAAGTTCAATTCAGCTTCTATGAGTCTCATACATGTTAGGCAAGTTGTATGGTACTGTAACTTTGAAGTGCTTGTTATTACTAGGTCACTATGGAATTTATCTGCAGAAGAAAAAAAATTCGATCTCATATATGATATATCTAAATAAAAAATGCTACTAGCATAGAACTACTTTAAATGGGAGATGGAAAGGCATAATTCGTAAGGGTGCAAGAATAATCACGCAAGTTCTGAAAAATCTTGTCATGCTTGCTCTCATGCACAAGATTTGATAATCAAGCAATAATATTCATGTCACAAACAATATCCTCAATACTGGTTGTGACAGAGAAATTGAGAGTGAAAGCATGGCTCAGAACAAAACCTCCAGTGCAAAAGATTTTCTATTTTTTATTTCTTTTCGCAGTGAAGTGCACTGTAATAAAAAAATTACACAAACGTTAATTTACATTGCAAGGACAAATGATAAAGATTCATGCAGCCAATTGCAAAACTAATATAAAGGCTTTGTTATTGTTGTAGTTGTTGTAAGGACGAACAAAAAGAAGAATGCTTTTAGTTCAATTATTCTTTTTAATATGATAGACAAACTTTAAAGTGGACACTAAATTTGAATGATTAAAAGATGCACATTATTTCAAAAAATAAAGCGAACTTACCACCATTTTAAAAAATATGCAGCATTTACTGTTGTTTACAAACATGTGCATCGCACATGCAGGACAGCTTCATGCAAATCTTCTCTGGTTATATTGGTAAAGATATCAGCATGAATTACACTTACAAGTCCGAGACTGGATAAGAAATTCATCAAAACATCATAACATATGCCCTGGCCCGGGACCTGGCCACTAAAACATATGCCCTAACATCATTTTGTTAGCCATAGTTCCTGGGTTCAGGGTAATCTCATTTAGAATTTTTAAACAGTAGTCCCAATCTTAGCATTTTTGCTGCAACCTTATAATGAGTAATCAATCAAAAAAAAATTTATAAATTCTCTCCTCTCTGTAGAATAATCACAAGTTCTTAATATAGAGATATGAAGTAAGCAGTGACTTGAAAGTGCCGACTGCAGAAAGTTAACGAGACCCACATTAAGACAACGATCTAAAAGCCAATATCCTCTAGAACATACTCTGGCAATCAACCTTGACAAAATCAAACGTCTTCCAGACAAGTTTATATACATCATTAAGAGAAAAATATCACGAACAGATGAGTTATGTTCTGGCAGAAACTATCTATCTGATGAGAACATCGATTCTGTTTTGTTTTGTTTTGAGATATAGCCATATGTAGTTTGTTTAAGAGATTTGTTTTTGATTTGTTTGATATTTATTTTGGATTTGTTTTGAGCCTATATATAGGCCTTGAGAATAATGAGAAGGTATGCTATTATTGATTAAAAAAATTATTGTGTGTTGAGTTGTTACTCTTCACTTTCCTCTTGTGTGTGTGAGACCATAAGAGAACACATTAGGGTTTCTGAGAAATCCTAAGATATTTAGGGTTTGTGAGAAACCATAAATTCCATTTCCATCTCCATCCCCAAATCCCCAAATCTTCAGCCACTCTCTCTCTTCGTCTTCAACTTCTTCTTCCTCTTCCCCTTTCTCCTGAACCTAACAATCCACCGAAACCCACAACCTCTTCGCCCTCTCTCACTCCTCACCTGACCCCGACCGCCTCCCTCTCCCCTCTCCCTGTTGTTTTCCGATGCCCCTCGACTCCATCCCCCTCTCGCTAGCCCCATCGACCTTTGTGTCGCTTTCTCCTCCAACCGACCACCCGGTCCAACCCCATCCTCACACCCGAAATCTTCTCACACCCCAAATTCCTTCAAACCCTAAAAACCTAATCTCTAAATCCAACCCAGATCCAAAACCCTAACCCTCAAAATAAACCCCAGCGCCTCTTCTTGCTACTGGACCAGCACCATGCCACCAACCTGCACCACCCCTGCAATCCGACGCCTGCCGCTGCTGTCTCGATCAGTCGCTGTCTCGATCCCGCACTCCCGCAACACCCCGACGGCACATCAGCATCACTCCAAGCAAGCAAACCCCCTTTGCTGTCGTCGATCTCGGTAAGATCTTTCCATCTCTTCAATTATTTGTGATATTGCCAGTCATCTCTAGAATATTATCTGTATTTTCTGTCGTCCACAAATATTGAGTGTGCTTTTACATGCTAATTAGAGTACGGATCATTATTGCCTATCTTACATGCTAAGAACGATTAAGTATAATTGTTGATTGTTAGGCATGAATCTTTAATTGGGTTTGTTAACGTATTTCATTTCTTGAAAATCCATCAAACCAACCATTAGTTTAAATTTCTAATTTAATTGGCACTACATGTCGGTAAACTTAATCTTTCAATATTCTTGAAAATTTCTCCACTTAGGGTTAAGTTTACATCACTATCAAACAGAAAGTGTTATAAGAACCATTGCACAAAGGCATATTTAGCCTCATCAAATGCTTTCAAACAAATTTTACATAGCCATGTAAAACCTTATTCCGCATGTGGCTATTCAAACATGTAAACATCATTATATCTAAAATAATCCCTAGATTCCTTTAGGACATAACCAGACCATCAAATTGTGTTCGAGAACCATACTTTCATCTCTCATCAATTAAAAGTCTACAACATAATGTCAAAGAATTTTACACACCATATAATATACTGGAATCCATACAAGAGAAAAGAGTGAGCCAACAATCACTAAAACTCGTACTGTTCTTCTTCATCGATCATTCTGCTGAAGATCAAAACAAGAGTGATAAAGCTACAAAATCAATCTATAACATCTTCATTAGAGTTGACAGAGATGTTCAATAATGTGTATAAACCATCAGGTAACCGATTGACCAAATCACCGTATAATCTCTCGTAGTAATCTACTATACATTTGCTCCAATCGTTTCAACCATCTTTGATTGCCAAGAATTGAATATCATTTAGGCTAAATTAGAAAAAACCTCACTGAACTATACGCTTCCTGTAGAAAACCGCCGTTAACTTTTTTTGCACAAAAAAACTCCGTTAAGTATATTTTCAAAAAACCCAGGCCAACGGCATGAGCTTCTGCTATGTTTTTGACACGTGAATCACACGTAACTTAAATTTGGACATTGATGCCCATGACTGAGCAAGTCCACTTTTGAAAAAAACCCTCATTGAAGTATACCCTTTCTGTAAAAAACCGTCGCGAACTTTTTTTTTGCAAAAACCCTCCATCAAGAATGTTTTCAAAAAACCCAGGCCGACGGTGTAAACTGTCGCTATGTTTTTTGACATGTGCATCGCACGTGACTTAAATTTTGACATTTTTGCCTCTGATTGAATAAGTCCACTCATTGCTTCTTTTCTTCGAAAATCATTTCTTCCCCACATCAACCCTAATCCCAATCTTCCCCCCGCCGAATCAACCCAAAATCGACACATCCTAATCTTCCACACTCCTGACGCCATTACGGATCAACCCATCTCGATCAATCTCCCGACCAAATCAACCTTTTTTTTTGGGGGGGGGGGGGTGTGAAGAAGGTGAAGAAATTAGACAAGGATCCATTTTTTTATTTTTTCGTCAATTTGAACTATATACATACAATTTTTTATAAAATTTTTCAGGTCTAGGAAAGGTAATGAAGGTGAGGAGAAAAAATAATTCAAAATTTTTGTTCATATTTTATTAAAATATTTTTTTGCATTTTTTATATTTTCAATATGTGATGACATCTTATGACTTCAATTTTCAGTTACCTATCTCTTCACCGTACTTATCTTCACTTATTGCAGTCTCTAATAACAGGTTAGGTTTACATAACCCGTTATCTCCAATGAATCAGAATCATACGATTAAAGAATTCAAATGGAGACTTGACCCTCCAACCCTAACCCTAACCCTACATCTACCCCCCACTCCGACAAGACTACTGGTTTTTCTCCCTAATCCTACCTCTGCCCCTCTATAACTTTTTATTTATTTAAGTTTTAATGGAGATGTATTTTTTGCCTTCATTTTTTTCTGAAATCGAGAAGGAAGTACTGAATGAAGGTTCAAATGCAGCATAGAACTTTATAAGATAGCCGGAGAGATGAAGGGAATGAACATCCTATAACTCTAGGGATTGGTCATGGCTATGATTCTTTCTCTTTTGCAACAAAAGCTGGTATTAGATAAGAAAAGAAATGAAAATGAAAACAAGGAGTACAACGTGACTTTGACTAATCATGTATTCCTTAACTGTCCTGGCAAAATTTTGTTTATATTTTTTTAAAAGAGCAAGAACAATTTTTTGTTTTTTAAAAAACATGTAATGAGAAAAGAGTTAAAACTTGACCCTCTAACCCTAACCCTACCCCTACCCCTACCCCTACCCCTAACCCTTGAGAAGAGAGCAAGACTTTTAGCTCCGACAACGGCTTTAGGTTAGTTGAAATGTAAATAATTAAAATTGAACAAAAAAAATGATCTTTCTTTAATTTCTTCACCCTCTTCATAAAAAAATAGCAGAAATGTTTCTTCACCCTCTTCGGTCAGGGACAAAAATGTTCAAATTTAAGTCACGTGCGATGTACATGTCAAAAAACATAGCGGAAGCTCACGCCGTCGGCCTGGGTTTTTTGAAAACATACTTCATGGAGGGTTTTTTAGCAAAAAAAAAGTTTATGGCATTTTTTTTGCAGAAACGGTATAGTTCAGTGAGATTTTTTTCAAAAGTGGATTTATTCAGTTAGGGGCAAAAATGTTCAAATTTAAGTCATGTGTGATGCACGTGTCAAAAAACATAGCGGAAGCTCACGCCGTCGGCCTAGGTTTTTTTAAAACATACTTCGCGGATGTTTTTTAGTAAAAAAAGGTTCACGGTGTTTTTCTGCATAAAGGGTATAGTTGAGGTTTTTTTCTAATTTAGCCTATCATTTAACAACTAGCTATCTAGTACAAAACAAATTGAGTAACAGATATTTACATAGTTCTTCATAACTTTTATCATGCAACTTCTTTCCACAACGTCATGGAATTTTAGTATCAATGCTGCAAGAGGTGGTATACAGGACCATTTGTTTTGGTCCTGCAAACACGAAATATGCTTACCAAACATGAGTAAATATGTGGTTGTTCGAATGTGGCTGTACAGTTTGGACAAAATCAAACATAATGTAAAAGCAATCATTATGTCTTCTTCTTTTTTATGCACCCACATATTCTTTTTCCAATATTATATCAAGGAATTTTTCATATTGACACCCAAAATTCCGATAATTTCATATCACCACCTAAATCTTGGTAATTGTTTATGACCACTTCAAATCTGTAAAGTTATGCCAAAAAATTACCTGCAATTACTTTTTCTGTCTACTGTTTAGAAAATGGTAGGAGCATTCTCTTTATTGGGTGAAAACCCAATACAAAGACTTCACCGTTAAAAACCTTCTTCTTTCCCCTCTTCGCATTCTAATTGACTACCTTCTTCCTCAAATACTATTGAACTCTATTTTATCAAATGCTAGCATCTGTTGATCTCAAAAGAGCCCCAAATTCATTAACCATCAAGATAATCATAAATTCATAATTACCACTAGTACGATATACATTATACTCTAAAGAAGCCTGATGATTTCTACATTTTCAGCTCAAATCACTCGAGACTCGAAAGTAATCATTTCAAGATTTGTGTAAAAAGCTGACCCCCTTGGCTCAATTATCTAGCAAAACATCATAAGTTGGGCAATCAAAACTCTGACATAAGCTTTTGGACTTTGATGTAGGCAGAACTATGAAGTTTCTGGAACACAAAAGCAAAGAACTAGAAGGCCTTCATGAAATAGGCAATCAACATTTCTAAACCAATTGAGACTTTTGGGAGATAGCTGGCCATTGAGGAAAAAGCAGAAAGAGAGAACCGCTCCAATCTGGAGACCCTTATCCCACCTACTGACCCTTTCATCAAACAATGGCAAAGTTGTCTTTTCCACCCATCTCTGTTAGAAACTCAACCCCAACTATAGAAGTGCTAATATGGATAATTATAGGCGTGAATTTGGAGAACACCCTTATATAATTAATTGACCAGAAATATAATTCGTTTGGCTCCATCAGGATATGCAGCGACATATTCCACATTTTATATCATTTACTGGCCTTTAGTTAAATCTCAATGCTTCTCTGGATAACAGTCATTTAAGCCATCAGTCATTTATTCCATCATCTACCCTAGATCGTCATAATTATGTTTATTGTATTTACATGATATCACCTAGAGATATTCTTACTTAACAGATCAAGATTAGGACATACTACTTGTATAGTATGTCCTGCTTGTATAGTTGCATCCCTAACAACTCCACTAATCTTAATCTTCTGATGTCCTCTTTTCACAATTTGGGACTCACTGGTAACTGCAAAAAACTCATTTACTTTCCCAATTGAAATGGTTAACAATCTCAATTTCCTTAATCTCATTCTTGGCACATTCTTCTTTAAATGTACTGAAAGCTAATACCAAATGTGATTTCCAACAATTTACTTATAGATACATCATGCATTTTGGAACCTATTTTCCTAATAATGACGTGTTGAACACTGAGAGGGAAAGGGATAACATCTTAGGCTAAGGGAAAACATCTTAGGCTACCAGTCTATCATAATTAATCAATTCCAAGATTAATGGTCCATCAATGATGTTTCCTAATGTCTCAAAGAAAATAGTTTTTGTATAAATTAGCTATGCATATTTAGAGAATCAACTGTAACAGGTAGAGGACTAGTAACTTCATCCATGAGCATGTCAATATAGTAAAACTGTAAATACATCAGTAACATCAGATATTAAAATCATACCTGTCCAGCTGTTTTATTCAAAGCCCAATTGAAAGCAGGTTGGTCATTGGCCTTGGCCTTTTTTGACCACGGCTGTTCCTTGAGTATTTCAATCCACTTCTTCATCACCAACTTCGCTCCCTCAGTTGGTCTCAAATAAATCATGCAGCTACAAATATATGTCCTCCCCTTCTTTCCAGGCAGTGGCAAATCATGAGAGAGATGCAAAGGTTTCACCTGCCACAATCAATTCCAAATTACCAACACATTCCACAAAACACAAGAAAACTCCAAATCAATTATTTTACTCTCCACATTACCGCTGCCATATCATCCGTGAAATACACATCATGTTCCCCTTCCAGATACTTGAACGGATCTCCCAACCACACCATATCCACATCATTATACATCACACTGAACCCAAGCTCCAGAATCTGCAGCAGGTGTCGCAGCCGCCTCGACGTAAAATTAAAGAACCCCTATCAGCCAAAAAAAAAACTCTACATTATCATCTACCAAGCGTAAACAAAACCTCATATCTAAACATGGGCGGATCTAGGTACACACCTTAAGGCTAAGGTTTTTACAAGTGCATAAAGAGTAGTGTTAGGTTAGAGTAAAATTTAATTAATCACACTCATTTTGCCACCTTAAATCTATTAGTCTTTAGTCAAGTATAGATTTATATAAGCTTAGTTTAATTATTTGGCTAGTTTTTTTTTAGCATCAAGTGTTTTTTTTACTGATATAGGACAGCATTTCTTGAAATTACTTGTATTTTGCTCTATATTTGGGCTTCTCTTCCATCACTTTTACACAATCTATTAGTCTTTAGTCAAGTACAGATTTATATAAGCTTAGTTTAATTATTTGGCTAGTTTTTTTTTAGCATCAAGTGTTTTTTTTACTGATATAAGCATTTCTTGAAATTACTTGTATTTTACTCTATATTTGGGCTTCTCCTCCATCACTTTTACACAGTAAGGGAGCCATGTAGGGGCATGGTGGGGTAAATGCACCCCCGACTTAGCGGAAAACCCCCTGCATTTTTAAATTTTTAACCTTTTAGCCCCGCTCAATATTTCTACAAAACCCCCTATTAGATTCAAAATAACATCCACCTCCCTCCAAATCTACAATTTATTACTTGGTCACACTTGACACTCCCACATTTAATTTATGGGTGATTAATACAAAATGATATATATATATATATATATATATATATATATATATATAGCACCAATAGAACAATTTATAAATTTATTGTCAGCTACGCCCCCCTGCAAAAAGTTTCTGGCTTCGTCCCTGCTTTTACGCATACATAAGATAACAAAAATTACTACTTAGTTTTTGCCCACTATATCAAACTGATGCAGGGCAATCTCCTCATAAAAAATAATTACAATCACTAGTGGGGCCCATGACATCGTACAAAAAATAACTATTTATTTTTTGCCCACTCAAATTGAGGCAGGGCAGTCTCCTCATATAAACTAATTACAATCAGATTTTTTTTACCAAACTATCCCCCTTTTTGTAAGTATGTACGAAACTGTCCCTGTTTGAAAATTTAATACCAAAAACTCTCTGTCGCTAACTGAGTTAACGCGCCTAGTAGTTTTCTTCGCGCTTTCTCGGTTAGCGTGTGTTAGGGGATAACACTTTTCCTCTCAGCAGGGTTTTTGCAAAAAAACCCACCAATTATAGACACGCTAACTCAGTTAGCGTGCCTGTTTAAACCACTCGCGCTAACGGGGTTAGCGTGATAGGTCGACAGTAGAAGAGACTACTCTTCCAGTAGGGATGTAGGCAAAAAACTCCAAGTATAGACACGCTAATCCCGTTAGCGCGCCTCGTTATACTAGGCACGTTAACCGGGTTAACGTGTGTTGTTTGGTCTTTTATTAAATCTCAATCGCTGATTGGTACAGCATTATATTTGTAGTGTCTCTCTCTTCTCTTTCTCCCCCAATTTCGGAACCCAAATCCAAAATCCTAGCATCCCAATTGTAGATCTTACTCAAAAATAGTCTACAAAATCTGAAAGGATCTTCTTCTTCTTCTTCTTCTCTCACATTCATATATCCTCCCACTTTGAAAACCCTAAATCCATGTTTGGGCTTTTGTTTGTTTGGGGATTTACATAGCGGATTTGTGATCAACCCATTCACTACGTTGTCTTCTCGAAGCTCCAAATTCCCAATCTTTTTTTAGAATACATTTGAAGGTATGATTTGTATATCATTTTATCAAATACATTTTGTTTAGTAGATAATGAATTTTTTTTTATAAATATGTATAGGTATGGATTACGATATTCCTATTTGGCTTTATTTTGGTGGTGAGATTATCCGTGACCCAAAAATAGATTGTTGATATAGTGTCATAGTTCCCGAAATAATTTGGGTACCCCGTCCAATCACAATGGAAGAACTTGTAGAGAAGGTTTATGAGGTTACTAATTGGGATAGAGAACGATGGAAGATTAAAATTTTAGCCCGTTATGCAGCTGAAAAAGGTGATGGTCAATATTTTATGACTGCCTGTAGGAAACGACAACTCTCTGAAATCCATGATTGGTAGAACACTTGATCCGAATTTAGTTGGTCTGCCTTAGAGCATATATTCAGCAAACAGAAATTATTAATGCCCAACCACATGCTAACCTTGGTTCAAGCTCTGCACGTGAAGTGCCGATCCACAATGTGATTTCGAATCTGATTCAAACATCCCATGCAATCCCACCGTCCTCACAAGAAGACATGTTTACAAATACTACAAGCCCGGATCCTACTGAATTTGAATTGCCACGTCAACAAAGTTTGGTTAATGATTACGTTCCGAATACCAATGTTTTCGGGATATTTGATAATGCTACCGTTAATAATGATCTATGAAGCACGGGTACTCAAAAACGGGCGTCGAACCCGTACCGGGTGCGTATCGGGTGCGGATACGCACGGGTACGTTGCGGATACGTACCCGATGCGTATCCGGGTATTTAATGAATTTTAAAAAAAAACATTGGGTACGTTGAGGGTGCGTTGCGGGTGCGAACGGGTGCGGGCAGATGCGAAAGGGTGCGTCCGTTTGGAGATACCCGTTCGGAGTTTTATTGATTTAAAAAAAACAAAAACAAAATCTCTCTCTCTCACACTTCAGATCTATTCATTCAGAACTCTCTCTCTCTCACTCAAACCCTAATCCCAAATCCAGCCGTCGCCCACCGTCGCCTGCCTCTGCCCACTGTTGTGTCTTCCTCTCTCTCCCAAGCCCTGAAGCCCCACCGTCGCCTGCCTTCTCTCTCTCACCCTCTCTCTCCCAAGCCACGACCGTCGACCGGTGGCCCTCTTTCTCTCTCCCACGCTCCGACCTCTCCCCCCCTCGCCTGCCTCCGCCCACCGCTGCCTCTTCCTTTCTCCCCCAAGCCCGAAGCTCCACCGTCGCCTGCCTTCTCTCTCTCCCAAGCCACGACTGTCGACCGCTGTGTGTCTCTCTCTTTCCCAAGCTCTGACCTCTGCCGTGCCTTCTTCTCTCTCTTTCCTAAGCATTGACCGCAGCCGCCTCTCCTTCCCAGGTTCGATCTTAGATTCCTTATCTTCCTGTATAAAAATTACATATATGGGTTAATTCAATGAATGAAAAATTAGTTAATATGGAATGAATCAGAACAGTAATCAGAAGTATGTCTGATGTGTCTTATTCTTAATGTCTTCTTCTTATTAATTGTTTTGGGTTTGGACCAAAAAATCAAAACTTTGAAGTTACTGTTTTCTATGATGTATGTTAGTTAAGTGTTAATACTTGATAGTGTTTTAATTTGTATGTTAGCTAATTGTTAGTTTTTAGTTGTTACTGTTGAATTATTTAGGTACTATTGGTTAGCTACTGTTAACTTAATAGGTGTTAACTTAGGTATTGTTATTTAGGTAATGTGTGATGTCTCTAATTTGTATGTTAACTTAATAGGCCATTTGAAGCTAATTTGTATGTTAGCTAATTTGATAGTGTTCTAATTTGTATGTCCTATTGTCATTTACATATTTATAATTGTTTGTTACTTGTTAGTTTTTAATTATAACCTGTAATACTTTTGTCTAGATTTTCTTTGAGAATGACTTAAAGAATAGATGTCATATGTGCAAAATGGAGGTATGATTACATTTTCAATTTCTAGATTACAATCATTTTTCTAGTTATTATTTTTTTTTTGAAATTTTGTATTTTTTAACATTATATATAATAAATTTATTATTTTTTATAGCCAACGTACCCAAAAACGTACCCGTATCCTAATTTTTTTAGAAATCACGTATCCGCGTACCCGAGTCGTGTCGTACCCGTATCTCGTACCCGTGTCCGTGCTACATAGATAATGATTTAGTCGGTGAAGAAGAAGAAGACGAAGAAACAGACGATGATCCTGAAGACGGATTACAAAATGAAGACGAGGAAGAAGAAGATGAATATGTAAATATTAATATAAATGATAGTAATGATGTCGATGTGAACTTTACTGATGGCTTTAATTATGTCAACGATCATGTTACCGAGGATATGGCACAAAGTGCAAGAGTAAATCATGGTCCACAAGAGTCGTCCGGTTCATCCACCGTAAATGAGTTCTACATTGGGCAAGAGTTTCAAAGTAATGAATTGATTCAACATGCGGTAAAGTTATACTCCATCAACAAACATCGGGAATTTATCACAATCAAATCTTCACCTACCATCTTTGTTGTAAAATGTAAATTGGCTCCGAAAAAATGTTCACTTGAGGAGTTGGTGCAAATCCCACCGGTTGCAAGTGAAGGTGGTTGTCCGTGGAGATTACGTGCAATTGTTTTGAAGGGCCGGACCAATTTTGTGGTTAAAAAACTAGTAGGACCGCATACATGTGTGAATCCCGCATTGAATCAAGACCACTGCAAAGTTGATGCTAAACTTGTATACAATTTAATTATGAATGTTGTGAACAATGTGAAGTCTCAGATAGGAATTACACCGCGGGCCATTATTGAGATAGCTAAACTTCAATTGAATTATCAGATATCTTATAGGAAGGCTTGGATTGCAAAGCAGAAATCTATTGAGAAATTGTACGGATCTTTTGAAGATGCGTATACAAAATTGCCTTTACTTCTATCAACAATCCAAGCAGCAAATCCAGGAACTGTTGTCCATTAGGATAAGTATGATTCCGGTCTTGGCAAAGAAATATTCAGGAGAGTGTTTTGGGCATTTGGTGCTTCAATTGAAGGGTTCAAGTCATGCAGACCTGTTATAAGTGTTGATGGGACACTTGTATGGAAAATATAAGGGTTGTTTGTTAATAGCCGTAGCACCGGATGCGAATGATTGTCTATTTCCATTTGCCTTCGCAATTGTTGATGGAGAGAGTGTTTATACATGGACGTGGTTTATGAGCTGCATTCGTGTCTGTCACTGATCGGTTTGGTTTATGTGTCATCTCTGATCGCCACGCCGGTATTTTGGCCGTCATGGACTCGCAGAACGGAGCGTGGAACGAACCAAATGCATATCATCGTTATTGTATGCGACATTTAGCTACAAATTTCTTTTCCAAATTTGGTATTAAAGCAATGCAGACGAAAGTTAAAATTATAGCATGTCAAAACCAACCCAAAAAATTTCAAAGCAAACTCACGGAACTGAATCAATTAATGTGAAAGCGGCATATTGGTTGAAAGAAAAATTAATTGACAAATGGGCACTTTCTGAAGATGGAGGACGGCAATATGGCATAATGACTACCAACCTATCAGAAATTTTCAACTCTGTATTGAAAGGTGTGCGTAGTTTACCAGTAACTGCTATTATGGAAATGATCTTTTACCAGTCTTAATTCGTATTTTGCTACACGGCGTCAGGTAGCCAACAAGCTCATTAGTGAAGGTAAAATTTTTGCACAAAGAGTACAGGATTTGATAGATATCCGGCGTGAAAGAGCCAACATGCATGAAGTGATATTGTTCAGCCATCAATCGGGAGTTTCAGTCAAAACAGGTATACGAAGAGTAAGTGGAAATCAAAAGGATGGTAACTTGCACACCGTTAACTTGGGCACTAAAACATGTACTTGCCAAAAAATTTAGCTATATCATATACCATGTTCTCATGTTCTAACTGCTTGCGCATATCGGGCTATTGATTACAAGCCGTATGTTGATACATTCTACTCAACTATTTCGTTAGCACAAACATGGGCTCCCAATTTTCATCCTACACTAGATCCTGCATATTTTATTGGCTTGTTAATACTGGAAACAAACTTGTACCCGATTCAAGCCTTCAGCATTCTCGGAAAGGTCGTCCGAAGAGTACGAGAGTTCGTAATGATATGGATGTAAGATATGAGTCTAGTAGGGCTTCCGGAATGACGTGTTCAAAATACGGTTTGAGGGGTCACAATAGACGTAGATGTCGGACGGACTCAACTCAATCTACTCAAACCCGTCATTGAAAGATTGAAATATCGTATTTTGTTTAATATTTAGGTAGATTGGTATGTATTGTTCAATATTTTGAAGTTACTGAATGAATTTATGGTATTTGATATTTTGAATGAAAGTATGATATATCAAATTTTCCAGAAAGTTGAAACTTTCTGGAAATTTGAGATACTCACAAACGTTAACTCAGTTAACGTGCCTATTTTTACCAAGGTTGTTAACCGAGTTAACGACCGTTGAATCTCAAATTTTTCAACTTTCTGGAAATTTGAGATACTCACACACGTTAACTCAGTTAACGTGCCTATTTTTACCAAGGCTGTTAACCGAGTTAATGACTGTTGACTTCTCAAATTTTCCAGAAAGTT